>CM033986.1:22836677-23549177 GCA_019706035.1 Raphanus raphanistrum subsp. raphanistrum
AGATTGTTCTAACAAGAAGGTAGCTGATACGTTTGGACAAAGGACTTCCATTTACCGAGGGGTTACAAGGTATGTTCAAAATTACATTATTAGTCAAAAGGCATTTATTAAAGTTCTAAATTGATTATTTAAGTGAAGTATTAATGTAAAAATTTGATGTGATGCAGACATAGATGGACGGGAAGATACGAAGCTCATCTATGGGATAATAGCTGTAGGAGAGAAGGTCAAGCCAGGAAAGGACGTCAAGGTATATAACTATTTTTTTAAAAAAAAATTTGATTTTCGTCACTATTACAAACTTTGTTGACATCATGAATTGCAATCCGTGTCGTTATTTTGGTTCTAGTATATGTCGTTTAGGCCGTACGCTTTCTTGTGAATCATTTCTTTAACTGGGATTTTTATTTGAGGATTAAGACGAGTGTGAACTATATATATGACAAGAGTTTTGTCAAAGAAATTGAATGCAAGATTCAAAAGAAGCTTTACTTTTTTTTCCTTTTTTTTATTGATCTGTCTACATCTTTATATGATGATTAATGTTTTATAACTTTGGGTGTTTTCGTTTGTGAAACTGAGCCAAAGTTCTTTAACTTAGACAATACTTTTGAGTTTTGAGTCACTACTTAGGTAAAAAGAAAGATCTACTAATATAATAGTTGTTGTTTGATTTTTCATAAATTTAGCAGAAGGGTGCCGCCATTTTGTTCCTTTGTCTTTTTTTTATTGCATTTCTTTTCCTTTCAAAATTCTCTCATTTCACACTTACACCATACTAAAGCCTAAAGGTACATAAGATGGGTCCCCATGGCATTGCCTATATGATGCAACCTCTGTCTCTTTGATGGACAAGTTTATGGACCCACTTTGACCCTGTATCTATTCCCATATTTCTCTTCACCTACATGCATTGTTAAAGGCTTAAACGTCTATATGATTTGATATTATGTAGGCTTTGTGATGTGAGACCATTGGACCATTTCTTCATTTTTTTTAGCTTCGTAGGGTTTAAAGTGAGGAGTACTTGGGTTAAACAGAGATTTGATTTTGAATCCCAAACATGATGTTTCTTACAGTGAAGAAAATATCAAGAATTTCAAATTAAATGAACATTTCAGAGTGCGTAGTGTTTCTACTGTCCATAAGGTGTCAGATTGATTTATGTGTAGTGTTCACATCAGCAAAGCAAAGTCTGAACATTCTCAGTGGCTTTTGCTTTATTTTTTATATTTCTGTTTTGCTTTGCTTTGGGCTACCAGTACCACCACCACCACAAGAGTGGGGATCTAGGGTTTGACCCCATCCAAAACTCTTTTTTAAAAAAAAATTTGAATTTTTTTTCTCATTTTTGCTTTCTGAGTATCAATAACCATTAAAAAAATCTCAAAACATGTTTAGTTGATATTAATTTCCCTTGAGCATTATCTTATTGCATTAGAGAATTAAGTGTTCGTATGTGTCAGAAGATCTTTGTTACATTTCAGTTACGCAATCTGATCATTTTGTTTGCCTTTTTTTGCATGGACCTCTGGACATGTTAACGCCATTGATGGATAATGGCTTTATACTTAAATCAACAGTATACTTGGGTAAGAGCAACTATCTCAGTCAGTCGGTTCTTACAGTTAACAGTAAATAAATAAATATTTTACATGTCTTTAATATAATTGTTTTTTGTGAATGATTCAGGTGGATATGACAAAGAAGAAAAGGCAGCTCGAGCTTATGATTTAGCAGCTCTTAAATACTGGAATGCTGCTGCTACCACCAATTTCCCTGTAAACATCTTCTTTCTCTTCTTCTGGTTTGTTCCATTAATGGCTCTCTGTTTTACTAATCCATTCTAATGAATTTTTAGATAACGAATTACTCAAAAGAATTAGAGGAAATGAAGCACATGACCAAACTAGAGTTCATTGCTTCCCTTAGGAGGTAAGATCCCAAAACAAGAGTTCATAAAATGTTTTTAGGATAGTAACCAGATGCTAAACCGGATATGATTACAGGAAGAGTAGCGGATTCTCTAGAGGAGCTTCGATATACAGAGGTGTGACGAGGCATCATCAACAAGGACGTTGGCAAGCAAGGATTGGCCGTGTTGCTGGCAACAAAGATCTTTACCTTGGAACCTTTGGTAATTTTTATTTGTAAAGACTTCTGATGTTAGTTAGTTAGTTATTTAGTTAAAAGTTCTGATGTTTGTTGGTGGTCTGTTGTAGCAACGGAAGAGGAAGCGGCAGAGGCATACGACATAGCAGCGATCAAATTCAGAGGAATAAACGCGGTAACGAACTTCGAGATGAACCGTTACGACGTCGAAGCCATCATGAAGAGTGCGCTTCCCATCGGTGGTGCAGCAAAACGCCTTAAGCTCTCTTTAGAATCTTCTTCTGCTTCAGCAGAGCAGAAACCAATCATCAGCCATCATCAACAACAACAACAACTCCACCATCTTCAGTCCTCCTCACCCAATAACAGTAGCATGAACTTCGCTCTTTGTCCTAACTCAGCCGTTCAGTCCCAGATGGTTCCATGTGGAATCCCTTTTGACGTAGCTACTCTTTACCATCATCAACAGCAGCAGCAACAACAACAACAGAACTTCTTCCAGCATTTTCAAGCTTCTGACTCGACCGGGTCGTCTAATAATAATAACTCCAACGTTCAAGGGTCAATGGGACTTATGGCGCCAAATCAGGCTGAGTTCTTCCTCTGGCCTAACCAGTCTTACTAGAATCAATCAATGAGTCTTTTTCTTTTTTCTTTTTGTTTTTAATCGTCCTTCATGTCATTTTCAACATCTTGATTCTGGCTAACTCATAGAGCTGATTAGAAGGATATGAAAATCTCACTTGCGTCTCTGTTTTTTTGTTTGTTCTTTCATTTAACTGTTGTTTAGGCAGAGGAGTATATGGGGGTGAAAATGGAAGAATCAAAAACTTTTGGGGTTACTATTGTATTAAACGTAAACTCTGAGTGAGACCAACCCATCGCTCTCTGTCTGTGGACGAATAAAGAGACTACTAACAAATGAACTATGTAACAAATTGACAACTCCTTGGGGGTTGAGACTAAACAAAGTTCAGTTGAACAACATAGAAGACACATGTTGATGATATTCACAGTTTTGGTTGAATAAAATAAAAAGCAAAACTCAGTTAAGATTAAAAAAAGAAGCCAAAGGGAAGAAGGGTCTAAAGTGGAAGCATAAACACATTTGTTATTAGAAGATTAAATTAAATTAAATTTGATTGTTTTCTAAACTCACTCCATGAGGAGTTCCCTGTGGCGGATGAGTTCGTTGAGGTAAGAGGAGGAGGTGTGATCCTGTAGATCGCATGCATTCACAATCACCGCCCCTCCTTGACCTGGCTGCTTCTGCTGTAGCTCACCTGTCCCGTCTTCTCCACGCAACAGCTGCACCACCTGCCACAATAAACTCTTATTAATACACACAAATCTCTGGTTTAGGTTTTAGATATAGCATCATTACCCGGGTCATGTCAGGTCGCATTGTGGCTATATGATGTATACACATCGAAGCTGTTAGCATCACTCGTTTCATCTCTGTTGGATCAAACTCATTTCCTAGCCGAGGATCCACAACGTCCTCAACACTGTTCTTCTCAAGAAAAGGTTTTGCCCATGCAACGATGCTCTGTCTGCTGGCTGTATCAACAGCTCTACGACTGGTTATGATCTCTAGAAGCAACACACCAAAGGCAAACACGTCGATCTTCTCATCAACGATGCCGTGTATGAAATATTCCGGAGCCATATATCTGAAAAACCAGAGATCATCAAAACTTGCTTGTTCAACAAGAAACTTTAGAATGTTTTTTTATTTTATTACCCGAATGTTCCTTCGATGGGGAATGCAACATGATGAGGCCAGTTCTCTGGTAGCCATTTTGCAAGTCCAAAATCCGATATCTGAAAAAAAAAAAACAAGATTACACCATGTAATTCATGGTCGTGAAATCGGATTAACTTAGGTTAAAATCATTTACCTGAGCCTCGTAGTCTCTGCTGAGTAATATGTTAGAAGCTTTGATGTCACGGTGAATGATCCGTCTAGGGCAAACATGGTGAAGATAACTTAGACCATCAGCTATACCTAAAGCCACTTTATACCTTATCTTCCACTCCAAACACTCCTCTGATCCTACAAAATGATGACAAAAGAGGTTCTTCACAAAACAGTGTCTTAAAAAAAAGTAAGAAACAAGATTTTTTTTTTGGTAAAGGAGACTGAAAAATACCAAAGAGTTTAGTAGCGAGGCTGCCATGGGGAGCATACTCAAGCACAAAATGCAAACCACGATCACTGCTGAAACCGCGTAGCCTAGCTGCGTTTGGATGGTTTACATGTGCGATTATACCTAGCTCTGAAAGGAAGTCACTCACTCTCTCTTCTTCCTCCTTTGCGTGACTCATCAGCTTCTTGATCGCCACCGTTTCACCATCAGGCAACACCCCTTTGTATACCTCCGCATGTCCTCCCTTCCCTATCATATTCTCTGAACAAATACAAAAATACATCAGAAACTAATTAAGTCCAAGTTTGTTGAATTAGGGTTTAGATTTGTCCTAACCTGGATTGAAATCTTCGGTGGCTGCAGCGAGCTCTTCGTAGGTGAAGTTTCGCCAAGAAGGTTTAGGCATGAAGTAACGTTCACAGAGGAAGCCATTCTCGGAGGGAGGGAAAGGGAACTTTGGTTGCTTGCGACGCAAGTTTTTACGAGTTAATTCGTAACTTGCGAGGAGAGGAAGGACGGTGAATCTTCTTATGGACTTCTTCTTGATGGATTCGATCATTTTGTTCCATTGAAGACCACCGTAGTAGGCAGTCTGGTTGTAGGAAGACGGAACGTTTTTATTAGGAGTATTCGAAAATGGAGAGGATAATGATAATGATGATGATGATTCGTGGTCAGGGGAGCAAGAGCTGCAAGTACTGTAATAAGTGCTGCTATTGTCTGCATCTGAATCCATCATAATGGTGATTCCAAGTACACCTGATGATGATGAATGTTCGAGGCCTAAGTCGTTCCTGTGAAGCTCTATCTCTTCTTGATCCTCTTTGCTTTCTTTCTTCTTCTCTGTCTCTGTTACATGGGATATAAAAAAGTGATTTATAGTATCATATCATGATGATGATGCAATAAATTCCTCAGAGCTCCACCACCCAGGAATTCCAAAAAAAGGGGAATTTTTTTTGTTTTTTTTAAACCCATAAAAGAAAAAAATGAAAGTAAATTAGTTTTTTTCTTGTTTTTATTTTCAGTTTCTTTTAAAAGAAAACAAGCTTTAGGTTTAGGTTTACCTTCAACAGCCATAGCTCCAATGGTTTTTTATCTTCTTTCTTTGTGTTTCCCTTCAATAAAAGAGGAAGCCTTGGAATCAAGTTAAAGTTCCAAAAAAAAAAGTTATTCCATTAAATGTTCCCAGAAGCATAAGAAATAACACAAAAAAATATTACATCTCTCTGAGGAAACAAGAAAACAGAGGTTTATGAGAAACTTTTTTTTAAAAAATTGTTTGTTTGTTTGTTTGTTTCTCTGAGAAGGATAAAATGCTATTCTTGGAAGAGTAAGAAAGTTAGAAGAAGAATAGTCAGCTGTGCTGAGTGGAGATGAATTGGAATCTCTGCTATATTTATACAAATCCACCCATGCAATTCAACTTTTGTTTTTTTTTTTGTTCTTACTTTCAACTGCAAGTCAATTCAAGTTCTGCTCTATTTTGTTGTTTTATTAATCTTCACGTGCCCAAATTAATAGTTTTGAGGAAGATGAAAGGATTAGAGATTGATGCCGTGACTACCGCCTTTACTATTAACGGACTCGACGGTTGAAATATCTGGAGATGGTTGTGGGATTTTTTTCGTCAAATAAATAAATAAGACACATCGCCTTTGCTTGTGATCAAATTGTTAATTTTTTTTTTAAATGGATTTATTAAGATTGCATTTCACTCAAATTATATTCTCCGCAATATAGCTAATTTTATGACGAAGAAATAAAAAAAAAAGCACATGTGAATGTGATTAACATCTTTTATGGTTTTTGCTTGCTTTGCAAACTTACTTTTCTAGCATTTGAGTATATATTTATATCTTTTAAAATAATTGAACTTTCGATTTGGTGGTCTAGAATTTGTATGACGGCTTGACATTTTTTGTTCTAGCATGGTTTAAAATGACGGAAAATAAAAGATTTGAAGTAAAACTTAAAAGATAAAATAAAGAAAAAGAGTATGGATTTGCCCTTTTCCCGAATTGGCACATCTTCGTTTCAAATTGACAAACGGTTAATGTGTTGTCGGATTATTTCTGCTTCAATTTTCTTGGCGCCATAAAGAAAGGAAACATATGGCAGACAAATTTGACTAACATGTTAAGCCATCGATCATTTATTTATTTTAATGTGCAACCATGATAACTTTTTTATTCAGAAATAGCATCACTTTCATTCGGGCCACTATACGAAAAGTAAGCTTCTACTATATAATCTCTTGTAATTAAAAGATGACGATTTAAAAGTTGATGTATCATTCGTAATGATGGCTTTAATTGCTGGTGGTTTGAATAAATTGTCATTTTTCTCTCGACGTAACCACCACTAGTGTCATGTCTGACAACGTTTGAGACCCACCTCTAAACTTGTACCAATGAGACTGTGAATCATAGAGACAATTTTCAGATGATTTCTAATTGATTACTACAAGATAGATTGATTAGGCGTGAATTGATTCTTTATCATCTAAGGCATAACAATCAACCAACTTTCCGTGTGAGACAATAATCACGTTTCGTCTTGTTAAGAATCCTATTTTTAGTAATTATCTCTCGAAGTTTTCCCATAATATTCAATTCGAACATTGATAGTCCATCAGCAAAATAAATCTTTGTTCTATTTTACTTACTCGTTTCTACTATGACTTAGTTTATTAATTTGGCTATCTAAAAGTGAATTAATTTTAGTCTTCTATAAAAACAAATAATCGCATCGTAAGCATGAAGGGTTACTTAAAATGTGTTAGTTGTTGAACTAAACCCCGCTAATACCATAACCATTTCTCTCTTAACAAAGGTTATGTGTATGTATCCCTTTCCAAAAGAAATAAATCAAATGGCCACCAAACTCACCAATCTGAAGAATTTCAGTTAGAGAAGTCGGTTCAACAGATTTTCTGTTTGATAAGTTATAGTGTTACACTCAAATTAGTATGACATGTACACTAGATTTTCTCTATGATATGACATTTCACTCAGGCAACTCATGGTTCTTGAAGTTTGTCAATGCATTTAGAAATTGAAATAGTCTGGTGTTTTCAAAAAAAAAAACTAGTAAATAGTCAGCTTCAGTTGAATAAACTTCTTTCACAAGCAAAGATTAACAGAAACAAGTAATAACAGTTACACAGAAGAACAAGAACTAAAATACGATACACACACAACACCCACACATATAAGAAACGAGAGAATATTACAGCAATATTGATCTGCTCAACGACCAAGTTGAGCACTTGAAAACGTTGCAGTAGCACCACCACCAGAGCTCATCGATGTTCCAGTACTCGAAGACGAGACATATAGTAGCAACAGGCATTTTGTTAGGAAGATTAGGCATTTGGAACCAGCCGGAGCTAGAAAGAAAGCGAAGCCATGACCGTAGTTACCGTACTTAACACTACGGGTATCAATCCTGAAGGAGAAGCGTGTACTGAAATCTGAAGGCTTACCGATCTACGGATCCACAGAGGAATCCTCTTACCGGAAGTAGCCCAACCGGAACAGCAAGTTTAGTCAATGTTGGTAAGCTCAACAGCTCCGTTTGCTCGGGCATCTCCTTGGTATGCTATTTCAGGACTGTCTTGGTTCAAACGAGTTATGTTGAACTGAACTGAATAGACAAAAGGGAGAATCAAAACAAAGCAGAGGATCGAGATGGACATTTTGCAGGAAAAAATGGTTATTAGCACAAGAGACTAAGATGGTGCAGTTTGATATGTATATTCACAACAAGTCAACGACTAAAAACCTAGCCTAAACTCAACCATCACCGGGGAAAGAACAAAGTTATAATCAATCATTCAAGCTACATAAATAGTTGACCTTAAGAGTAAAACAAAACTAATCTGAAGTGAAATTTTGTTATGGTATTGTTAATGAATATGACATGAAACGTTTAAAATGTGGAAGACATGTTTAGTGCTCATCCTAAGTTGTAGCTTTATATTTATAATCACAAGTCATAACAAAGAGAAAAGGCTTACCAGCAGAATCACAACGAAAAGTGGACAACTCACATTGACCAATACAGGTGGTTCATCTGTTAACTTAAAGAACATGTCAATGTACAGTAAGTTAGGAAGAACCTTGGCCTGCAACATTTAGAAAAACCTTCAAGAGAAAGTACATAGGAAAGAAAGTCTTCCACTATTTTGAAGCTACAAAGTGTACGGATATAATTCAGAAGAAATACTAGATTGAAAACGACATTCCATCAAGTCAATGACAAACCTAGGATTAGAAAAATAAGCTCCAATCCTAGGAGCCAGCTCAACCTCAGGTAAAACAAATGAACATCAACTTTCAAATCCTACATTTTTTTCTTTGTTTTTGTCAACTAAAAGTCTGTATCTGTTATCACGAAAAGAATGTGATAACAATTCTATACGAACTCAAAACAGTTGACCTCAAGAACAAACAAATGATATTCACAGTTGAAATGTACCTCTTATGCTACGTGCAAGAACAAACCCACCTACTATGTCACTTCTCAACCCCTGTTCATCTCATCTTGTTGTCACCAATAATCTATAAGAGCTAAAAAACCATAATCTAATCTCCTGGAGTTGTTATGCTTCTATATCAACGTTGGTCCGAGAAAAGGAGAGTAAGATGATCAACGATTCATTCGTCCAAGCAGTAACGCTTTTTATTAAACTTTTCCAAGAATGACAGTTTGCTTAAAACAATCATTTAGAATTCAAGAGACAGAGAATGCTGTAAATCTCCCAATAACAAGACATGAGCCCCCAGAGGAATCACTCTCTTCCCAACATCATTCGCAACACTAAGGTGCTTGCAAGGATCTATCGCGAACTCTGCTTCCACCATCTCACTGGAACGAACATGAACACGTTCAAAACCAATCAGCTGTTTCTCAGGAACACCAGACAAAACCCGAGGCATTCTGGAGTACAACATCAACACATGACTACCGTCCATCTCTCCGGTATTGCTCACGCTGAACCGCACGTCAAACCGAAGAGACTCACAAGAGTTAACCTCCAAATCGTCCAGCTGTAAGTACCGGAGCTGCTCTTCTCCGTTTTGGAGAAGCAGTTTCTTGTGTGAAGACTGTGGAACAAGTTCTGATAAGCCAAGCCTGGTTGGTGCTGAAACCATCTTGTAATCGAAGTTAGTGTAGCTTAAACCGGTTCCGAATTTGTAAACTTGAGGTCCGGTATAGAATCTGTACGTTCTTCCTGGATATCCACGAGATGAATCAGCTCTCATGTGCATATCCGACATTGCAACCTCGGTGAATGACTGAGGATACCACGTCATTGGCAATCTTCCACCTGGATTGAAATCACCAAATAAGATTTCAGCTAGTGCTCGTCCACCGGTTTCACCTGGATAACCAATCCAGATGATGCTTCCGATTCTCGGGTCGGTTTTAGCAAAGGTTACATCCACTGGTCCTCCACCGGTTAGAACTAGAATCACTGGCTTTTTACTAACAGCTGCAATGGAAGACACAAGATCTCTCTGTTTGCCAGGCAAAGAAAGACTAACTCGATCCTTATCCTCTGTTTCTTGAGTGAGGTCTAATCCTGCAACAACTATGACAAAATCTGCTCCCTTGGCGATGGCAACAGCTTCTCCAAACCCTGTGGCGGAATCACAAGCAACGTCAGAGCAACCTGACGCATAAGATGTCTTCTTTACATACTCAAGAAGTTCCGTGAACAGAGTTTTCCGTTGACACGGCTTTCCTGTATAAGTGCCGCCCATATTGCTTATATTGTTTGCCATTGGACCAATGATTGCTAAAGAAGACATATGGTTTTTCTTCAAAGGCAACAGCTTGTGATCGTTTTTCAGAAGCACAATCCCTTGTCTTGCTGCTTCTAATGCCAACTCCCTGTGGGTTGAGCTACAGATATCATTTGATCCTAAATTTGCGTAACGTCCTTCTTTTGGATTACCGTCAAAAAGTCCAAGACGAAGTTGAACGGTAAAGAGATTCAGGAGAGCTATGTCTATCTGTTCTTCGCGCACTTTCCCTTTATCGATGGCAGATTGTGTGTGTCTAACCATGTACGTTCCACAATTTATATCCACCCCTGAAAAATCACCATCTCAGTTTTCATTTCAAAGTCAAAGAAGTGTAAAGAGATGAAATGACCTGCTTTGATTGCATCAGCAACAGCCTCCTCAGCTGAGTTTGTGTATCCTTGGTACTCGAAAATGGTCGCCACAGCATCACAGTCTGACGTAATGTACCTGTAAACGACAGACGCTCTCCTGTAAACCTTTCACTTGACGAAATCAAACTAATACAAAAATAAATAAATGAGTTTATACAAACCCTTTAAATCCCCATTCAACTCGAGCTTTCTGTAATAAGTCTTCTCGAGCACAAGCAGGCACCCCGTTAACTGCATTATAGGAACACATCAAGCAGCTAGCTTTACCGTCTCTGATACAACTCTCAAACGGGGGCTGGTATGTGTCTTCCATGTCCTGTTCTGTGACCTAATATCAATGTACGCACAAAATTCAACAAGAATTAGATTCAAAAGCCACTAAAACTGAATAGAAACATTACAAGTAGTTAAACTCCGTTTCATCATCTAAGTTCCCTCAACAAAAAAAGCAGCTAACAGTACAAACAAGCTTGGTTGAATACTAAGTGAAAGATACACACTCCATAGAGAATGTATGAACCATTATGGACATAAAGACAAAAGGTGCAATCAATAAAGTCTATAGAACCGTTGCATAACTAATATAGCATGCTATGTTTCTATTTTTGGTCAAAACTGATCTTATAAACCAAAAAGTTTCCAAATTGAAGTTGAATCCACAAGCAAAGCAAAGAGAGAGCTTAGTCTTATACCACAGCATTGAAGTCGTATCTAGTAAAGTTCCCCCATTTCTCAAGGTCATAAGCAGTGAAATGCTTGCAACAAGCAGACAACATAAGCTTCTCATCACCAACATCAAATCTGTTATTCAAAACCTTACTCTTCTTCTTGATTTCCTGAAACCCTCTAACGAACTCAACACCATACTCAGAAACCACCTTAGGATCCTCCCCAGGAGTCTCCTGCCCTCTCCCCCACCTCGGATCCCTAAACACATTAATATTCGGAGCCCAGTAGGTCAGCCCCGCCTGATCACCATTGTACATCGCCCTCCCTTCCACCGCCACGGCGGATCCGATCTCGTGCCACAGCGTCCTGTTGAACGACGCCGCGGAGACGATCACCTGAGGGAAGCTCGTGGCGGAGGAGATCGGGCCGTCGAACGAGACGCCGGGACCGTTGTCGGCGAGTCCGTGGAGAGACTCGGACCACCACTCGTAAGGAGGGATGCCGAGGCGGGGCACGGAGGCGGCCGTGTTGGAGAGCTGCCCGATCTTCTCCGGGAGCGTGAGGAGCGAGACGAGGGATTGAGCTCGATGTGCTGTGGAGAGAGAGGTGTCGCAGAAGGGGTAGGAGCTGTGGTGAGGAAGTTGGCATGGGAACTTTGGGGTTTCAGTTTCAGCTATGGCGGAAGTGAAGAAGAGGAGTGATGTGATTAAGGTCAACGGAAGATTCATTGTTTTTTTTTTCTCTTTTCCGACGACTCTGTGGAGGGAGGGAGAAGGAAATCAAGATATTGTTTTTTTAAACCGGTGAAATCTGAATTAACGGTTGAACCGGGTTGTTACTTTATTAACGGTTTCATGGTTTGTTGGCTTTTTCGTGTTACTGAGCTGAGCTATAAGTGGCTACAGCATTTATGGGCCTTTTTGTCAGCTTATGGGCCTTATTTATGACTTAGGTCTTCTTGTCTAACCAAGATGTATTGTAGAACATGGACCATATATGCTACTAGATTATCGTAGACTAGGATAATACCTGCGCCTTGCGCAGGGTGATGCATAACGAAAAAAAAATGTTATTAATATGAAAACATACATTATATTTGATAGATCAATATATACATACATAATCATATTGTATCACTCAGTAGATCCAACTCATTGCTAAGGTGTTCAATCCGGTAAAATCGAACTAATTACACCAAACCAAAATAGAAAAAGTGGTTGAGATTTGGTAGTAATAAAATCGAATGGATATTATTTTTAAGAAACCGCAACATATGAATATGGTTTGGTATTTTAACAATTCCAACCGAATAAACCAAAGAAACCAATTAATTAAAATATATTAGTATAATTATCTATGAACTTTATAATAAAACTAATAATATATACATAAATTATTTGTATATGATATTCATAACTAAATTTTATTTTAATAATTTTTTATTTTGTTTTAAGTTAAAAAGTTTAATTTATTTTTCTCATTTTCATCAAATTAAATAAACATAATTTTATTTCAGAATTATAGGCCAGAAAATAATTTAATTGACTTGGACACAATAACAGAAAGAAAATATTTGCTATTAATACATATATAATCAATTAAAGTTATAACTATTTAAAGATCTTCAATTAATATATAAGAGATAAATGAATTTTAACGTGCTGGCAAAAAAAAATTAAGTCGTCACATATTATATTTTCCTTAACTCACGCAAAGAATAACTTCGATTGTAACCTTGGCGTGAAAGTTAACTTGTTGCCCAAATTGTCATTAACAGATCATTCTGCGTAATTGTTTCTTGCCTTAAATTTCGAAAGAGCAATAATGATTAGAGTTTTGGTGACAAAGTTTTCGTCTAATAAATACAAAAATTCCATTTTCGATTATACAAAATTTAATCATCAATGCAAATTAAAAAAATATAATACATCATTCTAATAGGAAATTTCCCCACAATTTTTAAGGCGATGTTTAAAAAGTAAATATACATTTTTTTGACGAAATGTAAATCTATCTTATTAAAACAGAAACATTCTGTTGGATCTAACATTTATTTTGTAAGTTTTTAAATTAAATACACTTTTGTACCTTATAGTTAAACATACATTAAATCACTAATGTTTCTTTCTTTATACTACTATACATGTTTCCAAACAATATATTTATTTCTTTATACTACTATCAATGTTTCTAAACAATATATTTTTATACTACTATCAGTGTTTCCAAATAATACAATAAGTAATCTTAGTTATTTTATATCTATCATTTTCTCTTTAAAATTTTGTAGAAACATCATAATTTCATAAATTACCAAATAATGAATTTTAAAATTTGGATTATAAGATTACAAATTATGAAACTATTACAATTTAAATCCAATTAGATTACATATCGGTCATCCATCAGTTTAATCGGTTAGTCTCGGGTTTTAGTGATTTTTTAATATGAATATTTTAAAAACATAAATTGAATTGTCAGATCTCCGGATTAACCGGTATTGTCACAATCGGGTTGAATTTAAAAACACTGATTTAAATGCAAAAATATTTTAAATACACTCTTTAAAAATTACCAAAATATTTGTTAAGTTATTATTGAAATTTTTCATCGTAAAATATTCCGCGCTTCAAAAGCGCGGGTCAAAATCTAGTATACATTATATTACCACATAAAACTGAGCATTAATTTGCATCGTCGTAGTTTGTCATATGATTTGCACTTGCACACAAAACCAACGTTAACTCTCCAAAAGTGTCAAACTTTTTTTTATTCTTCATTGACAAAAGTCATAGAATGGGGATGACAAATCTGTTTTGTCCATGATATAAAAATGCAAACTCTTTTATATACATGAACTTGTTCAGCAAACGTGAATATATAATACCAAACGTAAATTAGCAATATTATGCAGCATGCTTTATCCCTCTTAAGCCAATAAGAGTTTATGTTATCATCAACGTTCAATCCGGACTATAACTTATCGAAGACTACCCTGAAGTTATATAACAATAAGTTAAAGTTTATCTCCATCATCATAAACTCATATGATCAATGAGTTTCCGGCGATGTGAACGTCGATGATAATATAAACTCTTATTATAGATTGATCATTTCAAATGATATTCTTAGGCTCTAGAATATACAGGAGACGTTCGATGATAATATATTATCGAAAATATAATGAATATTATAAAAACCATGAAATCGCAATGAAAAAATATTACCGCCATATATGAGATATACAATCACGGTTGGTCGTATTATTGGTAATACTATGGTTTTATGAAAGCTTCTCTAAGAGTGACACATAGGATTTTTGGCCTCTTATAAACTTGCCACGTAGGAAGGAGCTTTTTTTAATTAATACAAAATTGAGGTTGTTATTTTTTAAAGTCTTCTCTTTTAATATGTAGGGGATGTGATAAATAAACTACGGATCATGGACCATAATTATCGTAGAATCTCAACTACTAGATTCTAGATATATGAGAAGCATTATTTTGGTGGTTAAGGTTTAAAAGCTTTTACATTCAGGAGATAGATTTTACGTAATAAAAAATATTTTATTTTACGTAATAAAAAAATACTTTATTAAAATTTAAAATTTTATAGTATATAAATTTTTAAATTTTTAATTAATTATTAAATGTCATACTCCCCATAATTTTATGCTTAGTCATATTTTATGATCAATTATTAATCTTAATAAATAATTTGAGTGATTTAGAGAATAATTAAAAGAATTTAATGATAATATCATAATTAAAGTATTTGCTTTAGTAATATTAAAGTATTATATATTTTTATATTTTATTTGGTATAGTATTATTAAAGCAACTCAATTTTAATATATATCACACATAATATATAATTACTTATAAATTTTAAACAAATTTTATTAATTTTATAATCATCATCATCTAAAAACATTTTATATTATGCTATCCAAAAATATTTTGAATAATAATATTTTAAAAATAAATATAAAGCCATGTATATAGTTTTATGTGTATATTAATGTTTTAAAGTTTATTTTACGTAATAGAGGATATTTTATAATAAAAAATGTTGTATATAAAAATTTTAATATTTAATTGATTAAACATAAAAATAGTTTATTCTAATGGTTTTTGAATTGATAATATATCTATTTAATTTTTTTATAAAAATATTAAGCCCGCAAGTAAAAATAAAATACCTAATTTATATTTTATATACGATGATTTTAACTATTCATGACTTAGATTCTCCACTGGTTGGCGCTATGATGACATTTTAATGTTATGTGTTTGTAATTCATATACACCACAAAATACTGATTCATGGGTTTTTTTTTTTTGTCATCAGCGTAAACAAAAACTCTCATCTAAACTCAGAAAACCAAGTCGGTAGCTCTGCATCCATGTGAACAACAAAAGACGGTTGTATCCTGACACTTCGTGCTAGTTTGTCCGCCTGCATATTCTACGCTCGTGATTCATGGGTTTTCTATATTGAGGATTTTAGATCCCATTTAATTTCGTTATTTGTTTTTTTGAAAAAAAATCCATAAATAAAATATTGATTCATCATTCAGATGTATATATAGAGGCAATAATGATGTCGGAATGGCTTAATAATGGAGTGAGGATGGCGTAGGAGACAGTGCATTGCAGTGTCTGCATCTCTAAAGTGAGTGTACACAAACTCTCACGCAAAACAGTAGACACATTTTTATTTTGACTCTCAGAAAAGGCCTTCGATCTCTTTGACCTGACAGTCTTTTTTTTTCCTTCCCCCATTTCTAGACAAGCATATTGTACATACATCAATAAATGTGTTTCAAGTATTTAAGTGCATTCACATGTAATAATTTACGGACCTATGTCAATCTGAGACACGGGTGTTCATTTTTATGGTAATAAGGCAGTGATGTGGGATACCAGTGGAATTGGAGTACTCTCTCGATATTTAAACTCATACAGTCACGCTTAATACTATATAACGTTTCTTCATGTTAAGATTCAATGCTAATACCATTTACGTATCGAGTGACAACTAGTCGATCTAGTCTATCAGGATCACCATCACTTATTCGTTGATGAATCTGACTACTCATGAATAATCAACTAGATTTACAATACTGTATTAGACCCCTCAGACACATATAAGAAGAGTAAAGAAAAGGGCAAGATGGTGTTCATTCATTTTGGCCGGGACAGAGTATGTGGGTCCTAACATTTTCAAATTCAAAATAAGAAATAATTAATTTCGTACGTTATTTTAATTGTTTGTCCTTAATTACAGAATTTTCCTTTTCACTTTTGTCTTAATTAAATACGTTTAATTTTCTTATGTCGGTCTTACCGTATTATTCATGGCTTGTTGTTGGTGACAATGACGCAGATTCATTCACCTTGGTCCTGAGATGTAAGTATAATCAAACAGTACATAAGTTATAACAAAAGTCAAGAACAATAAGTGACAGAATCCATATCAGTCTTAGGCCTATCCTTATAGGTTTGTGTTGGACCACGGAACAAAAACCAAAACACTTTGGCTAGTTGACATTTATTTACCTAAAATGTGAAATTTAATTACAGCTCACACCAATCTACTCCATTCCCATATACATATATTCATTCCCTTTATACACAAACTCTTCTCTCTTTCACTCTATCGAATAACAGAGTTCAGAAGCATTGATAGAGAGTGGGTGAGATGGACATGGAATGGACTCAAATGAGTACGCAAGAGAGCAACAATCTTGATGGTAACAATATCGATTTCTTCCCAAGTGGACGTAACTTAGAATATCTCTGCTTCAACAACCCTCTCCAAGAAGACGACAACAACATTGATCACACATTCTCTTCTTTGATGGATCTCATATCTCAACCGCCTCCATTGCTTCTTCACCAACCACCACAACCGTCGTCATCTCCTACTCCGTTGTTCTCCTCCTCTTTCGAGTATCCTTTTCTCGAGACGTTACAAGATGTTATAGAATCTCCTTATTATCCTCCACTGGAGCTCTCAGCTTCTCAAGAAGGCAACAATAATGATAATTCTTCATCACCATTGATGGAGGAAAGCAAGAGCTTCATGAGAGAAACGAACAAGAAAAAGCGTAATAAGAATGTTGTAGGTCAACCCTCTAAGAACCTCATGGCGGAGAGACGGCGGAGGAAGCGGTTAAATGATCGACTCTCCATGCTCCGATCCATTGTCCCCAAAGTCACCAAGGCAATGTTCCATAAACCCTACTTTCATTTTATTTTATTTTTACTAGCTTTTTGTTTATCAAAAGTCTTTTCTGAATTTACTTTCTAGTCAACTTACATGTATGTTTTATTCTTGTTGGATCCTTCCTCAACACAGTTCAATGACAAGGTCTATTAATTTTCTTGTGAGAATCTGTATGTACTTGAGTTTACCAAAATTTACTTGAATACTATTTACCCATTATTGATAGAAGGGAAGTAAATAAAAACAATGATTGATTGACTCTGATAATAAATTCAGATGGATAGGACATCGATACTAGGAGATGCCATAGATTACATGAAGGAGCTTTTGGAGAAGATTAACAAGTTGAAAGAACTTGGAATCAACTCTGATCTCAAGGACAGCCTCACTACAGACCAACCTATGGTCAGAAACTCACCCAAGGTAAAAATAAAATAAAATACATATTTTCTTATTCTCTGTTTCATTTGTTTTGATATCTCACAGACACAACCCCTTACAAAATCAGTTGTTACAAAATACCCCTTGACTCATTCTTTTGCTGTAGATAATTTTTTATTTACTAAAGGTGATATGACAGTACTATTTCCTCTGTTTTGCAGTTTGAAGTGGATCAAAGAGAAGGTAATACACACATAGATATATGTTGTTCTACAAAACCGGGCTTGCTTCTATCTACTGTCGGTACATTAGAGATTAATCTAGGCTTGGAGATTCAACAATGTGTCATTAGCTGCTTCGGTGACTTTTCATTACAGGCTTCTTGTTCAGAGGTACATATATTATTATTAACACATTGATTTAACGAAACATTATTATTGTATATATGTTGTTTGACGGATACTAACACACAAATATAGGTTGCTGGGCAGAGAGACTGCATTACTTCGGAAGACATAAAGCAAGCACTGCTGAAGAACGCAGGTTATGGAGGAACATGTTCCTAGGAAGATTTATAGTTACAATAATATAAAATAAAGCTGAAAGATTGCTTTATCTCGAATATTTTGATTTTTCTTAGGGAAATATCTTGAAATTTCAGTATTGTAATAACAGAACATATTGTTCAGAACGTAACCATTAGTCCCTGTCCCTTAGTGAACGACTAATCAAAACTATCGCCAACAAACAAAACAAGTACTAGAGATAGAAGAGTTCAAGTTGAGGCCCATAAGGCCTACGTTATAATAGATAAAAGCCTATCTCCAAGTTAAAAATGTTTTAGAAGACACATTAAATATACACTAAAAGCCCAAACTAAGCCCACCAAGGTTTTGACCTAACGATCGCCGTCTTCTAGCTCTTTAAATACCTGCGCCTAACGATAACCCTAATCAAGCTCTCAAAAGAATCAGCTTTAATGTCCGAGAAACCATTTTTACACATGAGTCGGTAGCTCTGCTTTCTTTTTTCTTGTCTTCTGTGATTTGTTTTATGGTTTTCTTGTGTCGTGGTTTAGGATCGGAACTTGGGCTTGGAGTTAGACTCTAGCGAAATGGTCTGTTGGTAGAATTCAGATAGATTCATCACGGTTAATCATTGTATTTGTTTAATTAGATGATAATGTGATTATATGGAGTGGTGATTCAGGCAGCCTACTTGTTAAATAAACTATGACATGAGAGGTGTTTAACTGCTCCTAGAACAAATCATGCTTCTGCTCTTCAGATTTGCTGAGATTTTTTAATCTTTGAAGCTGGTCTAGTAGTCTTAAGCACATTCTTTTCAACCGTATTGGTCTAACTTGGGTCATGTCTGAATCCGATACTACCCCGGTTCTTAGGTCCATCTGGTAGAATCGGTTGCCTCTCAATCTTTAGAGAAAGAAATACGTAAATGTTCCGAGAATTCTTAGGCCCATTTGTAGGCCTTTTCAAGTAATGGGTCGGGTCTTCTCTACTAGAATTTTGTTTATTGGATCGATGAGAATTATTGATAAGCTGGATTGAAGTGATATATGGAGCGGTGATTCAGGCAGCCTACTTGTTAAAAAAGCTATGACATGAGAGGTGTTTAACTGTTCCTAGATTAAATTATGCTTCTGCTCTTCAGACTTGCTGAGATTATTTTTCGTCTTTGAAGCTGGTCTAGTAGTCTTAAGCACATCCTTTTCAATCTTTGCTTTCCAATAGTATTGGTCTTTAATAATACATTTTGATCTAAGTTGGTCCTGGTCTGATTCCAAATCAGTCCAATTTAATCTTGTGGATTATATAAATTGAGCTTTTTAACCTGATGCCTGCCCATTGCTTTAGTATTTCCTCTGCCGATCTCCTTGCAATCTCCACATTGTTCTGACCAATAGCACTAAGCATTTTTTCAAGAGCCTGACCATGCTGTTCCAAATATTCCAAATATTCCATGCTGTTCCAAATATTCCATTATAATGCCCTCCAAACATGGGTCAACAGCATCTGAAAGTTGACAAAAATTATTTAGTCATACGACGTGGACTCTACTAGCTGTTATCATCGGACTTCTTACTTATAATAATTAAGCCTAAGATATATAAATTAATCATCTGATATAATTTTGTGTGTTTTAATTATTTAGCACTGAGTAAGATCACGATTGCACTTATATAAATATAATAACTTTGCATATATTAATGTATTTTATCATAAGAAATCATGTTTTCGTAACAATGAAACAACTCTTCCACTTCATATCCAAACCGTTCCACAAAAGAAAAGTATTTCTCCAATCACTATTTTATGTTCCAAATTACCTGTATACGTACATGGTATACTGTTAAAAAAACCAATCATGTAGCAAACGGAATGGGCAATCACATATGTCGGTAAAAATTTAGACAAACTGAGATTATTTTCTATTAAAAGGAACGGTGAACCAAAATTTATGCAAACTTTAACACTTAAATTATTTTTTCCTGGTAGGTTAGAGCACTAGAGCTTCGTGCAATTAGGTCGCAACAAGGACCTCAAAATATAAGATAGTATGTGCTATTTACTAAGTTTACTAATCGTAACTAAAGTAATCGTATAAAAAATATGATGTGTTAGTGCTTGCTTCCTATTTCTCGACCTCTATAGATTTCTTTTCCATAATGATATTGTTATATATTGCGTCGCACCCAGCCACCATCCACTATCTTTCCTTTGTCCTAAACAAAACAAGTTTTATACTTACTATATTCTTTTTTTTTTGTGCAAAGATGAATACTATATTCTAAATTGCGGGTTTAATTCATATACCATCATCTACTTTTTTGTTGGCTTCTACTGGTACTTTCTTTTGAAGTTACAAAAGCTACAACAAATTCTTTAATATATCTAGTTCAATATAAATACTTTGTTATAACCAGTGCCGGCCTTGAGATTTTCGGGGCCTGTTACACTGTCTATGTAAATAAAAATTTTGGGGGCCTAAAAAATTTTTTTGGAGTTTATGTCTATGTAATTTTCTTCAAAATTTTCGGGGACCTATTGCAAATGTTTCATTACGCATTGCTCAGGGCCGGCCCTGGTTATAACCATTAACCACAAATCAATATTTCTCTTCAAATTACTTTTTGGTAATTGGCATACTCTATGGAATACCGAATTATACATAAATGTATCAAGACGAATCCTACAGATTATTAGAATATTCCCTGTTTTTTTGGGGATCACATGATATATTGATAATCTATATTGGGAGAAAATAAACCATCTGTAGTTAGGAGTTTGAATGATGGGATCATGTTGTACTTATTTACCTAAGATGGAATATGTTTTGATTCACTAGATCGCATGATTAAGAAATAATAGAGTGAAGAACTTTTTTGGCTATGAGTTTTTTTGGAAATTAATCTTCAAATTAAATACATTAACATACAAAAATTTAAACTGGATATATCCAATAAATTGTTTTCATAACGTTGAAATCAAACTCTTGGAAATTCAATTTGACTATCTATTCTAGTTGATTCCAACTAAGATGATCTATCCTTATTCAAAAATTAGATATAAACTTTAATCAAGGCTGACTAATTAAGGCTGCTTGGTTCCAGCATGACATATTTAAGATTAAAAAACTTTAAAGGCAAACTTGATACTCAAGTAGTTTGTCCATATCTCTAAACTTCCATTTCCTGCGTGCATGTAATGATAAGTTACTCCTAGGAATATTTATAACTAATATTTGTTTGGTATGAACACGAACATATTTTATACAGAGAATGCATGTTACTCCATCTCTATTTGTAGAGTCAATATATATTTAATATATGTTGTAGCCATTATATTTTTAAAATGGTGTGAAAAAACGTTAAAAGTAGTCGAATAAAAAATATGTGGAAAAGGGTTTCAAACTTTGATAGGCTTCTTTTGACAAAAGAAAAACTTTGATAAGAACGATTTTTCTACAAAAGATGAATCATCTCTTAGCTAATTGGGTCTGGCTCATGTTCAAAAAAACCTAACATAGCAATGGATTGTCTATGGACTGTAGATCATTAGTGACGTGGAGATACGGTAGGTTATCGTGTATCATGTGTACTTAGCATCGGAAAAAATGTTATTTTCTATGATCATTCTTGTGAGTTATAACATGGTCCATCTAATTAATCTAAGTATTTTCTCCTGTATATATATATACGTGCCTACGTGGGCATATATCATGTAAGTGGGAATGAACATGCAATGAAGAAAAGAGAAGTAAAAGAAGGACAAATGGTCATTTAACCTTTCTTTAAGTACGGACACATGTTTAGTAACCAAATAAAACATATAATTCAAAATTAGCTCACAAAATGGGGTACAGAAGTGAACACGCATAACTCACAAAGAGAGATTTTAAAAGGAAAAAGAAAGCAGTAACATTTAACTTTATATGAAAATAGGAAATCAAAGGGGGTACTGTGTCCCTTGTAATTCTAAGGGGCAAATTGTTTGAACAAAGACTTTCCACTAACATCAAAATTTTCATTATATATATGGGAAGAAGCACCACGAAAACAAAACAAGATTCTAAGAGTTTTGAAGGCAAACAAAAGAGCAAGAAAGAAAGAGAAGATTATATTACATAGAAAAGGGAGATAGCAGATGGAGTGGAGGAAATGGTACTTAGATGCAGTTCTTGTTCCATGTGCTTTACTTATGATGTTTTGTTACCATATCTACTTGTGGTATAAGGTTCGAACCGAACCTTTCTCTACCATCGTCGGCACTAACGCCCGTGCTCGTCGATCTTGGGTTGCCGCCATCATGAAGGTATTCCTAGCACTCAAAAACGATTTATATATCAAACTATAATTTCAAATCATATGATGTTGCTGATATACTTTTTTCCTACGTACAACGGACGAATGTTGGTCTAGGTCAAATATAAATTTTGTTGAACATGTATATATTTATTGGTGACTGCAAATTTCACACGAAGATTGTATACTGAGACATTTACTTTGGATTCCGGTCCAAAATTGTAAGAAAATAGATGTTTGTGCAAATAAAGTGAGTATATATGGGAATAATAGAAGGAAACTAGGAATTATATGTTAAACCTACAAAGTTCATTTAATTCATCATCATCATCATATTTATAGTTCGACGAATGAATATATATATTATATTTACATACTGTTATCGAGATATATGCATCATATAACTTGTGTTGAGAATATGTTTATATAAAATATATGAATGTGTTGCTCAGGACAACGAGAAGAGAAACATCTTAGCGATACAAACACTACGAAACACGATAATGGGAGCGACACTAATGGCCACAACTTGCATCCTCCTATGCTCAGGCCTCGCCGCCGTTTTAAGCAGTACTTATAGTATCAAGAAGCCTCTGAACGACGCCGTATACGGAGCTCATGGTGAGTTCACAATGGCAATTAAATACGTAACCATCCTCACAATCTTTCTATCCGCCTTCTTTACTCATTCGCTCTCCATTCGCTTCATCGGCCAAGTCAACATCCTCATCAACGCTCCTCAAGAACCTTCCTCTGATGATTATGGCGGAATAGGAAGCATCGTGACTCCCGAGTATGTCTCTGACCTACTCGAGAAAGCTTTCTTGCTTAACACTATAGGTAATAGGCTTTTCTACATGGGCTTGCCTTTGATGCTATGGATCTTTGGGCCTGCCCTTGTGTTCTTGGGTTCTTCGCTGATGGTTCCGGTTCTTTATAACCTCGACTTTGTGGTCATGTTGAGTAATAAGGAGAAGGGTAAAGTGGATTGCCATATAGGTTCTGAATTCTGATGGTCATTGCTCTCCTTGATTATATATTTAATTTGATGTTGAATATATAATGATTAATAATAAACTTTATTTGTGTTCAGTTCCAAGTGTTTCAAGTTAATTGTTTGACTCTCTTGAAATAGGAGATGTTTATCGTGTCTCATAAAAAGACAAATATAGAAAGAGTAACTGATATGTGTTCCAAAAGAAAAAAGAAAAGAGTAACTGATAAATTTGTTTGAGATTCTTGAAGAGGGGATATTTCACGTGTACCTCTCCTCCTTTGTATTTTAATTTTAGTATTTTGATGTTCAGTCAGTTCTCACCAACATCGTTTGAAACATGTTGTAAATTAAACAAAATTATTTTGAAAATTATAAAATCTATATATAGAAGTAACATATATATATATATAATAACTAAATTTACTAATTCTAATTTTTGTTCAGAAATTGTGTTTATTTTTTTAAATGACTTTAAAATTAAAATTAATCAGCCTTTA
Organism: Raphanus raphanistrum subsp. raphanistrum; assembly: GCA_019706035.1. Lineage (NCBI taxonomy): Eukaryota > Viridiplantae > Streptophyta > Magnoliopsida > Brassicales > Brassicaceae > Raphanus > Raphanus raphanistrum. Next base: position 22,860,724 of record CM033986.1, read on the forward strand.
AATTACACTATTAATATTAAATACTTGTGGATTACTATATGTTGCATAAGTATGTTTAGTATAATTAATAAGAAGATAACAGATATGAGAGATTTTTAATAAAATTTTTTTTTTGATGAATTGTCAATTTTGGGTGAATCACTCTGCTTAAAGAAAATAGAGAAACATATATTATATAATATATTTACTCATACATCTAAATTATAAATGATAAATAACATTTTATATTCATTTCAAAAAATTATAGAGATATACATATATTTAAATTCTTTAAAATGATATGTACATTATGAGAATGTTTATTAGTGAGTTTATTTCTCCTAAAAGTAATTCTTATCTTGAAACAGTAGATCTATATATTTAAAGTAAATCTATATATGTAGTAATATATCTAAATTTAATTAGTAGTTTTATCTTTTATTTGGAAATAGTGTTGAATTTTTCAGTAACTCTTAAAATTGCAATCAATTAGGCTTTAGATTATACTATTGATTATTAAATATTTATGGACTATTATATCTAGCACTAATATATTTATTTAATCTAATTTAAAAGATAATAAATGCTCAGAGATCTTTATAATTTAAAATTATGATGAACAGTTTGTTTTTAGTGAACTTTTTAGATGATATGATTTTAAAAGAAAAGAAAAAGGTCTAAACAAAAACAAAGTCTCAAAGACGCTTATAAAAGCACAAATACTATAACACAGAAAGAAATCTTCTGCCTTCACCAAAGAGAGTAGTAAGAAAGGAAAATGGAAACTCTCTGGTTCAGCCTCTTCTCCCTCACTGCTACTTACTTCATCTTCATCATCGCCAGATTCTTTTGGAGTCAAAACTCTAAACTACCACCAAGCCCTAGGTCTCTTCCCATCATCGGCCATCTTCACCTCATAAAGAAGATTCCATTACCACAAGCTCTCCATCTCCTCTCTTCAATCCACGGCCCTGTTCTCTTCCTCAAATTCGGATGCCGTCCCGTTCTCGTCCTCTCTTCACCAGAGTCCATAGAAGAATGCTTCACCAAACACGACCAAACACTCGCTAACCGCCCCAGGACCATCACCTCTGATCACTTCAGCTACGGCTACACAAACTACGGTTTCGCTCCTTATGGAGATATCTGGAGAACTGTCCGGCGTATCTCCACCCTCGAGGCCTTCTCCTCCTCAAGTCTCCAGAAGAACTCTTTCATCCGTAACGAAGAAGTCTCTCATCTCTGTTCCAGCATCTTCAGATCATCGCTTGAAACTCGTAGCGTGGACCTCAAGTATCATTTCTCTCGCTTCACCGCTCACGTCATGCTCAGGTTAGTCTCCGGGAGTCGCGGCGTTGAAGAGAGAGGTCCGGAAGCAGAGAAGAGGTTCTTGGACGATTTCAAGTCGAGGTTTTACTCGAGCATGTCGATAAACGTCTGCGATTACTTCCCGGTGTTGAGGTGGATTGGGTACAAAGGTATCGAGAAGAGAGTGGTGGAGATGCAGAGGAGGAGAGATGAGTATCTTCAACGTCTCGTTGATGGTGTTCGAATGAAGAGATTTGATTCGTCAGGTTCGGTAGTGGAGAAGTTCTTGCGCCTTCAAGAAACAGAACCAGAGTTCTACACAGATGATGTCATCAAAGCATTCGTTGTCCTAATGTTCAACGCCGGAACTGATACTTCACCGATGGCAATGGAATGGGCAATGTCGGCTTTACTGAACCATCCTGATAAGCTCGAGAAGCTCAGAGAAGAAATCAGATCTAACGTTAAGCACAAAGGGGTTATACAAGAATCTGATCTCTCGAGTTTACCTTATCTTCGGTGTGTCATCAATGAGACGCTTAGGCTGTACCCTTCAGGTCCACTCTTGCTTCCTCACTGCTCGTCAAAGAGATTCAACTTAGGCAACTACGAGATTCCGGAAAACACAACGCTGTTCGTGAATGCTTGGGCTCTTCATAGGGACGGTGAGCTTTGGGAAGACGCGGAAGTTTTCAAGCCTGAGAGATTTGAAGGGTTTCATGGCGATAGAGATGGTTATAAGTTCTTGCCGTTTGGAGTTGGGAGGAGAGCGTGTCCTGGAGCTGGATTTGGAATGAGGACGGTGGCGCTTGCTGTTGGAGCATTGGTTCAGTGTTTTGAGTGGGAGAAGGTAGATGAAGGAGATATAGACATGAGGCCTGCATTTAGTGTGGCAATGGCGAAGGCTGAACCTCTTGTTGCATTTCCTAAGCCATGGCCTGATATGGTCCCCATCTTGTCTCAGCTCTAGTGTCCTCTGTGTTGGGCAATAGAGTTGGTTTAGACGATGACATATTATATAATATATATATAGACAATAAGGAGAATGTATGATCATATGTTACCTTAGTAATGGAATCATTTTCTTCATTTTTTCGTTCTTTTTTAGCACTACTCCTTCCACTGTTGCTTCTACATTCACTCAATCCTAATATAACAAAAAAAATAGTGATACAACAAACAAAAAGAGAAGTCTCACTGAGTGATGACCATCATATGATCTGGATCAGAAGTAAGATTGCAAACGTTCGATGTCCAATCTGAACCAGCGGAGAAGCTATATTAGCTATGTAGTTTCTTTCTTTAGGCATGAGAAATCAAAAGAAGAATCTCAAAAAGTAGCTTTTTAGGCACTCTCAATGATGGTAATTTTACCCCTTGAAAATATAGTCCACGCCCTGAAAACAGAAACCAATTACATCATCTCAAACTATAGTTGGAACGCCGAGACAGATGCAACAATATTGTCACCTGTAAAGCTGTTCCATAACTAGTACCACAAGAGCTATCTGATGATTCAGGATCATGTAGGACAGTCTAATGGTCATATTAGCTCGCTTCCTCACTTCTCTTCCATGTCAATAATCTCCACATACAAAACGATATCCTCAAAGCTTCCTGAAATTTAGAGATTGGCACTCTCCTGCTTAATAAGTCCTCTTAAGCCTTTCTATTTGTAAAGACAGTTCTCCTCAATATGAGATTAGCTTCAAACCGAACAAGTTTAGGACTTGTAAGAACAAAGGGAACGTATCAGCTTACACTTTTTCCTGCATCCTCTAGTAACTCAGCCATCTGTTCTGAATCAACATCACGGTGTCGGTCTCTCTCTAGTCAAGAACCACAACCTAAATCTCACGATCAGACAGACCCATCAAGAATGACTTATTACTCTTTCCTCTGCTTTCTGTAAGATATTCCTCCTTTGCAGCCTGCACTGAAGCAACCTCTGAAACTATCTCATCTGAAACAATTGTCCCTTGCACTTAGTCTTACTTTATTTCAAGTACCGTCACTTGGAAACCCATTTAAAATGGTTAGAATACACAGGGAGATCTGGTTACAAGCTTCACCACCAACACTGTATTAGAAAAATGTAGATAAATGTATATCAAGAAGCTTCGGTTCCCACCAAACTCGTTGAACACATGTTGTTCACGTGGAAACAATAAAACAAAATCACTGTCAACTGTTTTGTTGACATCACTAGTTTATCTTCTTCTCAATCTATCTTCTCCCTTACCAAAAAAAAAAGAAGAGAAAATGGAAAATCTCTGGTTCATACTCTTCTCTCTCGCTGCTACTATCTTCTTCTTCATCGCCAGATTCCTTTGGAGTCAAAACTCCAAGTTACCACCAAGCCCTACGTCTCTTCCCATCATCGGCCATCTTCACCTCATCAAGAAGAATCCTTTACCACAAGCTCTGCGTCTCCTCTCTTCAATCCACGGCCCTGTTCTCTTCCTCAAATTCGGATGCCGTCCCGTTCTCGTCCTCTCCTCCCCAGAATCCATCGAAGAGTGCTTCACCAACCACGACCAAACCCTCGCGAACCGCCCCAGGACCATCACCTCTGATCACTTCAGCTACGGCTACAAGAACTTCGGACTGGCTCCTTATGGAGATATCTGGAGAACTCTCCGCCGTCTATCCACCCTCGAGGTCTTCTCCTCCACAAGTCTCCAGAAGAACTCCTTTATCCGTAACGAAGAGGTCTTGAATCTCTGTTCAAGACTCTTCAGATCATCTGTTGACTCTCGGAGAGTGGATCTCAAGTATCATTTCACTCTTCTCACTGCTCAAATCATGCTCAGGTTAGTCTCTGGGAGCCGTGGCGTTGAAGGGAGCGATCCGGAATCAGAGAAGAGGTTCTTTGATGATTTCAAGTTGAGGTTCTTCTCGAGCATGTCGATGGACGTCTGCGATTTTTTCCCAGTGTTGAGATGGATAGGGTTCAAAGGTCTTGAGAAGAGAGTGATGGAGATGCAGAGGATGAGAGATGAGTATCTTCAACGACTCATTGATGATGTTCGAATGAAGAAGTTTGATTCCACCGGTTCGGTAGTGGAGAAGTTCTTACGCCTTCAAGAAACGGAACCAGAGTTCTACTCAGATGATGTCATCAAAGGAATCGTCGTGCTTATGTTCAATGGGGGAACTGATACTTCACCGGCGGTGATGGAATGGGCAATGTCGGTTTTACTGAATCATCCTGATAAGCTTGAGAAGCTCAGAGAAGAAATCAGATCTAATGTTAAGCATAGAGGGATTATACAAGAAACGGATCTCTCGAGATTACCTTATCTTCGGTGTATCATCTATGAGACGCTCAAGCTATACCCTGTAGCTCCACTCTTGCTTCCTCACTGCTCATCAAAGAGATTCAACTTAGGCAACTACGAGATTCCGGAAAACACAATGTTGTTCGTAAATGCCTGGGCTGTTCATAGGGACGGTGAGCTTTGGGAAGACGCGGAAGTTTTCAAGCCTGAGAGATTTGAAGGGTTTGTTGGCGATAGAGATGGTTTTAGGTTCTTGCCATTTGGAGTAGGGAGGAGAGCATGTCCTGGAGCTGGATTTGGAACGAGGACGGTGGCGCTTGCTGTTGGAGCATTGGTTCAATGTTTTGAGTGGGAGATGGTTGATGAAGGAGATATAGACATGAGACCTGTTTTTGGTGTGGCAATGTCTAAGGCTGAGCCGCTTCTCGCATTGCCTAAGCCATGGCCTGATATGGTTCCTATCTTGTCTCAGGTCTAGTGTCATCTGTGTTGGGCATTAGAGTTGCTTTAGACGATTGCATTTTCTAGATACACATCGACAATAAAGAGAATGAATAATGATCATAATCGCAAATGGTTACCTTAATAGTGCAATCAATTTCTTCATTTTTCCGTTCTTTCTTAGCTTAAATCTGCAAGAGGAAGGGAGGATGATATTAATCAAGGAAGGGTGTCTCATCTCTCCTTCTTTTAGATGGAGAACTATGGAGAAGGATCATTTGTTGAATAGCCACTGTTGCTTCTTTATATAACCAAAAAATAGTGATGCAACAAACAAGAACAGACGTCCCATTCAATGATGACTATAATATGAACTGGATCAGAAGCAAGTAAAATTGGCTTGCAAACGTTCGACGTTCAATAAACAATCTCTGATACAACTATCAGCAGAGAAGCTATATTTAGCAGTGTAGTTTCTGTAGACAGGATACACGCAGAAAAAAGAAGAGAGAATCCCAAAAAGTAGATTCAAGCACCCTCAATGATGGTAATTTTGCCCCTTGAGAATAGTCCATGCCCTGAAAACAGAAACCAATTACATCAACTCAAAGCATAAATGGAATGCAGAGAGACAGAAGTAACAATGTTGTCACCTGTAAAGCTGTTCCATAAGTACAACAAGGGCAATCTGATGATTCAGGACCATGGAGGACAGTCTAATGGTCACATTAGCTCGCTTCCTCACTTCTCTTCCATGTCCGTAAGCTCCACCTATACAAAACGATATCCTCGAAGCTCCCTGAAAACAAAGATCGCCACAGAATCAAACACTCTCCCGCTTAACAAGTCCTCTTAATTAAAGCCTTTCCATTTGTAAAGACAAAGTTTCCTCAAGATCAGATTAACTTCAAACTCAACAAGTCATTACAATCAATTTGATTACTTTCCAAGAAGACTAAGAACAAAGGAAAAAAAAAGCCTAAGCTTACACTACTGCCTGCATCCCCTAGTAACTCAGCCATCTGTTCTGAATCAACATCACGGCCTCTCTCGTCAAGCACCACAACCTAAATCTCACAATCAGACAGAATGACTAATACCACATTTTTTAAAGAGATTTCAGTAATACCCAATCATCAGACCCAATAAGCTTCATCATAGCCACTTCCTCATCCTCAACCTGAGCTCTAACATCCATGCGAGTAAACACTATTGCCTTCAGAGCAAAGCCCATCTTAGTTACTGAGTTTTATCTCTTAAAATTGAGGCAACGTACTATTAGCAAAGCTCAAGAACTCGATGAAACTCCGATTCTCATTAATGAGCTTAAAGTTTGTTACAACTATATGTACTCTAACAGACTATTAAACCGAAAAAGTAAACCGGATTAACATCATAATTACATGAATAAAATGATAAGATCCAAGGATTGGATCTACGTAACCAGAAAGGGTGAGAGGGATAGAGAAGAAAAGGGAGGTTAGGGAGAGAGAGAAAAGAGGATAAGAGATAACATTTGTTGATTAATTATTTGATAACAAACTCAGGATAAAGTTTCCCGTTAAGTAGCTTACAATCAACTCATAAACGACATAGTATTGATAATTAATAAAACGACATAGCATAAGACTTCAGTAGATATGAAACCCTCCTTCTCACGTGGAGGTTTCCCTTCAACACTTCTTCTTCTTCCCTTAGCCACTTTGCTTAGCTCTTCTCGACCTGAGTCTCTTCTTTACAAAAGCTAAAGGGACTGCCAGCTTATCAATACCCCCCCCCCCCAGAAGAAGACTCAGCTTGTCCTCAAGCTGGAAATCAGGGAACTGCTCCGCCAACCTGTTCACTGACTCCCAAGAACACTCAAACTCAGGAAGATCTCTCCACTTAACCAACACTTCAGCCTGCTTGTCACTTCTCGACTGCCTAATGTCCAACACATCTTCTGGTTATGCGTTCCATTCCAAAGAGGAAGATAGGACTAAAGGGAGCTCATGTACCTTAGTAAGGGGAGCCACTGCTTTCTTAAGCTGCGACACGTGAAACACGGGGTGCACTTGACTAGTAGGAGGTAAGACTAGTTTGTAGGCCACCTTCCCAACTCGCTTCTCAATCATATACGGACCGAAGAACCGTGGAGCCAATTTCTCAGCACGCCTCATTGCCACTGTCACTTGCCTATACGGCCTTAATTTCAAGTAAACCCACTCTCCCACACTGAACTCCACATCTCTGCGCTTCTTATTAGCTGAGCTCTGCATCCTACTCTGAGCGACAGCTAAATTATCTCTCAACTCCTGCAGCAGGGCGTCACGACTCTGAATCAGCCCTTCAACCTCCGCATTACTCGTTGGAACATCACCAAACCGCAGTAACTTGGGAGGATCCCTACCATACAAAGCCTTGAAGGGGGTGGTGTTAGAGGATGAATGGTGGGACGTGTTGTACCAGTACTCTGCCCACGGTAACCACTGGCTCCAAGACGTTGGTTTCCTCCCTGCAAAACACCTCAAGTACGCTTCGACACAACGATTCACGACCTCCGTTTGCCCATCTGACTGAGGGTGATACGCCGTACTCTTATGCAGTGCAGTGCCTTGGCTCTTGAACAACTCAGCCCAGAAATGACTCAGAAACACTTTATCCCTATCAGACACCATCGTTTCAGGAAAACCGTGCAGCTTAATGATCTCCCTCACAAACACTTCTGCAACTGACTTCGCTGTAAAAGGGTGCTTCAACGGCAAGAAATGAGCATATTTCGTCAACCTGTCAACCACTACCAGGATAACATCAAAGCCCTTCGATATTGGTAACCCTTCCACGAAGTCGAGGCTAATGTCAGCCCAAACTTGTGAAGGAATTGACAGAGGTGAGAGCAACCCCGCGGGTGAAAGCGTTGAATATTTGTTCCTCTGACACGTCTCACAAGCCTTGATGAACTCAGTGATGTCATTTCTCATCCCCATCCAATACACTTCTCTAGCCATTCTCTTGAAGGTCTTCAACACTCCCTCATGGCCTCCAATCGCGCTCGAGTGGAATTGATTCAGTAAAGCTGGTATGAAGGCTGACTTAGCTGGAATCACTAGTCTCCGCTCCTTAAAGAGTACCCCTTTCTCCAACGTATAATTCTCATACTCCTTCTCTCCTTTTTCAATCCCACTAATAATCCTCTGTAAAGCTTCATCCTTCTCAACTTGCAAAGCTAATTCATCCATATCAATTGACAGTGGTGCCGTTAACTGAAACTCCAGCAACTGTTGGGTCTCATCCTTCGCTTCAGTACGACGGGATAGAGCATCGGCAACTCTGTTGTCCTTCCCTGGCATGTACTCGATTGTATAATTCAGACCCAGAAGTTTTGAAGCCCATTTCTGCTGCTCCACAGACACTGCACGCTGCTCCAGTAGATACCTCAAGCTCTTCTGATCAGTTCGTATAGTGAACTGATGCCCTGTTAGGTAGTGCCTCCATTTGGTAACTGCGAAAACTATGGCCAATAGCTCCCTTTCATACACTGATTTCACCCTGCCTTGACTTGAAAATCCCTTGCTGATGAAAGCTATCGGTCTGTTTCCTTGAGAGAGGACCGCGCCAATGCCTATGCCTGATGCATCTGTCTCCACCGTAAACGGCTTTGAGAAGTCAGGTAACACAAGCACCGGCAGTTTGCACATTGCTCCCTTCAGGTTGTCAAACGCTTGGGTCGCCTCTTCAGACCACTTGAACCCATCCTTCTTTAGTAACTCAGTAAGTGGCCTAGCGATCTTCCCATAGGCTTCTACGAAACGGCGGTAGTAGCCAGTAAGCCCCAGAAAACCTCTCAACGCCGTAATGTTCTTGGGTTGTGGCCACTTCCTCATTGCCTCAATCTTCTCAGGATCTGCTTCCACACCCTTCTGAGAGATCACATGTCCTAGATACGCCACCTTAGGCTGTGCAAATGCACACTTCTTCTCATTAGCATAGAACCTGTGATCCTTCAGAAGCTGCAGCACAATTCTCAAATGTTCCTGGTGCTCTTGCTCAGTTCGGCTGTAGACCAGAATATCGACGAAGAAGACCAAAACAAACCTCCGCAGGTAAGGCTTGAATATGTCATTCATCACCGATTGGAAGGTTGCGGACGCATTGGTGAGGCCAAAGGGCATTACTAAGAATTCATAATGCCCTTCGTGTGTCTTGAAGGCTGTCTTCCCAACATCACTCGCCTTCACACGTATCTGGTGGTACCCTGATTTCAGATCCAATTTGGAGAAGACCGCTGCTCCCGCCAACTCATCGAGCAACTCCTCTATCACTGGAATTGGGTACCTATCCGGTATAGTGCTCTTATTCACCGCTCGATAGTCCACACAAAACCTGAAGCCTCCGTCCTTCTTCTTCACCAGGAGTACAAGGCTTGAAAATGGACTAATGTTGGGTTTGATTATGCCCGCTTCAAGCATTTCTTTCACTAGCTTCTCAATCTCGTGCTTCTGAAGGTGTGAATAACGGTAAGGCCTGATATTGATTGGAGAAGTTCCTGTCTGTAAGGTAATAGCATGCTCGCGAGACCGCTTAGGAGGGAACCCTCGTGGCATCTCAAAGACAGAATGAAACTCTTGCAACAGCTTATGAATCCCAAAACTGACCGCCTTTTTTGCTGTCAGCTCCTGATCATTCTCAAACAAGGCCTGCAACTCCAGCAAAACAACTTCTTCCTTGTTCTCACATAGCTTCTCCATCGAGTTGAGTGAGGCTTGTGCACAAAGTAGCGATGGGTCTCCATTGAGCGTCACCCATTGATCTCCTAACTGGAACCTCAACAAGTGTAAACCCCAGTTGATCCTGGTCTCACCCAAACTCTCTAACCAAGTATATCCCAAAACCAAATCCGCTCCTCCCATCTCGAACTGCAAATACTCCTCCGAAATTTCCACTCCTTGAATGATTAGCTTCACACCTTCGCACTTACCACTCCCTGCTAGTACTCTACCATCACCTATAGCCACTCCAAACTCGACTGTAGGCATTATTGGTAACCCCAGTTTATCCACCAAATGCTTCGCTATGAAACTGCAAGATGCCCCCGAGTCTATCAACACCACTACTTCTGAATCACCAATCTTTCCTTTCAACCTCATCGTTTGTTTGGTAGTAATACCCACCATAGATTTCAGAGACAACACCTGCAACTCTTGCTCTGGAATCTGCTTTTGAGCAGACTTCTCTTCCTGCTCATCTTCCTCATCATCATCATCCTCAGAACCTTCTTCAACCTCCATACACTTGTATTTTTGGTAAGACTTACAGCGATGCCCCGTGAAGTAGCGCTCCCCGCAGTGGCGACACGGGTTCTGTATAGGCCTCCTCTGTTCTGAATTTTTATTGTCTCGAGCTGACTCAAATGACTTCCTTGCAGGAGTGTAATCCCCTTGTTTGGAAGGACTTGAGTTGGAGTTCCTCTGACCCGTACCTAACGCTGGAACCGAGTTGGTACGTTAGAACAATCTCGAATGATAGGCGCTTTTCTCATTTTCTTGCTCTTCAATGATCTTCGCCATATCAACGATCTCATCCATTCCCACTGGTCGCAGCCTCACGACTTGCTCCCGTAGGCTTCTCTTCATCCCATGTAAGAACAGCTCTTCCAGCACATCATCAGTGACATGAGGAACTTCAGCCGACATCTCCTCAAACTGCTCCCGATACTCAGATATAGTACCGGTTTGTCTCAACCTCAACATCTGACTAAGGATCGTACCCCCTCTCGTGGGCTTGAACCTCTTTTTAAGTTTCATCTTAAAGTCCCTCCAGTCGAGAAGCTCATCACGCACCTGTATCATTCTCAACCAAGTCACTGCACATCCCGCCATACAAGCCATCGCTAGTGAGAGCTTATCTTCTTCCTCGGTCTTATTCACCTTGAAGCACTTTTCGACCCTAAATATCCAGTCATCCGGGTTTTTTCCTTCGAACTCCGGCATATCTAACTTCTTTGGGGGTGAATCGTTCTTCTGTGGTGAATAGTGACCCGATGAGCCCGCTCCCTTGTAAGGGGTGTGGAACTCAGCAGATCTCAGCGGAATCGCCATCTCAGGTAACTTCAAAACCCCTGTCTCAGGTCGTGGCTGTAGGCCTCTAGCTGGTGGGTTAGTCACCTCGGTTGACGATCGTTGGATCTCCTCTGAGGAAGCGATCTTAGACCCCGACTTCTCCACACTAGGGTTTGGATCTGACTTCGCTTCAGGGGATTTCTCCTTCGCCGCCATGAGCTCTTGGTGTCTCTCTTCAGCTCGACGTTCACGTTCTTCAGCTCGCTGTTCAGCTTCTACAGCTCGCTGTTCACGCGCATCCGCCGTTCTTCGCATCTCTTCGAAAGCGGAAGCAAGGCCACCGATTCGAGTCTCCAAAGTGTTGATTCGATCCGTTTGGGGATCAGGTTTTGGAGCCATAACGCTCTGATACCAATGATAAGATCCAAGGATTGGATCTACGTAACCAGAAAGGGTGAGAGGGATAGAGAAGTAAAGGGAGGTTAGGGAGAGAGAGAAAAGAGGATAAGAGATAAGATTTGTTGATTAATTATTTGATAACAAACTCAGGATAAAGTTTCCCGTTAAGTAGCTTACAATCAACTCATAAACGACATAGTATTGATAATTAATAAAACGACATAGCATAAGACTTCAGTAGATATGAAACCCTCCTTCTCACGTGGAGGTTTCCCTTCAACACTTCTTCTTCTTCCCTTAGCCACTTTACTTAGCTCTTCTCGACCTGAGTCTCTTCTGTACAAAAGCTAAAGGGACTGCCAGCTTATCATAAAACCGGATAATTCCAGAGCCCTTAAACCGGTCTAGAACCGTATTCTATCTATAACCAATACGTACTGAGCATTTCGAGGATTGGAGCGAACCAAAGAATCCTCAAAGGAGCAATACGGTTTAAGCTTGGTCTTGTACTCATCGACCAAGAGTCGAACACCTTCCGATCTCTTTTTCCCCACTGTTATCACACGTATGGGCAGAGCTCTCTGCGAACCAAAATTTTACCAATTCCAATCAAAACCTAAACGTCCAAAACCCTAATCAAGTCCATGTAAAGCTTACCACTGCTTGACCGGTGTATTTACATGCTCTTCCTGATGAAACCGTCACACAATCTTCAACCAATATGTTCGAAATCAACAAAACTAATTTTGAGAAAGAGTTTTTTAACCTTTATCCTGAGGAGTAGGAGAAGCAGAAGCAGATGCGTAAGGCTGCTTCGGGTGAGGTGTAGCCATGAAAGAGATCGCCATTTTTGAGTTGAGTGAAGTGCTTCAACGGACGATTATACAGTTAAGAGTTTGGACACTCGAATTGTTTTCACACGAGATCAATGCCTCCGGACGATGCCGAGGGTTTTGAGCCCATCAGATATGGGCCATCTTAGTATATAAATGAGCATTAAGTACAAATTATATAGTTCATGAACTTCACGCACTTCAGGCCCATTAATAATAAACTTTCAAGTCATTAGCTAGAATTAGTGTAACTTTTGATCTGATAAGTAAACCGTAGAGTATCCTAGTTAAAATCACGAAAGTAAAGCTAGAATTAGTGTAACTTTTGATCTGATAAGTAAACCGTAGAGTATCCTAGTTAAAATCACGAAAGTAACTATGTTCTGAAAATATTGTAGCGAAAAAAAGAAATACGTAAAATATCTCAGTACATTACTACTACACATGCATGTCTGAAAGTGGGCATGAAAAGACAACGTTAGGATTTTCTCTCTGTTAGCATATATTATTCCCAATAACGCATCCCTACCCACCAGATTAATTATTTATAGTTTAGTAGTATTCTTGTTTCCATACAACACATTTAAAAACTTTATATATCGCATAGAAATAAATATGCACCTTCTTTCGTATATATTCCCCAATCTCCACATCTGTAATTAGTTCTAATTCCGTATTAAACAACTCTTGGCATCTCAACACTCATTTGCTCGCCCATGCATCTTTATCTTTAGCTTTTGGAAGAATTACATATTAGTATTTGAATAAGATATAAAGCTGTAATTCGCAGTGTTTACAAGTTGAACAAAATTTTATCGGAAATAACTTCTAAGAACATACATCTAATAAATCTCACGTAGGATCTTTTCATATCCAAATTTAGGGTTAAAGCTATGAAAAATAGAACACGATATTATCTCCATATGATTTGCCATTGTCTATATATGTGAATTTATTTGTCTTGCACATAAAATACTTTTATTTTGATGAAAAATATTTTTTTGATTGGAGATATACTCATATACGCCATGATATATTATGCAAAGATGATTGTTCAAGATCAAGAGTAATGATGAAAGGTATTTCATCTTAGTATGTGATTTTTCTCACTACAAAATTGTATTTTTGTATAAAATCAAAACTACAAGACTTGCGATTAAAATCGTGCTTTTTCTTATATTTCTAGAATGTTCACATAGTTAGGGCTCTTTATACTGCGTAGTAAAAGGTTGCATGCATCTTTATTTTTGTTGTCTAAGTTGCATTCATAAACGATAAAAAAAACTAAAAGTTATAATGATTACCTTGTTACATCAATAAAAATAAGAATCGATAAAAATCAGTAACCGTGAAATGGTTATAACCCCATGCTTGAAGAGCAGTATGAAGGATTTCTAAAACCATAAATTAGCTGATTACTGGCCAAACTAATCTATACGGTCTACTGAGTGAAACTCTGTAATATTTTCTTTTCTCCTGCATTTCAATAGAAAATTCTTTTAAGAAAAAAAAAAAAAACTAATCTATACACGTAAATACTAATACGAATGTACACAAGTTTCACTACAAGAAAACACGCTGATACTGAGGGACGTTTTCCTCGGTATTTCGTCGGAATAAGAGTATTCCGACGAAATACCGAGGAAAATGTCCCTCGAAAAAATCTCCTCGAAATTTCATTTTCCCTCGAAAATTTGTGACGGAATTTCGAAGAAACATAATTCCGAGGATATTTAGAAGACTGTCCTTCGTCGAAGAGGTCCTCGGTATATATTGAGGAACAATTCCCTCGGTATATACCGAGGAAAAACACCTACGAAAGTTTTCGAGGAAACAGTTTCGTCGGAAAATTCCGAGGGACTGTTTCCTCGAAAATTTCGAGGACCAGTGTTCCTCGGAATATTTCGAGGGACTGTTTCCTCGAAAATTTTCGAGGAAAGCAGCCCTCGAAAATTTTCGAGGAAACTGTCCCTCGGAATATTCCGAGGAGCACTTCCCTCGGTATATACCGAGGACAGCTGTTCCTCGAAATATATTGAAATTTTTTTTTTTTTTTTAAATTGTTTTTAAAAAAAAAATATTTTTAAAATTTAAATTCGAAAATATAAAATTAAAATTTAAATTGAAAACATATTATTTAAAATTCAAAGTCATACAAACGAAAAGAAAACATTTAGAGTTTTTGAAAGAAATTAAACTACGGGGTTTGGAAGTCCGGGTCTGGTATGGTCGGGAAGTCCACGTTGGCGTTCGGGTTCATGCTCCTCATCATCGCCATCATTTGCTCGTTCAGCTTCCTCTGTGCCTCCCAGCCCGCCTCTTGACTCGTCACCATGGACTCCAGGGCAGATATGCGAGCATCCTTGTCCCTCATCTGGCTTAGAAGGACTTCTTGATCAACATAGGACGGTGGTGGTGCAGAAGCAGACGGAACCGAGGGAGACCGACGAGCCAAACCGAACAAACGGTCCTTCTTCTTTGGAACCGACTGAAAAAGAAAGTGTCAAATTTAAATAATATAAAAATGGATTGAACTTTAAAAAATGAACTTACCGCTTCAACGATTTGGTTGATCCGAACCCGAGGCAAGCCGGTCGATCCCGTCGAATCGTCATCCTCGGTTTGAAGCTGAGACACTTCCTGTTCCATCTGACTGTCGATGAGGGTGACCACATCCCTCACAACACCATCATCAATTTCGCCGGTCTTCTTGTTGGTATACGCCGTCTTTATTAGGCGGAGATGATCAACCGGCTCCCCCTCATTTTCTTCCGCCTTGAAAAAAACATAAATTAAACAAACATTAGTAATTAAAAGAAATGCACAAAAAATATTAGAATCTTAAATAATATAATAAAAACCGACAAGCTTACCAAGCGATCCCCCAGACTGGCTAAAGATTGAGCACCCAAGTTATGGACGTACATGCCCTTCCCCTTACGGTCGCTCTTGCGGTTGGTGGAGTTGGTGGAAGAAGTTGCTCTCACTTCGTTCTTACTCCAATGCACACTCAACTCCTGCCAGACCGTCGGGTCCATCCCCTTTGGAACCTTTAAAAAAAAAATTGTTAAATAAATAAAAAAATATTTTAAAAAATTAAAAAATTGTATCATAAATAAAAACGAACCTTGTTTATTTCCCACTTCTTCTTCCACGAGTGCATCTGCTTCCCATAGTTGTCCATAACTTTATGGACGAAGTGGTAATAGATAAACAACGTATCATCGGCATTTCAATTGAATTGTTGCTGAAAATAAAACACAATTAGTAGAAAATTAATATCAAAGATGAAAAAAATAAGTAAAAAATAAGTAAAAAATAGAATACTTACCGCAAACTGTTGAAACCACATATGCTGCTTCTCGAGAGGGAAGTCGGTGAAAGTCGGATGTCCATTGTCGAGGGACGAGTACATCATACTGTTGATCCATCCGCTGATCCCGTTCCCGGATCGGTCAAACCTAATAAAAAGAATTAATTATTTTAGAATTAATTATTTTAAATGAATCAAATTTTAATGAAAAAAATAGGTTTAATTACCATGTCTGACCCTGTCCACGTGGATACTGAGTGAGATATGGAAGATGGTCACGACCAGGCTGTCGAACAAACTCCGCAACTCTCAGAAGTGCCGGATGAGCAGGAGCAGGAGCAGGAGCAGGAGTGGGTGCCACACCGGGAGCGGGAGGAGAATGAGAGGGAAATGGAGAAGGAGATGTCTGGTAGGAGCTGTACGGCGATGCGGAACCCGAAATGGAGCCGCTCCCCGAACCACCACGACCACGACGCTGTCGAGAGCGGGTATGTTCCTCTTGAGACCTTTATATAAATAAATTTTATTTAATATATACAATTATTTATTTAATTTGTTAATATATTAAAATTGTTTAATAATAACAAAAATTTTTAAATATATTAAAAATATTTTTGATATTTAAAAATTGTTTAATAAAAAATTTAATATATTAAAAATTGTTTAATAATTACAAAAAAAGTTTTAATATATTAAAAATAGTTTAATAATTACAAAAATAGTTTTAATATATTAAAAATAGTTTTAATATATTAAAAATAGTTTAATAAAAAAATAGTTTTAATATATAAAAATAGTTTTAATATATAAAAATAGTTTTAAAAATCAAAAAACGTTTTAAAAATCAAAAAAACGTTTTAAAAATCAAAAAAACGTTTTAAAAATTCAAAAAATAGTTTTAAAATCAAAAAAACGTTTTAAAAAATCAAAAAAAATGTTTTAAAAAATCAAAAACACAAAATAAATCAAAAAAAAATATACCAACAATCCAAACAACAATCCAAACATGCAAATCCTAAACTATCCATTCAATCCTAGAATTTTCTATCTAACAACCTAAATTTCGAGATCTATGAAGAGAGGAAGAGAAGAGATATGAACTTACATGGGAAGAGAGGAGAGGAAGAGAGGAGAGGAAGGAGGCCGAGAGGAAGAGAGGAGAGGAGAGGAGAGGAGAGGAGCGTCGAGGAAGAGAGGAGAGGAGAGGAGAAGGAGAGGAGCCGCGAGGAAGAGAGAGGAGAGGAGAAGGTGCAGCCGCGCGAGAGGAAGAGAGGAAGATCGAGAGAAGAGAAATGGGGAAGAAAAGAATGAAAACCTAATTTATGAGGGGTCCGACGGACAGGGTCCGACGGACAGGGTCCGACGGACAGGGTCCGTCGAAATTTCCTCGAAATTTTTAATGTGGTCGTCGAAATTTCCTCGAAATTCTCTTGTTGGCGGCTAGGGTTTCCTGGTTAATGAAAAACAGTCCGAGGAAAACATTCCTCGAAATTTCCTCACAATATTGTGAGGAAATTTCGAGGAAAGAGGGTTTGGGGTTTTGAAAACATCGATTTTTTTCCCCTATGTCATTTCTTATACAAATGTAATTCATAATAATGAGGTTTCTTTGTATAGATGATCATAAATAATGAAATAACACAATTACAAAAATTATTGTAACTACTTCCTTTAACGTTTATTAAAACGTATAAGTGTTTATCTTATGTTGTGTGGTTTTCGTCTCAATCCGCAAAACATTGTTCTCGGGTTAAAACCCTAAAGTTGGACTTTATAATCTGGCTAAGACACTTAATGAAAGTTATATACGTGTTATTCAATCCGCAAAACGTTGGTTTCGGTTTAAAACCCCCTGTTCCTCGAAATTCCGTCGAAATATTGTGAGGGAAATTCGAGGAACTACCAAAAATTGGCTAGGTCCTCGAAATATTTCGACGGAATTTCGAGGAAAACAAAAAAAATTGTAATCCCTCGAAATTTCCTCGAAATATTTCGAGGGTATTTCGACGAAACAAGGTGTTTTAAATCAAACCCCTAAAATTATCTTGGTCGTCGAAATTTCCTCGAAATATTTCGAGGAAATTTCGAGGATCTAGGTGTTTTTTATCAAACCCCTAAACCGTTAAGGGTCATTCCGAGGAAATTTCGAGGAAACCCTAACTTCCCTCGAAATTTCCTCGAAATTAGTAAAAAAAAAAAAAAAAAAAAAAAACTACTCTGATTCTGACTCATCATCAGCAGATGAATCTGAATCTGGATCTTGGTGAAACTCTCCAATAACTGGTTCATCCTGTGCGTGAACGACGGCTTCTTCTGCGAAGTCGGTGAAATCTACTACAAGGCCAACTCCTGCTACATCTTCTGCTGCACTTAAGTTACTGGATCTGATTGGTTGTAGTGGGTCTTCCAGCTCAGAACTCCCCTGAACTCGGCCTCTCGGGTTGAGTCTGGTAACAGTAACCCATGGATCATCTCTGTTCCTTATCCGGGGGTACTTGATATAACAAACCTGTAACATTTTAAAATTTTTTAGTACAAGTTTAAATTATTACACATGATGACCAATAACTTACCTGATCGGCCTGAGAAGCAAGAATGAAAGGATCATAATATTGCAGCTTTCGTCTCGAATTAACTGATGTAACACCAAATGCATCTGTTCTCACACCTCGATCTGGAGTGATGTCGTGCCAATCACAATAGAAAACAGTACAGCGCAATCCAAGCAGGCCTAAATACTTGATTTCCAAAATCTCATGTATGTGTCCGTAGTATACATCATCTCCCGATGCAGAACAAACGCCAGCATCATAGGTCGTACGCGAACGTTTCGTCTTTTCAGTTGTGAATGCATATCCTCGAGTACAAAATCTCGGATATGACTGCACAACATAGTTTGGTCCAACCACCATCTCGCGTATCCAATCGTCAAATGTTTCACCTCTGGCCAAACCAGCAGACACCTATTAATAGCACATATATATGAGTATAAATATGTGATAAATATTTTTTTAATTTCTATAAATATGTGATAAATGATTTTTTAATTTGTTTAAGGCACTCACATAAGTAAACATCAATCCAGCAAATTCTCTTTGCTTCATTTCTTCTAGTTCTGCCTCTGTAGCGTATCTATATTCGAACCGCTTTTCTGCCATGAAAATCCTGTGAAGACAAAAAATGTAATTAATTAAGATATAAATGTTAATTTGTTAAAATAAAATTTTGTAAGATAATAAACTTACCTCTCATATTGAAGAACATTTTCGCAGTTGGTGAGCAAATATGTTTGCAAATGACTGCGCTCCTGCTCAGTAAGTCGACGGTCCTTTGATTTTCCGCTAAGTCGTCCAACATCTGTGAAAATGTCAGGAACCGTAACATGGTATGTTGCCCGTTCGCCTCTATCATCATGCCGTGCAGGTCTTCTGTTTTTGGTCTGAACTTCTGCTGGAAAGTAGTACTCAGCAAAGTTTGAAATTTCTTCATTGATCATCTGTGCGACTATAGAACCTTCCACCCTACTTAGATTTTTCACCATCTTCTTCAAATGGAACATATACCGCTCATACAGATACATCCATCTATACTGCACAGGACCACCAAGTTCCAATTCTCTTGCCAGGTGAATAACAAGATGCTCCATAACATCAAAAAATGAGGGAGAAAATATCTTCTCAAGGTTGCACTGAATCACGGCTATGTTAGTCTTCAGATTTTCAATACCTTCAAGAGTCACTGATCTGGCGCATAAATCGCGGAAGAAAGCACTTATCCCTGCTATTGCTTCATGAACATTTCGTGGTAATAGTTCCTTGAAAGCAAACGGAAGTAAGCGCTGCATCAACACATGACAATCGTGACTTTTTAAACCAATAAACTTTCCTTCCTTTCTGTCGATACAGTTACGCAAATTAGATGCATAACCGTCTGGAAACTCCACATCGTTTGAAATCCAATCGAAGAACGCATTTTTTCCCTCTGCATCAAGTCGGTATATGGGAAAAGGAGCCCTACCATTCCCATCAACATGAAGTTCTGAACGATCACATATATCAACTAAATCCAGTCTTGACTTCAAATTATCCTTTGTTTTACCTTGAACGTTAAGGATCGTGTTCATGAGGTTGTCAAAAAAGTTCTTCTCAATATGCATGACATCTAAATTATGCCTTAGCAAATGATCCTCCCAGTATGGCAGATCCCAGAATATACTTTTTTGTGCCAGTTATGTAGGTTTCCAACAGCATCTACCGGAAAACGCGCATGTCCACCGACGTCTAGCGTCCTTTCTGCACCAAAATCTCTTAGTTGTGTCTTCAAACCTTTCCCACTAATTTCTGCAGGTGGACTGTCAAACACCCTCTTGTTCTTCGTAAACAAATTCCTACTCCTACGATAAGGATGATCAGGTGGTAGGAATCTCCTGTGACAGTCAAACCAACATGTTTTCCTTCCGTGTTTTAGTTGGAAAGCATAAGTATTATCTTAACAATATGGACATGATAGCCTTCCATGCGTTGTCCATCCAGATAACATACCATATGCTGGAAAATCACTTATTGTCCACATTAGTACTGCCCGCATTTGAAAGTTTTCTTTACACGAAATATCGTATGTTTCAGCACCTTGAGCCCATAGTTGTTGCAACTCATATATTAGTGGCTGAAGAAACACATCAAGTGATCTCTTAGGATGCTCTGGTCCGGGAACGAGAATGGAGAGAAACAAAAACTCTCGTCGCAAGCACAAGTTTGGGGGTAAGTTGTATGGTGTAACAATGACTGGCCATAGAGAATATTGTCTTCCACTCTTCCCATACGGGCTGAAACCATCAGTACATAATCCAAGGTAGACATTTCTTCTCTCATACGCAAAGTCGGGATACTTTGATTGGAAATGTTTCCACGCTTTTGCATCTGAAGGATGTCTAATCTCACCATCTGTTGAGTGCTCCGCATGTCATCTCATTCGTTGCGCTGTGCGTTCTGAAAGATACAACCTCTGCAACCTTTCCGTCAAAGGCAAATACCACATCCTTTTATATGGCACTGGAACTCTTCCACTCGTATCTTTATAACGAGGCTTCCCACAAAATTTGCATGTAGTCCGCTGATCATCCGCCCTCCAATAAATCATGCAGTTATCGCTGCATACATCTATTACCTGATAAGATAAACCAACCCCAGCTACGAGTTTTTGAACCTCGTAGTATGAACCTGGAGCTACATTATCCTCAGGTAGAATACCTTTAACAAAATTAGCTATCGCATCCACACAGTCTTCAGCCAAGTTATAATCTGTTTTAATGCCCATCAGTCTCATAGCAGATGATAAAGCTGAATGACCATCTCTGCAACCTTCGTACAATGGTTGCTTTCCAGCATCCAACATTTCATAAAATCTCCTAGCTTCTGCATTGGGTAAATCTTCCCCTCTAAAATGATCATTTATCATCTGCCCAGTACCTACACCATAATCTACATCCGCCCTAATTGGTTCTTCTAATCTAACCGCCGGCTGAGGTTCGCTAGTACTACCAAGTTCATAATCAGTTTCCCCATGATGATACCAAATTTTGTAACTTCGTGTAAACCCACTCAATAATAGATGAGTCCAAACATCCCACTATTTAATAACTTTTCTATTTTTACAATTAGAGCAAGGACATCTTAACTTACTTGTTTCTGCTTCCGGTTGTTGGCGAACTACCCTCATGAACTCGATTATACCTTGATTGTATTCTTCCGTAAGCAATCTCGTGTCCGGATCCAAATGAGGACGATCCATCCAAGAACGAAAATAATTTGAAGAAGACATGTTTTTTTGGAATCAAATTCGTGAGACTAGGAGAGAAGAAGAAAAGAAAAGGAGTGAATGAAGAGGAAGAGGGGTGGCTGTATTTATAGATGAAATCCTCCCGGCATACTGAGGAAATTTCGAGGAAATTTCGAGGGAAACAGACATTTCCTCGAAATTTCCTCGAAATATTTTAAATCCCCCATCGGCTCTCCCAACGGCTCTCTAACGGCTACAAGATGTCGTCGAAATATTAGAAATATCCGTCGGTTTTTTCCGACGACCCAGATTTCCTCGGTATTCCCTCGAAAAATATCGAGGAAGTTGGTCTTCCTCGAAATTTCCTCAAAAAATAGTGAGGAAATTTCGAGGAAACCCCATTTCTTGGTTTCCTCGGTATTTCCTCGATATTTTGTCAGAAATTTCCGAGGAACTCATTTTTCCTCGGTATTTCTCTCAGAATCTGCGTGTTTTCTTGTAGTGTTTGTTCGAACTTGTTGTCCGTTACCTGTTTAACTAATCCCATTCTAATCCATAAAACACTCGTTCCTTGAACGAGACGTTAGCAAGAGTACATATTCCGTTTTACTACTTATGCAATAAGAATACGAATTTTCTTTAATTTATGAAAACGATGTCTTAAAAATAATTAAATGCATGATTCGGTCAGTGACATATGAAGCACTCGTGCATGCACTAAGGAAATCGAAAATTGGCTGCTAGAGTTATATATATTCATGGTGAAAAAATACTGCGTCGACATGCCTCGCGATAAATAGTATTATTATGATGATATCAAAAAAATACTGCGTCGACATGTCTCACGGACAATTAACACGTGATTCTCACTCACATATATGCTATTCAGAAACGAACTAGCCCCCACCATTAGGGCTCCTTTCAATGTCTTTCGTATGCTGACTTGTTACTTAAAAAGCTGACTAAGTGAATCTAAAACTGTTAAAATTTAACGTTAAAGATATGTTTGGTATGCATACACTGAGATGTCGGATCCACATCAACCATTTGCGTGAGAAATACTCAAATTAAATACCGCTTAAACTATCAACTCATCAGTCATTACCAGCTGACATATCTTCTAAAATTCATTCTCCGGAGGCAACAAAAAATTGGTAATACACTAAAGGCATAGATTATGGAAGTAAATATATAAGAAAATTCCTATCAAATATTAAACATTTTATTTAAAGTTATAGAAGAAGAAGAATTGAGGTAATGCAAAGCCATTTACAAAAAAAAAAAATTGAGGTAATGGTATACGTGCGTCCCACAAGATCTAGATTCTCCATACGACAGAGACGGACTTTACCCTACCCTCTACTTTTAACTATTCATCCAAGTGTGTCGCCTTTCAAGGTTCTCCTCAATCCTTCATTGATTGTTTTTTTTTAATTAGGTAACCATGGAGAATATAAACCAAATAAATATAAACCAAATAAACAAGTGTTACTTTTTTTTGACAAAAAACAAGTGTTGCTTTATAAATGGTTTCTCTAATATTTTAGCAAGGATGTGTCTTGTCCATATTAGTGGTTGTGCTTTTTGATTAATCATCTTATTCTTCTGATCTTCCAATTATTTGATCTTCTCTTTTTTTTTTTTGAACAATTTGATCTTCTCTTTAAACATTGATTTATCAAATACATCTCTTTCCACAAATGATATTCATGTCTTGTAAATTCACATTACATTTTAAACATTGTACACATTTTAAATAAAAAGTAATTTAAATTTGCTAGGAAAATAAAAATATTCAGATCAACATTTTTAAAAATTTAGTCTAGAACGCATGATGTAAAATGCATCATTCGCATGCTTAGATAATAGGCTTTGAAAAAATTACTTTCTAACAAACCTAAGGAATGTATCGTAAAAAAAGGAATGTCTAAATGGAAAATTTAGAATCTTAGATTTTAAAAACAAACTAATTGTCTCCTCGTGCATGTATGGACTATAAATATAGAGCCCCCTGCACACAATCTATCTCATAATTAAACACAAACGCAATCGCTCTACTCTTTCTCTGCACACATAACAAAAGATAGAACTCTTTTTGTGAGACCATGTCAGGCGTTTGGGTGTTCAAAAACGGAGTAATACGCCTAGTAGAAAACCCAAACCAGTCCGGTGGAGTGACGCATGGCCGAAGGAATGTGTTGGTTTACTTGCCGACCGGTGAAGTAGTCTCTTCTTACTCGTCACTCGAACAGATCCTAATGAGTCTCGGGTGGGAGAGATACTTCAATGGAGACCCTGATCTCATTCAATACCACAAACGTTCCTCCGTCGACCTCATCTCATTACCAAGAGACTTCTCCAAGTTCAACTCCGTTTACATGTACGACATCGTCATCAAGAACCCTAATACCTTCCACGTCCGTGATTTCCACTAAAATCCACGCATTAATTTTGGACCAATCCGTTTGTTTTGTTCCAACCGAGAAATTCCAGACGTAAACTCATATGTAATGTAAATTACGTACTGGTCAGAAGAGAATATGTGTGCAGCTTCAAGAAACAAAGAGATGGCTATTGGAGTATCATCCCTAGTTTGTGTTTATCTGTTAATATGTACTTAATTTTCGGGATTGGTTTTAATTATTTGTCCAAGTTTGTTGCATATGGTTCTATCTTCATCTTTTGTGAGGCTTGTGTGGACGTTTAAGAGCAGTGTTGTCAAAAGGTGGCACGTTACTTGTAGCCGTCGTTGATTAATTAGTTTGTTTTGTAGCTTTGAAATTGTGGTGATGGGTGTAAGTTGTGTTAACTTTTTTTTTTTGCTAAGAAAGTTGTGTTAATTTTGGGTTTAATATATATACAGATATTCGATTCGCATGATCGCATCGCTGTTGAAGAAAAGTTCATTTTCGTTTGTATGTCATTGAAGTGTGTTTTGAGACCAAAACTAGCGGCTGTACGGAATACTTCTGATTTTTCTTCTTCATACAGTATTTGATCTCATCATTTCAAGTGTCTATAAAGTAGAAACATTTACAAACCGGGTTAATTAATGAAAATAAATAAATTACGTTGCATATTAGAAAAAGTCATGCAGACACATATAAGTATGGCTTTACAAGGAGAGAAAAATACTTTAGTTTGATTTTGTTGAAAACCGTTGCACACCTTCTGTCGACGGGATCAATGGTTATCCTTCTTCACAAGTTATTTAATTATATTGATCAAAAAGGTAAACTCCTCTAATAAAGAGATATATGGCGAGTCCTCATCTGATCAATCTAGTTACTTAGTAAGTGATGATGGTATTGAAAATCTTAGTTGCTTGTGTTCAGAGGCGAAGCCAGTACGAGGAGAGAGGAGAGGATGCACATGGCCCCATAATTTTTTTTTCCAAAAATTAGTGTATTTCTTCACTAGTTTTTATATATGTTCATTAAAATTTGCAAATTTTTCTCATTTGTGTACCCAGTAATAATCACACTATTGCAAGAGCTGGAGATAACGCAGCAATAGCTTTGCAGGGATGGATACAAATCAAGTAATGGCAGGAGGTGCGTTGTGCCATACTGTTACCTGGTTTCAAATAGCAACTCGTTTGGAACTGATGGTGCTCATCTTGGAAGGTGCAACACCGATCTTTTGCTCGGTTCTCAGGTAAAAAAGATAAGGCCCTCTCTCGCTTGCTTAATGTCCCATTATTCGTCTCAAGTTTCTGATCCTTTCCAATAAAAAAAAAAGGACAATTCTATAATTTTTTAGTTGGAGTTTCATGTGGGACCATGCAAAGGAAGCAGCAACAGTCTTGAAACTTGTGGCAATGCTTGCTCCCAAAACAGGGGAGTCAACAAAGAAGTCTCCTCGTAGTCTAACTGCTAAAACAGAGTGCGATGCTGGAGGTTTGAAATCTCTCTTAAGACTTTTTGTGTGAAACATTACGATATGCAAATTTATTATCGGATTCAGAGAAAAAAAGAAAGAAGAGCGGAGTTGGTATAAACTACAAAAATGTTTCAGGTTCAATCAAAAGTTGAGCTTTGATACAAGTAGAGAAGGAGATGGTTTTACCTGATCGTATTTGCCCATTTGTACCCAATCAGGACAAAAGAAAAAGAAGAGAATGTTTTATGTACAGAAGAGAAGAGAGATAGAGAGAGCAAGATGATGTAGAGACAAGCACTTGGTGCAAAGGAGGAAGAAGAAGAAGAAGAAACAATGTATCTGCATCATCTTGGAATCATATCCCAAAAGCTAAAGTTTGGGTGTGGCATCGACACTACGACTTTTCCTCTTCAGCAGAGGTTTTGCAGATAGGGCACCAGTTCTTCATCCGTAGCCATTGTTCTACACAGCTCACATGGTACATATGTTCACATGGCATAGTCCCAACTTCATCTCCATTATCATACTCTTCCTGCAATCCATTTAAAGAGAACATTAAACTCTTATTCGTTTCACTAAAACCCTTACAAACCAGTGGATTAATTTATATTTTGGGCGTCGAAAGAAAAGAAAAGAAAAGAAAAAGAGAGAGACCTGGCAAATACTGCACTTGATATCATCATCCTTATCCAGAGAAATGGCACCGGTTTCATCTGACACTTGATAAATGCTTCTCTTGAGGCTTCTTGAGAGTGCTTCTTCGCTTAGGGCTGTGCTCACTGTTCCCATTTCATCCCCCAAAGCTAGTAGTTCCTGAAGTGTTCATATGTTTTTAAGCTTTAATGGACTTTTGACAGATAAGCTAAAACGGTGAATAATATAGCCCAATGGAGAAAAATGTAAGAAAAAAAACATGCAAGACTGACCTCATATGACATGTTATCAATGTCAAGCCTCATATCGCTATGCTGATCGTAGAATCTGATCATACCACTTGAGAATAGATTCGTCTCTAAAGAAGACATTTGCTGTAGAGAGAATAAACAGAACCGATAGTAGAAACGTTAGAAACACTCAATACACGGACAAAACATGTTCATATCAAAAGACTTAAGCTGCTGATTACCTCATATGTAAGCTCTTGATCATTTTCAATTCTTTCCAGGGCCAACAATACCTGACACATTTTCAAATTAGTGTTATCAAATACATCCAGGAACATGCCAAGCTTTCTAATGAAATCAGACAACATGGTGACAGAAACTACCTCTGCAATTCCATCAATGTTGTAGAGAGTTAAACCATCACGGTTCACCAAAGAGCCTGAAGGGTCAGCTTCTGAGGGGCTACCAGGCATCGTGCTACGAAGCCAGCCGGTACTGCTGTTCGGCCTACTGTAACTATTCGATGGACCAAATGAACGAGAAGGATTAGGATTGGTTGGTGCTGCAGGTTGAGGCGTTTGTCGAGAAGTAGCAGGGGATGCAAAAGCTCTAAGTCTCCCTGATCTACCAGAATTATTACCAGATCTCCTACCACCACTTGAAACAACACTAGTATCCCTAATAGTTGGTGTTACCATACGATTCCTTCTGTTATCAGAAACTGTGGTCCCGTTTCCATGTGTAGAACTTTGATTCCTGCCCTTGATCACCGACACGCTACTCTTACTGCCTTGGCTAGAGGAGCTGCTCTCTCCATCTGAGTTTTTCTTTTTAGTCACGCTGACTTTTGTTCCAGAGCTTGATTTAGCTGGAAGAACATCAGACACAGAGTTGTTGCACCTCAAGTTTCTCAATCCATTCTTGCTGCTCAGACCACCTCTTACAGCGTGGTCGCTACCAGAAGAAGATGAAGAAACAGAGGGACCCATTAGAGTCTCTCGAGTGCCTAAGACAGATTTCTGATGACTACTTCTGATGGTTCCTCTACTTGAGCTTCCTACGACTTCTCCAGAGACGGTGCCTTGAGACTGAACATTGACTGCGCCTCTCTTAGTTTTTAGACGAGGAAGGATAGGCTTAACTGCGGCTGGATGATCATCATGAATACTGCTCGTCTCTGAAGAACCTGTGTCCAAATTAGAAGAAGGCTGTCTCCTGCCAGTACCTATGGCAGGCTTTCTTAAGTATCCAAATCCACCCGGAGTTCGAGATGATGAGCTCCCAACAATTTCCTTTCCAGGCCGGCCAACTTTTGTATTGCTATCCGTAGAGCCAAACCTGGTTCCCTTGGTGGAAGCAACCTTTGCACTACAGGCAACTCGGCTGCAGAAAGGGACGCTCTTGTCATCTTTCTTCTTTGTATTCTCTCGCAGTACAGGACCGGTTGGTTTCCGAGGCAGAATCATCCGGTCAACTGATCGCTTACCGGCACATCCATCCATCTTTTCCCTGCAGAAAAAAATATTAACCTTTTTCAGATATCTGATGAAAAGTGTATCCTGCCTGAGCTCAAATAGAATATTCAGTTACACCAAACAAACATTTAAGGATGATCTTCCAACAAATCAAAAGCAATTATTTGAAAGCTAAAGCATCACGTAGACAAGGACCACAAACAAACAAAGCAAGCTTACGAGAAGATTATCCAGACCAAAGCACCTGGTGTTGATAACTTGATGAATCATAAACATCAGACCACAAAGCTGATTATGCGATCGTGGAAAGAGATTACTAATGGTCCCCAACCCAACCAAGAGAATATAAAGTAACACCAAACAAACATACTATATAAATAACAATCAACACAGCTTCAACAAGTCATCAAGGATGATCTTCCACCAAACCTAAAGCGATTTAGTCTTTTGTAAGCTAAAGCAAAGCTTACGGGAAGAACATAGAAGTGGATGTATAGATAGATCATCCATAACAAAAGGGACTGCCTTTGATTCGAATTACACAAAACGACCAACTTCACAATCCCAAACAGAGAGACGTATAATATATACAATTAAAGAAACTCTTCTTCCCTTCCAATTCAATCAGAGCTAATAAACAATACAATAACACGAATCGAAACCCTTCCCCGATGGAGAGATATCATTCAGAGACCTGAAAAAAAACGAAAACTTTGTACAAAACTAAAACAGTAACATACGAGTACGAAACTATCTTCTCGCGATCGTCTTAGCGAGAGACCGCGAAAAGCTGATAAGAGAGAGAGAGAGGAGAAAACTCCCGGCGTTACCTTTTTTTTTTTCCTTCTCCGAGCGATGATGATTCTCCGCCGTCCGTAAAAAACGTGGAGAGCTAGAGAGAGAGAGACGACGATATATATATAAATATATAAAGTTTTGTGTATTTATGGAAGCTCGGAGAATGGAAGAGAATTAAATGGCTTAGTCAGAGAGATCCGGGCCGTTGGTTTCGGGTTTGGTTCAGTCGAAGCTTAGAGATGGACGGATGAGATGCAAACTAACGTCCCCCCTCAGTAGACGGGAAAGTATTAGGAAGAAACGAAAACGACATCGTTGTCGTTAAGTAGCGCGTTACGTACGCTAGACGGAATGATATAATGAAATTAGAATTTCTTCCATTTTTTTATATTATAGTATATATCTATATAACCGTCGATAAAATTAATTTATTTACATTATTGGTAAGAGAAAGAAAAAGTGAAAACAGATTAGATTTTTAAGTCATCACTGGTATTGATAATGTCGAGAAAGGTGTATTTAACAAACGTATCGTCGCTTTTGGCGTAAATCAAGAGATTAGCTAAATAAGAATTTTGTTTGGTCAACATGGATTAACTAATAAACATATATTCTTGTTTAGCTTCAATCAAATATTTTTTTTCGGGGATTTGTTGCGATGAGAGAAGTATTATTTAACTTATAAAACAGATCTCTTGACTACATGCATTTCATTTTTCTTCAGATAGTTATCATCAGATACATATGTATATGCACGTTTCGAACCAAACTTCACAACTATAAAACTCATTTGTATTTATTGTCTTAAAAGTCTATTTATGGCAATAATTTTGGTTCTGATTGATGTCCGTTACGGTGAAAACGCCATGCTATTTCTCGATCGTGTCAATCATCATAGCCCCAGCAGATAAGCGACATAAACATATGAAAGGTGATAATAAGTACATGCAGCCTTAAGGTTTTCGGGGCACTTTTCTGCTGTTTGGAAATCAAGCTGGCATGGCATTTTCCTTTTTCATTTTGAATTTCCTTTTAACATATTTTGTTCACTTTATATACATTTATTAATATATATGTTCATGTTGTTCTTAGTTAATGTTATTTTTTCTAGTCACATGTATTGTAAATAACCTAAACCCGTTTCAATCGACTTCTAAACTCTAAGTTCTCCACATTCTTATCGGCGCGGTACGCTACAAATTTTGGTCATCAAGTGGGAATCTTTCTACATTTGTTTGTGACATGCTAACCAACATTTGTATACGAGTGGATGAGTGGGTGACATGTACATTTAGGACCAAACCTAACCGATCTCATTTTAACCAAACTTGCGTCATCGTTTAGGTTATTATCAAGCAGAATCTAATCGGAATCAACAAGTTTTCAGCCCTGAATATTATACTCCATTCTTTCATGCATATATAAGATAATACTTCACGACCTCCGTACCCGAATTTAATGTTCACTTAACTTGCAAGACTAAATTACACGTACCCTTAAGTTATCCACTCAAACTTCAAAGAAAAGTAATGTTTCAGAAAATATGAGAGAAGAATTGAGCATAAACAAGAAAATTTATGTTTATTGAAATCAATTGAATTTTTGCTAGCTGTTCACTTTATTTACTTATACATTTTGTGTCATGTACTCATGTATAATCTATTTAATTTATGATACTTTGTATTAAAAGTGCCACGCTTTAAGGAAAATAGTATATACAGTTAGCTTCTGTTAGGGCATATTTGTTTCTCCATTTGTCTATCTCCATTCAAATGATCCATTTATATGGCTCATCAGTGCCGGTCCGGAGATCTGTCGCGCCTAAAGCACATTGTCAATATGCTGCCCCTAATTATAAAATTTTTTTTTTCGCAATATGAATATATAATCAGATAATATAAAATATTATTAAGCTTAATTTGTTCTCATAGAATAAAAAGTAAGAAAAAGTAATACATTATTTATGAAAGATAACTCTCCTTGCTTTTTTTCTTGCAAAATCATTTATCAGCTTCGAGTAATCAAGTTTTTCCGCTAACTCATGCTTTATGGATATCATCGACAATCCATTCAAACGCTCCTGATTTACAATCCTGGAAGCATTCTCTACAGAGTGCAAACTACAATTCAAAAATATTAATAAGAAAAACATGATTTAGAAAACACCAATAAATTACATATACTAGAACATAAAACAAGTAAATCACAATGAAAACAAAAGAAAAAAACTTACATAGATTCAGAGAAGATAGAGGATGATTGATAGGCAGAAAAAAAAATCACAGGAAGTTGAAAATAGAGAAGATGGAACGTCAATTATTAGGGTAAACAAAATAGGTATTATTGTAATTTATAATTTTAATCATTTAATATAATAATAAGGAAATAATAAAATTAGAAAAGGTAAATTAATCTCCACGATTAGTCTTTATATATTTGCAAAAGTTAATTAAAAAAAAAAGAATTGGCAATTTGCCTTTATTAAAAAAATACGAAAAAAAGGCATGAGGCGGATTCGAACCCGGGCGTGGGGGAAGATTAAGACTTATACTAGCCACTGTCCCAAAGAAACTTCTCTGTACACTCTGCCCCTAAATCATTTATAAACTGTGGCGCCTCAAGCCCTTGCTTTATGGGCTTTACCCCAGGGCCGGGCCTGTGGCTCATCCACATGATCCATTCAGATTTTATGAGATGTTTGTTTGTTCATTCAAGTAATTCATCTAGATGAATCATCTAAATGGATATTATGTTTGTTTGTCCATCCAAATAATTCATCCAGATGAATCATCTAAACAAATTACCAAAATATCCTTGTTTTTATTTAACTATTACTTGATATTAATTTCAACTATAATAATTTTAATTATTTTATCTGATATATTATTTAAAATTAGCATTTCTGATATATTATTTATAGCATTTTGGCAGGAAAACGTGTTTTGGCGGGAAACTGCATTTTGCAGTTTTATGATTTTGGCGGAAACACGTATTTTTGGAGTTTTAGCGGGAAAATGCGTTTTTGAGGTTTTGGCAGGAAAATGCGATTTTGCGGGAGACTACGGTTTTGCGTTTTTTTGCGGAAAACCGTAGTTTTGCGGTTTTTGCAGTTTTTCGGTTTTTGCGGGAAACCGTGTTTTAAAGGTTTTTTCTGGAAACCACATTTTTGCGGGAAATCACATTTTTCGGTTTTGGCGGGAAACTGCGTTTTTGCGGTTTTGGCTGGAAAATGTGTTTTTACGGAAAATCGCAGTTTTGCGGTTTTGGCGGAAAACTGCGTTTTTGCGGATTTTGCGGAAAATCGCGTTTTGCGGTTTTCCCGTAAAAACCGTGTTTCCCGTAAAAACCGTATTTTTACGGTTTTTGCGGGAAACCGCATTTTGCGGTTTTTGAGGGAAACCACATTTTGTGGTTTTGGTGAAAAATTGTATTTTGTGGTTTTGGCGGAAAACGCGTTTTTACGGTTTTGGCGGGAAACTACATTTTTACGGTTTTAGCGGGAAACTACGTTTTTGCGGTTTTGGCGGGAAATCATGTTTTTGCGGTTTTGACGGAAAACCACATTTTTGCGGTTTTTGCGGAAAACACATTTTTGTGGTTTTGGCAGGAAAACGCGTTTTGGCGGGAAAACACATTTTTGCGATTTTGGCGGAAAAACACGTTTTTTGATTTTGGTGAGAAAATATGTTTTTGCGGTTTTGGCGAGAAAACATGTTTTGGTTAAAAAACACATTTAATGGTTTTGGCTAGAAAATGCATTTTTGGGTTTTGGCGGAAAAAATATTCGTTGTTTCGGTGAGAAAATATGTCTTGTGGTTTTCTCATTTTTCGTGAGTGAAAATAATGTTAAGTTAAATTTTAATTTTGTAAATTATATAAGGGGTATAATAGACATTATGTTATTTTGAATGGACCATCTCCATTCAAATGGTCCAATTTGAATCATTTGAATGAACCATCTTCATTCTAAAAATTAAGTCTAGATTTTTAAAACTCATTTAAATGAACCATTCAAATGACTTGTACTTTTAATGTCTAAACGAACAAAATTCTCATTTCCATCCAAATGACTCATTCAGATGGAGAAACGAACAGGCACTTAATAATTAAAAGTATGAAAATATTAATTTACTAATTTTGCAATTATTTTAATTCGAGAACTTTGTCACATATATAAAAAATATGGTTAGTACTAGTTAAATAATGTAACTTTTCAAACTTAAACCACGCGTTTATGAGTGATAACGGTTTCTAGTATTTTACAACAATTACAAAAATGATATAAAATAGTTTATACTGTTTCAAACTTTTGAAAATCAAAAGTTGGTTTTAGAGAACACAGAAGACGGTTGTGAAAAAAAATATTTATAGGAAAAACTATGTAAATAAAAAAATATTTAATTATTTTAAAATTGAATAGTATAAATATTAATATATATATATATAATATTTTAATTTATATTATAAAACTTTTAAACAAAAATATTTGTTCTAATTTTTAGACATTATAATATATCTATATATATATAACCCACACATAATTTTTAAAAATTTGTACTATGATTTATAAAAATATTTTTATATTATTTATAATAATGCAATTTTTAATATTTTAATAAATATATCAATTGTTAATATTGCTAATTTTGTTACCGTCTGTTGTATTTGATATTCAACTAGTTATAAATATTCTACAAATGCATCAATTTTTTACTGTTAATCGTATCACATTCTTGCAACAGCAGCAACCACTCCGTTTTCACCGCTAATACTCAAAACATTTTTGACACCTAATCCCAATTCCAATCTCTATTGCATAAAAAATAACGAATATACTTATAAATCTAGATATTATCGATTTGTAAGTCAGAAATTGAATCACATACTTATGTAAGTGTAACTACCACATGTCACATTTTTATCGATTTTAAGGCGTTTTCTCTTTAATCATATATCTAAGAAAATGATAAAGTACCCATTATATCGTTTTATCACTAAAAAGTAACACCAAAGTAAATATAAATATTATCATATATGGAATATATATTTCCAAAATTAAAATGTAATAAAATGGAAATGAACTATTATTCACAAGGAAACAAAAGAAAATAAATAAATATAGATAGGTATGAACATCTAATTAAAGTATAATTACGTGGAAACGATACGGTTTTTCCAAGCTTGAAATCGTTACAACTTAAAACCTGATTTTAAAGTTGGGTGTTATTTTGTTAAGGTGACAATTAGATAAATGGGATGGTTTCCACCTAAGAGTTGCGAGATTCAAGCTCCGTTTACAGAAAAACAGAGTTCCAAGAATAAAGAACCCTAATTCTCCACCACAAACCTTTGGAGATTACTTTCCTTGATGTGCACGCCTCTTCTCTTTGGTTCACGATCTCTTATTCATCTCTTTTGATTTCGAAGGTATATCTTATTTCTTCTTCTTCTTCTCGTCGTAATTATAGTTCATGTTTGATCTGACGATAGTCTCAAGACTTTTTGCTATTGTCTAATTATTTTATAGTGTTTTGATTTATTGAGTTGTTAGGTAGCTTCAAAGAGCTTTTATTTGATTTGTGGACGATGGCAACGAAGTCGACTACAGCGAAAAACAAACCGGATAACCAGAGCCTCACCAAGTCAAGATCTCTTGGTCCAAAGCCAAAGCTGAAGCCGAAGCCGGAACCTGAGACGAAGGCAGAAGGATCTGGTCGGAAAACAGTTGAGAAGCCTCTGCCCAATTATCTGAAACCAACAGTCAGCTCAAGACCTGAACCTGTCAAGTTCTTGAGGAAGAAGAAAGCTGTTGAAGACGACAATCAGAAGAAGCTTATTCGTAGACGGTCCTTTGATCGTCCTCTTTCGTCTTCATCAACCCATAAATCTCTGACCACCTCTCCTCCAGCACGCCCACGAGACAGACCTGCTGTTCCAAGGGAGAATCCTGCCACTGGTCTGCGTTCTACATCATTCCATGGAAGCAGCAGAGGCGCTCTCAGAGGAAGCACTGCAGTGAAATCTCCTCCTCTGGCTTCAAGAGGACCCCCAGGTGTAAAGA
This sequence comes from Raphanus raphanistrum subsp. raphanistrum, assembly GCA_019706035.1. Classification (NCBI taxonomy): domain Eukaryota; kingdom Viridiplantae; phylum Streptophyta; class Magnoliopsida; order Brassicales; family Brassicaceae; genus Raphanus; species Raphanus raphanistrum. Next base: position 22,895,194 of record CM033986.1, read on the forward strand.
AGAGCGGTCTTAGCGGTAACAGTTCTTCCAAGAGCAGAAAGGAAGGTTCTGAGAATGTTCAAAAGAAATCTGTTGGGAAAGAGATTACCCCGGAAGGTTCTCCTCCTTCTGCGCCTATTCATGATGATGAAGAAGAGATTGTCAAGGTTGAGATTGATGTACAAGTGTCTGACCACATAGAAGAACCGAAAGAAGAAGATAAAGGTCTGGAGGTTGCACAGCCTGATGAATCTGCGGAAGATAAGGATAACAGTGAGCTGGAGGAGCAGAAAGAACCAGAGAACACCCAAGAAGAAGAAGAAGTTGTTGAAAAGAGAGTTGATGTTGAGGAGAAAAGCGAGAGAGTTGTTACTCAAGATATGAAAGAAGCTGAGAATGTGGAAGAAACTAAGGAAGAGATAGAAGCAGCACAAGTTAAAGACGGAACAACAGAGACAAAGAAGGAAGTGGTGAAAGGGAAGAAGGGGTCTCCAACAGCATACAACGATGTAATAGCAAGTAAGTTGCAAGAGAGCTCGAGGAAGAACAAGGTCTTGGCTCTCGCTGGAGCCTTCCAAACCGTTATTGACTATGAAACTGCTGCATCTAAGTGATATATTTCATCTGCATTATTTATATCACTATACAGAGACAGAAACCTCGTCTTGTTACTTTGTTAGCTCTCGTATGTCAATGTTGGACAAATGAATCATATGGTTTTGCCTGTTGACATATCAATGCTTTTGGATAAATGAATCATGAGTATACCAACAGCCATCGATGTACTCACATTTGCGGGTGAAACGTGGAGTTTATTCGTAAATAATTGGGCCTTGGGCTCTGAATATTAAAGCCCAGTACTCGTGAAATGGTCTGTATTCTTTTATTTTAACCTGACCGGCCGGGTAAGAAAAGTCAACTAGATTTGGTAAATTGATTCTCCGTTTGCCTATCCAGAAAATTGCTTCTAGATTAAGCTATATTTCTCTGGAGATCCTCAATTCACTTTTCTCACGCGGAAACAAAAATCTATTTCCATGGAAGTCATCATCTATAAATATATCTGACACAGCAACCTTTCTAAAGCCAAAAAAAAAGATATTTCCAATTGACAAAAAAAGAAGAAAGAGGAAGAAGGATGTGTTTGGTGTTCGTGTGCGATCAGGACGAGAGGGTGATCGGAAGGTACGCAGCTCCAGGAGCGTGTCCTTACTGCGGTGGAATGGTTCAAACGGTAGACGTAGAAAGCCAGTGGAGATTCTGCTTCCTCCCTCTCTATAACAAATCCAAACGTCGCCTTATTTGCTCCACCTGTGGCAAACGCCTCGTCGCCCATTCCTGAAACAAAAAAAAACTCCACCTCCTCCTCAGACATCTCTCTGTTCTGTATCTTAATGTATATGTAATATACAAATTCTGACTTACCTTGCGTAGTTACACGTGTTGTTATCTTCTTTTTAAGCGTTTGTAAAAAAAAGAAACATGTGATTGTATCTATTTGTGTGAATCATTATTCAGTTTATAGAAATGAAAAAAGGATTTTTTTTTTAAGAAATTGGAGGATCATCACTTGCAAAGCTTGAGCTTAAAGAAAGAAGAGACTTGAGATTTAGGATAAGGCTTTGTAGCTATACAAGTCGGGATATTCTCCGGCTGCTCCATCCATAGCTTATGACAGATTCCTCCTGACTTCAGTTTCTCCGACAAATTCATCAATCTGCGTTTCCCCTTTAACCTCCAAAGTCACCTAAAGCATTTAACAAAACGCGTATTCATCAGCCACTATCGAACCAGCTCGATGATTAGGGTTTAACCTTCTGCATAGAAATCGATGTTATGGGGATCACAATATTGACACTATTGGGTCTCAGGCCCAAGATCAAGTAAAGCCCACGACATAGAGACACAAAGCAACGGTAATGTGCTCTAAGAACAGGACAAAAGACAGTACGGAAGCTGCAATTAAAATGGAGAACAGGTTCTCAATGCTGGAAGATAAGGTTGGCTAGCTGGAGTAGAATATACTAAGAATATTCTTTTAGGTTTGAGATGTCTCTGAACTGTGCTCACTAGTATATAAATACATCTATTGTAATGAACTAAAGTATGAATGAACGTATGTTTATTTGAGTAAAGCTTTGTTCATCATTCAAGTAAAGCTTCAAGCTTTCACATAACTTACATGGTATCAGTCGCCCGGAAGTAGATCCATGACAGATCCAACACCTTCCGACGCGTTCACTCCAGCGCTTCTCTCTATCACTCAGGTCGTCACACTCAAACTTAGCGACACCAACTACTTGTTATGAAAGCTGCAGTTTGAGCAGTTTCTCAACAGTCAGCTCTTGTTGGGTTATGTAACCGGCGCCACTCCTTGCCCTCCGGCTACTATAACCGTCACCACCGAAGGTCAAGTCACTGAGACGAGCAACCCTGCTTATCTCAAATGGGTTCACACCGACCAACTAATCAAGGCGTGGTTGATAGGTTCCCTAACTGAAGCAGCTCTCACAAGTGTCTACGGCCTCAACTCTTCTCAAGACATCTGGTTTGCTCTCGCAAAGAAATACAACAGGGTTTCTGCTACTCGACGTCTGGACATTCAGCGAAGGATTCAGACAACAACAAAAGGTTCAAAACCCTTGTCTCAGTATATCTCTGAAATAAAGTTCTTGTGTGACCAACTTGACTCGATTGGAGCTCCAATATCGGAACAAGAAAAGATCTTTGGGGTTCTTCACGGTATAGGTCGCGAATATGAGACCATTGTCACAGTCATCGAAGATTCAATGGACACTCTTCCTGGTCCAAGCTTTGATGACGTCACGTTCAAGCTTATCGGCTTCGACGACAAACTTCAGAAATATGAAACCGCTCCGGAAGCAACTCCGCATCAGGCTTTCTACACCAATCGTGGAGGCTACTCAGGCAGAGGAAGAGGACAGAACAGAGGTGGTTACAGAGGCAGAGGCTCCTACACTACAGCAGGACGTGGTTTTCCACAGCAGTTTGGTCAACAAGCAGGACGTGGGTCTTCTTCTTCTGACCAAGATCAAAGACCTACTTGCCAAATCTGTGGGAAATATGGCCATCCAGCCTTCAAATGCTTCAAGCGCTTTGATCAGTCTTATAACGTTGAAGAAATGAAGCACGCCCTGGCTACATTGAGGTTGTCTGAAGATGCTAGAAACTCTGGACCTAACTGGCATCCAGACACTGCTGCTACGCATCACGTCACCAACGATCCTCATCACCTTCTGTCTTCTCTTCCGTATGAAGGCTCTGACTCTATCATAGTGGGTAATGGCGACTTTCTCCCCATTACACACATTGGCTCTGCACCTCTTCCTGCTTCGTCAGGTAATCTGTTTCTCCAAGATATAGTTGTCTGTCCTGACATAACTAAGTCTCTCATATCGGTTTCAAAATTCACTGATGATTATCCTTTCTGTGAGTTTACGTTTGACAATCGACATGTGTTTATTAAGGACAAAACAACACAACAGGTGCTCAGCCAAGGTCTCAAAGATAAAGGCTTGTATCGGTTAGCAGAGTCTCCAGCTCTGGCCTTCTTCTCCTCAAGACAACGTGCAGTGTCTGATCAGATTTGGCATCGGAGATTGGGGCATGCTCATCATCAGGTCATCCAACAACTATCTTCTTCCCAAGCTATCACAGTGAATAAGGGTGTTCCATCAGTCTGTGAAGCTTGTCGCTTAGGAAAATCTTCAAAACTTCCATTTAATGAGTCTGTATTTAAGTCTTCTAGACCTCTTGAGCGGATCCACAGTGATGTGTGGGGTCCTGCTCCTATTATGTCAGTCCAAGGATATAAGTATTATGTTGTTTTCATTGATAACTTCTCAAGATTCAGTTGGGTATATCCTATGAAGTCTAAGTCTGATGTGTTCTCTAAGTTCAAACTCTTTCAACAACAAGTTGAGAACACCTTAAAAAAACGAATAGCCATTTTTCAAAGTGATGGGGGTGGTGAGTTCGTGAATCACGAATTCTCAGCTCACATGCAGAAGTGTGGTATCAGACACTACATCTCCTGCCCACACACACCTGAGCAAAACGGACTGGCAGAGAGAAAACATCGACATGTAACAGAACTTGGTCTATCCATGTTGTTCCAAGGTCATCTTCCTTCAAATTTGTGGGTTGATGCGTTTCTTACAGCTAACTTTCTCATCAATCTGCTGCCTTCTTCTGTCAATGACAACCAGAGCAGTCCTTATGAGAAGCTCAACATGAACAGACCCGACTACACCTCACTCAGAGTTTTTGGCTCAGCTTGCTTTCCGTATTTAAAACCATATATGCAACACAAGTTTGATCCAAAGTCTCTAGTCTGTGTTTTCTTGGGCTACTCTGACCAGTACAAGGGTTATAGATGTCTCTACCCTCCAACTGCCAGAGTATATCTCAGTCGCCATGTGATCTTTGATGAGTCAAGGTTCCCTTATGCAGACAAGTATAAACATCTGATACCTGCTGATGCTTCCCCTCTGTTACAGGCTTGGCGTTTGAGTGACATAGGTTCTTCTTCCCCTCCGACTCCGTCTAATGCACAAGTGTCTGGAGAAGAAGAAACAACTAAAAGAGTGCGAAGAACACAACAGCCTACTGCACCTGTGGTCGTAGAACCACATCCAGCTAACGATCAAGCTGCTGACAACAACAACGCTGCTGAAGAAAGTGACGTTGATTCAGTTCAAGATGAGGAGGAACAAGTTATACAGCCTCCTATTGTCCCTCCTCCTACAGAACAGAGTACTCATCCTATGGTGACAAGAAGAAAAGATGGTATCTCTAAACCAAATCCAAGATACATTATGTTTACAGTCAAAGACGCTCCATCTGAACCAAGAACCATCGCTGAAGCCTTACAACATGAAGGTTGGAATGGAGCTATGGGTGAAGAGATATACACCTGTGATGAGACCGGAACATGGACTCTGGTTCCAAGACCTGAGGGAGTTCATATCTTAGGCTGTCGATGGATATTCAGAGTAAAGTTAAATGCTGATGGAACAGTCAGATGTTTACGTGCTCGGTTGGTAGCCAAAGGCAACGAGCAAGAGGAAGGAATTGACTTCTTGGAGACATATAGTCCGGTGGTCAGAACAGCTACGGTGAGAACAGTCCTGCATCTAGCCGTCACAGAGAAATGGGACATCAAACAACTTGATGTCAAAAACGCTTTTCTACATGGGGATCTCCACGAGACTGTATACATGCGTCAACCTAGAGGATTTGAGAGCAAAGAGCATCCTGACTATGTTTGTAAACTGAACAAAGCGCTCTACGGTCTTAAACAATCACCTCGCGCATGGTTTGACAAATTTAGCTCCTACTTGATCGAAGTGGGATTCAAATGCTGCACTAGAGACCCCTCTCTGTTCATCTATAACGACGGCAAACACTTGATGTTGCTACTTTTATATGTGGACGACATGTTACTAACGGGTAATGACAAGGGGTTCATCAATGCGTTTCTGGTAAAACTCGGTGAGAAGTTCAGAATCAAGGACATGGGAGGCCTCAGCTATTTCCTTGGCATCCAAGCAGTCTATACACCAACAGGACTGTTCTTGAACCAAGAAAAGTACGCTAAAGATCTTCTTCAAGCTGCTGGAATGCTTGATTGTTCTCCCATGCCAACTCCACTTCCATTACAACTCAACCGAGTTCCACATCAAGATGAAGCCTTCTCCCAGCCAACGTATTTCAGAAGCCTCGCAGGGAAGTTGCAGTACTTAACCTTGACCCGTCCAGACATTCAATATGCAGTGAACTATGTTTGCCAGAAGATGCACTCGCCAACAGTCTCAGATTTTCAATGTTTGAAGAGGATATTAAGGTATGTGAAAGGCACTGTCTCCATGGGTCTCACCATACATGCCGACACAGACTCTACTCTTCGAGCATACTGTGACAGCGACTGGGCGGGTTGCAACGACACTCGACGCTCAACAGGTGGTTTCTGCACTTCAACCGAAGCAGAATATCGCACTCTCTCAGACACCGCAGCCGAGCTCACCTGGATACAAGCAGTACTGGCAGAGATGGGTCTTAAGCATGTTCGTCCGGCTGAAGCATACTGTGATAACCTATCCGCGGTTCACCTCACTGCAAACCCCGTGATGCATAAGCGAACAAAACACTTTGAAACACATTGGCATTACGCCAGAGAGAGGGTCGCGAAGGGTTTATTGGTCGTCAACCACATCCCTGCTACTCAACAGATAGCAGATGTGTTCACCAAGTCACTGCCATTCCAGAGCTTCAGTGATTTACGGTTCAAACTCGGTGTGGAACTTCCTCCCACCACGAGTTTGCGAGGGGATATTGACAGTATTGGGTCTCAGACCCAAGATCAAGTAAAGCCCACGACACAGAGACACAAAGCAACGGTAATGTGCTCTAAGAACAGGACAAAAGACAGTACGGGAGCTGCAATTGAAATGGAGAACAGGTTCTCAGTGCTGGAAGATAAGGTTGGCTAGCTGGAGTAGAATATACTAAGAATATTCTTTTAGGTTTGAGTTGTCTCTGAACTGTGCTCACTAGTATATAAAGACATCTATTGTAATGAACTAAAGTATGAATGAAAGTATGTTTATTTGAGTAAAGCTTTGTTCATCATTCAAGTAAAGCTTCAAGCTTTCACATAACTTACACACAATACTGAAGCGTGACCGGATCAATCTTTGAACGACCAAATCGCCGCCACACGCGCATGGGCTTGACTCTTTCTTGGAAACACTGTACCAATGGGCTTCTTACGAGACCATCTTTGAGCCCAACTATACGCGATTCTTAATCTTTTATGGACCAAATGTTGAGCCTCAGACCAACGTTGACCACTACTACCATCATCAACTCGAATTTAATCTAACAGTAGTAAATATTTTACTTCCCAGCTGTTTAACTGTTGTTCTTACGCTTTGTTTTCGTTTAGTTAATTTTTCTTCATTGCATAGTGATTGCAGTAAACATGCCACAAGAAATTGAGCAAATATTTCTGCAGATGAGTCCCACATGAAATCTGATGACTTTTTCCAAATCATCATCATCAGTGAAACCTCAGAAAAGTGAAACCACTAGTGCACTATCACATATTTCCTGTTGTTGGAGATTTTCCGAAATATATAAATAAGCCATCTTTTAGAAACTATATTTGATTCATGTTCTTCATGAATACGCATTTGAAATTTGAAAGTCAAAAGTGGCTGTAAAAAATGTTAAAAACCAAACCAAGCTTATCTATAATAGGTCCAGTTCAATTATGAGAGACATAATCTAACCTAGTTGTATATATAAATTTGTTCTGTTGGTCCACCATTTAGATATCTCTTAATTTAAAGGTCCCAGTTGAGGTAATTGTAAATATAAAAACAAAAGTATGATTCATGACATATGAAATTACGGTGATGGTAAGATATCCCGGAGTCGTGTTACCCACTTTGGATTATCTTTCACAAAACCATCCATACAATAACTTTATAGAGTCCATTCATTGATTCTTTGTTGCAAATTACGGTGATGGTAACATATTGTTTCTTTGTTGTTCCGGCCCCATTAGTAGTCCTATCACTGCTTAAGAGATTTAGTTTTTGTAACCACAAATTAAGAGATTATGTTCCTGAAGCATATAAAGAACATACTATTGATATTTAATATAGGAAGCTCTTGATACAGTTTAGGATGGAATTGGGAAAAAAATCATTCACTATCCACATCAAAAGAAAATCAACACAGTACATAACAGATCTACTTTAGATCTATCTTTCTGAGTGATTGATTATTGGAACTTATGATTAAGACACTGAAAAGTTCGTTGTCAGAAAAAGAAATGTAATGAACTCTGACATGGCCCTACTCATGATAAATTATAGAATTTTATTTTAATCTCCTTTAATAATGGAACCAAAAGAATGAAATAATAGTAATGGACTTGGACTTCGAGTTATAATAATAACTAGATTTTTATTTGTACATCTGTGCGAATATTCATTTTAAGTTTTAAAAACACATTGTACATGTTTATTGTACTATTTTAGCATTAGATTATTATTTGTTTTGAATGTTATTTTGCTTTCTTATTATATACTAATTATATATACAATATTGATTATTGTTTTGTATCTTCAGATTTTTAGCGCATATAAAATTATTAGAAATACTATAAGTAAGTAGTATTATTTGAATTGTTATTTATTTTGTGTAAATTGTATATTATTCATATACATTAATATTTGAAAATTTGAAAATAATGATATTACATAATAGAAACGGACTACTTATATTTCAGTAGGAAAAAATGTATTTTAATTTAATATGTATGAAATGGTAAAAAATAATTTTATGTTGATTTTATATCATACTATTTGTATTAATTTATATATATACAATCGGTTATTGCTAAAATTAATTAATTGCTTATTTTAACAATTTTTGAGATATATTTTTATTTGAAACAATAATTAATTTTGGCCATAAATAATCAGTACTATACTAAAAGCTAAATATAATCAAAGGAGAGGCTATCCACATCTGCAAATTAAATAGGCCAATAGAGATGCTGCTTTCCACCACGTCATCTCAGACTTACAAATTACAATCGGGCCACATTTGTGTGGACTGATATAAAATGAAATGGCCCATTTTAAACCCTTCTCTCCTTTCCAGAACAATGAGCGTTCTCCGACTCTTCCGCTCCATCATCATCTCCGACTCTTCCGCTCCATCATCATCATCGTTTTCAATTTCTGAAACTCGCCATTATTGTGAAGTCATCAAGCCCCCACCCCTCAATCATTCATTTATGTTCTTTACTTCTCTCTTCATGAGAGATGGGATATGGCAGTTATTAGTTTAGTAGTCCCACCTGGTAAACTCTCCAAATTCCCCCTTCTCACACTATAAATACCATGACTCTCTCTCTCTCTCTCTCTCTCTCTCTCTCTCTCTCTCTCTCTCTCTCTCTCTCCAAAAACTGTAGATATAAAAAACCGTTGATATTACTCATCACTTCTACTGCACAGAGATTGACGAAGCCTACCACTTTCGTGTCTCCCAACACTCACATATGCTTTATTACCGCCTCTGTAAAGTTGTGTTGCAACTCTTAAATACTTCTTCTGTCATCACTTTTTATATGAATCTTTTTGTTTGTTTAGTGTTGTTGCAGAGTGAGTGCTACTACCAGACGATTCCATTAGAGATGGATCTTAATTCGCCTCCTCATCAACGACGGTTTGCAGCGGGGATGTGCCTTAGTACATCAACCTGAAAAGTGAGCAAATACTTAATTTCTAAATTAATGAGTTCTATCTAACAAAGAAAATGTGTGATTTCTCTGCTGTCAGATTCTATAAATAATAATTTACTGGGCTCGCTCTATTTTAGTTACTACAAACTGACGAGTTGTCAATTTTATTTCTGAAACAAACGTCTGAAGTTTCAGAGTAGGATGGAGTTAGGGGAAGAGATCAGGAGCGGTCTTTTTTTATAACACTTGCTCTGCTAAGTTCAAGAAAGAGAGGCTGCTGTTAAATGCATCCCACAATCTAAGGTCAACTTTAAAACTAATACTTTATGATGTTCTCCCAAGTTTTTATCTTAAGGTTTATGCTTCCATTGGATTTAGGTTTGCATGCTCTTTGATGACTGGTATATTTTGACATATATTACTATAAACCACGTGGATAGAGAAAATGGTCTTCTGCCCACATGAAACTCGACAAAGTTCTTGACTGGAGTTGTGTGATATACAAAGATTAAACTGTCTTATAATTTTTAATTTCCTTCTCCCCCCTCTCTCTCTATTTATGACATTGTTGCTTTTTCTTTGTCTTGGTTTTTGGGTCAGATACTCAGATGAGGGGTGGGAGGTGAGGGATGAAGATGGCTACATGAGAGGATCAGATGCAAGGATCGAGCGGGAGAGAAGAGAAGATTATTGTTTCTGTTAGTTTGAAGCCAGTAAGTGAGAAAGATAGGCATAGCGGATTGGGAGTGTATCAATGATGAAATAGTCCAACACAGGAGCCATCTTTCCATTTCTGAGCGTTCCATGTACCCCACAACATATAAGTTTGGTAAGACTTGCTTACTCTGGTAGCTTCTTGATCAAAATTCTATTTTGTTGAGTTTTCTTATGCCTCTAGACAGTGTGTTTGGCCTTGATTGTTGTACGAAGGAGGTGTATGATTAAGGGGTGAAGGAAGTGTCTCTCTTTTTTTCATTGGGGTTCATGGTAAGGCATGTTGCTGAAACAAGAGAGCCGAAGAGGGATTTAACGAATCAGGTACAATCTTCATTTCATAAACACAGTCCTTGGTTTTGGTTTTGAACGTGTTCATTGTTTCAAATTTTCATGAAGCGGCTTGCTACAACCTAGGATCCATGGCTTTTGGTTCGCTCATTGTCTATTTTGTGGAGTCTGTTCGGTCATTCTTGAAGCAATTCGTCGAAGAACAAAACTATCGGGACGACACTTGATCACTGGTTTTCCAGAATAATGGGTAATTACACTTCACGTGGTTGTCTCAAAAACATTGAATGGACTATCAGATTGGTTATCTGCAATTCCTACATGATGGTAACAAAATTTATTCCTTTCGAGCAAAGGAAAGCCTATCTCTTTGACCATTTCTTGATAGATTGCTGTCTCTTGGCTTCTTATACAAATTGCTATAACAGGGAAAATCTTCTGCAAATTGTCTGCAATCGCAGGTTTTAAACCTTGGAACTAGGGAATTCCTTGTGTTCAAGATTGAAGTGTTAACTGATATTTTGTTGTACTCGAAATTAGTTTGCTGTTGTAAATTCTTAGTGAAATGCTGAGTTTGCATTGTCCCTGGTGTATGTTATTGTTTCTCTTATCATTTTAGTATTATCTTTGTTTTAGTTGAAGACTTGAAGCCTGAGGAAATCAGTGGCATCAACAGCTGTTTTACTGAGCCTGGAACGCTTGCTGCAACGGGATTGTTCATCGGTGGCACAAAGTACATGGCAATCTAAGGAGAGACACATGCTGTCACTCGAGGGAAGAAGGTACCATGAATGATTCTGATGAATCTTTTGCCTTTTTTGGTAAATATCTTTTGCCTTTTTGTTCCCAAGGCTTTTGTTTTTAATGAATCAGTGCTACTTTTGTAGGGAGATTGTGGTGTTACAACCAAGAAGGCAACCCAAGCCTTGGCTTCTATGACGAACCAATGACTCCTGGCCAACGCAATATGGTTGTGAAGAGGCTTCGTGACCACCTGATTGAATCAGGGCTCTGAAACTGAAGCTGCTGCTATGTTCATGTCACCCATATTTTCTTCCTATTGAGGGGAAAGCTATTTATGGAGTGTGATCGATGATTTTAATATTTCAACTGTGTATTACCTTCTACCATGTGATGAATCTTGGGGTTGTAGGATTCTAAAACAGTCTGGTATTGTCTTCATTTGTCAATTGTGTCAAGTTGCAAAATTTTAATTAATGGCAGTGTCATACCATAGTTTTTTAGAGTTTATGATTATTCTGCAGATTAATCTTTCTGTAAATTACAATAAAAGATTGATTCAAATCACAAGATCATATGTAGATACTTGCATTACAGTTAACAAATAATCTCTGTACCACAATTCCTCTGAAGGAAGAAGACAGAATCTTAAAATGTAACAATTGGTAGACAAAACCATTGAGGAACATATCTTACCTTTTTCGTGCTATTGCTATATTCATGTTGAAAGTACGTCAAAATATGAAGAAAAGATATATATTACAATAAATTAGATAAATAAAATTAAAATGACTAACCTAATAATTAAAAAATAGGAGCTCTTTTTTTTGAAGAAAGCCAATCTCTCTCTGGCTCGGTTACCAATGAAGAGCGCTTGGAGTGTCTCTGTCACCGCGTCCGCCTTGAACCCGTCGTCGCTCACCTCCAGTGAGCAGGAGCCGCCGCCCACCCCCCCAGACCCATCGGATCCCCTGTCGCCTCTCTCCCCCCACCTCTTTCCCCCTCTCTCTTCCTCCCCCATCCCAACTGGTTCGAAGGCTCTATCTTCACAGAAAAAGTACTTCAAATCTCTCTCTCTCGACCCAACTGCTGGTGCGCTGCTACCCCATCCTTCAACTGCCGCTGGAACCCCTCCCTCTGGAGTAACAGCAAACCACCAAACTGCTGTGAAAACCTCAGAAACCCTCCCCTCCGACCCTCAACTTTCCAGATCTACTATTACTGCTACAGTCCTCCCTCAAACCCTTCTACCCCAAACCTTCAAAATTCTCCCGCCAAAACCCTCCTCCCCTTTAGCCACTAACAGAGCTTCTGCTCCCCCCAACCCCCCCCCCCCCCCCCAGCGATTCTCCACCTGAAACCTCTGCATCCAAACCTCTTGAAGCCCCCCTCCCTGGTCCGTCGACTGTTAATCAAAACTCCACCACAAACTCAACTCCTCCTACCCCCTTCACCGTTCCTCCCTCAACCCCCATCTTCCCTCCACCGGTTACTGTCTCTACCCAAACTCTGGTAGAAAAAATTAGAGCCGCTGAAGACAAAACTTTAACAAGATTAGCGCCGGTCACCATCTCTCAAAATGGAAGGCCACGAGTGTTGATACCAAACTCGGTGTTCAAAGAAGGAGCTGAAATCCATAAAGATTACATCATCTGCTACTTCAACGGCAAGGCTCCCCCTTTCCACCAGATCCAGAATGTCTTCAATCATATGTGGGACAAAGGACATCGGCTTGAGATTCACAACAATCCGCTGAACCGCTCCACTTTGGTGAGGATCCCCAGCGAGTATCTCCGTCAAAAAATCATTGAGAAAAACATCTGGTAAGTAGGAGACTCTATGTTTCACACGGTGCAGTGGTCGTCTGAGCATTCCTCTGCTACTCCCCCGTTAAAGGCAATAAAAATCTGGGCTCACCTCACTGGGGTCCCGCTCGATCTCAGATACAACGCCGGGCTCAGTTTGGTTGCGGGACTTGTTGGCGAGCCAAAGGAGACAGACGACTTTACAAAAAATATGGTCAGCCTGACGGTCTCCCATGTGAAGGTGGAAGTTGATCTAACAAAACCACTGCCTTCGATTGTAGAGTTTGAACGTGAAAGCGGAGAAGTCGTTGAAGTGTTGGTGCACTACCCATGGGTCCCCCCGACCTGCTCTCACTGTCATGAGCTGGGGCATATTATTCGCAACTGTCTCCTTTACACTCCCCCTCCCCCTGCTGACCCTCCAAATCCAGAGAAAACCCAAGGAAAGAAAGCTGCTTCCTCAGGCACTCCAGCTTCTAAATCCTCCCGTCCAATCTACCGTAAGAAGGTGCCTGTTTCAAAGGACTCTGCTCCCAACCCTCCCCCTAGTTCCTGGCGCTTCTACTTCTGATGCGATGATCATAGACAAAACCCAAAACCCTTCTTCTTCCTCAGTAATTCAAACTATGGTCATTACTTCTGATAACTATTCTACCCCTCTTCCCACCGCCCGTCCATCTTTAAAATGTTCCCGCTCATCCCCAACCCTCTCCCCCCTTCTTCCTTTTGTCCAAACCCTTTTTTGCTGCCCCCTCTTCATCCTACCCCCACCCCCCCCCCCCCTTTTGGCTCCTTCTCCCTCCCTCCCTGTATCCTCTCAACTCACCTCAAAAAGCCTTTTCTCCACAAAAAACCCTTTTTCTTCTCTCCAGCCAGCTCCTGATTCCCATAATGCTTCCTCCTCCCCTTCCAGGCAACTAAATATCACTTCGTTTTTTCCTAGGGAAACCACATCTGTTGGTGGTGACCCTCCCCTTTTGTCTCAATGAGTGTTAAACTCTTTTTTTGGAACCTCCGCGGCCTAAATGACCCGGAGAAGCATTGGCCTTTTAGTACTTGGCTCCTTACCCATAAGCCTCTTTTTGGTGCTCTTCTTGAAACTCATATAAAAGAAACTTCCCTTCCCTCCCTTATGTCCAAAGTCTGCAATGGTTTGAGTTAACTTCAAATCATGCTGTTGATGAAGATGGGCGAATTGTCTTGGCGGTTGGGTTTCTGGAGGTTGTTCATGGCACATGGGTTCAGGCCGGAAGCACTTGCCAAACACTCTCTCAGCTCTGTTGGAAACTTAAACTCATAAAGGGAGAACTAAAAAAATTAAACAGAGAGAATTTTTCTAATATTCAAGAGAGGGTGAGTGATACTTACCGTTTGTTACAAATTGCGCAGGTCCAGGTTCAACGCACACATTCCAGGAGGAGCGAGATCTTCATGACAAGTGGACCTTCCTAAGACATGTAGAGGAAAACTACTTCAGGCAAAAGTCGCGCATAAACTGGCTCAGTGAAGGAGACTTCAATACTACCTTCTTCCATCGGATGTGTCAGGTCAGAGCGAGCTATAATGCCATCAGATCCTTCATGTCTGTTGCTGGTGATATGATTACAGATCCTATTCAAATGAGTGAGCTAGCGGTGGGACACTTCAAATCGATTCTTGGGCCTCAAAACTACTGCCACCCGTCTCTGTTCTCCCCATGTGGCTGGTTTGTCGAATTAGTGGGGTTTGAGATCACCCTGCAACAGAGAGAGCAAATGTTATCAGTACCCACAGCTGAAGAAATACGGCGCTTGATATTCAAGTTAAATCCAAACAAAGCTCCCGGACCTGACGGCCTGACCTCGAGGTTCTTCAAAGCATCTTGGGAGACTCTTGGTGAAGAAGTGGTTTCCTCAATAACTCACTTCTTCTCTTCTGCTTTCCTGCCTGCCTCTGCAAACTCGATGATTCTCACGCTTGTTCCTAAGTTTCCAGGGGCCACAAAGATCTCTGACTTCCGCCCAATTGCCTGTTTGAACACTGTCTACAAGGTTATCTCTCGGCTCCTGGTTGCGAGACACAAGCCTATTCTTCATCATGTCATACTCCCTTGTCAGACAGCCTTTGTCAAAGACTGCTTGCTTGTGGAAAATACAGTGTTAGCAGGTGAACTAGTGCACGGTTATCACAAAAATACAGGGCAGAAGAGAATCACCATCAAAGTGGACATAGCTAAGGCTTTTGACACGCTTTCTTGGGAGTTTCTCTTCTCTTGCTTGGAAAGTATGCAAATTCCCCATCACTTCATCACCATGCTCAAGGCCTGCATATGTAAAACAAGTTTTATGGTTGGGTATAATGGAACCGTGAATGGCTACTTTAAAGGGAGGAGAGGGCTAAGGCAGGGAGACCCACTGTCCCCCTACCTATTCGTTATCGCTATGAACTGCTTGTCCTACTTGCTAAAGAGAGCCACTACACATGAGGGATTACCGTATCACCCAAGCTGCGAAAAGATAAAGCTTACTCACCTATCATTTGCAGATGATCTCCTAATATTCACTGATGGTTCTCTTCGCTCGGTCCAACACGTCCTGACTATCCTCCATGAGTTTGAGCTGAGATCGGGACTTAAGGTCAGCCTGCAAAAGACAAGTTTTTATGCCTCGGGATTAACTCAGCCAGAGATTGATGCTATCCAAGTCTCAACAGGAATGGTGTGTGGTGCGTTACCTGTTCGATATCTGGGAGTTCCTCTCAACTCCAAAAAGTTGAATCTCCTCAACTGTGAACCCCTTCTCCAGCAAATAAAGAAACGGCTCTCCTTCTGGACAGTAAAGTCTCTATCATTTGCTGGCAGGCTGCTCCTGATTAAAACTGTCATCTCCGGCATAACCACATTCTGGTGCTCCGCTTTTATACTTCCTAAAGCCTGCATCAAAAGAATCAACTCACTATGCAGTGTGTTTCTTTGGAAAGGTGACATTGAGAGTACCAATACTGCAAGGGTAGCGTGGGGAAGTGTGTGCTTACAAAGGAGCAAGGCGGGTTAGGCATTAAGGACCTCCAAACTTGGAACATTGCATGTTGGATCCGCTTGATTTGGTTGCTGTTTTTCAGGGCGGGCTCAGTATAGGTCGCTTGGTTCCGTGAAAAGGTACTCAGAGGCTCGATTCACAACTATTGGACAACCAAGCAAAGCTCCTCTTTCTCTTGGCTGGCGAACAAACTCTTAAAGCTCAAATCGGTGGTCTTCCCGCTGATCAACCTACGCCTAGAAGATGGACTGAGTGCACGGTTCTGGTATGACAACTGGTCACCTTTAGGGAGTTTGGTCTCTGCGCTCAATGCATCTGTCTCCAGGCTAGGGATTCCTGACAAAGCAACGGTGGCCTCGCTGTACAGAAGAGGAGCATGGCGAGTTCCTCCTGCGCGATCAGAGCCACAATTACTTCTCAATGCCTTCCTCACTACTATTACTCTCTCATCTAATCCCGACTATTTTGAATGGGAGATTGCAGGTAAAGTAAGCCTAACCTACTCAACAGGTCAGATGTACTCTCACCTGCGAGGCAATATTGATGAAGTTCCATGGGCAACAACAGTATGGTTCTCCTGCGGCATCCCTCGACAGCAATTCCACACTTGGTTAATGGTGCTTGATAGGTGCCCGACAAGAGATAAACTACTCTCTTGGGTCTCCAGGTCTCTCCACTGTGCCTTCTCTGTAACAACGATCGTGAATCACGGGACCATCTCTACTTTGACTGCTCTTTTGGTTACCAGCTATGGGAAGTGTCAGCGAGAAGATGTGCTATCCAGCCGCAGCGGAGCTGGAACCAAACGCTTATCCAGATGCAATCTCTGTCTCCTCAACGATCGCAGAGACCGCACCGATTGCTTGCCTTGCTTGTTTGGCAGTCGAACCTCTACTGGCTCTGGAACGAGAGAAACGCCAGGCTGCACTCAAACTCCTTCCGCTCGATTGAAGTGTTGTTCACCATTGTTGATCGTCAGATAAGGAATAGGATACTAAGCTTCAGACCATCAAACCCCAAGCTCTCTTCCTCCATGATGCAAGCGTGGTTCCGACATGCGTGACTGTCTACACTAAACGCTCCTGCGCTTCTTGGTTACTCCGTCTCCTCCTTCACAATCAACACCGACTTTTCATCAACCATCCTTATTGGGCTCAGGCTCTTATTAAATCTTTTGGGCTTTACTTGGGGAGTTTCTAAATTATGAGTTTCTACTAATGGGTTTGGAAAACTAAAGCCAACTGGGCTTGTAAACATTTTATTTTTCCTTTTGTCTATTAATATGAAAGCCAAGGTTCAAAAAAAAAAAATTAAAAAATAGGATTAGCGTTGGAATCAAGAGAATTCTCCGTCACCGGGACATCAGTGGCAACAATGTTATCTTATGAGCAAGTCTCGACTCTTATGTGTTTATCTGAATATTATTAATAACTTATTTTCAAGTTTCATCAAATAACATCTATAGAGATGTTAATTCACGAGTACTATTTTTAACTAAAAATGAATGTCAACTCTCTTAAAATTTTTATTAAAAATTTTTCTCACTAAATATTGTTTACAGCTGAATAACAATTGATTTGATACAGTTTTTACAAATGGTTAACTGAATAACATAGGATTGCAAGTGAGTTTTATTGACTTTGCAGAAATCTTATATTGAATAACATTTGATTTGATTTTTTTTTCTATATCACTAATTCAATAACATGAGATTTAATAAAATCACAAAATCTCCTAAAACACTTAATTCAATACACTCCCCTAAAACAAAATATGTGTTCGGTTTTGTTGTTTTTATCCTACTAATTTACAATTGCAAGAGGCTAACTTATAACTAAACATAATTGGAAAGAATGTAGCTATCAAAGGACCAATATTTCTCTGTGTATCTAAACCATTTCACAAACTTTTCCTTTGCAATTGCTTCTTAAAGAGTCTCATTTCCTACTAGCTAACAATAGTTGAGCCATCATAACATGCTATAGATTGTACATTTTGTGTTAATATATTATGTAATTTTTGGTTGAATTGAGTAAAATATCTAAAAATTTCACAGAACTTTAAAAATTTATAAAATTTATAGTAACTAAAATTTAATATATTTATACGTATTTTCCGCGCGTAGCGCGGACAACGACTCTAGTATTAATTGATTGTATTCTTAAGGAAAATTTTGTTAATACTGATTAATGTTGGAAAATTAAAAATTAGGATTAGTTAGTTTTTAGTGATACTTAATATAATTAAAATGTTCTTTTAGTGGTCAGTTCATACTGGTATTTTGACTTTAATAAGATATACATACAAATTGTAAATAGGAATTTCTGCTAATACAGAATTTAAGGTCTAGTTGATAATCAAAACCTATTATACAGCTTGGTTTATGTTTATCATCAACTCATTATACTGTATGCTACTCTAAGATTCTCGGATGACATTTGGTAATCATATTAAGTTTACTAGGATATTATTTTTAAATATAAGTATAATATTATTGACAGTAACTAACTCAGTCGTTCAAAACAAGAATATTTGTATGCCCCTTCCAATAACCAATTCACAAATATTGATCATATTCAAATAATATATCATATTTTCATCTATCAACTTAAAAAATTTCAAAACATGCACCCATGTTAATCTTAGTTCATAGGTGGATTAAGTCCGTTTGAACACACGCAAAAAGATGGATTAAGTCTAACGAGCTATAGTTAAGATTGTAAATCTAGACGCATTTGTAGAGCAATGCTTTCCTCTAATATATAGTTTAATGTTGTTCACTTTCTCAAATCCAGCATTACACACACAAATAAAAGGTGATTACAATAAAGCTATCATTAGGACTTGAGCATTTTACCGTCAAAATTTAATTCGATTAGTTATTCGTTTCAATTTGATCCGAAATATCTGGATATCTGCAAGTATTCAGCGCGAATCAAATATCAAAAATTAATATCCGTTGAAAACGAAACAAATCACAAATACAACAAAATCAGGTTTGAATATCTTTTTGTTCTGTCTCTTATATAAATAGAAGTATATCAACAACTAAACAGAGAGTTGTAATTGTATGATTTTATATAATTATTATTTTAACATATAGTTTTAATAACATCATTTATAAAATTACTTATAAAAATATTAAATTAAGAAAAATATAAATCCTTATAAAACTACAATTTTTATAAAATTTATGTTTTAAAGAAGAATTAATTAATTTATGAAACTTATATTTTCTGTTTTATATTATGAAAATATTATTTTTTGAAAATAAACTTATATAGTTTTTAAGTATCTGTATTTTTCTAAAACAAAACAAATAAAAAATAAATATTAGTGAGCTACGTAACAAATCACAAAGACTTAAAATTTACGATGCCATCTGCTCCGTATCCATCATTATCTATCACGAAACTCATTATTATTATTATTATTATTATTATTATTATTATTATTATTTTGAAATCTTTTTAACTCATTATTATTTTCTGATATAACCGTTATTTCCGTAGTCATCAAACTCAACCGTCATATTTTCTGAAAGCGTAACATCAGAGACAAAGACAATACTCAACTATCATTAGGCTAATACTCAACATATCATTAGGCTTGTACTCGACATAGGTATAATTTTATAAAGAAAAGATAATTGAGAAGCACACATGCATGCAGCTTGTTTGGGTTTAGTGTCGTCAGTGTATTACTACTGTATGTTGCATGGTGACCAAAGAAAACAATCATTGACGCCAGTTCTTCTTGTTACTCTCTCTCTCATACTTTTTTAAAAAAAGGCGGGTCCTTAAATTCATCGGAGCGTGACGTCAACGCACCGCCTTGTATAGCGCGGTCACATTTATGACGGATAAGCAGAAACCAGGACTTTTTGGAAGGAGAGAGAGAGAGAGAGAGAGAGAGAGAGAGAGAGAGAGAGAGAGAGGTTAGGATTCTGTATCATTCTCAACTCGGATTGGGTCTCAGAAAGTAAACAAACGTGCAGAGAAAAAAAAAGAGAGAAGAGAGAGTCTGGGCCATTAGAGTAGTCCTCCTTGCCAATATAATATACATTGACAAACCTCTCTGTACTCTTGAGGGAAGCACATGCTCCTCCTCTCCCTCCTTCCAGTTTTTAATTTTATTTTATTTTCTGACCTCTTATACTCCGTAAAATCGCATTAGTATATTTTAATCTCCTATCTTTCACAATTCACATGACATTTTCTCTTTCTTCATTGGTTAATCTATTCCCAATGCTCTCATTTTGAAGTTTATTTACTCTCTTCTCCCAAAGACGACAGACAACAACGACGACTCTCTTCAGATCTACTCACTGTTCATTATTCTTCCATCATCTGTTGATTTTCCGGTGACTGAAAACCATATATAAAGTAAACTTCTGATCCAATCTTTTCCAAATTGTTTCTTTCCATTTGAATAAAATTTGTTTTCATTATCCTTCCCATCAATTGCTTCTCATTTGAACAAAATTTGTTTTTTTCTCTATCTTTCTGCTTTCCTCATTGACTCCCTCCAGTTCATGATTTTCGCTGATATATAATTATAATGATCCAATTCTTCTCCAGATTATTTTCTGATCACTGCTCAGAAAGTTTCATCCGATTAACTTTGTTTTTTTTTTAGATTTTTGTTTCGGTTTGTTAAGTTTCAAAGCTTACCGTTTTTAATAACCGTAATTTGAAATTTCCCGCGAATGTTTAATCCCATAACTGGTCCACGCTACTACCTTTTCTAAGTCTATTTCAAAATTCGATTTTAGTTACATATTATTTACAGATCAAGATTCTGAACTGAAGATGAATTGTCCTGACTTCTAATTGTCTGTGTGTTTGAACTGTGGCTATATTTATACAGGTATTCTTGGTCAGATCAAAATCCTTGTCAGTGTTTTGTTTCTTGTATGAAAGAGAGATTTTGATAAATGGTCTGCGAAATGGAGACGGATCAGATCGAAGAGATGGACGTCGAAGTCTTATCTTCCATGTGGCCAGAAGATGTCGGAAGCCAAGCAGACAACCAGTTCAACGTCGAGAAACCCGTAGGAGATTCGGACACCTTGAAAGAAGTGGACATCGCCGAGAAACGAACCATGGCTGATCTGAAACGTTTGCCCGAACTAATGAAAACCACCGACCAAGGCTCCTCTCAGCTCACCAACCTCGTGAGACAATGGGAGTACATGCAGGACCACGCGGTTAGGCTTTTAAGAGAAGAGCTCAAGATCCTCACTAGGCAGAGAGAAGAAGCCGAGGCCAAAGAGCTGAAGATCATAGAGGAGCACAACTTCGAGAGTCAAGAGCCCGAGAACGTTCCGGTTTTGGATGAGACCAGCCATCTTTTCCGCAGGTTCAGGCAGAAGAAACGCGATGAGCTGGTGGATAGCAAGAGGGTTGTGATCGATGAGGAGTTTGACACGGTTGCGTATTGGAAACAGAAGGCGTTGAGTTTGGAGAAGATGCTTGAAGCGAGTACGGAGAGAGAGAGGAGACTGATCGAGAAGCTGAACGAGAGTTTGAAGACTATGGAGAGTCACTCGGCACCGGTGGAAGAGCTGACTCAGAATCTTAACAGAGCTGAAGGGTTCTTGCATTTCATACTTCAGAATGCACCTATTGTTATGGGTCATCAGGATAAAGATTTGCGCTACTTGTTCATCTACAACAAGTTCCCTAGTCTCCGTGAACAGGTTTGAAAAAAGCTATTTCTTCTTTGTTCTGTTGGATTACCTGATTAGGACTGGACATTTTGGGTAGCAGTTAAGGTATTTTGGGTTTTAGATAATTTGGATAAAAGATTAGAGGATTTATTTATTATCTGACCTATTTTCAGTTCGGTTTCGGTTTAGTTAGTAAAATTAAGAATTGTGAAATATGCAGAAAAATTCTGGTTTTCATTTGATTCTGATTCGGTTATTTTGGGTAGTTCAAGTAATACAGATAAATTAACGAATGATTAAAATGATTAGAATAGAAATACAGATTATTTGGATTATTTTAAATACTTTCTAATAATTTGTTTAGTTCATATACTTTTTAATATATATTTTTCCAAATACTTTTTGATATTTGTAGTAGACTTTTAAATTATATATTTGGTTATGTTACATATATAATCAATATTTTTATATATTTGGATTTTTATTTGGTTCTTTATTCGGTTCCAATTTAGTAAGGATATTCGAAGATCATGTTCTTGTTCAAGTTTTCAAGTATTTTGGTTTCATTTCGGTTTGGGTCTTGGGTTCCAGTTTTTGTAGCCATGCCTAATACTGATCGTTCTCATGAGTGAAACTTTGTTTATTACTAATGTCAGGACATTTTGGGGAAAACAGACGTGGAGATATTCCATGGAGGTGGAGTTAAAGAGTCTGAAGATTTCAAGAGAGAAGTACTTGAGAAAGGAAAAGCTTCAAAGAGAGAGATAACATTTGAAACAGACCTGTTTGGTTCAAAGACGTTTTTGATATACGTTGAGCCTGTTTACAACAAAGCTGGAGAGAAAATCGGTATAAACTACATGGGAATGGAAGTAACCGATCAGGTAAGGAAGAGAGAAAAAATGGCCAAACTCAGAGAAGACAACGCGGTGAGAAAGGCAATGGAATCAGAACTGACCAAGACCATTCACATCACAGAGGAGACGATGAGAGCTAAGCAAATGCTGGCGACAATGTCACACGAGATAAGATCGCCGTTGTCAGGAGTGGTGGGAATGGCTGAGATACTTTCCACGACGAAGCTGGATAAAGAGCAGAGACAGTTGTTGAATGTCATGATCTCTTCTGGAGATTTGGTGCTTCAGTTGATAAACGATATTCTTGATCTCTCCAAGGTTGAATCAGGTAAAAAGATAGTATTGTATTTAAGATGATAGTATTGTATGTTTATGTTGTGTTGTTTTTTTGTTGTTAGGTGTGATGAAATTAGAAGCTACAAAGTTTAGGCCAAGAGAAGTGGTGAAGCACGTGCTTCAGACAGCTGCTGCATCGCTGAAGAAAGACTTGACGTTAGAAGGAAACATTGCAGATGAAGTTCCTATTTTGGTTAATACACAAAACAACACACTGTTCCAAAAGAGTTAATGTTACAAAAGTCATTGTAACCTTAACTTTTCTTTTTCAATGGTCAGGTGGTTGGAGATGTTCTAAGGATTCGGCAGATTCTCACCAACTTGATAAGCAATGCTATCAAATTCACACATCAAGGCAAGGTTGGGATCAAGCTCGAAGTGGTATCAGAGCCATCCTTTGCTAGTGATAAAGAACAAAACGAGACTTCTGTTTGGATTTGCTGTGACGTTTATGACACTGGAATTGGCATCCCAGGTAAGTAAGCCATGTTCAAAGAACATCATCATAACATAGACACTCCAGCTAAAGCTTTTGATCATATCATAATGCAGAGAACGCTCTCCCTTGTTTGTTCAAGAAGTACATGCAAGCAAGCGCAGATCATGCTCGCAAATACGGTGGAACCGGTCTCGGTCTTGCCATTTGTAAACAGCTGGTAGAGTTAATGGGAGGTCAACTAACTGTGACAAGCCAGGTCAATTCCGGTTCAACGTTCACGTTTGTATTACCTTACAAAGTTTCTACGTCAGATGATCATTCGGATGATCAGGATGAGTTCTCTGATATGGTTGATCATCATCAGCCTGAACCAGACGACACAACAGAAGGATATTTCCAGTTTAAACCGCTTCTAGGATCTATATATTCTAACGGCGGACCGGTTATCAGCAGCAATAGCTTCTTACCTCATAAAGCTATGCTCACTACTACCCCTCTTAAGCTCAACAACGGTTTCGTCGCCAGTCCTTCTAACAACACTGGACAAAGCGAGATGGTTCAGGTTGAAAATGGTGGTTATATGGATGAATCAATACTCGAAACCCGCTCTGGTCACTGTTCCTCCAAGGAAAGTGAATCTTGTAGCAGTTCACAAGCTAGCTCAGAAGGTGGAGGAGTCCTAGAAATGGAGTCAGAGCTTACAGTTTCGTCTCGTGGGGAAGAGGAGAAAACAGAGACGGAGCTTAAAGAGACATCAAAGCAGCCTAAGATTTTGCTTGTGGAAGATAACAAAATCAACATCATGGTTGCCAAGTCTATGATGAAGCAACTAGGCTATACCATGGACATTGCCAATAATGGAGTTGAAGCCATTAACGCGGTTAAAGACACTAGCTACGACTTGGTACTAATGGTAAGTCAATCTTCTAAGATCCAAAGACTTGTCCTTCTCAAAATCACAATCACTTGTTTGATGAATCTATTTGGGTTCACAGGATGTGTGCATGCCGGTTATGGATGGTTTAAAAGCTACAAGACTGATCCGTTCCTACGAAGAATCTGGTAACTGGGATGCTGCAATAGAAGCCGGAGTAGATATAAAGACATCAGAGAATGAGCAAGGTTGTGAGCGGTCCACTGACCGGCTGCCTATAGTGGCAATGACCGCAAATACGTTAGCAGAGAGCTCGGAAGAATGTTATGCAAATGGTATGGACTCTTTTATTTCGAAACCTGTAACGTTGCAAAAACTGAAAGAGTGTCTACAACAGTATCTGCAGTGAGTTTTGGTAGATTTAAGTGTATGTCTTGTGTATAAAAATGTGATTATAGGAAAAAAAGTTTTGGAGAGCTATACAAAGTAGCTTGCTCTCTTAGGGATGCACAGTAATCAATAAAAAAAAGTTTGTCTGTCTTTATTTATTTGTGGGAGATGGGAACATAAATGTTCCCACCATTGAAACTGAACAGAGTATAGCAGCCAAACTCTACAAAACGACAGAGGGCATACTCAATACATAACTTATCTTGATTTCTGTTGGCTGTAACGTTGTATTCCATGAACATCAACAATTCCTGGAGGGAACACCGGATCAGTAGCCGCTCTAACCGCAACTTTGGCAACGGATTCAACGTTCACCGGAGGTGTGAACAAAGGTCCGACTAGTGGGAGCTGGTTCAGCGGTTTTGCTTGTTGAAGAACCTACAGAAAAGCCACAAACGTTAATGAATAAAGAGGGTTGCTTTTTGAGAGACGTTGACAGAAAAGCTCTTACCATCTCCATGGGTGAACCAAAGACTCCCAATGGGATCTTCACGTTCCCAACGCTGCGAGTTCCATAAATAAAACCAGGCCTCAAGATTATCCCTGCCACAACATTAAACCAAAAATCTCAAAATGTAAAAAAAAAGGGTAAGAGTCAGAGAGAGTTTCGTTAACTGTAACATGAAAGGTTTACCTCCATAAGCAAATCTTGTGAGAAGCTCAGTCTCAGCAGCTCGCTGTAAGAGTCACAAGAGAAAAAAGTCTTAAAACAATGTAGTACACTAACCAAAAAGACTATGTGCAAAAGTTGTTTTACCTTTCCCTCATAGTAACCGCTCAACAAGTACTTGGCTGGTCCGAAATCAGCAGCGGAGATATAGACAAATCTTTTGACACCTTTCTCAGAGGCAGCTCTAATTGCGTTGATGTTTGCAGTCCCGTTAATCTTATACATATACGAGTTTGAACCAAAACCACCAACACAAGAGATCTGCAATGATTCATTATCAATTATTTTTAAGAAAATGTACAATTGACAAAAACATCATTGCTGAATAAGACGGAGAAAAAAACATACCACAGAAGTGACTCCATCAAGAGCATCTTTCAACAAATCAGATGACAGAAGGTTTCCTGGGGAAAAAGAGTAAAATTATTATAGGAACATAAATTAAATATCATCGTGTTGAGAGGATGTAACAAAGTACCTTGATGCCATGTAACTCTGGAAGCCCATGACTCTTGCAAAGACGACCTACCTGATCTATAACACACCCATACAAAATGGTTCAATCACAGTCATATAAGCCACAAAAGTTAAACTTGATATATTCTCAGACATGATCAAAGTTCAAAAAAACAGTGGAACCTGCTAAGGCTAGAGACAGATAAGCCGCGATCTAAAGCTTCTTTACAGACATGTGATCCCACAAACCCATTTCCACCAAGGACAAGCAGCTGCCACGAACGAAAACAAAGATATTCATGAACACGATTGCAATATGAGATTCCCCACAGAAAGGGATAGAAAGGTCGTACCTTTTCAGTTGGGGGTGGAGGGACATGAACAGTCTCTGCTTCTTCCACATTGAATGGCTCATCGATTTTGTTGGAGTCTGTCGAGAGATACCTCCCACCGCCACTTGATGATGCAGAAACGAAACTAACGAAACGTAGTCCAAAAAGCACATAAAGACGATTATTTGGAATCGAATTGAGGTGAAAAGAGAGCAACTCACCGTGACTGTGGAATTGACGATTTGTGACGGATCAAACGCGAAACGATCGTCCTCATTCTTTTTGGAGATAAAAGCGATTCAATTCGACGCAGAGATGAGCAAACAAAATATTTTTTTTCTACTTTAGGAGAAGAGAGAGTCCGGTGGCGATGGAGACGGACAAGCAACAGAGCTTAATGTCCGAAACAGAGAACACGTCGCCTCTTTAGAACCTTCCACGTAGACTCTGACCCGAGGATCCGAACCCATGGGAGGCCACGACCACGAGAGTCGCGCGTGGCATTTAAGTCGAGATCATTGGATAATAAATTTGGGCAAAGCTTCATTGGGCTTCTATATTCTAATAATATGGGCCGAAAGATATTTAAAAATTCGTGTAAGATTTTACAAATGCATATTCAATTTCCACAGCCCAAGGCTAATATTATACTGGCAAATGAGGTAGATGATGCCTTAATCCTCACGAAATAGCTTTTCTTCTCAAGAAATTGGAAGCCACGCAAATTTGACAATCTTCTTTTTATTTAATTTGCTTCTCTCCTTTAAGACTTTAGCTAACTAACTAACTTTATATTACATATCATATGTGGAAGCATCTTTTATGAAAAGGATGATCAGCTAATGTGCGTATATATAAAACTATATTCGTAAATCGAAACGAAGATGGTCCCCATATACGCAGCTTCTTCGTCTTTACCATAAGAGTTCACACGTTATACCTATACAACATTTAACATCACATAAGATTCAATATGATTGCATGGAGGTCTTTAAAGAAGCTTGGCTGAACTTCACTTTACATGTTCACATGTGTTGAAATTGTATAAATTAATAATTGGGGGAAAAAGTTGCATCCAGATCTTCTTAAATCAAAGAAGCAGAAGAAGCTCAGAATTTT
Source organism: Raphanus raphanistrum subsp. raphanistrum (assembly GCA_019706035.1). Lineage (NCBI taxonomy): Eukaryota > Viridiplantae > Streptophyta > Magnoliopsida > Brassicales > Brassicaceae > Raphanus > Raphanus raphanistrum. The sequence continues at coordinate 22,922,225 of CM033986.1, forward strand.
CCATAGTGGATATACCTTTATAACTTTTGCTACCTATCCGCACTGTGGTACGTTATCATAATTCTATTATTTAATAATTACCGCGTGAAGTAGTGCCTTAAAAGAGAACTTAAAATGAATCCGAATGTTTTAATGCCTCAATTATCCTAGTAAGCATGAATTATATTTACATGATCAATATTTTAAATACATGCATTTCTTTTTCGAATAATGTCTATAAATAAAGAGCGTTACACGCTAATCTAAACTACTCAAACACAACACAAGTCTTTCGTGATGATGATGGGAGATACGATGGGAACATTTGGTTCAAGCATGGCAAGTTTGTTCTTCTTCTGGGCAACTTTTCAACAAATATTCCCTGAACACCTCAAGATCGCAATCAAGGAGTTCCTTTTGTCTACAATCCAACAACTCTCATTTGTCCAAAGATTCTCCGACCAAATCATCAACTTCTTCTCTCCTTACATTGTCATCAGTTTCCCAGAGTACGAAGAGTACCGTTTCAACCACGCTTTCGCGGCCATCGACACTTACCTTGGCGCCAAAGCAATCGGTAAAGCTCATAAGATTAGGGCAAGTCAGGTTAAACAGAGCAAAGGTCTAGTCTTAAAACGTGATGAGGCTAAAGTTAGAGATGTGTACCAAGGAGTTAACGTCTGGTGGGAGATTGTGACTGCTGCTGATGGAGACAGAACACACAAGCTTACTTTCCACAGACGTGGATTGGAGATTGTGACCGGATCTTACATCAAGTATGTGATGGAAGAAGGAAAATCAATCGAGGCCAGGAACAAGAAGATGAAGCTGTTCACTAATAACCCTAGTTTGAATTGGGATACAAGCAAGAAGAGCTTGTGGAGACACATTGATTTTGAGCACCCGGCGAGTTTTCAGACACTGGCTATGGATCCCGTCAAGAAAGAAGACATTTTGAACGATCTTGAGGCGTTCAGCAATGGGAAAGAGTATTACAAGAAGATTGGGAAAGCTTGGAAAAGGGGTTACCTATTGTACGGACCACCAGGGACTGGTAAGTCCACGATGATCGCGGCTATGGCGAATCATTTGAACTATAACATCTATGATCTCGAGCTCACGGCTATTCAGAACAACTCGGAGTTGAGGAAACTTCTCACCGCAACATCGAGCAGGTCGATTATTGTGATCGAAGATATTGATTGTTCTGTAGACCTAACGGGCAAGAGAGGGAAGAGAGATGGTGACTTGAGCGTTAAGAAAGATGGTGAACAAGGCAAAGAAGATCAAAACCAGAGCAGAGTCACACTCTCGGGGCTTTTGAACTTCATAGATGGGATATGGTCGGCTTGCGGACAAGAGAGGATCATCGTTTTCACGACCAATCATATTGAGAAACTAGACCCGGCTTTGATCAGGAGAGGAAGAATGGATATGCACATTGAGCTGTCATATTGTAGCTTTGAGGCGTTCAAGGTTCTTGCCAAAAACTACTTGGACCTTGATTCTCATCTTCTGTTTGGTGAAATCGAGTCTTTGCTGAAGGAAACAAAGATCGCTCCGGCTGATGTAGCAGAGAAATTGATGGCCAAGAATCATAAAGTAGATGTCGACGGATCCTTGAAAGACTTGGTCGAGAGTTTGGAGAAGAGGAAGAAGCACCAGAGAGATCACGGTGATGATCACAAGAAGAAGCTACGTGGCAAGAAACTCAGAATATTTCGAGAATTGTTTTAGGATAATGTCTGATTATATCTTTTTCTTTTGAATACTTTTTTTTCTTTTTTAACATGTGTGAATGTGATATATGAGTATAAGAATTTCTGTTTGATCATAATAATAACTAAGATTTATTTTCCTTTTCGAAGATAATACTAAAATTTATTTAGTAAATGTATTATTTATACTAGGTGTTTTCTTGCACCAGGTGCGTCAATAATTTTTTTAAATTGAAATTATAATTTAAATTAAAAATAATTAATATCTTAGATTTTATTATTTTTACCAATATTTTAATTTAAATTGCATTTAATTGAACATGGAATAAAGTTGAAATATTTTTTATTTTAAATTATATTTAGGAATACATATATAATTATAATCTTAGATAGATTTTTTATCTATTTATTTTGATTAAATATATTAAATCAACTTGCATAAAATTAAATAAAATTGATATAAAATTGTATAATTATATAAATTAGAGTATTTTCTAAAATTTCTAGATATATAAAAGAAACTAATGATTTTACGATTAAAATTTATATTTTTTTAGAAAATGTTGAAAATTTGAGTTATAAAATTTTCATAACTATTAGAAATAACTAAATAACATTTTAAAATTTGTAATGTCATATTTGAATATAGTTATTTTAGTAATGATCTATGAGTTATTATTGTTGACAAAAAAATATGAGTTATTATCATATTTTTTAAAAAATACCAAAAATATAAATTAACATTAAATATAATGCATGAGTTATAATCATATTCTAAAAGTTTTGTCGGTAATATAAATCAACAATTAATGTTATTGTTCATGTCATATTTAACTATAAATCTTGTCGTCAAGTTTAGTAGTCATGCCATTTTTTTATGAAAGTAATTATTGAAAGAATATGTGGTAAATCAATTCTCAAATAATGTTTAGTGAACATTATTATTGTAATCTTGAAGGAATTTGATGATGTTCAGATAAAATTTGTTGTAAGAAAAAGTTAAAATTTGTGATTGACCCTAGATAATAGACATCTTTAAATCAATTAGTATAAAATTTATGTCTTCACTTCTCTTTTCAATATTAAAAATAAAACTGTAGATTTTTTAGATAAATTTTGTAACCTAAGCCCCGGATCTGATTGTGGTTAAATTTTGTATTACAACATAGATGCCTTTACTCCCCCTAACTACGGAGTTTATGTTTCCTTGAAATCATAATAAGCATTATAATAAAATCATAATAAGCATTATTATATGAAATGCTAAATATTTTAATATGAGACTAAAATATAAGAAAGGAACATTAAAATTATCAGATATTCCCTTTTCTTGAATATTATCGGATTTAACTTTTATTTTAAAAATTAAATTTTACATAACTATTTTTAAATATAATCTTAAATATTAATGGGAACATTGCTGCATTAACCTAGGAGGAAAAGGATTGACAGGAAGCAATGGTAAACAATCGGGTACAACTCCCAAAAAAAGTTTACAACAACCGGGAGATATTGTACCAATTTTACCAGTCAATATAGACTGAGTTATCCCTTCAAAACATCCTGAAATATTTTTCAATGTTGATAAACATTGGGTCACGTTAGGCCAAAACGGAGGTAACTGAGCATTCACAGAATTTGCAAAGCATATAACGCATATGAGAAAAAATATACTACTCGTAGACATGATGGAAGGAAATTATGCAACAAGAGAAGACTTAAAATTCAATATTTAGTTTTCTTAAGATAGATTTTTATGAAAGTAAATAATTGGCTGTATCCAATTTATAGGAAAAATGGAGTATGAAACAATTAATAAAAACAATGATAATAGGAAAATAATATATACTATTGACAACATATAATAATAATAGGAAAGAAAATATATACTATTGACCACATGCGATATTAATACAATAATAGAAAAAAATATGAACTATTGAGTATTGACCATGCACAAATGTGTTAAGAAATCTTTGTCATAATACTCATAAGTTTACACCCTTTATATTTAGAATCCCTTCACCATTTTTCTTATAAATTAGAACACATTGCATTTAGTATATTAAATCAAATTCTATAATATTAAGAGAATTTTTTTAGCTATATAATTATAAAAACGTAAACCTAAACAATACCTTTAAAATTTGTAGATATTAAAAAGAAACTAATAGTATTGGAAATAGAAAATTACATTTTATAAAAAATTGCATAAAACTTTGAAGAATTCATTTAGTAATAAAAATAGAACTAAACAATATTTTAAAAAATTTAAATTATTGTCATATTTATATTTATATTATTATATTATTTTTATATTAATAATGATCTATAAATTATTAAAAACTTACCAAAAATATAAATCAACATTAAATATAAATATTTATGTCACAATTAACTTCAAATCATATGTTAGTATGTCATATCATTATTTTTTTTTTTCAAAATCATTACGGTGATGACATATAGAAAATCACTTTTCATTGTTATCTATATATAAACAAACATACACTAACACATAATCATAAAATCAAATATTTCATACTATATATATATCATACTAAACCTTTAATACTGCATGGTTGAGCTACTTGCAGGGATCGGTTTTCGGTTCACTGACTTCTCTGGTTTATTCCCTAAACCATTAACGGCCACTCACCTCATCGGTTAAGCTGCTTGCAGCACTCTATGGTTTATTCACTGTCCTGCTGTTCTCTGCGTCGATCTGGACTTGCTTAATTAGTTTCATTGGATGAGATCTTGAGGTCTCCAAGCGGCGGCATTAGATTGGATCTCGTGGATGAAGAGGAGCTGACGTGGCTTGAAGAAGATGTCTCCAAGAAACGAACGATGACGCATGTGCTGTTGTCTTTACTCCCTCTATTGGTTGCTTCTGCCACAAGTTTCTTCGCAGAGTCCTCTGGATCTTCAACTTCCTTAACCATTGCAACTGCTTCCTGAAAAAATATGAATAAAGATTATAACAACTAAAGGTGTAGGATAAAAATGAAGACGTTAAGGAAGCAGACCACATTAGAGAAAACATCCCATAGCCCGTCACTTGCTAGGATTAGAAACTCAAGAGACTCGTCAAGCTTTTCCTCCTATATTTCAACAACAACACAAGCTGAAAAAAAAAACAGAAACGCCAAGAAGATCATATGCAACGTGATGAAAATGTACCCGGATCTCTGGATCAGCAACAACATATTGCTTCAGAAGACTATCACCAAATGCACGAGAAACTGCAACATAATTATAATCTTAGATAGATCTTTTATCTATTATTTTGGTTAGATATATTAAATCAACTTGCATAAAATTAAATTAAAATAATTAATGTAAAGATTGTATAATTATCAAAATTAAAACTAAACAGTATTTTCTAAAATTTCTAGATATATAAAAGAAAATAATGATTACAATTTATAATCTTTTAGAGAAAAGAGTTATAAAATTTTCATAATTATATTTTGCAATGTCATATTTCAATATATGTATTTTAGTAATGATCTATGAATTATTATTGTTGACAAAAAAGTATGAATTATTATCATATTTTTTTAAAAAATTACCAAAAATATAAATCAACATTAAATGTAATGCATGAGTTATTATCATATTCTAAAAATGTTTCCTAAAATATAGATCAACAATTAATGTAATTGGCCATATTATATTTAACCATAAACTTTGTCGTCAAGTTTAGTAGTCATGTCATATTTTTTTTATAAAAATGATTGTAAAAAGGACGTGTAGCAAATAAATTCTTAAATAATGTTTAGTGAACAATATTATTGTAATCTTAAAGGAATTTAGTGATGTTTAGTTAAAATTAGTTGTAACAGAAAGATTAAGTTAAAATTGCTGATTGACCCTAGTGAATAGACATCTTTTTATCAATCAGTATAAAATTTATGTCTTCACTTCTATTTTAAATATTAAAAATAAGATTGTAGATTTTTAGATGAATTTTATAATCTCGGCCCGTCTCTGATTGTTGTTATTTTGTTAAGTTTTCTATTAAGATGCCTTTACTCCCACTAACTACGGAGTAATGTATGATATTGTATTATATTGTTTCCTTGAAATGTATGATATTGACATGTCTTTTAGATTATACTTATTCTTAAAATTCATTGATATACATTTTTATATTAAAAGGTCATTTCTCTTAATCAAATCATAATAAGCATTATTATATGAAATGCTAAAGATTTTATATGAGACTAAAAATATAAGAAAAGAACATTAAAATTATCAGATATTCATTCTGTTCTTGAATATTATTGGATTCAACTTTTATTTAGAAATATAATTTTACATAACTATTTTAAATGTAATCTTAAATATTAATGGTGGGAGCATTGCTGCATTAACATAGGAGGAAAAGGATTGACAGGAAGCATTGGTAAACAATTGGGTACGACTCCCAAAAAAACTTTACAACAATTAGGAGATATTGTACCAATTTTACCAGTCAATATAGACTGAGTGATCCCTTCAAAACATCCTGGAATATTTTTCAATGTTGATAAACATTGGGTCACAATAGGCCAAAATGGAGGTACCAATTTTACCAGTCAATATAGACTGAGTGATCCCTTCAAAACATCCTGGAATATTTTTCAATGTTGATAAACATTGGGTCACAATAGGCCAAAATGAAGGTAATGGAGCAGCATTCACAGAATTTGCAAAGCATATAACACATACGAGAAAAATTACACTCCTCATAGACATGATGGAAGAGAATTATGCAACAAGAGAAGACTTGAGAAATTCAATATTTAGTTTTCTTAAGATAGTTATTTTTATGAAAGTAAACAATTGGCTGTATCATCTAATTTATAGGAAAAATGGAGTATGAAACAATTAATAAAAACAATGATAATAGGAAAAGAATATATACTAGACACTTGACAAAAAAAAAAGAATATATACTATTGAATTTTTTTTGGAACAACTAATATATACTATTGACCACATACAATAATAATGGGAAAGAAAATATATACTATTATTGACCACATGCAATATTGATACAATAATAGAAAAATATATACTTGACCATGCACAAATGTGTTAAGAAATCTTTGTCATGATACTCATAAGTTTGCATGCTTTATGTTTAGAATCCCTTCGCCATTTTTCTTATAAATTGGAACACATTGCATTGTTAAGTATATTAAATCAAATTCTATAATATTAAGAGAATTTTTTAGCTATATAATTATAAAAACGTAAAACTTTTAAACAATATTTTTAAAATTTGTAGATATTAAAAAGAAACTAATAGTATTGGAAATAGAAAATTAAATTTTTTTAAAAATTGCATAAAACTTTGAGGAACTCTTTTAGTAATAAAGTATATATAATTATAAAAATTAGAATTAAACAATATATTGAAAACTTTAAATTATTGTTATATTTATATTATTTATTTTTATACTAATGATGATCTATGAGTTATTATTATTTTTTTAAAAACTTACCAAAAATATAAATTAACACTAAATATAAATATTCACGTTACAATTAACTTCAAATCATATGATTAGTATGTCATGCCATTATTTTTTCTTTCAAAATCATTATGGTAATGACATAGCAAATCACTTTTCGATTATTATCTATATAAACACACACATACACTAACACATGATCATAAACTCAAATATTTCATACTAAACCTTTAATACTGCATGGTTGAGCTACTCGCAGGGATCGGTTTTCGGTTTACTGACTTCTCTGGTTTATTCCCTAAACCATTAACCGCCACTCACCTCATCGGTTAAGCTGCTTGCAGCACTCTATGGTTTATTCACTGTCCTGCTGTTCTCTGCGTCGATCTGGACTTGCTTAGTTTCATTGGATGAGATCTTGAGGTTTCCAAGTGGCGGCATTAGATTGGATCTCGTGGATGAAGAGGAGCTGACGTGGCTTGAAGAAGATGTCTCCAAGAAACGAACGATGACGCATGTGATGTTGTCTTTACTCCCTCTCTTGATTGCTTCCGCCACAAGTTTCTTCGCAGAGTCCTCTGGATCTTCAACTTCCTTAACCATTGCAACTGCTTCCTGAAAAAATATGAATATAGACTATAACAACTTAAGGTGTAGGATAAAAATGAAGACGTTAAGGAAGCAGACCTCATTAGAGAAAACATCCCATAGCCCGTCACTTGCTAGGATTAGAAACTCAAGAGACTCGTCAATCTTTTCCTCCTATATTTCAACAACAACAATAAGCTGAATAGAAAAACAGACGCCAAGAAGATCATATAACGTGATGAAAATGTACCCGGATCTCTGGATCAGCCACAACATATTGCTTCAGAAGACGATCACCAAATGCACGAGAAACTGCGAGAACTCCTCCAACCCTCCAAGTCCCTGTTCAGTGAGGACTGTGTGCTGAGAAAAACATGAAGCATAAGTTTATAATCCTATAGTTTTCTTGATAATTTACTTGCCTGCCCACATCACAAATCCACCAGCATTCTCAATCCTTTCACGCTCATCACTTTGGTCTGGTTTATGGTCCCTTGACACAGCAATAGCTACACAAAACATAATTATTATATCAAGATAATATTTTTTTGGTCAACATATCAAGATAATTTATAAGAAAGAATTGTGAATAATGTACTAGCAAATTAGTTACCAGTTCCGCCTCTGCTGATAACAGCTCGTGAATCACCAACATTTGCAACAAGTAAACGATCACCAATAAGAATAGCGGTAGACGCAGTCGAACCAGCATCTCTATTGTGGCTATCTTCCGATTTGAGAAGCTCAGAGTCTGTATGGTTATAGGCATCAGCTGAATAAAAAAAGTTGATGCAAATTAGAGTGCAGCATGGAAATAAATACATTTTGTGTTTAAAAAAAAACAACTTTGTTGAGGTTCTTGTGAGATTACTTATAGCTGATTTGGTGTCAGAGATAAACTTTGGATGAGTAATCAGATTAGTGAAAAGATGACGCTTCACATACTCAGCTGCCCTGGCTCCACCATGGCCTGGCAAAACAGTAAGTATATTACTATTTAATTTTCTTTTCCATAATGTCAGAACTAAGCTATATAGAGATACTCAATTAACACCTAAAACCAATCTTAAGGTCATGACTCAATGGTACCAGTGAAGAATCAAGATTCATAAGCTAGGCTGAAACTGATGATTCTAGGTTTTCTTGAGAGTAATGTATTAAAAGTTACCATCAAAAACGCCAAAAAGACCAACGATTTCTCCATCAACACCGTCGATCCTCGTCTCAAAGAAGTCTTCCATAGTTGATCTCTTCCCAGCAGAGCTTGCATATCCATAGCTGAATTTTCCATTCTGGCTGAAATTTGAATCTTGTGTTAATAACGCACAAAGCACAAGATCATTTAAAGAATCAAATGAGCAAAACAGAATCAATCACGTTACAAAAATTAAAGCAAATAATCAAATATTCAATATAGCTTTTTGGTTGAGATAATTAAATGGAGAGCTGAGAGATGAATAGACCTGAGACCTCCACCGCTCGAAGGAGTTTCAACAGTCTGAGAAGGGTTGGAAGACGACAAGGCCAAGTCGAGATATCCCATTGTTTCTTTCTTCAAGAAAATTCAAACGCTTACTCTTTCGAAATCAACAGACAGAATCTGCTGGTGCTGAGAACATAGAAAACTAAACCAGAAAGAGAAAGAGGAAACATGTGATGGATGTTCTGAGACTGGGGAGGTTATTCCGGCCGTGGACGATGGTTTTGCTTCGTTTTATGCTCTAATTATAGAAATGTTGAGAAAAAGAACCGAACAGGGTAAGCCAAAAAACGATTAACCAATGGCGCATGTACAGAATCTGACACGTGCTCTCGTTAAAGCAAAGTGATGCTAGAAATAGAATCAACCGAACAGGGTAAGTCAAAAAACGATAAACCAATGGCGCATGTACAGAATCTGACACGTGCTCTCGTTAAAGCAAAGTGATGCTAGAAATAGAATCACGTGGGTCCCTTGATGGTTGGTTATAATTATATGATCGTTAGTACCGCATACGTGTGGTCTGTTGACATTGACCATCATCTGCCTCGTTTGTATTTCTTTGATTAGAGTGATCTAAAGTTGGCTATGTTTTAAAGTTGGGCCCATGGGCCCATAGTTTCTCAACTAAAGTGGAGCAAGATAAGGGTCAAAACAATGTGTCTGGATTCCAAGACGTCTTTGATAAAGTTCAACCAACATAAACAAAACTTAAAATAAAAAGGAAGGAAGAAGGATGAGCATTTCGACAAAACCTCAATGAAGAAAGCACCACAAACTCTGAAATCAATCACTCAACATTCATTGCACAACATAACAAAAGCTCTACATAGAACATCCAGTAAAGCAAGAGTAATCAACAGGAAACGAGGTCAAACCCCGACAGTGCCAACATGAGACCACGCTCTCTCATTTGATCCCAGTGTTCCTCGTATTGTCGCGTGGAAACTCTCCACGTTGTCTCCACGACATCACGCTGTCCCACGCTTTCATGTAATCATGTTACCGACATCGGTTCACGCTTGATCCGTCACATGTTCATATGTTTCACGTTATCTCCACGACATTACACTACTACGTTCTTATTTTACACACAGACACGCCGAATGCCCGCTCCGGCGATGAATCATGCCAACTCACGTGATTGCCAATGTCCAACAATAAACGATGCAACGCCCTATACATACTTCCACCACGTTGTACCGGGAAACATATTTTCTATATAATATACACTACCCAAACATCCATATACAAGTCTTAGATCTCTTTAGAATTCTACAGAGCTTTACTTTGGTTTCTAAATTAAAGAGAAGAGATTTGTATGTGGATGTTTGCATTGTACGGGGAATAAGCATGGATAGAAAAGTAAAATAATATCTCACACGGTATTGATTTTCAAATTAGTATTTATCAGGAATTAAAAGTAAATATTTTATTTGATTGTCTTTGGTTGGCAGAACCACATGAAATGCTGAAAACCCATTGAAGCGAAGGACACATTCGGACTTTCTTATAAAGATCACTTCATGCCCTTTCTCTTTTGTTACACTCCACACCTGCCTCAAAATCTAAATTCAAGTCGGGACGAAGGATATATGAATGTCCCATAATCGACTGAACTATGTACTTTGAGCTGTGGATGCTTAATATGATATGTATTAAGATAATAATGAGTTACACAATAGAAAGAGAGGTGTTACATCCAGGCAAACTTATTACCGTACACATACTTCACACATGATTAAGGATAAAGCTCCTTTAAAAATACAAAACGTACTCATTTTAATTTGCTTTACCATCAACTACAGCCATTGGGAGCAAACCCAACCCGACCGCCCGGACCGTCGTACACAACTTGTAGTGTCTTTTGCGGAACGTTACCGAAAATGGCCATGTCATCATCGTTGTCATTCCCTGTAAACGCCAAACAAACCTGCGCCTCACTAATCACGAACAAAACCCCTATTGGTTCAAGTTCCAGGACGGTGCCGCCTTTGAAGGAGAATGAGACTTTTGGGATGTATATGCTCTCCACGCCGGTGAAATCGTAGCACGTGTCAAGAATTGAGTCTCCCATCGTAGACGTATAATTCGACATATTTTCCTTAAACGCGGTTCGTAGGGCCGAGTAGGCCTTGGGAGGGAGGCGAGTGATCACTGTACCGGAGTCGATTACAGCACCGGGAGTAGATAACACGGTTAAAGGAATCTCGAGTTCCTTTCCGGCGACGGAGATACCTACGATATCGATGCCATAAAAGGTTGCGCTGTCTCGGACTGTGGAGATGGGAGTGTATTTGACGGAGTTAGATAATCCAGCGGATCCGAAAGTGAGATGGCCAGTGTACTCTGGGGAAGAAGGGAGGCAGTAGGAGAATATATTGTTGTACGTCATCGCCGTCTGCGACGGAAATGAGAATTTGCCGCGGCCAAGACCGAGAAGTCCTGCGATACCAACGAATCCTTGGTTGTTCTCGCCGCAGCCAAAGATAACATTGTCAAAGACATTGGAGTTCGCTAAAACAAATTTCTCGGTGGCTAGAAATCCTATGGTGAAGGAGTTATCGCCGTATCGGACACCGTAGTCGCAGTTGGAAGCCGAGCAGTCACAAAACGGCGATGAGCAGGAGACGTTGGAGAAGGAAGAAGAGGAAGATGGGTTAAAGATGGGCTCCTTTTGGGGATAGCAACTTCTAACACATGGCTGGCATTGCGTCCACGTCAGATCGCTGCCTGTGTCGAAGACCAGAGACAGATCGTGTTTCGGAGTCCCGATTCCAACCGTCACGATGTAGTTTCCATAACCGAGTGTGATTCCATCTCTAGCCGGTAAAGCCGTTGACTGGCTTTGACTGACTCTATCTCCGGCTGTTAGCTTCTTTGAAAGCTTCGAGTGAATGGATTTTACGCGCGCCTGGTCAAGTCTGAGGATGTCCTCGGGACTCTTCGTGGCTTTCTTGCCGCTTAGACTCGAGCATGGGCCGTGTCTGTGCACCACTTGAAGCGACGACTTGGTATTAGATGCTGAAATCAAATAATTAATTAATTAGCGTAAAGAATATTATCGTGAATCATTAGAGACTGACATGTATTTATTAGCGAAGATAATCTCACCTCTTGGAGCGACACATGATGCTGATGATGAAGGAAAAAGAGAGCTGGTTTGAATTCTGTGAAAAGAAACCTCTCCTTTTTCTCTCTTTTGAGCTCCATCAGCAAGTCCCCAACTGAGCCATACACAAAGGATTGTAGTTATTATATTCAATAAATTCTTCATTTTACACTCTACTAAATACATGAAACTGGTTAGTCATTTTATAACCAAATTTCTTTTCTAAAGAAACTCTCTAGTTGATGTTGTTAACTCAATGCTAGCCACATATCACAAACTGACATAAGTAGGGTACTGAGAGATCCATGAAATCAGTTATGACCATTAATATAAGATAAGTGTGAGAAAAGTCGCGCTTTTGCAATAGCTCAACTCTCTTGTTGAGCCAGCAGAAATAAACCCAATAGAGGAACTTTTTAGGACTTGCATCCTCTTACGCCATGACCCCTAGAAGAAGCTTTGAACCTAATATCAATGCATGCAATAGCTTGCACGTACGAGACCCAACAATAACCCTAGGATCGACGTTGATGTTGACACCATGCACTTTACTTTCTTCTGGCTTTTCTTTCTCTCATCAAAATCTAATATGTCAGACGCACTCTCAATGAAAGAGACAATAGGATCAGCGGCTAAGGCCAAAGTCTTGGGAAGTGCAATGCCTACAATTTCTAACTGAAACCATCTTCAAAACATAAAGGAAATATATTAGAATCGCTCCTTGTAACTTTACTTTCAATATTCATGTATGTACTAATACATCATGTCTTACATAGTATACCTTGAGTCTCAGAAAAATGATTTAGTCTTCCACTAATGAAGGACGTTGTAGTAAAATGTGTTTACACTAATAGAAAATTATCAAAAAATGTGCTATATTTATAGAAAATTATTAATAAAATGTGTGTTTATTTATTATCAAAAAAATAATAACTAAAACTGTAATTAAAAATTTATTTGTTATTAAAATTTAAATGATAATGAATATATTAAATAAAACAAAAAAAATCTAACGTCTTCTAGTCCATTTGATTATTATAAGTTAATAATTCATTTTAGAAAAAACAAATCTAATGGTTGAAAAAAGACAAAAGTCTAATAAAAATTATCTAGATATATTTTTATTTTTATTGGAATTTATTATAATTTTGTTAAATGTTTTATTATGTTCAAGTGTTGAACTTGTTGAAAAGAAAACCTTAAAGATAAAGAAATATTGAAAAAAAAGATTTTGAAAGCCATCAAAAAGTCTAGTTTAGAGGCTTTGAAACAAAAAAAAAACATCTCAAGGGTAAAACTGAAACAGTCAACGGTTGAAAGCTTTAGAAGTCTTTGGAAAAAACAGGGAAAGCAAAAGCCCAGGCGGAGGAAGAGCTTCCGGAGAGACCAAACGGAGCTGTTAGAGTTTATCAAAGGGAAATGTCTTCGGCGGTTGTTGTTGACGCTCCACCGCCATCGCAGCCGTGTAGTACGCTTAGTTCGGCGAAAGTTAACCACGACGAGGACGAGGACTGAAACTAATAATTGAGCAGAGACAAATCCACCATAACAGGTCAATGTGTGTGCGTTATTTATTGAATACATTTCTATCTTCTCTCCAAGAGGAATCTGACAAATTTTCATTCAACGAATGAACACAGCATACAATATTTGAACAGAAAACGTAGCATCCAAGCAAATTTGATTAAGCACAAAGCTGCTAGAAATACAAACTCACCAATTTTATTTTGTTTTCTCATAAACTACATACAACCATCCGGGGCAAACCCGACCCGTCCCCCAGCAGCGTCATACACAACCTGTAGCGTCTTTTGCTGAACGTTCCCGAAAATCGCCACGTCACCATCGTCGCCATTCCCCGCAAACGCCAAACAAACCTGCGACACATCAAACGCGTACAAAATCCCTTGCGAGTCAACTTCCACGTCGGTACCGCCTTCGAAGGAGAACGCGACTTTAGGAATCTCCACAGTCTCCAAGCCAGTGAAATCGTAGCACGTGTCAAGAATCGAATGTCCCATCGTAGACGTATAATTCGACATATTTTCCTTAAACGCGGTTCGCATCACCGCGTAGGCCTTGGGAGGGAGGCGAGTGATCACGGTACCGGAGTCGATTATAGCACCAGGAGTAGAGAACGCGGTTGAAGGAATCTCGAGTTCCTTTCCGGCGACGGTGATGCCTACGATATCGAGGCCGTAAAAGGAAGCGGTGTCTCTTACTTTGGAGATGGGAGTGTACTTGACGGAGTTGGATAATCCACCGGAGGATCCGAAGGTGAGATGGCCAGTGTAATCTGAGGAAGAAGGGAGGCAATAGGAGAATGTGTTATTGTAGGTCAAAGCCATCTGCGACGGGAATGAGAATGTGCCCCGGCCAAGGCCGAGAAGTCCTGCGGCACCGTAGAAAAGTCCTTGATTTTTCTCGCCGCAGCCAAAGTCAACACGGTGGAAGACATCGGAGTTTAAAGTGAATTTCTCCTTGGCTAGAAACCCTACGGTGAAAGAGTTATCGCCGTATCCTACACCGTAGATGCAGTTGGAAGCCGAGCAGTTTCTGTAGTTACCTAATCAATGGGGTGAAAGTTTTTTTAAAAAAATTGAATTTTGAGACATCATAAACCAAAATATTACACAGACAAAAAATTGATTAAAATAAATTTCATTAATAAAATACTAAATTAGTTTTAATGGATAGTATATTAATTAAAAACTAGACATTGACCCGCCCGACCGGGCGGGTATTTATTTTATGTTTTTACCTTTTTATTTATGTTAGATTATGTATTTGTAATATTTAAATACAAATTTAAATTGATAATTAATCTTTTATATTTATAATAAAAACTAAAATTAAAATTATATGTTTAATAAATATTATGAAACAAAATTTTAAGTTTCCAAACAAAAATAATTTAAGAGTGGGTCATTTTTTTTTCCAATTCCAAAATCTTAGCATCCCTTAAAACAAATAAAATAAATTTATAAACACATAAAATATATAAACATATTTGGAAATATAATTTATATTAAATAAATTTATTAAAGAAAAATAATCTTGCGTTGTTGTTGTTTATTTCTATAGCTTGACCCGTGACTGTATAAATGTTTTTCAGCATAAATATTTCTTTTCACTTTAATTTTTTTTGTACTAACAGTATAATATATATATATGTTTGATATATATTTGTAAATTAAAATATATTACATAATTTTTGATATAACATTTTAAAACATAGCAATTTTATTTATTACTTTGAATAATTATACTTTGTGATCTTAGTTGTCTATTATATCACAATGCATCATATAAACGAATCTAATATTTATAACTAATTGTACTTATATTATGAAAGAATTATACTAATAATTCATGAATAAAAATCTACATTACTAAAGTAAAATTTATTTTCCTACAGAATTTTCGAAAAAGGGTTTTAAATGATTTGTAAAAATAGATTCTTAAATCATTATCTTGAGAAAATAATAAAAACAATAAAAACAAATATGAAAATGATAATGATAACTTGGGCCGGGTGATTTTCAAAAACTATGACTTTGGCCATATATGATTTATAAATGGTTTATTAGGCTAACGTTATGATATGTGCACTTATTATCATTTTGGCCATAATAAAATACGTACATGAATATTAGGAGTAATACAAAATAAGGAATGCCTATGTTTTAGGAAAGTCGTTTTTAAAAAATTTATTGTTCTCAAATCCTTTTTAGTTTAAAATCTGATTTAGGAAATCATTTAATAAATTAGGAAAAGACATGAATTGCTTAAATATATGATTATTAAATACTTCAGTGGCATAGACTTGTAAATAAATAATAAATCTTATGGTTAATCCATATGTGTACTTCTGTTTTAATAAAGTAGATATATTTTGAATATTATTATTTTGATATTTTTTATTTTAAATTCTCTATCTTAGATTTTAAATCTCCAAACCTAAACTTCTCTTCTAAAATTTAAAATCTAAGCTTAGATTAATTAGTTTCAATGGTATAAATGTTTTTCTTTAACTATTTTGTGATAGAAAAAAATTATGCAGATATTTTTCTCTCTTTTTTTTTAAACACCCCTGAAAATCAAACCTTGGGAAGTGAGAGAATCGCAAAGCGAGGATGAGCACGAGGTGTTGGAGTAGGAAGAAGACAAAGAAGGGTTAAATATGGGCTCCTCTTGTGGATAACAAGTTCCATTTCTACCACATGGCTGGCATTGAGTCCACGTCAGATCGCTGCCTGTGTCGAAGACCAGAGATAGATTGTGTTTTGGCGTCCCTATTCCGACCGTCACGATGTAGTTTCCTGAACCGAGTGTGCTTCCGTCTCTAGCCTCAAGATCCGTTGACTGGCGGCTTTGACTGACTCTGTATTGGGCTGTTAGCTTCTTTGAAAGCTTCGAGTGGATGGATTTTACGCGCGCCTGGTCGAGTCTGAGGATGTCGTCATGGTTGGGACTTGTCTTGGCTTTCTTGCTGCTTAGACTCGAGCATGGGCCGTGTCTGTGCACCACGTGAAGAGACGACTTGGTATTAGATGCTGAAATCGATAAATCAAAGTCAAAACTATTAACCTCTATCTTATTTTATTGGCACCTTTCATCGCATATAGCAGAATGAACCATTAGAGACTGGAACCGTATTAGCTAAGATAATGTCACCTCGTGGAGAAAGAACACATGATGATGATGATGAAGGAAAGAGAGAGCTGGCTTGAATTATGTGGAAAGAAACCTCTTCACTCTTTCTTTTTTGAGCTCCATCTGTACAACCAAAACTGAGACATACACAAAGAACTAAGGTTGTGATATTCAACAAATTATTCATTTTCCACTCTCCCTCACAGCAATACTTATTAATTACATAATTTGGTTGGTCATTTTATAACCATATCCCTTTGCTCATTAAACTCTGAACTGTATGTAGAGCCACATATCACATACTGACATATAAGTAGGGTATAAAGATGATTTTTATGAAATCAGTTATGACCACTAACTTAAGATGGGGTTAGAAAAGTCTACCGTATTTATAAAGCTATTATATACCTCAACACTCTTCTGAACCAGCACAAAAAAGAAAGAAAGAAAGAAACATAATAGACACAGAACTGTTTAGGACTTGCTTGCTTTACTCCCCATGACCTCTACAAGAAGCTCAGAATCTAATATGTCTAATACAGTGTCAAAGAAAGAGACAATAGGATCAGCGGCTACGGTCAGAGTCATGGGAAACGAAATGCATACAATAAATCCCGTTCAATTGAATCCATCTCAAAACAAGTTTTAGATGAAATATATATATTACAATCACTCCCTGTAATTTTTGTTTTTAATATTAATGTATGTACTAATACATCATGTATTATACAAGTATATATATACCTTGAGTCTCAAAAGGACACACAAGAAAAGTATTTAGTCTTCGACTGATGAGGGTTGGTCCATCATTTTCTGTTTTCTGTCATTAATTTGCATCAAGAAACCAAGGGGGTAGTTGTTTGTGTGAATATAGGATACATTTTACCAACAAAGAGAAAATCGTAATGTGGCCTGTATATTCTACAAAAAAAAAAACAAAGAGAGAAAAAAAACAATATACATAAATACACGTAAAGTCCATATGCAGGTGGTAAACATGATACATGTTAATTAACTCTTAGTTAGATCTATAACTTTCAAAGAGAGACCTGTTTTTTTTTTTTTTGCTATAGTTTGGTCTAAATCTGAAGAGAGACCTGTTACAATTTCGAAATGTTATATACGTGTACTAAGAGCATTTACCTGACTTGTTTTCTTGACTAAACAAAGAGAAGACTAAAAGCATTTACCTGACAAAACAAAGAGAAGACTCTGGCAACGTGCCATATGATACAGTGTTTTGTAAATGCAAATAGATTGATAAATATATAACAATATTGAACTTAACTTATTGTTGGACATGGGTTTTACCCCCAACAAAGCCTATAAGATAATGGGCTCAGCCCATTAAAAGGGAGATCACTAGGAAACCCTAGACCTTATCTTCTATAAATAAGGAGACACCTTCTCCCTAGAGAAGATCTTCTTTTGGCCTCTCAACCATTTGATCTCTACATCTAGAGAAAAACATCACATTACATGCTTTCTTCTAAGCACTTGTAACCCTTTGTTGTAGAACTACGATTGGCTTGATCCCCTTTTGGGGTACGTAGGCATCCCTTCACCGGGTCCAGCCACAATCATTTAACCCATTTTTATGATGATTTCTCATAAACCTCCATACAAATTCATTGTCTGATTCCAACAAACACTTCCAGCAAATCGACCGTTTTTGGATCAAACAATTGGCGCTAGAAGGAGGGGGCCGAACCCAACGTCAAATCTGTTGCTTGGCAAAGTCGCTACTCAAGACGAATCGGTCTCTCGCGGTTACTCGGGAAGAATCACTCTCTCGCGGATACTCGGGACGAATCGCTCTTTCGAGGATACTCGACACGGTTTGTTCTCTCGCGATTACTCGGCATGGTTCGCTTTCTCGCAGTTACTCGGCACGGTTCGCTCTCTCGCGGCTACTCATGACGAATCGTTCTCTCGCGGTTACTCGACATGATTGCTCCCTCACATTTACTCGGAGCAGACCGGTCTCTAGCAGTTACCTGGTCGCTCTCTCGTAGTCACACGACGCTCGCTCTCTCGCTGCTACTCGGAGCAGATCCGTCTCTAGCAGTTGCTACTCTCTCGCAGTTACTCGGAATGGATCACTCTCTTGTAGTCACTTTGCTCGAGATAAGCTTGCTTCTTCTTCACCCTAAAGATAAGCTCTTTACTAAATTATCGCATCTTTTTTTATCACTTTCAAATTACTTTGATTGCTCGCTTATTAACTACGCAAGAGTGGTCATTTCTTTTGGTTTGTATTGATCTAATCTTGTAATGCTTTTTGTGAACTAGAGCCGACTACAATCGTCAAGCCAAAGGTCATTGAGGTGGTCTTCATACTTTGAAAGACGAACTCAAAGTCTTTCAAAGTGGCACAAGGTTCATGGGCGAGCAACCACGAAGCATTTCACCGTCAAATCGTTGTTCGGCGAAGTCGTTACTCGACGAGGATCACCCTCTCACCGTTACTCGGCACAGCTCGATCTCTCGCGGTTACTCGGCACGGCTCGATCTCTCGTGGTTACTCGGCACGGCTCGATCTCTCGCTGTTACTTGGCAATGCTCGTTCTCTCGCCATTACTCGGCACAGCTCGCTCTCTCGCCGTTACTTGGCAAAGCTCGTTCTCTCGCGGTCACTCAGATTGCCCTCTCGCGGTCACTCGGTTCGCTCTCTCGCGGTCACTCGGCTCGCTCTCTCGCGGTCACTCAGATTGCCTTCTCGCGGTCACTCGGCTCGCTCTCTCGCCATTACTCGGCACAGCTCGCTCTCTCGCCGTTACTTGGCAAAGCTCGTTCTCTCGCCATTACTCGGCACAGCTTGCTCTCTCACCGTTACTTGGCAAAGCTCGCCCTCACGCGGTCACTCGGCTCGCCCTCTCGCGGTCACTCGGCTCGCTCTCTCGCGGTCACTCGGTCACTCGGCTCGCTCTCTCGCGGTCACTCGGCTCGCTCTCTCGCGGTCACTCGTTTGTGACGGCTTGTTCATGGTGGTACGTTCATGACGATGTTTGTGGTGACTTGTCCTTGACAGTTAGTCAACTGACACTTCCATCCATAGCGACTAACTCGGGTGGTTCAGAACACTGTCCACACAGATCGTTTACGCAACTATCCCTGAGTAAGCTCTGATTGGAATCAGAAGTATGTCCATGACAGCTCGTCCGAGACAATCCACCCACGACACTTCGTTTATGACAACCTAGCCATAACAGTCTGTTCATGACAATTTGTCTACGACATGAGTATACGATGAGTCCATTATCTTATAAACCTCTTCCTAAAGTTCGTAGAGATCAACTTCATCTCTCTCAACGAACTGGGGGGCTTACTGTTGGACATGGGTTTTACCCCCAACAAAGCCTATAAGATAATGGGCTCAGCCCATTAAAAGGGAGATCACTAGGAAACTCTAGACCTTATCTTCTATAAATAAGGAGACACCTTCTCCCTAGAGAAGATCTTCTTTTGGCCTCTCAACCATTTGATCTCTACATCTAGAGAAAAACATCACATTACATGCTTTCTTCTAAGCACTTGTAACCCTTTGTTGTAGAACTACGATTGGCTTGATCCCCTTTTGGGGTACGTAGGCATCCCTTCACCGGGTCCAGCCACAATCATTTAACCCATTTTTATGATGATTTCTCATAAACCTCCATACAAATTCATTGTCTGATTCCAACAAACACTTCCAGCAAATCGACCGTTTTTGGATCAAACACTTATTGTATATAATGCTAAGATGATCAGAGAAAATGGTAATGAAAAATTTGAAAAACTATTTGAATGTTCACATTAGAAAACACATCAGATTAAATATACAAAATAAATTACAATCACATTTTAAACAGGACGGATAAACTGTATTAGCTAAACAAACACTTTATAAAACAATATTTGTAAAAGAATTACAAAAATACAAAGAGAGGTAGAGATATGTGTACTGTGTAGTGCAGTAGGAGTCGGGGTGTGCATGCAAGTGTTTACGAGGAATTCTTTGTTACACTTTTTAATTTACGTGTTGAGTTGAGAGAGATTTATATATAGCGCGCTTAACCAATTGACATTCATAATAAAACATAAGGATATGGAAAACGAGTGAACGACCATAGTGTAGCATTAGAGAAGAAACGTCTATTCTACTATACGTCACGGCCAATCTGTTTCTTTCATAATTCGATCGCACTCAAGGTGGGGATATTTAATATGAGCTGTATTAAGATAATACCATAGAAAAGAAACTATTGCATCCAAGCAAACTTATTCTCGTACACATACTTTGACACTTTCACAGACGGCCACTCAAAGCTTACAAACACTTAGACTAAAGGATAAAGCACTTTAAAAATACAAAACTCAACAGTTTTACTTTTGTTTGTCATCAACTACATACAACCATTGGGAGCAAACCCTACCCGACCGCCCGGACCATCGTACACAACTTGCATTGTCCTTTGCTGAACGTTCCCGAAAATAGCAATGTCATCACCGTTGCTATTCCCTGCAAACGCCAGACAAACCTGCGACACATCAAACACGTACAAAACCCCTGTAAAGTCAAGTTCCACGACGGTGCCGCCTTTGAAGGAGAAGGAGACTTTAGGGATTTCCACAGACTCCAAGCCAGTGAAATCGTAGCACGTGTCAAACAGCGACCGTCCCGACGCAGTTTTATAATTCGACATCTTCTCCTTGAACGTGGTTCGAAGTGCCGGGTAGGCCTGTGGAGGGAGACGAGTAATCACGGTACCAGAGTCGATTATAGCACCGGGAGTAGAGAACACGGTTACAGGTATCTCCAGTTCCTTGTCACCCACGGAGATACCTACGATATCAAGGCCATAAAAGGATGCACTCTCATGGACGACTGAGGAGATAGGAGTGTATTTGAGGGAATTAGATAATCCAGCGGATCCGAAAGTGAGATGGCCAGTGTACTGTGGGGAGGAAGGGAGGCAGTATGAGAATATATTGTCGTACGTCATGGCCGTCTGCGACGGAAACGAGAATTTGCCGCGGCCAAGACCGAGAAGTCCGGCGATACCTTTGAAAAGTCCATAATTGTCCTGACCGCAGCCAAAGTTAACATTCTCGAATACATCGGTGTTCTTTAATGTAAATGTCTCCTTGGCGAGGAACCCGGAGGTGGACGAGCTATCGCCGTAGCCGATAAGGTAGGCGCAGTTGGAAGCCGAGCAATATTTACCGGAACTTTGGGAAGCGAGGGAATCGCAAACCGGGGATGAGCAGGAGATGTTGGAGTAGGAAGAAGAGGAGGAAGGGTTAAAGATGGGCTCCTTTTGGGGATAGCAACTTCCAAGACATGGTTCGCATTGAGTCCACGTCAGGTCGCTCCCTGTGTCGAAAACCAGAGACAGATCATGTTTCGGCGTCCCGATTCCGACCGTCACTATGTAGTTTGCTGAACCGAGTGTACGTCCGCTTCTAGCCTCTAGATCTGTTGACTGGCTTTGACTGATTCTATCTCCGGCTGTTAGTTTCTTCGAAAGCCTTGAGTGGATGGATTTCACGCGCGCCTGGTCGAGTTTGAGGATGTTGTCATGGTCGGGACTCGTCATGGGTTTCTTGCTGCTTAGGCTCGAGCATGGGCCGTATCTGTGAGCTACGCGCAGTGACGACTTGGTACTAGATGCTGAAAATTTAGCGTTAAAAATATTAACCTCTGTTGGCACCAGTCATCGTATATAGTAAAATCATGAATCATTAGAGACTGGAACTGTTTTATTAGCTAAGATAATCTCTCACCTCTTGGAGAAAAAACACATGGTGCTGATGATGAAGGAAACAGAGAGCTGGCTTGAATTCTACGAGAAGAAACCTCTCCACTTTCTCTCTTTTGAGCTCCATCAGTACGACCGCAACTGAGCCATACACAAATGATTATAGTTGTGTTATTCAATAAATTCTTCATTTTGCACTCTACTAAATACATGAAACTGGTTAGGCATTTTATAACCAAATTTCTTTGCTAAAGAAACTCTGTAGTTGATGTTGTTAAACTCAAGGCTAGCCACATATATCATACCATTAATATGTAGGGTACTGAGAGATACATGAAATCGGTTATGAGTCTTATGACCATTAATATAAGATAAGTGTTAGAAAAGTCTACCATGTTTATAACTTAATTGTTAGAAAAGTCTACCCTATTTATAACTTAATTGTTCGACTCTCTAATTGAGCCAGCAAAAATTAATAGGATATTCCGATAGAGAAACCTTTTAGGACTTGCATCCTCTTACCTCCAATGACCCTAGAAGAAGCTTTGAACCTAATATCGTTGCAGTAGCTTATAGCTTGCACGAGACCGAGCAATAACACCCTAGGATCGGAGACGTTGATGTTGACACAATGCACTTTACTTTCTGACACAAGCACTTCACTTTCTTCTGGCTTCTCTCTCTGTCATCAGAATCTAATATGTCAAACGCACTGTCAATGAAAGACATAATAGGATCAGCGGCTAAGGCCAAAGCCGTGGGAAATGCAATGCCTCTACAATTCTAACCGAATCCATCTTCAAAACATAAAGGAAATATACTAGAATCGCTCCTTGTAATTTTACCTTTAGTATTCATGTATGTACTGTACTAATAATGCATCATGCCTTACACAAGTATAACTTGAGTGACGAGTCTCATAAGAACACACAAGAAAAGGATTTAGTCTTCGACTAACAAGGAACGTTGTAGGTCCACCATTTTCAACCAATAGATTGATAAATATATAACAATATTGAATTTAACTTATTTTATCATGCTAAAAAGCCTAAAATGATCAGAGAAAATGGTAAGGTTAAATTAGAAAAATCATGTAAATGTTCATTAAAATATAACACATCAGATTATATAAACAAAAAAATATCACAATAACATTTTAAAGAGAAACGCATAAAGTATATTAGCAAAACAAACGCATAAAAAACGTGGCCATTTCTATAGTTTAGCATTATTGAACGTGTTACGTATATACGTCAACTGTTTCTTTCTTTTCTGACACAGAGTTTGTCGTACGTTGTTCATATTAGCAAAGAGAAGTAGAGAACTTGGTACGTCTATTTTTATTTTATTTTTCTAAACAATGTTTCCAAATAAAAGAAAAAAACAAACAATTTTTCTAATAACAACTGCATGCAATGAGTATGGTAATCAAACAACTTAAGATATGCATACATTATAACAAATGCAACTCACTATAATTGGGATTCTTAAACATATAACGTGAAGCTTGTCCGTCATGAAAGTAGCTGCATGATCGTGTTTTTAGGTGTTTCCATTTCCGATAGTCTTGATGTAGCTCCCCCAACCGAGCTCGTTCTTGCTCTTACTCACGTCCTTGACCGGTATATCTTTAGATTCTGTTTGCCTTGGTTGGTCAGCGAAATTATTTGACAGTCTAGAGTGGATGTAGTCTAAGCGTGCTCGATCCTGCCTGAGGATGTTTTCAAGGTCGAGTCTCGTAACTTTGCTTCTCCTAAGAGGTGAGCGCACGACATGCTTGTCCACTACGTGCAGCGACCCCTTGGTATTAGATCCTGAGCAATGAAATTCACGATAATTAAAAGCAACAAAAGACCCAAAGACATATATAAATATATCTCGCAAAGATTAAGATAAAGAATCATTATAGATTGAACTGGCTGATTAAGATAATAACCTGTTGATGAAAGAGAGCTGAGTTGAACTGTGTGATAATCCACTTTCCCACTATCTCTTTCTTGAGCTCCCTCAGTACAACCCCAGTTGAGATATACACAAAAGATTAGTATTATAATCAACAAATTTCTCATTATAATGCTCATTGATTTCACACTCTCCCTAACAACAACAATCTTTTAAAAATGTCACTCAGTTACATGCATGAACTTGGCTTGTTCTTTTATAGCCAATATGTTTCCTGAAGAAAGTGTCTTGTTATTGGTGTATGAAACCCTAGACAACCAATCACTTAAGTTGGGACCCTCTTTCCACGTCCAGTGTACTAAAGGGGTTGTAATATTCCAAGTGGCTTACAAAAAGGGTCGTAATAAATTTTTCATTATATGTTTGTTTAATTCGGTGTGTTTTGTCTACATTCCAAGTCTTTAAGTCTAGCCGTATTAAAGGGGTTGTAATATTCCACCAAGTAAGCAATTGATTGAGCAGTGAATCCACCCAACTAGTTGCAAATATGCTATTTTAAGTAGGTCCATGCTCTTCGTTACTTAACTCGTTACACAAAAGAAATGTTTATATGTAGTAAAAGCAACATTTTTTTTAAAAAAGCATGTTTGTCGGTTTGACTGAGCTGAAATTATATGTGGTTAATGAAATGATGACGTTGAAAAAAGAGAAAAAAGGACTGAGATGAAATTATTTTCCACCATTTTGAATTTGAATTTGCACGCACGCCTCACAAAAGATTTCTTCACAAGTCTAGAAGAACGTTTCTTTCAAAACAAACAGAAAAGTCTAAGAACACGTTTCTCTGACCCTGTGACAAAAAAAAAACAAAGAACACGTTTCTCTGACCAAAACCGAATATAACCCGAAAGCAATATCTGCATGGGCTCTTATATGGGCTTCTTTTTTTTTTTTTTTTTTTTTTTGTCGGCAACCCATCTAGGCTAGATCAAGTGGTGATCAGTCGGGCGATCCTCCGTGGAGCATCTCCGTCTGGCCGTGTCTGATCTATATGGGAGAAAATGTGGCCCCTTGCCCGTGCTTCCTTTGCTAACGCATCCGCTCGAGTGTTCCGGTTCCGAGGAATATGGGAAAGACTCACATCCTCGAAATCCTCGTGAAGTCTCTGGAAAATCTCGATTTCTGCCGCGAACATTGGCCATTCCGACGGGTTTACGGTCATGTCCACCAAGTCCGAGCAGTCCGTCTCTAGTCGAACCGACCTAATCCTCATGTCCCTCAGACATGATGTCGCCCATAGCAATCCTTCCATCTCAGCATGGAGCGCTGATAGGCTTCTGTTACATGCTCGTAAGCCGAACACTTCACTGCCCCGATGGTTCTTAAGACTCCACCCTAGTCCACTAACCATACCATTATCAATCCATGACGCATCAATTTGGCAGGTAGGGTGTCGGGGTATCCCAGGGGGCACAATCTCTGCTTCTGCCAGGGGAGATCCATCATGATCCTCATCGGCTTCTTCCTTCTCGTTAGCTTTTCTCCAACACTCTGCTTCGATAGTCGCATGTTGTAGAGTTTCCATCGGGGATACGACTTTCCCATCTTATATGGGCTTCCAAAACGTTAAAAAAACCATTTAGTTTGTTCACCAACTTGTGACAAAAAAAAAAGTTTGTTCACCAACATCATTTTGTATTGGAGTAAAATATGTAAATTAACAGTTTGTGGTTTTAGATTCACAAAAAAAAAAACAGTTTGGGTTTTAGTAAGTCGTTACAAAACCCATTTAGTTTGTTCACCAGCATCACTCCAAACTGTAAATTAACAGTTAGGCCTTATACAATAAACGTGTACCATTTACACTTCAGAGACCCAATCACGTGCTCACACAAATTACATACAAGGCTAATTTGGCGCCAAATCCCGTAAATAATTTTAACCCATTCGGTTTCATTTACATCCATTGGGAGCAAACCCGACCCGCCCGCCCGCACCGTCGTACACAACTTCCAGCGTTTGCTGCTGGACGTTCCCAAAGATGGCAGCGTTATTCTCATCGCTATTCCCCGCAAACGCCAAACACACCTGCGACATCTTGAACGCGTACAAAACCCCTCTCGAGCCGAGCTCCACGACGGCGCCGCCGCTGAAGCGGAACGAAACCGTCGGGATCGTCACCGTCTTAAGCCCGGTGAGGTCAAAACACGTGTCCAAGATCGAGACGGCCGACGTATTCTTATACCGCGACATCTTCGCCTTGAACGCGCTTCGGAGCGCCGCGTAGGCTTTCGGCGGGAGGCGAGAGATGACGGTTCCGGAATCGATCAGACCTCCCGGAGTAGAGAACACCGTCGGAGGAATCGCTAGATCCTGACCGCCGACGGAGATTCCGACGATGTCGAGACCGTAGAAGGATGTGCCGTCCGTGATCGTGGAGATCGGAGTGAATTTAACGGATCTGGAGACTCCGGCGGATCCGAAGGTGAGGTGTCCGGTGTAGCTGGCGGAAGAAGGGAGGCAGTAGGAGAAGATCTTGTTGTAGGTCGACGCCGTCTGTGACGGGAAAGAGAGCTTGTCGCGGCCGAGGCCGAGAAGTCCGGCGACGCCTTTGAAAAGTCCTTGGTTGTTCTCGCCGCAGCCGAAGCTAACGCCGTCAAAGACGTTAGAAGCCGTTAGTGTAAACTTCTCCTTGGCGAGGAATCCAACGGAGAACGATTGATCGCCGTATTGAATACCGTAGACGCAGTTCGAAGCCGAGCATGATCCAGAGTTACCTAAATCAGAACCGGTTAAGATAAACCGGATTATAAATTTAAACCGGATTTACAAAAAATTGAGAAACAAACCGGAGAATCAAACCTGTAGCAGAGGAGAGAGAGCTACACTCAGCCGACGAGCAAGACACGTTGTGGTACGAGGAAGAGGAAGACGGGTTGAAGATTGGTTCCTTTTGGGAATAGCAAGTTCGAACGCATGGCTCGCACTGAATCCACGTCAGATCGCTTCCGGTGTCGAAGATCAGGGACAGATCGTGTTTCGGTGTTCCGATTCCGACAGTCACGACGTAGTTTCCTGTTCCGTAGGTGCTTCCGTCTTTAGCAGGTAGAGCCGTTGACTTGCTTTGCCTGACTCGGTCTGTGAGCTTCTTCGAAAGTTTGGAGTGGATTGAGTTTACGCGCGCTTGGTCCAGTCTAAGAATCTCGGCATGGTCTGGACTCTTGGCTTTGGCTCTGGTTATACGTGAGCATGTGCCGTGCCTGTGCGTCACGTGCAGTGAGGACTTTGTATTGGAGGCTGAGTAGATAAGTTCACGTTAGAAACAACAAAAAATGCCCACACATTCTCCAAAAAAAAAAATATATTTTCTGGTTGTTGATGTATATTGTTATTCATTTATTATCTATCAAAATAAGATAGAAAAATTGCATGTAATATTCAACTATGGGAGTTTAAACATAGTTGTATTCATATTAATTAATTCAATTAACTAGCTAGCAAAATATTTATCACAGCTATATGTTTGTGAAGCATAGAAATCTAAGTATCTAAACAAGTATACGTCTACATAAGCTTTATATAATATGGACATCAATAACGTACGTAATAATATTACAAAATAATATATGTTATCTAAGAATTACAAAATAACATATATATATATATGTGATATATATAGTACGCTCTATATGCTGTATTCATCTATCTTATGTATATAACTACAGCACAATGAATAACCAGAAAATTAATTTTACCCCTTGTAGAAAGAACACAAGGTGATGATGATGAAGGGAAGAGGGAGCTGAGTTGGATAGTATGAGAATTAATCGCCCTCCTCTGTTTTTCATGAGCTCCCTCGCTACAGTCCCAATTGAGACATACACAAATGATTATTATGATATTCAAAAAAATCCTATTAAAGCTCATTTTTGCTCTCTTCTTCTCCCTCACAATATTAGAAGTGTCACTCAATATCATGATAATGGCTGGTCCTTTATAACCACTCTTCTTTGCTCATGAAAGTCCCTAGTGGAGGTTGCAAAACGTAAGAAGCAATCCAGTCATCCACATTCTTCATTTAGGGGAGCCTACTCCATTTGTTTTATGAACCAATCAGACTGCGACACATCAGCTGACAAAGGAGTATTATTGTTATTTTATGTTTGCTTAGATTATTATTGTTATTTTGTGTGTTTCTTTTCTCTTTCACACCGATTTTAGCACAATCAAAGGAGTGTTATTCCACTCAACTATTCATTAGGTTGTGTATTAAGTAGATGTCAAATTATGCATGGCTGTAAGACCATGACTAACGGGGTTCCTAGGTTTGGGGTTTTTAGCGGAATTTAAGAACCAATTTTTTAAATTTCTTTTAAGAATCCCCATTAATCATACTCTAAAATGCTTATAAATTAGTTTGTGATATAAAATAAAGTTTAAACTATTTTAAAAATGTCCAGTGATAACATACGTTATAGAATTTTTCATTGAGTGATTTTAGTTTTCATTGGCCAAATAATGGAAGAGTCAATTCATAACTTCTTATTGCTAAAGTCTTCTTAATTAAATGAAAGCAATAATTAAGGTTGCTTTACATTCAATGAATTTAAAGTAATGAAGAAGTAGTATCCAACAAAATGGACACAGTTTATTCAAGCGAATATTTCACATATTCCATCGCTTGATTCTAGCTAACTTATAAATGTGAGTAACTTACCATATGCTTGTAATTAATTGCGTACACAGGTGTTGCTTCACGTAATCAATCTCAACGATATTAATTATACTATAATCTTTAACAACCATTTGATAGATTTAAATAGTCTTTACATAAACGTGTATAACGTACACTAGCATACATACTACATAGCTATCAAAAAGGTTGAATCCACTTTAATCATATTTGCAATTCCTTAGAAAGAAGATGAATAGATGTGATCAGCTGATTGTAATTTGGAACCGAAAACATCCATGTATGATTGAGATGATAAGTCCACAAGAACATCAATTAAGTGCATGTGTGGGCCTCGTTGCGTTCTGCGGAAAATAATACTAATATGATAAGTGTAATGATTTACGAGTGGGAACAAAAGATAAAGATTCTTCATAAAGAATCTTAATGTAGAGGAAGTGGGAGAAAGCTGGAATCTGAATCATAATTTCTAGAAACTTAGAAAAAGTGATTAATCGCTTAATTATATGCCTTTTGAAAGCTCGAGAGCCGTCCAAACTCTATATTTTTCACAGAAAATTCAACACTTCTCCAGGCTGACCGTTCAAAGAAATTCAACGGTTTACAAATTTGTCTATTCACAGAAACTATTTGCGGTATGTTACATGTATTTAGAAATGGTAAACAAGTTGTTCCGTCCTGTACCGCAATGGACTTGTCTAAGTGGGTCATGGCGGATCATTGTTTTCCGAAATAGCTGACCAAACCCGCCCTGTAAAAAATACATGCCTTTGCGGATCGCTTTTCAAGACATGAAACTACATACAAACATACTGACTTCTGGACAGGGGCAGACCCAGAAAATAATTCAATATGGGGCACATATTATATATATATATTAAAAATAATTAGGAGGTAAAATTTAGTTTAAAAATAATAGTCACAGTTGTTTTTTAATATTATTAAAAAATTGGGTTAACTAAAAGAGATACACAATTTTAATAATGTTAAATTTTTAGTTTTATCAATATTAAAAATTACATATGTTATTTAATATAAGTATTGAAACAAATAAAATCAAACCTAACAAAAATAATTTTGTGAAACTACTTTTAGGTAAGTTATATTTTTATAGAAAAAACTAGGAAGAAAAGTGAAACAAATTATAAAAAAGTAATTTTAGGTAGCAAAAGTATAAGAGAAAAATGTTCTATAAAATTGATGAGTAAATATAATAGTGTTTAGAAAAAATAAAAGAACCCAAAGACACACCAGGGATTCGATCTGGAGTTGACTGGGGCACGAGGTGGACTTTTCAACCAAAAGAGCTAAGTACTACTTTTGCATATGCATATCAAAAGAGAATAATATTATGGAGCCTGTGGCACGTGCCACACCTGCTCAAGGCATGGGTCCGCCCCTGCTTCTGGACGTTTCGAGACATAATTCAAATCACTTGTAGATCCCAGACAAAGGGAAACGGGTCATACTCTCGGAGATCGTATCATCGTTGCCAGAACTACAAGCATCTGTCGGTGAAAGTGGCCATCAACAAAGCTCATCGCTTTTTAGCTGCTCCAGGTAGAGGCGTGAAGACCAGAACCACTGTCAGAGATCAACTCTTTATCGTTGGAAGTCCTACAATTTTGTCAGTGGAGAAAGAACTGATTCGCTTTTTCATTCTTACGCTTTTTCATTTTTTGGGTGGAAAGTAAAGTGAAAATATAAAATTTGTGGATGTTTGTTCTCCTGCATGACCTGCTTTGGTCAATCCCACTAAAGATCCATCCCGTAAGAACATGTTCCATAAATCCCACAATTTCACAGGCTTACAATATCAAGACTCAATACTACCCCGCTATAATCTTTTGCGGGCTAGGCAACCAACACTGCCATCTCTGTGTGTATTCATATCAAACATGGGACATATATACAATAAAGACTTGTATTGTGGTAACTTATTACTAAAATAAGAGTGACAAGTTAACAAAAAGTAATGTGGTTTTGCAACTGAAACTCCTTTTTGGATGTATAGTTAGAAAATAGAAAGCTAATGACTAATGTAGCATCATGAGAAGTTCCTTCCTTTTCTTTTCGACCCACCATGGTTTATGTTTTCATCCGATTGGTTTTCCACTAAGATTACGATCCAAAACATTGAAATTTAATACGAATTTCCACTAATAGTTTATAGTGGGTAGATGTAAAGGGAGAAATGAAGGGATTAATATCTTATGTAAATCAATTGCTTTTAGGTTATGCAAATATAATAATATTCGATGGTCTATTATAGTTAGTATATCGTGTTCATATTGCAGCTATAGTTAGCTCAAGCTGCTAAAGCGCATCAGCGTGTTAATTGGACCAACTAATTCATTCACAGCGCATTACTCATTCTAACTAAATCATTCACAGAAATTGAGAGAACAAGTAAATCAAAGTGGTGTGTTTATCAATCACGATTTTTTTTTACCAATACTAAAACTAATAAATAATCAGTGGTGGTTGTTGCTAAAACAAATATTTGATTAGAAATGCGAAGTAACAACATGCAAAAATTTAGATTTGTATTTCATCATTTCCGTGTCAGTGGATAGTCCTTAAATCGGCTGAAAATAGTGACATATAATCTATAAGATAATAATAATTTGAAAGTCAAAAAAGTTGCAAAAAAAAAAATAATAATTTGAAAGTTGAAGGAAAATGTTTACATTTTCTTCAAAAATATAGAAACTAAACCTCGAAATTTCTTTTTTCTTCTTAGAAATATATATATTGATAGGTGATAACGGGAGAAACCAACAACAAAAGAGGGATCAGGGAAGAACCAAAAGGTCCAAAACATACCCTTATACCAACTTTACCCCACAAAATCAATACATTAAACCGGAACCCGTACCAGTTATTGATCTCGGGCTCTCGGCTAAATATCGCGTTTCCTTTGGGGTTAAGAGGTTTGAACAACTGGGAAGTACTTGATTATGAATGCTGTATTGCAAGCACTTGTTCATGCTCGTCCTTTGAAGAGCTTTGGGTTGAGTGATCAGCATAATCGTGATCTTTGTCCGAGGAGATTAATGGGTTTGTAGTGTTTGCCTTGTGATCTTGATGTTATCTTCTCTGCAATGTTTTCCAGTGATAGGATGGATTCCTTACATCCCAGCTCATTTGCTTTACAGGTTCTGTTTTCTTTGGCTCAGTGTCACATTGTTAGATATCGAAAGCTACTTGCAGTACCCGTTCCGTTGAAACATGTCTCCTTACCTCTCTTCCTCCATCATTGGAAAGCGGTTTGGGAACAGAGTCTTTGCCGTTGATGGAGAATGCCAGTATGATGGTTCATCACTACCGTCGTCATCAACAGAGTTTGAGATACTTGCTTTGGTAACTCACTCGGGGATGTTGGCGTCAGGTCACTATGTGACTTATCTGAGGCTTAAAGGATTGCGGTATAGATGTGATGACGCATGGATCAATGAAGTTGAAGAAGTGGTGGCGAGAGGGTGTGAATGCTATATGTTGTTCTATGCACAAGGAGTTGAGTAGAAGTGGTGGCGAGAGGGTGTGAATGCTATATGTTGTTCTATGCACAAGGAGTTGAGTTATCAAGTTATCTCCTTGGCTGATGCATTTCCCTTTGGATTTTGAAGCATTTTTCTACCTTGTTATACATTTTTTTTTTCGATTGAAGGTTTACGCAAAATAAAGTATTTGAAAGTCGAGTTTTAGTGATTAAATTCTTTTTTTCCGTAGTATAATTGTTCAAGGTTACAAACACATCCAAGGGCCACAATACCATACTAATTGAATGCATATAATATTTGTTACATTAGGCAAATATCATATAAAGGGTGAAGAAGAAGGTAATGTTTTGAGTGACCTCTCTTAAGGTTATAATATGTTCTTCAAATGATGGTTCTTCTCTCTTATTCATCTGCCACCACCACTGGCAAGTTTCTTGAGATGGTGAAACGCCTTCTGCTTAATCCACTGCCTATCATATGGCAAATACGCATTCATGGAATGTTCATAGCTGCATAAGAAACCAGTGTGGATTCGTTAGAATCATTGTAACATATAACTACCAAATACTTATGACTCACAACTAGTATCAAAGCACTGTTAGTTTAGTTATAGATCATGGGAATCTTAATGATATATCTCTCTATACACAGTACTTTCAAGAGATCAAGCTATTGGATTCCAGACGAAGTTGTCAACTCTTCAGCAAAACAAAACGGAACTCACTACAAGATATATATGCACAGTGAACAGGTGGTATTGCATAGCATTTGGTGGAAGATAGGAAACATGGACCACTCAGCAAACTGATGAGCGAGGGAGAAAATGAACATAAGCATCCAAGAGAGAGAGAGAGAGAGAGAGAGAGAGAGAGAGAGAGAGAGAGAGAGAGAGAGAGAGAGAGAGAGAGAGAGAGAGAGGGACTTACACCAAAGCGCTTAGGTCAGTAAGACCATCAATAAAATTGTAGAGATCAGCAATGTCATAAGTAAGATTCCTGAGGGATGGGTTAATTTCCTTCAACTTCCTTTCGTATAAACCGCATATACCTGTTCAAATGTCAGCTATATATATATAAGGAAAACATTAAAAATAGGACAAGTAAAAACAATCTGATCATCCTAACAACTGACAGAACTATACAAACTATCCCTCTTGCTGCTATTACCATAAAGAAAAAAAAAACCTCAGCAATCATATCATAAGCAGCGTCAACAACTAAGGTAAAGTTAAACTATGAGAGCTATAGTTTACTCGAATTAAAAAAAAATTTCACCATCCATAGCTTGGCCTATAGAATCATAGTCCATAAACGTCCTCGTAGCTCTGCTGTGTGAGTTTTGCAACAGGATGATTGTGTGCCTTCCGTTCTCATTATTATTTGCCTACGCAGCAAAAGAGTAAGCTGAGCATAAGAACTAAGCGAATCAAATCAATTCGAAAACCCTAGTTTCTCTGGATAAACGAAATCGAATTTTTGATCTCCCGCTAAGATTTCAACGCTATTGACTAAGGAATCGATTAAACTACGTGAAAGGAACATTAGAGAAGAAATCGATTACCATCCTCAACTGATAGTTTGACTTCCCGATAGCTCAATTGAAGACGAAGACGAAGACGAAGAAGACGATCGTCTTCACTCACTGCTGAAGCGAGGAAATTATATGCAAATACTTAAGGGGCAAAATCGTAAAATGATACAGAGTTTCTGTCTCTTAACACGTGACATCTGTTATTATTCCATTTATGATATGAAAAACGACAATCTGTTTCTAATAGGTAGCACGGTGTGTCCTCAGTAAATCCAAACGACACATATTCTCTTCTAAATATGAGAAACGACACGTAGTTAGTTCTCTCTTCGTTTTTTTCTTTGATCAAAGTTCTCTCTTCTCTACCACTCCACACTACTACAAATCCGTTTTTAAGTTCCCACCATTACAGAAGATATTCCATGAAGAGATGGGGAGTCTTTGGTTTTATTATCTTGCAGAAGTAGCAGCATAAAAAAAAAAGGGAAAGCACAAGAGCTTAGTCTTGACAAGTTAACCAATTGAAACAGCAGATTTAAAAACAACAAACAAACATGAGACAAACAACCAAGACTCCATATATATACATACATCTTAAAAGCTTTCGAGATTCATCAACAACCACCACACGCAAAGGGTAGCTAGCGTCTAGTAACCTCCCTGAATAAAGGCATTTAGGCGGTTAAGCTCCTCACGATGCTCAGTCACCACTGCACGGACCACATCTCCTATGGACACCATTCCTATCATACCCTTGTCTTTGATCACCGGAATGTGCCTGATCCTGTTATCTGTACACACACACACAACAAACCGATAACTCTTTTTTTACTCGCACAAATTAAATTTGAACCCCAAAAAGTCTTATCTTCAATTGAAAAAAGTATGTCTTTTACCTGTCATCAGCTGCATAGCGACCAACACCTTGGTCTCTGGTGTCACGGTGATAAGCTTATTCTGCAATTTACCAATCCACAGATCCATTCAGCTCAACCCCCAACAAAAAAAGCAATTAAAAGTCTTATAATGTTTCATACCTCTTCAGTCATAATGTCTCCTACTTTCGTTGATTTGGATGATCTACCTTGCACTATGATCTTTCGCAGATAATCTAAAAGATATCCCAAAGTCAAAAACAGATGGAGATGTAACAACACACAGAACAAAAAGAACTTTCATTAAACAGTTAATAAGTTTTTTCTTACCTCTCTTTGTGATGATACCAGCAAGAGATTGTTGCTCACCAGGTTTCACAACCACCAAGGCACCAACATTGTGTTGTGTCATCTAACCAAAACCAAAACACTCAAAACATATGAACTTTTGAAAAAAATGCAAAGAGAGAGAGAGAGAGAGAGAGAGAAACTGATCTACATACGGATTTAACAGCATCGTAGACAGTGTCATCAGTGGTACACCAAAGCCAAGATCCATCAGCGCTTTTGCCTTTAGCGTTCATAACATCAGATATGGTCGTGCTCTCGAATCCATGCTCCTCCATACGAGCAGGCTGAGGGGACTCAGAGCGTGAAGACAACAACACGGAAGGCTGAATCGCAGGGTTGATCACACGGAGATGTTGCAGCAGAGACGATCTCACAACGTTTCCACCGGACACGAACGAACGAATCACAGCTTGCATCTTTTTTTACCTATGTTAGATTCAAAATCAATCAGCTATGCTTTTTAGGAGCAGATCTAAAAAGGAAACCCTAACGAATCTAAAGAAGCTAGATCGAAAAAGAATCAAAGAAAGCTATAAGATGAGAGAGGTTCAGACCTGAGCTTGGAGAAGAAAACGGATCAGAGAGGGAAAGGTTGAGAGCCCTAGAGTAGAGGTAAGAGACAGGTGACGAGAGTTGAGTGGAGTGTTTCAAGGGGGTTTCTTATGGATAATAATACATAACCTTTTTCGATAGTGAGTGATACATTGAACTGACGACTATCTCTTTTTTTATCCTTAAAAATATATTTCTTAAAAAAATATTAATGATGACTGTGCAATCAATTATTCTGGCATACTCTTGCACTATCGTTAGGCCCACTTCCAAACTCTTAATCTATCAGGCCCACTTTGATAGAGCCAGTTTTGGATGCATGCAAGTGAATAATTTTGTTTGTTTTGCTAGAATTCAGAAAAATATTTTGGAAGAATAATGAATTTAGGAATGTGAAACGTAAAATTATTTACAAATTTTCATTCCAGGAAGAGCATTGCAAAAGATTGACATTTCTTTTAAAATCTTTTGCTCCACAGCATATTGATAAGAAAAAAAAAAGCAAACCCATTAGTTAACATGTTGGCATCTCCACAACATTTATTACAACACTTGTGTTTTCTAATAAAACTAGGAACAACAAATTTATTACCTAGAGAGAGGGAACTGACGAGTTTGAGAGTTGGGGTTGATTCTAGAAGGTTGAGGAATATGTTCAGAGACAATGCAAGCAGTGTCTTTCCACCAAGAAGCTTCAGCCTCCTTCACATGAAGCCTTTGCTTAGCATCTTCCAGTGCACACTCCAGCTCATTTATCTTCTCATCTTGTCTTGTCTCTATCAGCTCATGAAGCCTTCTCTCTAGCTCATAAGGACACACTCCATGTTGTTCCTCCAATTGCCTTATTCCTCTTGAGTCTTTGCTCTTCTCTTGGTTTTGACCAATATGAAGAAGCTCAAACTCAGCTTCAAGTTCTGCTTCAAGCTGATCCATGTCTCCTTCAAAATCTTCTCCCTTCCCCTTAAACGCGTAACGTTTAAAAGAGCCTTCACCTCCAACAGACAAAGATATCTGATCCAGTAGCCGTGGAGAGTAATAGTAATCACTAGAAGTTCCCACAAAGTCACTTGTGGTTGTTTCACAGTACTGCTCTTGCTTCCCAGAGACAAACCTTTGTTGTTTTCGTCTCAAATCATCATTGTGATATTGTAACAACTTGTCTATATCGTTCCTTAACTCGACAAACTCTTGATCTTTTCGCCTCATTTCCTCGTTCTTACACTCGAGAAGCTTTTCTATATCGTTACGTAGTTTGACTATCTTGTGAATCTCTTCTCTTCCGTTAGCAATCAGATGTAGCAAGTAACAACTCATCCCAATGCTGAACAAGAACTCCCTTCTTCGCAGTTCTAAAGACAGAAAAATAAATTAATATTACGACACAAGTTTAATTAACCCATGTTCTGTCCTGATAGATCCTCTATGACACTGGAACCAAGTGAGACAGTAAATAAGATTGGAGTATTTACCAGAATCTAGCGAATCATGAGGGTCATTTATGATTCTCGTCGAGTCACAGTCTCGTACACGTCCTTCGACCATAGCCTTCTTCTTCTTCCCTTTGACGTTGCTCGGTGAGGAAAACAACCGAGCCATGACTCTCCGTGGAGACAGATGCCTGATCCTGATGCAACCTGCTCTCACTCCTTCGCCGCCGTCCATGGGGATTGAAGAAAGAGAGAAAGAGAGGGAAGAATGTATTAATGAGAATCACGAGAGAAGCAAGAAGTGTTGTTTCGACTTCTATGCGTTGGAGGGGAATTTTCATTTTCGAATAGTTTGGAAACTCTTTTAATGCTATCTATGACTTCTTCTTTTTTTTTCTTCGATTTTTTAGTAATACAAAATCTACAATAATTGGCTTGAAACCAAAACAAATCTATTAATAATTGGTGAAGTTCAATTCACTATGTTTATTGTGCTTGATACATAGTGTAATTCAATACTACTTTGAACCAGTAGAAAAAGCAAACAAATCTTTAAAGTACAATTAATTAGGGTGAAGAGTCTGTTTAAAGATCCAAGGAGAATAATTGACCAATTGATGAGCCATAAATAGCCATCTGAGTAATGTTGACCAAAAGTAATGGTTTTGTTGACCAATGTCGCTGATTCGAGACAGGTTGCTGTTTGAATAATTTAACTTTCTTTTTTTTTTTTTTTTGAGCAAGAATAATTTAACTTTCTATTTTCAATTTGAATCTGTCTAATTTAGATGAAGAAACTGGAAAAGATAATTTCGCGTTAACTTCCTGCCGGTTCCTGGGCAAAGAAACCACACGCAATTTCATTGCTTAAGAAACCCAAGAGGATTACGCTATTTATAGGCCCATATGTTTAAAGGCCCAGTATAAGAAACGCAGTCTCCGTCTCTCTGGAATAAGCTTGTTCATCTGATAGTATATCTTCCACAACGGCGAAAGAGGCATGAGAAGAAAGAGATATGGCGGGAGTGATTAGGGTGAAGCAAATGTTTCTATGCTCGTCGATTCTCGCGAGCAACAACATCAACAAGGCTCTATCACGCCTTCCTCGGCGTAGTAGTATCAGCGTAATCGCGGGGAATCTCAGTTCTAGCGAGACGAAGAAGAAGGAGAAAGAGAAGAGGAAGAGGAGGAAAGAGATCGAAGTCGCGAGAGCGACGGCGGAAGCAGTGGTGAACAAAGAAAAGAGGAGGACACGTTCTAGCAGAGAGTATGAGATCGACGGCGGGGAGGCTCCGTCCTCGCATGTGCCGGTGATGCTCGGAGAAGTCATGGACGTTTTCGCCTCGGTTCGATTGAGAAGCTTTGTGGATTGCACACTTGGCGCAGCCGGTCACTCTTCTTCTGTAAGTTCCTCTTTCCAAATCAATTAGCTAAGAAATAAGAATCTAATATGGAACAAGCTCTTACTTAGGAAGAATCAACTTCTTATGCTAAGTATAGTGACTTGAGTTGAGATGTTTATTTGGTACCGTTGGA
Organism: Raphanus raphanistrum subsp. raphanistrum; assembly: GCA_019706035.1. Classification (NCBI taxonomy): domain Eukaryota; kingdom Viridiplantae; phylum Streptophyta; class Magnoliopsida; order Brassicales; family Brassicaceae; genus Raphanus; species Raphanus raphanistrum. Next base: position 22,961,333 of record CM033986.1, read on the forward strand.
TATGTAAATAGATTTTGACTATGTAATTTTGTGTGTTTCAGATTATTCAAAGTCACTCTGATGAGTTGAAGCATTTCGTAGGAATGGATGTGGATCCTGTGGCTCGGAAACTGGCTCACTTTCATATCGATTCTCTCATGCATCCAACTTTGAAGGCTTCTGTTGTGTTGAAGAACTTCAAATACATCAAATCCGCGGTTGCTGATACACATCCGGACCTCTTGGATGTTGGTGTTGATGGCATACTTATGGACTTGGGAATGTCATCTATGCAGGTAGGTACTTTTGATGATTTTCATAAGGGAGAAACTGTGTTTTAGTTTCCTCTTATTGCATTGTTGAAAAAAATATTTATCCTACAGGTAAACAATCCGGAAAGAGGGTTTAGTGTTCTTCAACAGGGACCTCTTGATATGCGCATGGATCCTCAGGTTAGTTATACAGACCTTCCTGCAGAAAGGTTTTGTTTTGACATATTCGCTGACAATGTGACAGGCGAGTTTGACCGCGGGAGATATAGTGAATTCTTGGCCGGAATCAGAACTGGGGAGAGTTCTAAGAGAATATGGCGAAGAGAGCAATTGGCATTTACTTCAAACCAGAATCGTTAAGGCTCGACTTAGTGGTGGCTTACATTCTACTGGTGACTTAGTGGATCTCATTAAAAGCATGTCACCACCAAGCAGAGGTATATATAACGGGAGTTCTAGATAGTGTTTATAATTATAAGAGAGCGCATTATGAAAACATTGGATTTTTTTAGAGTTTTTACGTATAGACAAAAGATGATGATCATCATTAAAAACTTATTTGGACTTCCATTTGAAATCCTGTAGGAGGCAGACAAGGTTGGATAAAGACAGCGACACGTGTGTTTCAAGGCCTAAGAATTGCAGTGAACGACGAACTCAAGACACTACAAAACGCTCTCTACTCATCCTTCGATGTTCTCTCTCCAGGTGGGAGACTAGCAGTCATCTCCTTTCACAGTCTTGAGGATCGGGTAGTAAAACAGACATTCCTCGACATATTAGGGTTTCAGAGGGAAGAGACGAGCACAGAGATGAGCGTAAAACCGGAGAGACAAATCGAAGAAAGTATAGACAAAGAGTTGAAAGAGAGAGAAGCTTGGATCAGACAAACTGTAATCAGTCCGAAAGGAGTGATACTAACAAAGAGACCTATCACTCCTTCAGAGGAAGAGGAGAAACTGAATCGCAGAGCAAGGAGTGCTAAGCTAAGAGTGATTCAGAAGTTGTGAGTGATTGTTCCATAAAATGTTTCCTTCTCTCTTTAGTGCTAAGTTCATTCATTTCAGTTATGATTAAACCGATATGTACCAAAACAGATATTTCCACCCGGTTTAATTCCAAATTTTCGAACCAGGCCGGTTAAAATACATGATTCCTTTAACCATACGACCACTACCTAAGTATCAGACTGGTGTCGCCGCCGAAGACATTTTAGACCTTGAAACCCTTGTCGTGCTCCTCAGCCACCTAACAACCAATGGGAGCACTTGATCTTTCTCTCTCACAGAGTCTCCTCTTCTCTCCGTCACGCTCATATCCTCCCTCCTCCTCAACGCACCACTCCGTGTCTTTTTTGCCGCCGGGGAGTAAGTCACGGTGTCTGCCTCCCTTGCGCTCAATGAGCAGCCACGATGAGAACGACACGGCCTCCAAGGAGGTGAAGCTATGGGGTGGAAGGTTCGAAGAGAGCGTCACAGAGAAGGTGGAGAAGTTCACTGAGTCCATTTCCTTCGACAAAGTTCTCTACAAGCAGGACATCATGGGCAGCAAAGCTCATGCTACAATGCTCGCTCACCAGGTTTTTTTTTACTTCATTACTCTACTTGCTCCATCCTCTATCTCTAAATTTGATTCGTAAAGTCAGAATCTTTGGTTACTGTTGTTACAGGGGCTTATAACTGATGGCGACAGAGATAGCATTTTGGGAGGTCTTGATGAAATCGAGAGAAAGATTGAAAGAGATGAATTTGAATGGAGGACTGATCGAGAGGATGTGCACATGAACATCGAAGCGGCTCTAACCGATCTAATTGGTGAGCCTGCTAAGAAGCTTCACACAGCACGGAGCAGAAACGACCAGGTTGCTACTGATTTCAGGCTTTGGTGTCGTGATGCTATCGACTCGATCGTTGTCAAAATCAAACATCTTCAGACAGCTCTAGTTCAGCTTGCTTTGAAGAACGAGGCTTTGATTGTCCCTGGTTATACTCATCTTCAGAGGGCTCAGCCTGTTTTGCTCCCCCATGTACTCTTAACTTATGTAGAGCAGGTTTTGGAATCTCTCCTTTGCTCAAGTTTTTGTTTCTTATATTAGACTATGTTAGTAGAACCAATCTATGACCGTAATTTGCTGATTTTTATGTGTTCTTTGTTATATGTATTGGTAGTCTTTGCCTATAAGCATTCTAGGTTCTTATATGTATGTTGTGTTCATGTATGGGGCAGCTTGAGCGTGATGCTGGTCGTTATATTGACTGTCGAGAGAGGCTAAATTTCTGTCCCCTAGGAGCTTGTGCTTTGGCTGGAACTGGTCTACCTATTGATAGGTTCATGACTGCAACTGCTCTTGGATTCACCGAACCAATGAGAAACAGGTCTGTTCCCTAGTTCTTGTATTAGTTACAGAAACTCTCTGTACTTACATAATCACTTGTGCTCTTTGATTTTACAGCATCGACGCAGTTTCAGACCGAGATTTCGTGTTGGAGTTTCTATATGCAAACTCCAACACAGCCATTCATCTATCACGGCTTGGAGAAGAGTGGGTACTCTGGGCCTCTGAGGAGTTTGGTTTCATGACTCCAAGCGATTCCGTCTCAACGGGAAGCAGTATAATGCCGCAGAAGAAGAATCCAGACCCGATGGAGCTCGTCAGAGGAAAGTCTGCTCGAGTCATAGGCGATCTGGTTACCGTCCTAACACTGTGCAAGGGACTTCCTCTTGCTTACAACCGTGATTTTCAAGAAGATAAGGAACCCATGTTCGACAGCACCAAGACAATAATGGGAATGATCGATGTCTCTGCGGAATTTGCCCAGAATGTCACATTCAATGAAGACAGGATTAAGAGAAGTCTCCCTGCTGGACACCTTGATGCTACTACTCTTGCTGATTACCTTGTGAAGAAGGTAATTTCTTTTGTGGAAATCTTATCTTCCATTGCTTTGTAGCTAGATCCGAAGAGGTAATGGCATTTTTGTTTGTTTTGGGTTCACAGGGGATGCCGTTTAGGTCATCACACGACGTTGTTGGGAAACTAGTTGGAGTTTGTGTTTCAAGAGGCTGTGAACTCCAGAACCTAAGTCTTGAAGAGATGAAGAAGCTGAGCCCTGTGTTTGAAGAAGATGTGTTTGGGTTTTTGGGAGTTGAAAATTCAGTTAATAAGTTCAGTTCCTATGGGTCAACTGGATCAAACTGTGTCGCTGAGCAACTCGGCTACTGGGTCAACAAGCTGAAGATTACTACCACCTGAGTTGGACCAAACCATCAGCTAAATGTTTCAGCGGGTTGAGGAAGACCGGTAACATTGGGGTTCCTTCTCTAGCAGAACCCCAAAAAAAATAAAGCTTTTGTTGAAGTTTCTTAGTATTTGAAACCGACATTTTTGTTCAAGTTCCATGATAACAATGTTTTTATCTTTTACAATGGTAAGAAGATTTAACTTAACCGACTTTATCTGGACACTTAACTTGGTTAGGTCTTGATTTTACATATGATAAGCAGAATATCTAACCACGAAAGAGTTAGAAAGAAGAGGAAGGAGTCCACGTGAGGTTGTACATGTGCATCTCTGGGCGGTTCAAACTCATGGCTGGTTCTGGTGACGAGGTTGTACACGCCAAAGTCCTTGAGGGTCATGAAGTAGATTGAGTTGGGCTCGAGACAAGGGCAAGAGCTGGCCTTGAGAGAAAGGATGGGTTCTAAACAGAAAGTCGCAGACATCTCCTATTTTCTGTGTGTAGCACATGTATCATACCTCAGTCGTTTCTTCCTCTCTAAACAAAATGAACATGGGCACTATCTGCAACAGGGAGACATTACATGTCCCACATACATACACACATAAGAGAGTTAAATGTGACCAAACTGACGTCTAATAAGTTGTTACTAAATTGGTAAAGAGATGTATTACCATTGACGAGGAAAATGAAAAGAGGTTAATAAAATGCATTATGCATTCGGATGTAAACTTTTGAACAATGAACATGGAGGAGCCCACGTGAGATGGAACCCCCTACTTCCATAGGAGGTGGAACATCTGTTCGTGTTATGAAAATGTATATTATCCTTTTGTTGTTCCAAAATTATCATTTTCCATTTCTATTACCACACACACATTGACACACGATATGCAGCAGTCATGATCTCATTGGTGTTGTCTCTACACAAACAGTTCATTTTCTTGATTTAATAATAATATCCTTCTAAGATGGTGGAGTCACTTTCACAATCCTTGTCCTTAAATCCCATGTTAGTCACTGATTGATGCTTCCTTCGGATTATTGGTCGGAATAATATTAGTTTCTACTGGAAGCCTCAACTCTCTTTAATTGGGACGTGCAGTGGATTGATGTTACAGGTGAACCTCATCTTCTCTTATATTTATTTTAATCCTTATTATCGTCTGTATTCATTTTAACCTTTTAGAGGACTTTTCTTTTATTTAGCTTCGAATCTTGTAGAATGATGGAGTAGTCTGAAAGAATGTATAGTCTTTTACAATAATGCCTGATGTCAACTGAAACTGGACATGTAGAAGATTGAAGAGAAGTCTTCGGATAAACAAAATTATTTTGTTCTGATTTGTTCTCTCCACTCCACTATCTCTAATAATCTTCACTGATTTTGATTTGGTATATCTTTTGACGTCTCTGGGATACTACACGCAGCACTGTTAACCAACCAAATCTGCCAATCATATGACAAAACCAATCGCATTTGGAATTTTAATGCAGATTACCAGTTCGTAACCAAATTCCCAATAAACCAAACTGGTCGAATCCTAAGAGCATTCTCAATAAATTAACTCGCAATTTTTTCAAAAATGTTACAAAAATTAATAATTTATATTTTAGATATTTAAAAATCATGAAAAAAACAACATCAAAATATCTCCAATTTGAAAACTTATTTGTATACTTTGATGTAGATTTTTCGTAATTTAAAATGCTAGAAACTGATTACAAAAAAAAAATGCTAGAAACTATAGTTTTCTGAGTTTCTTAAACCAAAATTATATTAAACCAAACAATATTTAGGTTCAATGTAACAGTTCTTATACTACAATACATTAACCAGTAAACCGGTGCATTCAAAGTATATTGCTGTTAACCGTGCCCTGACCATCGGGTATTTGATTAACCGCGCTATCATCGCCGTGCCATGACCAAACGATGTCGTTTAACGCGGGCCTAACTTCTTCGTAAAACCTATTGTACTCCAGAGTATCTCCCGCCGATTTGCAGAACTCCACCACTGACATCTCCGGCGCCACTTCGAACACTTCCGCCGTCATCGACAGCCGTCCTTTCCTCCCTTCCGTTTTCCCCTCCATCTTCACTCTGAAATCCTTCGTCGTCTTCACGTTCATGTCCATCTCCTTCGTAACCGCCCCGATCTTCTCCATTATCTCCGTCGCAGACGACCGCGACGTGAACACCGATCGAAACCGCCTCTCTCTCTGGAACAAGCTCGACAGATCGAACCCCGACGACATCGAGGAGATGAACTCGAAGGCGTTGAAGAACTTCGGCGAAACCGGCTCCGTCGTTTCCTCTTCGTCGATCGGTTCGTCGATCTCGAAACCTAACGGCGGCGCGAAGTTTTCCCTGATCCACGGCGTTCGCATGATCTCCGGCATCGAGATCCGCCGATCGGGATCGGCGACGAGGAGCCTGGAGACGAGCCTCCTCGACTCCGGCGAGAACCACGGCGGGAACTCGAAATCCGCCCTGAAGATCTTCCGGTACATGTTCATCAGGTTCTCGTCGCGAAACGGCAGGCATCCGGCGAGGAGCACGTAGAGAACGACGCCGCACGACCATATATCCGCCTTGGCGCCGTCGTACCCCTTCTTCCGGAGCACCTCCGGCGCGACGTACGCCGGCGTTCCGCACTGCGTGTGGAGAAGTCCGTCGTTCTGGAGGATCTGCTCCGGCATCGCGGAGAGTCCGAAGTCGGAGATCTTCAAATCTCCGTTCTCGTCGAGGAGGAGGTTCTCGGGCTTCAGATCGCGGTGAGAGACGCCTCTGCTGTGGCAGAAATCGACGGCCGAGATTAGCTGCTGGAAGTACCTGCGAGCCGCGTCCTCGCGGAGCTTGCCTTTGGAGACTTTGTCGAAAAGCTCGCCGCCTCTAACGAACTCCATGACGAAGAAGATCTTGGTCTTGGTGGCCATGACTTCTTTTAGCTCCACGATGTTTGGGTGGCGAACGAGCTTCATGATCGAGATCTCGCGTTTGATCTGCTCCATCATACCTGGTCTCTTCAGGACTTGATCCTTGTTGATGACTTTGATGGCGACGCTCTCGCCGCCACCGCCGGTGATCTCTTTGCCGTAGTAGACCTTGGCGAAGGTTCCTTTGCCTAAAAGCCTTCCCATCTCGTACTTTCCGAACAGAACTCGCCGTTCTTCCTCCATTTGATATATTATTATAAGTTTTGTGTCGAAGTTAATTATGAAAAAGGGATACACTAGAGTGAACGGATGGTGATTAAGAGAAGCTGTATAATACTCTCACAGTCTTTGCTGAAGAAGTGCAGTTTCATGTTCACCATTGAAGGTGAGAAAGTTGAGATATAGCGAGGATGATAAAGAGTGCAGTATGGGGAACAAAAGCCATACACAAACCGAGTAGAACAAGTTATGAGGTGTCGTCGTTTTATATACTCATCACTCTTTCAATCACGTAATAAGCCACTCACTCCGCAATATATAAGATTGAAATAATGATAAAAATCACATATATATGTCAACAAATTATATATAATCAAAATCTTTCTATGTCACGCCCATTCGTCGATTTATACAATTAAAAATAGCTATCAAATACGACGACAAAACAAAATATAGCTATCAAATTATTTCATTGTGGTGTCTAAAAATGGTGTAATAAATTGAAGAAATATAAAGAAATCCTATTATTTTTTTCGACTAGGTCAAAATGAATATGCGTTATTTTAAAGAATACTTGATAAGATAACTTTTTTCCATCACCTCATTTGGTATAATCTATCTTATTAAAATAGAAACATTACAACTTCTTCTAGGTGGATTTTTAAGTTGGACATCACATTATTATTTATACCTTAACTTTTCATTTAAATATTTCCTTAAATAACTAAATATCAACCAACTATATGGCATCTTACACTCGATGTGTAATAATTTAACTCTATTGACACTATACATTATATTATACATCTATTCGTAAACAAAAAAAAAAAACCATTCTCTCTATTATTATACATCGAATGTGAATACAACTTTAAAATCTATCGGTAAACAACTATTATTTCTATACATTATATTATACTTCTAGACATTATGTTATACATCAATTCGTAAACAACTATAATTTTTTTGCATACATTATACATTATATTATAATTCTGGACATTATATTATACATTTGTTCGTAAACAACTATGATTTTTTCTATATTATATTATACTTATGTACATTATATTATACATCTATTCATATACAACTATAATTTTTTGCACTATATTATACATCTTCTTTAGTCGACTGCGAGTCATTAACAAGTCTTTAACCAGTTATTGATTAATCTTTAAATTTTAAATTGCTGGATACAGATATCAGAATATATATTTCTTGATACTCAAATAATATAAGGATAACATAGAACATTCTATAATTTAAAGGGACAGATTTACCTTAGATATGCAATAACTAGAATATATTTCCTTATATATATAACAAAGAAAAGGAAAATAAAATATAACATCTTTAATTTTTTCTTGGACAATTGCTGTTACGGCTTATTAATTACATATCAAAACATAGATATTTACAATAAAATTTTACTTTATGGGCCATAATATTTATATTGTGAATAAGTATAAAACAGAAACATTGTAAGCATTTAACTTTATAAAAAAAACACATTAGTCATTTTCGTATTGAACTTTTTGCATATACATTCAAAATACTATTTTATTAATAAAAAATTTGAAACTATTTTTTTTTGGATTAGTACAATTTCATTTAAATTATTTAACCAAATATAAAACATTTATATATCAGCACGGTTAATCTTTGTTAGTTTTTTCTCATAAATATTTTTTTTTGTCTATTGTATAAACTATAACTATTTTATTAATATCATAATGAAGACTTCAGTTATGTTAGTTTAAATTGTATTGGTTAATATTAGATTATTGTTTTCACCCTACATCTATACTACGAAACTGAGAAACTTACAATTATATTAAACTACACAATATAGAATTGGACAAACTCAAAATTATTTAAAACTACGCAATATAGAATTAAACAAACTCTAAATTATATTAACTACTATAGAATATATGTTATATGTTAAGACAAAATCCGCGCGGTCGCGCGGGTCATGATCTAGTTTACTACAAATTAACAAAGCAACGTTTATTGTAGCTGGAATAAATCAATTTATATGAAAAAATTGATTTTAAAACCATCAACGTCAAATGGAATAAATAGCTAAATTAGTAAATGCATATCGTCATATGTTACGTACTATAATTCTTTCTGAAAAAATATACAACCTTTTGTAAAACCTTAAAACGTTAATGTTATCATCAAATTAAGAATTAAGATGTTTTATTTTTGTAAATTGCTTTAGTCCATAGAATGCTATAGACTATATAGTCTATAGTTTACATAACTCTTTTAAAAACACATTTACTATTTCATTAACCTTCTCAAAATGGACATCTGGAACAAATTACAAAACTGAAATAAAATATTTTTGTAAATAATATAGTCTACATAAATACCTGACTATTATTAGACGTCATTAAATAAACAACTATAGTCTATAAATAATATATGGGGTTACGAGATTTATGTAAATGATATATTTTTACATTAAATAAATATATATTTCATTAATATACCATACTATAGTCTATATAATTCTTGTAAATAATATATTTGATTGGACGTCATTAAATAAATAACTATTATTTATTAATAATAGTGTAATACCGTCAAGGTCTCAAGTAACTCTCAAGGATATATCAATTATTGACAAAAACTTCTAAACACAACTTAAAATAATGTCAATAATTATCTCCAACGGTCGATTGCCTTTTGTCCCCTTATCTTATTAGGTGGTTCTACCCAACCATTGTATATAAAATTTAAAGCTTAATTTAACATCATTTTTCATAAACTAGCATATTCTACCTAATTTTTTATATAATAGTTCGAAATCTATTTATAGCAAACTAAATACTACATAAAAATAAAATAATCTCAATATTTTGAATAGCTATTAGAGAAAATATCAATGACAAGTGTCTTTAAAAGTGCTTGAGAAAGAAAGTTAATTTAAAAAAAAAACTTTTTAGTATTATGATACGGTTCATGCATATACTTCATTACATGCCTTCATATCGGAAAGAAAAGCTGACATCGCTTGAAAATTATATTAAAAAGAAAAAGAAAGACATCCCTACTTACAATATCAAATAAGAAACTTCATTCTTTATGAATTCTCAACCGAAAGGAAACTCTAAAAGTTGAAGACATGTTTCTTGATTTGTGAGGCTCACAATAATCAATAATCTGAACAATTAATATTACATATTGCGTTCAATGTTTTTGAAACCATTAGTTAGGAATTTTTAGCAACAAAAAAAAAACCCATTAGTTAGGAATTCGTACGTTACTAAATAATAATATACATTAAGAAGATCTAGTAATGCAGAAGCACGTAGGTTGGAGCAGTGAAAATTATAGTATAGCTGGTCATAGTTTATGCTAACAATCAATATTTCAAACAAGACACACCTCTGTGTTGTGTCTCTCCAAACGAAACATAACAAAAAACTAAATTTCCAAAGAAGAGAGGAGGTTGATATCTTGCACTCAAAAGAAGTAAATATCAAACTATACAGTATACAACACAAGTAAAAAGAAGGCTAAAAGGAAGCTGTCGATGAGTTTTACAGGGAGAAAGCTTTTGCTGCAATTGAAAACTTAGTCTCACAGACTTTATTATTCATTATTCATATTCAAAGCCATACTCCACCAGCACCTTCACAAAGCAAGCTTTCCCTTTACCTATACATTCCCCTTCTGCCTTTTTTTTAGCTCTGAGTACATTCAAATGGGTGAAAGTTCCCTTCTGCAAACTCTTGCATCCTAAACCTCTGCAAAAGCTCCACAGACCTGCCAAATGGATACACAAAACACCAAATATACATTCAAATGGGATTCCTTCCGCCTTTGCTTTAGTATCCAGAAAAACTAACAGAGGGTTCTCTCGATTGCGGCTTAGCTTCTGTTGATTACTCTCCATTGCTTCCACTACATTGGCTGTTGCAGGTCCAGCTGATCCACCCGCTACAATCGATGGCACTGAGGCGATTGGGCTCCACATCTTCACACACACATTTTTCAACTTCCAAATGTTAGTTTAAGAGCTCTTCAATTAAAAACTGCAGGGGGGAGTAGAAAGCTTTTCTGCACTTTCTTACCTTTATTGTGTTATCGATTCCACTCGTTGCTACAACGCTGTCAAACGGATGACACTGAATGCAGTTTACAACTAGAAACAAAAGATGCATTTTTTTAGGCAACTAATGAAATTCGAGAAAAAAAATGAATTATATATTAATGGAAGAAGTGATAAACAAAAGAAAAACCTGCTTCATCGCCAACAAGAACTTTCATAAGCCTCCCCGTCTGCTTCTCCCATATAAACCACCTACCATCATCACTCCCACACGCAATATATTCACCTAAAATGTGGTAACAAATTTTCACAGAAAGTCAATTATGTAAGCTTTTCCCTACCACACTGGAACTGCATTCATATTATATAAAAATTTGCAACCCGAACACAAAAAAACTACCTCTCTGGCCGAGAAAACTGGCTTGCTTAATATCAGTTCCAATGTTACAGTGGCCAATATATCTACGCTTCATATCAATGGCTCCCTCCGGCTTAGATCACCAAGAAACAATGGGGGGCATACATCAATTCAACGAGGAATGTGAAACACATCATACAAGCAATCAAATACTAACTGGAACACACATTCAAAATGCTAAGTTTGTATTGTTTTGAAATACAATCAAAACATTATCAGAATCTGAAAACTAACCTGATAAGAGGTTCTATCATTTTGAGATGATGATGCAGTTCCCGAGGAAGCATTATCACCAGTACTTTCTATGGGCTTATCATCACTTACTCTATGAATTCTTAGATTTAGGCTACCACGCATAGCATTCGAGTCTGGATCTCCTCTTTCATCATCCGACATGGAAGTATGAACATCAACCTCCAATTCCTCGTCATAATCAGACTGGTCTCCTTCTGATCTCGACATATCATGCGAACTGTCACTGTTCGCCTCTGATCTATAAAGTATGTCGCTCAAAGAAAGTACTCTAGCAGTTCCTCCTTCTGGTTCCTCTTTTTTTTCAGTTCCAGCTGATTTGTCAATCAAAAGAACAAAAAGATGACGCACATCATACAACAATATTTTCACTAACAAATCCATGCATACGATTATTCTCCTCAAAGACTACTAATAACAAATTATTACAATTCATCAAAAATCAAAAACATAACAACTAATTAACTAAGCAGGAACAGTAAGAAAATACATGTAACTACTAAGCAGTTCATATACAAGAAAAGACATACACTAAAGGTCACAAACCTGCTTGAAGATCCCTTTTAATGCTCTCCACCTTTGCCACTATATCAGCATCCGATGGTTTCAATTGCTGTGCAGCAGTCGCAAAATCTAGAGCTTCTTTACATTTCCCCAACTGTGTGAAAGCACGAATATACAAGAAAACGGAAAGGTGACTAAAATAAATGTTTATTGCAGGACCAACGCTATGCCAGATCGTAAACTAAAATTTTTAACTGTAACCAGAGCCATGAATTTACTTGCTGCAATGCTTCAGACATGTAGTAATGTGCTTTAAAAGATGAAGCATCGATTCTCCTAGCACTTTGGCAATCTCTTGCGGCCATATGAGCATCATTCTTCCACTTCCTCTGGAAAATAAAGGATTCAACTGATTGAGATTATCAGCGAGGAGGGATTCAAGGTAATTACAGGCACCAGTTTTAAGGACCTTGAGCAACAATGCGGCACGGGTACAAAGGCATTCATGCCTTAGCGCGGAGTCAATATCATCAGAATGCGCATCCAGAACTTCATTAGCTGCCTCAATTGCATAGAAAATATCCGTACCCTCTTCTAAAGACCTTTTAGCAAGTTCTACCAATTCGGTGCACTTCTTTAACTGAAAAGAATAGAGTCAGATGCACTAAGCAAATTGGACGACAAGGTCACCTTATGGAACAGTCACAAAAGGGATGTGCGTACCACTGTAGCGTTGCCATTTCTGTGAAAGCCATTTTGAGTGGTGGAAACCTGAGGTGCAGATTCTACATCATGGAGAATGTTACTCAAAGAAAAGAAGTTCGTTACATCTCCTGGTGTGTATTGCATGGTTCCAACGCCTACAAGTAGCAAACAAAGGAAAGAATCAACACATATTGAGCTCAAATAAACCAGCAAATGTTTCAAGAACTGAGATTTTGGATGTAAAAAGGTGCTCTCGAGGATATCTAGCAAAAACAAATATATCTAAACTAAGTGGTATATTATAGACTGGCAGCTCAAAGAGGAATGTACACAACAAAAGTAAGTAAAAATCTTGTGGTTAACACAGTTTTCATTCTTAATCTATTTGCCAAAGGGGCTCCATAAATCCTCAACAAGAAAAAAACAACTATCCGTAGGGTATTCATGCAGGAAAACCTGTCTTTAGCGGAACTGAAAGATGCAAAGTACAACGATAAGAATCAAAACAAAAGTTTCATTCCTAGACGAACATTCACTTCCTTCTCTTAGCAAATGCAGGTCTATACCGCATGATTAAAAAATATTCACAAAAATTAAGCTTAAAGCAGCAAGCATGTAAACTGTAAATACCATTATTTACATTCATCAGGTACACATGCTCCCCGCTGTAACTGAGCAAAACTTCTTCACCATTAGGACTGAAAGTTACATGAGTTAGGTGCAAATTTGTTCTCCCCTGAAATATTCCAAAGACGTAGTGGACAGTGATTCGAATTAAAAAAAAAACCTTTGAATAAAGAACACATCAATGCTGAACTAGCAGAGTATCTTAATATCAATCAAATAAAACTAACACGTTCAGAAAGATGCATTGGACAGAAATAAGTGACACATGGAGGCGGAGACATCCTTTTCCGACATGATGTCAACGGAGGGAGCATCCTTCTATCGTACAAACGAGCAAATGCATCACTGTCAGAGAGGAAAGAAAAGAACTAAGACGTCAATTAAGGAAAAAGGAGAGAAATCTGATTCACAAACATGGTGGCAAATACCTCCCACCAACGAGAAGTAGGTGTGGTCTTGTGGCACTTATATCACACGACTTTAGGGATAGAGTCTGCTTAGGAGGATCAGCTAGTGCTCTTTTGGCTCCACTTCGCAGGTCAAGCTGCAAAACTCAGAGCTATTCAACAAGGCTTCTATTTGCAAAATGTCAGAGCTATCGACATGTAAACTAAATTTGAATATTACAAGAACACTGCGGCAATCTTGGTGAGCGGACCCAGCGGGAGGACAAGAGGTAGATTCACGGAAATCATGCTGCCGCAAAGTCCCATCTTCACTAGCACTCCATACAACATTGGGGTTACCTGGTTCGACCTACATGAATGGTAAAAACATCTGATAAACAAACAGCTGAAAATGGAAGGCCCAAAAAAGAGGTCTTACAGCTAGCTTTTTCACTCTCCGGGTGTGGCATTGGTACGTTGCTGACGGTGTAAGAGCATTGTCATCGTCTGCTCTACCTCTTAACCCGGCTAGATTGAACAGCCTAACCTTTTAATAACAAGAAAACGATTTGAATACCAAATTTCAAAACCAAAGGAAAGCACAACACCAAAAGGAGTGAGTTTTTACATACTTCAGCATCTCCAGCACCAGAAACCACAAGCTCGTCAGAGGTTTCAGGGACGAACTTGGTACAGAATATGTTGGCAGTATGCCCTGTCTCTACAGAATGCACAAGCTTTCGACTGGAGTAATCCCAAACATTAACCTGCAAATTACAAAAATGATCTAACATTCAATACTACAGAACCTCTCAACAGGAATCAGATGCTCAAATGAATTACAATTTTTAATCATTCACTTTCATCCAAATCAATTATAACAAACAATGTGAAATTTGATCTCCACTAAACACCACTTTGGTTCACTATAAAATTATTCTATCCGACATCTTAAGCAAAACCAAACACGCTAAAATACACAGAAATGATAAACAAAAATAAGACGTGCCAACACCAAAGGAAGATTGCAGGTTGATGTTTAAGCTAATGTTATCTAAAAAGAGTCACATATACCCTTAAATCATCTGATCCAGATACCAACAGTGATCCAGTAGAGTTCCATGAGATAGCATTAACACAGCCTTGATGTCCCTGCCACACTCACACACACACACACACACATACAACAAACAAACAGTATAAACAATTCATCTTATTAAGATAAATAAACAATCCAATAAAAATTAATAAATAATAATAAACCTCGAGTTCCTGTTCTTGAGAAAGTCTGCGAACCAAGGACGAATGTAATTGCATTCTTTGATCAACCTCCTACACCAAAAAAAACGCGATTAAATTTTGCTCTGTGATCAAAAACTCGCGCACTGTAACTTAAAAACCCTACCAGCAATGAAGTTGGAAAAGTATGGAGAAGAAGACGAAAAAAAGAAGAAACGTACATGACTTGGCTCCGTGGACCTTGAGTGGAGGAGATTGAAGATGTTTCCATCATGAAACCTTAGATTCTCCATCGCGATAGCGATCGCCACCACCGATCAAAAAATATATGCCCCTTTGCTATCTCGCTCTTTGCCTCTTGCCTTTGCTATTTGACGCTTTTTTACCGTACCCGCTGGATCATTCTACTGCTGTATGATCCTCTGCGCACATGTGTTTGGTATCTATGTACTCCCAACACATCTGAACCGTTCGTTTCTTTAATTACTGTGACTCGGTGAGGTTGACTGGTCCGTCATTGTAAAGTAGCAAAATCATTTTAATTTTCCTTTTTCCGGCCCAATTGTAGAATTGTTGTGAAATCAGGTTTGTATAAACAGCCTAATATTGTTTTTTATATTCACTGTAGAATAATATTTCCATTTAACATAAACAAAGGATAGTACAACCAAAGTTAAAACAAAAAAGCATACTATCACAAAACATCGATTATGATCCAAAGATCGATGCTGTTGCAGGCGACGGGCAGCAGCTGGATATGAGCAGAAGGACAAGAGAAGAACAGCTGAACAAGCCACTAGAGAAACACAATGAACAAAAGCAAGAATCAGCCATCAATCCACCTAATTTTATCCCAAGAAGTTCGAATTAAGAACTTTGTGTTGATGTAGTAATATACATCTTCACTTTGCATCCCCCACAAGAAAGACAAGAGGTTAGCCTTACAAGAACTAATCCAAAGACCAAAGAGAAAAATGTTATTCAAACTAACTTAAAGGCGGTGGACAGAGGTAAGGGAAGATTCAACACTCCCAAAAGATAATCGAAGACTGAGGTGGCCCCACACAAATCAACATCACAAGACTAACCCTAAGACTAACAAAAGCAAAATTGATCAACAATCCATGAAAGAAAAATCTGGCTAATGACAGCCCAACATCTATTCTGCATTTTATTCCGAAATAGAGAATCATATTATAAAATCCTTTAAAAGTAAAAATAATCAGGATAGAGAACTATAAAAACTTTTTAACCAGCCTAACAAAAGCAAAACCGAACATATTATAGAACTCGACCTTATTTATGTCTTTTCCTTTTTCTAGTAAGTTTCTACATACTCTACAGCAAGATCCTCGGCATGCAGTGCTGGATCTGGATATCATATGTGTTCAACACACATCAAAGCCATTCTTCTACTTTGTTTGCAGTTTAATAACATCAGCTAAACAAATTTACTTAGACTATAGTTTATTTTCACAGAATCATCGTCATGAAATTTATCCATCCCTGCGCAGGAATGAAGTCTATTCTTGGTCAATGACATATAACAAAGCGTCACACTTTACGATTTAAATCGTAACCAAACATGAATTTTTAACTGGTAATAAAACTTGAGAAACACATTCTTGGTATACTGATCACTAGTTGCCAAAATAATTTGGTATATACAAAAATATATATCCTACTGATGATGGAAGAATCAACAACTTCAAAGCTTGCAATCTTACGCTGTATATATCACAATTGTACATACAGACAACAGAACTCATCACAAAATTCACAATATGTTCTGTGCTCTAGTTTTGCTCATTTTAACAAAATATACATGTATGTCTTCTGTACACGTTTTTGATATCAAGTCCAACTACATAACCACAAGAAGGCACCAAGTATATATCTATATATAGAACATATAAGCATAGAGAGAGAGAAGATGTTTTATGCAATCTTATTCCATACTATTGACCAACGTAATGAATGTGTGCATACCAATTTTTAAAGTTCTAAAGACGTGAGTCCGCCAAATACTACGTAAAACATAACTACGAAAAATCTATTTAGCTAAAGCACGATAGACGTTTCTAGCTATTACACTATCTATATATTTACTTGTTCGACTAATCTAATATTCATATAGCAATTCCAGTCAAACCTCAAGTAACATTTGATGGTAGGATAGTTAAATGTTCCAATTAAATTTATTTGGCTAACGATAATCATTTTCCTCACCATAGTAGTAGATTAGCTCATTCTCATCCGTATCAGCTAAACAACCATTCCTAGCTGATTATACCTCTTGATTGTGCACAGCTAATCAAAAGACCTTAGATCACAATATTCACTTAACCAACATAGAAACTACAATCCCTCTGATTATGAGCTCATCAACTCCCAACTTTGGTTAATTGTCCCAATTAATCCATTGTAAAACGAAATCTTATTCCATGGATTCAAGTGTATTCTATAAAAAGTTGACTAACCTCTTATAGTTGGGGGGCCATTCAATATAGTTGTGCTAGATCGTCTGCAAAAAAAACGTGTTGTTCCAGTGTCAATAGATATTTAGAACATAAACAAATCATACCCGACGAATCTAACAACCATAATGGGTCAATGAAACCTAAAATAGAAAAAGACAATAGATCCTATGAGAAGTCTAAGAAACAGTGTGTATACACACATTCACATATATATATATATATATGTCATATTTGTAAAGATATCATAAGACAAGATCATCATGGAAGTCTGGAACATATATCATATGCCGATCAATTAGGATAGGTAGATATGTAACATATGTATACATAACTTGGTATACAGACATGAACCCAAAAAATGATTACTAAGATTCATGAAGGAGAAAGTTATGACAGAACGAGAATGAGCACGCAAAAGTGACCATATACAAATTAATTTTATACAATTCTCCCTTTATGTGCTCGCTCTCTTCTGTCAATTTCTTTTCCCCCATCAACAACATATATTTATTTTGTGACCATATTTAAGCATGTAATATATTGAAGAAAAACATATATGTATATAACCAGGAAATTATAGACTTATAGTCCAGTAATATAACCAATAATAAAAGAGAGTTGAACAGAAAAATAAAATAGGATACAAGTACAGAGGGACCGTACTTGAAATCAGATCTAGGAATAATAGCAACTAAAACATGACCTCTGCCCTTTTTTCAAAAAAAAAGAAAAAAAAAACATGACCTCGATCGGTGGATCATCAATAAAAGGAAAGTACAAATCTAAGTACGGATACAATAGTGTAAAATTAGGGTTTCTTCTCTGATTTCACAGCCCTAGATCTCTTTCAAAAGAACTCAATATAGAAAGAACGGTGATGGAGATACAACTCAGGGTTGAATCTGGAACGGATAATAGATGAGTTTATTTCCTTTGATCTTATATGTATCGCATGCAAAGAATGTATATGTGTCTGCTCGGTTTGCTCGCTATCGAAACTCGAAAGAAGTGAGAATTTAAATAGAGAATCATGAAACGACCCTAGGAATAGGATGAACAGAAATCTGAAGCTAGATTCGTTGGAAGCAGAAAAGAAGGTGAGAAACAGAGAGGGAGGGGAGAAAAGTTAGAGTACGGATGAGAAACGCTTGGTTATGGTTCGTCGGAAAGAGAAACGTGTCTAAGGCCAGGTTTTGTTGTTAGTTGTTCGATGTGATTTGAGAAACGTTATGAGCCGTTGGATGTGTCTTTTTCCTATTTATGGGTTCCGTCTCTTTGCCGTCTTATATGTTTAATACCCTCCTGGTAATTGATTGCGCCATTACCAAGGGTAACACACCATTGGCCAATGGTAAGAGTAGTTAGAAATGATACTGTTGAAGTAATAAGCGGTGCAGTGTAAATATGATTAGAACACTGGTGGCTTTGAATGGATATCAATGAGGCGGCAGGTCCATGACTAAGGTGCCTAAAGTATTTCCAATATAAATTCTATTTTCTAGTCCAAAATAGAATAAAAATAAATATAAAGTAAAAATGTTCTAATTATATTCTATTATTTACTTTATAACAAAGTTATGAACAAACAAAAAAATAATTACTTTACTTATAGAATAAATTTTAATATGGAGTGATATATAAAGTCGGGTTGGAATATTTTTTCTTTAATATTTATTTTTACTCAATTTTAGAAAAAAATATAGAATTATGTTAGAGATATCCTTAGTGCGTATTAATTAAAAATACGGTTGTGTGTTTAACATTTGTATTTAACAAATAAAGTTATGTCTCTGTTGTATTTTGTGACTGAAGAATTAAATTACGCTTGGATTCACTGTGAATATTCACAGAGGCTAGTGTACCATAGGTGGATTAATAAACAAGCTTATGCAGTACATACCATCTTCATATATGACGTGTTTGAAACCGATTTGCAAGTTTAAAACACACAATCATAACAAAGAGGGAGTGAGACTTAAGGAAAAACATTCATATTTTGCTACTTCCGTTCAAATTCAATTTTTCAAATCAGATTCATGTTCTAATTTAGGTATCAGGTAAAATGCCTAAACCTATTGTCCAAGCCATAAGAAATCACGCATATAGCTCGTGTGTACCGTTTTACTTGTTTTTGCCATCAACGTTAATTGTCATCTACACTCAGGCGACACTCAGGCGAGCAAACAATTAGACATGGGCACGGATCGGATATCTAGATTTTTGAAACTATTTATGAGTTGTTTTGTATTTTGTGGATACCTAATTTTTTATTTGTTTTGTTTCGAAAAAATATAGATATAAAAAATATTTACGGATATTTATGAATAATAACAGATATCTCATATGTTTTAACTAATACAAATAGTTTTAAAATTTTGATACAAATTTGTTTGTAATTTTTATTGTATGATAATTAAAACAAGTAGTGAGTTTATATATGTTGTAAATTTTTAAAACTCAGTTTACAATTATAATAACGTAAAACTTAAGAAAAAAATTATAGTTCTCATAAATTGTTTATCTTTTCTTTATATAATACTTTTATACAAGTAAGTGCGAATATAATTTATCAAAGCATATGTTAGAATAATAATTATATAATTTTATGCATTTAAAACTTTAAATATAATCGATATATATATATATATATATATATATATATTAATATTGTCGGATCAGAGTGGATATCCAATTTTAAAAATTTTAAGATTTTGTGATTTGCTTATTTTAACAGATATCAATTTTTAATATTTAGTTTACTTTAAGAGTTTATTGATATCAGAATTTCTGATTAAATAAAAACAAATCAAATTTAATTTAATGGATAAAATGTTCAGGCTGTTAGCAATTACGCATTGACAATTATTACTAGACAGCGAGAATCAGAATCTTTGATTTTTGGTGAATGTGTTGAACTCTTGACACTTTTTTATAAAAAAAAATGTCGTAGATGATGGAGAATAAACAAGAAGCAGAATCATTACTTGTTTTTTCCTAATAAATTACATGTATTGACTATAAGTAAGTAGTATTAAGATGTATGCTAGTTTATATGAAAAAAATGAATTAATTATTACAAAGGCGCAGATTATGCTTCAGGCCAGTGGGAAGCACGATGATTCCCTTGACTCCATATTAATGATCAAATATTGATCAGAATCAATATTCCTTTATCATTATTTTTTTTCCCCAATAATTGTCTTCTTTGTTCAATTTATTGGCACTCGTTTGAGTTGGAGAATCGCTTTGCTGATTTTTGTGGACAAGAGAAAAATTGACAACTTTGATGAAAGTAAGATATACTACTACATATTTTTGAGCAAGAATGCTTCTTTGAATGAACGAAGATGTTTGTAAATCGTCGTGAATCAGATAAGATTGGTGTCTACGATATTTTATGCTTCGGATAACCAACAGAAATTGTATATATAATTTATATATAGTTATAAAAGAATATGATTATCGAAGAGAAAAATGTTCTTACCAACAAGTTGTTTAATGGGTGCATGTATCTTCAGTTCTTCTACATGCGTCATGCGTGTATACGAATCAACAAAGTCAATCATATCATATAACAAGTATATTATTAGTAAAAAGAAATGTATAACAACTAATTGACTTTTGCCCAAAAAAACAATTAATTGACTAATAAACTATAGCTTTCAACATGAAAATATTCATTATGCAGTTTAATGAAATATATTTTCTCATGGATAGCTTTCAGTTTTAAGGATCACTAGACCATGACCCGTCCGACCGGGCGGGTGTTTATTTAATTTTTTAGTTTTTGATTTACACGAGATGATGTATTTGTTAATAGTTACTTGTGATACATTGAGTTCTTTTTGAATTTTAAAAAAACAATCAAATGTGTGAAAAATATTTTTATTATAAAGAAAGCTTAAAGTGAACAATGATAGATTATATATGAAATATATAAATCAATTTAGTTAACTTAAAATACGTTGAAATAAATGACTTTGAGTCATATATAAATCAATTTAATCGGCTCATTGTTATTACATTTTTTGTTAGGGCCATAGAGTTTTAGATCAAATTAAGTTGGTCTAGTGGCTCATGACTCCCCTCTCTTATTCTAACCGACAATTTTGTTTTGTAACCGTTCGGTGTTTAGAAAAAAGTTGTGAAGAATGAAAAAAAGAAATATCTCGACTTTCGGTGTTCTCCTATGGCGATGACGATTTCAAAACTCATTAATCGAGGGTCTAATATTTTATTTTTGTGAATCTGATGTTTTTTCTTTACGAATCAAGGTATGGAGTACTTAAATCTCTTTTGAAATAATTGGTTTATTTTTCATTATGTTTCAAAGTATATTGTTTGCATGTCTAGTTACACCTAGTTAATTAATAAATGTCCATAACATTTATAAAGAAAATCAATTGTTTCCTAAAAATAATGTAGTTAGCAAGAATATAGGCAATTGCCTCATTCTTAACTATTTACTTAATCTTATATTTAATATTGAGTACTCTGCAAGTTCAGTTAAACAGATTTTACTGGAAAGAAAATATAGATAATTTATTCATACGATAATTTTTTAGACTTATTGAGACCTATCTCTATGTGAGGTGAATAAACATTGGTTTAGATGAAAAGAGAAATTCAATTTTATCTTGAAACTATTTTAATAGAGAATGGAAGTTAAATTTTATTTTACGACAATAAATAATTTCGAAATTAATATCCTAGATTTTTTTTTTATGATAACAAATATATAATTTCGGAATTTATTTAATATAAGAGAAGTTAAATTTTGTTTTTAGGACAACATATTAACTAAATTGAAAAAGACAAACATTAAAATAGAGACTATCTATAAATAAACAGAGTGATAAAGACACATTTAATAAACTGGTTAAGACAAACATTTTTATAGAAAGTTTAATTAATATTCTCAGTGGCATGCCATTGTAAATAATTTGAAAAACTAAGGGGTATTTTTAAAGTGTACTTCTCTTTTAATAATATAGATAAATATTTGAATGTAAATTGTGATAACTTTTATGGTTTCTTTTTGTAAAAGTGATAATTTTTAGCTATAGCTATAAAACCTATATCTACTACTTATTTGTAATTTTATGACTAAAACGAATGTTCATTACTTAGAACCGGTTTTGATTCGTTCACATAACAAGATTTTAGAATATAACACAATATTATTTAATTTATTTTATTTTATTTCGAGAAAGGGTTTACAATAGTTTAAGTTTAAGTCTAATGCTCTATACTACAAACTACATGAAAAAATAAAGAAAAATAACAGTGAAAGAGGTGGGTTAAACCATCTTCAATGATTTACTTTATTTTATTCTAAAATAAGATGATTTTATAATAGAGTTGGAATTTGCTTCAATGTTATTCTATTTTAGAGTAAAAAAATAGAATTATGAACTAAAAAAAAAAATTACTCTATATTTGAAGTAAATTTATTCTTACTCTATTATAAAATAAAAAATATAGTATCATTGGAGTACTTTTACTCTAAACTCTATTTTAAAGTAAAAAATAAAATAACGTTAAAGATGCTCTAAGGAGTAGAAGAAAAATAGATTATCGTTTGAACACTTTTACTCTAAAGGAGAAAAAAATCATGGAGGTTAGAAACAAACGGAATATCCGTGATGCACATTAAATAAAGAAACTAGAGCTGGACCCGTCCGGCCGGACGGGTATTTATTTTCATTTTTTATATAAATAAATATTATTTAATTGTTTATCAGTTTATATTTTTAAATATTTACATATTTCTAAGTTTTTATAAACACAACAGTCGAATAGTTTATGTGCTGTAAAAATAGTATCTTCTGCTTGTTATTAAACTTTTGAAAAATTAATATTGACCTATTGATAGTTTGAATAATATTTCTTGTAACATGAAATTATTTGACAAATGTAAAAAGAATTTAAATATTTTGATCAAATATGGATAATATGGTAAGATTTAGATACGTTAGAAAAAATATATTTGGTTATAAACATTAAACATTGATTTACAAATAATTCAAATATATTTAAATTTCTGTATTAATTTTTTTGTTGAAAATAATTAATAGCAACCAAAATAGTTAAATATATACTTTAAAAATTCTTGAAAAAATATATAATCTTAGGTGAGATTTAATTATATTAAAATAATATTGAGTTACAAATATTTCATCTTGTTCTATAAGTAGTTTAAAATATTTAAAATCTTAGCATATATAGATTTTATTATTCAAAATAATTAATGGTAATTTAATCATATATTTTAGGAATATTCAAAATATTGTTTAATGTCGAATTTAACTTGAATTTTGTTCAAAATAATTAATCGTAACATTATCCAATTTTAATATTGTTAAAATAAATTTTAAATATGAATATTCCTAAAAATCAGCTAATTTATTTTAGGAAATATATTAAATACGAAATTAAGTTAAATTGATTTAGGAAACTGTTTAATAAATAGAAAAAGACAATAATTCCTTAAATATAAGTTCATTTAATGGTTCATTTAGTTACATCAGTGACATGCTATTGTAAATAATACTGAAAATTAAAGGGTAATTTATATTTGTACTTCTATTTTAATAATAGAGATGGTTGTAATAAGATTTCACACCTTCAATTATCTAAGAAACATAAAATTATTATTACATAACTGCGAACGGACAATTCGGATATAAATAATTGGCAAACTGGTCCCCACTCAAAACGTAATGATTGATGTAAGAAGAAGGCGCACGTCAAAACGTCGTCGTAACAAAGCTTCCATCGACAAACAAAACGGCATCGTCCAAGTTGGTCCACACTTTCTCTTTATTTATCCTCAAAAACCTACCACCCTCTCTCTCCCCGTTGGTCCGAGAACTCCTCTGCGTATCCTCTAGATCTGTTCGTTTTCGGACATCTGTTAATCACCAAATCTGAGGTATCGTTACACTTCCCTTGCCTGAATCTGGTTTAAACAGTTAGGGTTTGTTTTCTTTTCCTTCCATTTCTTATTTTTCTCTATTTTATTTTTCTCCAGATCTACAGATCTCCTTTGTCCGTATGCTGTGTCACCACCACCACCAGATCTGCAACTCTTATCATGGCGGAGACTCTCAAAGAAGATTCGATCACGATTCGCGAGGTCTGGAACGACAACCTCCTCGAAGAAATCGCGCTGATCCGCGAGATCGTCGACAAATACAACTACATCGCCATGGACACCGAGTTCCCAGGCGTCGTCCTCAAGCCCGTCGAGACCTTCAAACGCAACAACGACCTTAACTACCGCACCCTCAAAGAAAACGTCGATCTCCTCAAACTCATCCAGCTCGGCCTCACCTTCTCCGACGAGCACGGCAACCTCCCCACCTTCGACGGCAAGTTCTGCGTCTGGCAGTTCAACTTCCGCGAGTTCGACGTCGGGGAAGACATCTACGCGACCGAGTCCATCGAGCTTCTCCGCCAGTGCGGGATCGATTTCAAGAAGAACGTCGAGAGAGGCATCGACGCGGTCCGGTTCGGTGAGCTGATGATGTCTTCAGGGATCGTGCTCAACGATTCCATCACGTGGGTTACTTTCCACGGAGGTTACGATTTCGGGTATCTCGTCAAGCTTCTGACTTGCAGGGAGCTTCCTCTCGAGCAATCCGATTTCTTCAAGCTGCTGTTTGTGTATTTCCCCACGGTTTACGATATCAAGCACTTGATGACGTTCTGTAACGGGCTGTTCGGAGGGTTGAACAGGCTAGCGGAGCTTATGGGGGTTGAGAGAGTTGGGGTTTGTCATCAGGCTGGGTCCGATAGCTTGCTCACGTTAGGCTCGTTTAGGAAGCTCAAGGAACGTTATTTCCCTGGGTCTACTGAGAAGTACACTGGTGTCTTGTATGGTCTAGGTGTGGAGGATTCTGCTACTGCTATTACTAATTAAAGTTCGAGGGAGGGGGAGGACTGCATTTAGGTTTTTTTTTAGTCTTTGTGAGTGTGAAGACCAATTAGAGACTTTGTTGTTTGTGTAAATTGGTTTTTCTTAGTAAGTGATTGTTGTGTCTTTTGTTATTTTTCAGGAAAAAAAAACCTCTTTGTTCTCAAATGAAGGAGGGGTTTGTTGTTAATGTTTTAGCTTTGATGTTTCTGAATGTATATCATCATTTCAGCAGCTACCCCCGTTTCATTAATAAATAATCTTCTGTTATAATTTATTTTTCTGTCTTTCTTCTTCTTTACCAATGTGGCCATTTTAAGCTAACAGTCTCTTGTAGCGGTTGCGTGTTCCACCTTGCTGTGTACTGTTACCACAAAGATGGGATGGATCATTTTGAGGAGGTGCCGTCGATTGCAATTGCCGATCACCCATCATTTTTGATACTGTATAATACTCTGATGAGTAGCGTTCTGAATACAATCTATATGTTGTTAATCAGTATTTTCCTTACACTCCAATTCCAACTTGTGGTATGTGTTCTTTTGCAGTTAATCTATAAACGAGTTTGTAAAACATGTCAAATGTGGGTTTATGTGATATAAATGCTCACCTCAAGGAAAATCTAAGTGGCATTTGTTATTATCATTATATATGTACAGATGAAGAACATGACTACATGAGTGGAGTTGTAAAAGAAACAAATCAAATGTAGCCATCCTGTCAGGTCTAGAGTAGCAGCAAGTTCTATCAGTAACATACTGTGAGAAAAAGGCATTTGATGTACAATCAAAGATGGCTACTAACAGCAGCACTTTCAAATACCCCCATTCCAGTGTTTGATTTGGGTCTTTAGTTGTGGGCTCTTGTTTGGACCTTTATCTGTATACTGAGCTTCTCATTTGGTCCTTTTGTGGGCTTCTATCATTAAGAGGGAGGAATGTTTTACCAGGTTCAAAGTTGTAAGGCATATAGCATGTTATTCTAATAATTTAGATATGCTTTATAACCTAACAACTCTTCTTCAAATATTCTAAACATTCATTCAGTCTCAAGAACCTGTATAATCATCTCATATATTTTATTGATGTTGTAGATATATTTCTTTCAATACTTTGTGAATTATTCTAGTAATTTTAGTTAGGAATTGATATGAGAAATGATACTCGAAGAAAGGTCTTGCATGTCTATCAAATTGCTTTGGACCAGCAATATATCAGTGCCAACCCTAGTTATAACGATTATTATTTTCAAAAATGAAAGAGTGCTTTGAATAGTTGGATCATGTAACTAATCGCAGCACGTGTTTATTGCTTCTAAAGTCCAAAGTTAAGTCGCCTCTTCTTTTGTGTATTAGCAAGAAAGAAGCCGTCAAATTGTTTGAGTGTTCCCATTTCCCAGCATAAAGCAAGATACTCCCCATCTACACTTATTTACAATGATACTACTCATCACTGCTTTGTTGGTAATCAGCTAAAAGTTTAAATCAACTAAACCATTTTATTTGTTTGGTTATATTAGAAAAAGTCAAATGTATAATTATTTGGCTTCATCGATGCTATACACCCGTAAAATATTTTCAGTCCATTAACAAACAAAAATAAATAGATTTCCCAACCCTTAAAAGTAGGGATCATCAGTGTTTAGATAGGAAACATTGATTTTTTAAAACCTGAACTTTCAATCCCATTTTCCTAATTGATTTAGCTGTCAAGCACTCATATTTCATATACTTTGTTATTATTCCGTTTTTGTTTGGTTATGGAAAAAAGTAAGTATGGATATTTTATTTTATTCATAAAAATGGTAAGATTAAGATGTAAATGTAAGGGATTTTCTTCATAATTTTTGTTTTTTCAACAAGGGATTTTCTTCATAATTTTGGAAGAGACAGATAAGATCTAGAGTAATTGCACGCTATATCAATGTTTCAAAGATTATTTAGGTAAATGGTCATAGCAAAGAAACAAACTGTACAATTTCTGTTTAATCCAAAACTGTCCCTGTGACGTAGCTCTTTGACGCCACATCTGTGAAAAAATATAACTTGCACCCATAAATTTTAGATTCTTGAAAAATTAGGCTTTGCTCTATCTATAGGCTTTTTAGATCATTTGTGGGATGATTCTGTCCTGATACAGTCGCACGTCCTTCTCATGTAATTTTCCTGGTGGATTAATTGGTCGTGATTTAGATAAATTGTACGGTGGAGATTCACCAGAAGAGGCTGAGAAAGTAAAACCACCAAAATACCAAGACGGTTCAGCTCCAGTTTTTCCATACTCTGTTTTCTGTACTCTGTTTCTATATACCCAAAACAGAGTGTTATGGTTTCACATCATTTAATAAAATTCATCTTTCAACTCCGATTGCTGTTTCTCGGGAAGTCACCGGAGATCATCAATTCCGACGATTATGTGAGGATTGTGGTCCTCGGGTTATAGGTTTTTTTTCTGTAGTGATCCGACAGATTTAATCTCTGGAGTGACGAGATGAATCCGAGGGAAGGCACGACCCGACCCGAGAAGTTGTTTCCAGAGAGAGTGAGGTTGTGGAGGGAGGTGAGACCGGTTACTGTGCTGAATTTGAGTTCTGATAAACCGAACCAGTCGAGATTAATGGCAACGATTGAACCCGTTTCCGAGTCGCAGGATACCAGGTCAGTTCTCGGGGCAAGTGGAGGGGTCGGTGAGGCTGCTCGTAGCGGAGCATGAGATGCGTTGGTTGGAAGCCTCATCACTGATGCCTTTGTGGAACTCGATTAGAGATCGGAGCGCATGAGATGTGTTGACGCCAAGAGGAGGAGAAGGAGGAGTAGGGAGATGAAGCAGAGACGGAGAGTGTGGAGAGGACAACAAGGTAACTTCCCTTCGTTTAGTTGTCCATATAGCTAATTAACTTTTTTTTGCATTGAAACCTAATTATCTTTCTTTTTGTGTATATTCACCTAAATAGCTCTAAGATCTAACTGAAAGATTTAGTTGATTTGTGATTATTGACTTACATAAACAATGCCATATTGTAATCATTCACGTGGGGGGGGGGGGTGTTTCTCATGCACCATATCTCTCGCCTTCCTCTTTTTCATCATGTTTGTCTAATGCTTTTTGTTTCAAAGACATTAGAAACATAAATGAACCAACATTTTGTATCCTTTCATTACAACATGTTAGGATCAAGATTTCATCTTGTAGTTCATGGAGTAGTTTACGATTGAATTGCTTATTGTGGAACAATTTTTTTTAAAAAAGAAGGCACCAGACGTCCAGACCCTTACATGTAATATTGAATCAAATATTTAATTTTTAATGATTAACAAACAATTATATCTTTTAACACACAAGCAAAGTAAGTTAACTAACAAAATTGATTCTCCGAATCACATTCCCTATTTTTTTAGCTTATAACATTGGACCCACCAATTATAGGTCGCATTCGACAAAATGCTCAACACACTTAAACTACTTGTCCTAACTATTATATTTTGGAGCACCAAATTTTAGCAAAAAAAAAAACTATTATATTTTGGATTTTACTACACATTTTTATTTATTTATTTTCGGCTTCCACTAAGTATTTGTTTAGACTAAAGTTTGGAAAAATATAAATATATCAAAGATTCTTATCCCCAACACCAAATGAGACGCGTTGTCATTTCAATTTGTTTATTGAACTTCTACATTTTGTGTAAAAAAGCCAAACTATATTCATTTAACAAATTTTAATACTATATGACAAACCACCATTGATTATCTTCTGTCACTGACAAGCAGCGAACTACATAGCTCGCTATAGTCAATGTTTATTATCGACTCATATTTTTGTTAGTATAGGACTTTATTAATCCACAGAAAGAAGAAAATCATTAGTCAACTTCACTATATATATTTACGAATGATGTCGAGTAATTGAGACGAAACGTTATCACCTAAAGAAACTATAAATCTATAATTTGTACTTGATAACGTATACTATTTACAAAGGGGATATATATTCAGTTCTGAACTCTCAAGTGCGTTGGGGCAGATTAGTTGGCTCCAAAAAAAACTAAAGTATGCAGAAAGTGATATTAATCATATCCCTCAGTTCAGACAATAGCATTCAAGCGGAAAGTAAACCATCGCAGAAATGATCAAAAACAATTATACATCAATATGGATCCAAAATACAATTCTCCATGATCAGTAACAAAAATAGAAAACAAATGAAATAAATCCTGGTATCATCACAAGAAGCCACCTGTTGCTGAGGTCTTCTAGATATTATATAAATGGGCACAAGAAAATTTACCATGAAGAATTATATAGAAAGTGGCAATCACTGAGTAGATAATGTACTGTGTATTTGAAACCCTTCACCGTAAAATCCGGGTGACTATTAAGGATTTCAATGGTTATAAAGAGGAGAGGAGTGGATATGAAGCAAACATCAAAAGGAAGAGTAGAAAGAGTACAAAAGAGAGACAGAGAAGCAAAGGAGATCAACAGTAGAAAGATAAAAGGAAACAGATATGGCCACTTTCATCTCAAAGTTTCAAAAAGTACACAGACACATCAAAAATACCTGAATACCATCACTTGGTCCACTCTCTCTCTCTCTCTCTCCAGCATCTTTTCATTTTCATTATCACCTGTTGTCATCTTCATCGAACAAATATAAATCGGTCCCAGTTTTGGAAATTGTTTCGAACCACTAAGCTTTCTTTTGTCTTGTTCCCACCTCAACTCCTTTCTTCCTCATACAAGAAAAAATTCTAAAAATAATATCCTTTAGTTTATACGAAAACTGAACACTGCATATTCAATCACACATTTGAAAGATGGGTCACCAATGATGGTTTAGTAATATACTAATATCCTTACACATATATCCGCAGTTGCATACGCTATATACACCATAAGAAGACGAGTTGGCCGGTTGGCCGTGGCCCCTATGAGAATCTGTCCACAGAGAAACAACGCATCCATCAATCAGAGCCAGATTTATCCTGGTCACAATGGTCCACTCGATGATAAATATCAAGAACAGTTATAAAATATAAGAAAACATAATGACATGTAAGGTTTTTTTTTTTTGATAGAGGGATTTATGACATGTAAGTTGAAGTACTATTAAGCATATAAGGAGGGCACAAGACATTCAGAAAAAAAAAGTAAAAATTATGCATGATAGAGAACATAGGTTTTGTCTATTAAAGGAGAAAGCAGACAAATAAAAAGGTTGATGTGAAGTGAAAGTTGGCTTCCTATAAAAGGGATAAACACAGGTATTAGATGGTGGAGTTCCAATCAGCTTCAAGTGTTTTGTTCTGTCTTTGTGTGTGTGTTGTGTGTCAGCAAAACCAAACCAAACCCATCTCTCTCATCTTCTTACTACTTTTCTCCATTTATTATAAACCCCAAAAGCATTTGTAGTGAGTATTCTTCTCTAGGAACAAATCCATCACCTCATGGACGCCTCTAGGGACGAGCCAAAGCCATCTGATTCCTCATGCATCGTTTCCACATCCAACACTCTTTCGTATCCAGATTCTCTTAACCTGAGCCTAGAGCATTACAACGTCGACGCAGAAGAGGGACAAGGAGAAGATGACTGTGATCCAAAAGCAGGAAAGGAAGGTATAAGGCTCGATCTTACGCTAGCAGAATATGATTATAGTCAACCACAGCACAATCAAGAACTCAACCTCATCGACAACTTAGACGCGAGTGAAGCCACTCCGAGTTATAAAGGGTCAACTTCCACTGCGCAGAAGCTCTTCTCATGCAACTACTGTCAAAGAACGTTCTACAGCTCACAGGCCCTTGGTGGTCACCAAAACGCTCACAAAAGAGAGAGGACTTTGGCTAAGCGAGGGAAACAGATGGAAGCTTTCGGCCATCCATATGGTTTTGCTCCTGTCCCGTTCCACGGCCAGTATAGCAACAGATCATTGGGTATTCAGGCTCACTCAATGAGTCACAAGCTAAGTTCATACAACGCCTTTGGTGCTGGTGAGTATGGTCAGTTCAACTGGTCAAGGATACCACTAGCTCAGCAACCAGCCATAGGTAGACTATCTTCAACAGAGAGTCGTCATCAGATGATGTTTCCTCCACCGTTGACTTCAACAAGTGAAAACTTCGGTAGGTTCAATGCAGGAACGATTCCAGTAGATTCTGAAGAAGATCAGCAGAAGAACCTTGACTTGTCCCTCAAACTCTGAGATTCTTGTCTCTTCAATTGTTTTTGTTTGTGCTGGTTTTTTGTTGTCATTGATATGTTCACCAGTATTATCCAAGGGTTAATTAGTAAGTATTCTTGTGAATAATATTTTGTCTAGCATAGATTTATGTTGTACATGTTTCCATATTTTGTACAAATTTTCAGCTAGACATCAATGGATTTCTTCTACTATATTAAACTTATTTTTAGAGTATATAAGAAAGATATGGTATTGAGATCTACAGGCAGATTTGTTGTCATGGAAACCAGTGAAGAAAGGACCTTATAGTCACTGTTTGGTTACCTAAAAGTAAGGAAAACAATACTTTTATTGAGAAAGTGATTAACAACAAGACACAGAAAGAAAAATAAAATAGATATAAAGAAGAGCTTGTTGTTAGTTGTGATGATGACAAGAAGCAAAAAGTTCAGAAGAACAAAACACACAGTTCATACATCATATAATCCTAATAATGCAGCTAGTAGAACAAAAAAAATATCAGGAAATAATCAAGAATCCAATGAAATCTTTGTGAGGCCCCAAAATTTGTGTTCACTAGATATATAGTGACTTTTATTTGGCCTTTTGGATGAATCTTTACTTACATATACATTTAATAGAATGTACACAGTAACCATGTGAGTATGATCACAGAAGGTGGAACAACAGTCAAAACCACGAGACTAGGAAACAAACTAAAGGATTTCGAATATAATTCTAATGGCCATGAGTCCAACTTCTCTAAATATCTTGAGGTGAGACATGTCTAATGAAGCAAACATCAACACGAGAGTCTTTTCACGAGTTTTATGTACAACTTGCAAGAAGAGTAGGTAACTTTGAAGAACCAGAGGGTTCTCTTGAGCATGTAGCAGACATGATTATTATGGCCGACTAGAATTTGACCAATCATACTCAATTACCAAAGGTTAATTAAGAAGCCACATATGCGCTTAACTGTATAAAATAAATGAAATTTTGACAATGTTGCACTAATAATTAAATATTGGAGAACATCAAAACATTTGGCATATGAATATCTTGAAATAGCTATTTACATTATCAAACTCTTCACATAGAATCAAATAGGACTATGCACATTTTCCTCGCATTAGACATTTAGACAAAAGACAGATCATCTTGTTTGTTTCAGATACACGTTGGCCACAACCAACAAAAATAAACCAAACAGCATCGTAAATAATACCAAGAGGAACACCAAGGCAGACAATAACACATGTGAAGAACTAAAAGTAAGTCTAATGGATGGAAAAGCCTCATTGATTAATAACTCTTGGGTCCATTTATATCTTCTTGTATGCAGCAGTTTTGACCCCAACAATTTTTTTTTTTTTTTGCTAAACACTTCCCTGTAACACATGGCAGAAAAAACTTGAGACCACAGATTTTGATGGATCATTCATCATCTGGTTGCTACCAAAAATTCTACCTGCACGAAAAGAGTATCCATTTTGATGCACTCACTGTTCTATATGCTTTCTCCGACGATGCAATCAGAATATGAACCAAGTCATCTTTTCTTCGTAATGCAACATTTTCCAGTGCTCTCTTATTTGCAATGCTTTACATTCAAACATTTCTATAGTTTGATTTGATTAGTTCACTTCTCCAGCGAACACATTATTTTGAACAAGAATCTTGGTTTTTTCTAACGTCAAAAGACAAAAATCTTGAATTTTGTAAAGGCCCATAATTAATGGTTTCTACAATTAGCTGGGTGGGCTATCTATAATGTCATGAAATGAGTCGGTTTCTACAACGTTTGAATCATTTGCTAATGGGTAATTAGTTTGCTGATAACAGGTGGAGCCGCGTTTCTTGAACAATGGATAAGTTGGGTTCAGACCCAATTTAAAGTAAACTGTACTTTTATATGGGACTGTTAGCGATATCACATATGACTTGACAAACGAATTAAAATAGTGATGGTAGACTTAAGAACACAAATTACTTACCGATTGATATTTGATCCTCTATGACATGTTGTATGACTGCAAAACAAAAGAATTCTAAGGTGTATGGCACTTGATACAACATCATAACTCAATACACAACTGATTTAGGTGTAAGTAGATAACCAACAAATCAGTTGACCTAAGATGTCTCTCTCCGATATATAAATGACTTTTAATTTTGAAAACATAATTGTCACTGGTTGCACAAAGTTTCTATGAGTTTGTCAGACCATAAAGAAAAACACATAATCTCAATTTAGTTTATCGTATTGGATTAATCAAAACGAAACCTTGGACGATGTTATAGATGTCTGGAGAAATTTTCTTAAATAAATCCAAACGTCTAAGCTAAACATTGCTTGTTCAGCACACCACACTATATCTTCTCGTGAATACGCTTAGGGTCCTCGTAACAAAATCTTTCTTTTGGTTTCCCTTTCATTAAAGTGACACGAAGATAAGAGCTAAAGTTAAAGTCAAAAGTTAAACCTAGCTATTTCTAATAGGCTTTTATAAAGTATGCAAACTTGTAAGAGAGTTATATATGTTTGTTTACTCATCATGATCTAACAAAAACTGAGTACCAGTCCATTATATAAAAGGCATACGTAAAAAAAAATGGATAACTTAATTGTATAACATCTAAAAAGCAAACAATAATCAAGTGTTAGATAAGCAAGTTGTTCGAGTTATAGACTTATATATATGTGTATTTATTATGTGTATATGGTGCACGAGGATGCAGTCCAACGCAGATTCATACCATCGATTTGATCTCTCTTGTGTATGCTATACATATAAATATTTAATTTAATTCAGTTCAAAGAAACAATAATAATAGCTGCAGAAGCATTAATGAGGATGTGCTTCAGAGAGAAAGCTAACGAGAAGATCCTTAGAACACAACTAGCAAGTAGCAAGGGTGAGTACGTACGTAACCCATGGGGAATGCATCCAAGGCTTCCATAACATGCACTTTGAGTGGCCCAAACTTATTTATTTGATAACCTATATTTTATATTCGTTCCACTTCAATCATCTGATCTGACATTAAGATTTGATTTCACTATACATTGATCCATGGCGATCCAGCTCAACTGATATTAAAACTGAAAATGACATAAGCAAATCACTTCACATGCAGAATATGTGATATGTAGGAGCAGGGGCGGATACAAGATGATTTTTAGCCTGTGGCACATAACCATTTTCCTAAAGCTTAGCATATATGTACTTCAACAAAGTTACACTAATTACTAATGAAAAAACAAAAATTAGGGTGGGGCACATGCCACACCCTCTAACCCTCTGCGTCCGCCCCTGTGTAGGAGCTGAGTTTTGGATTATCGATCAACCATTTTATTTTTGTATTTATCTTAGATTCTAGAGATCATTAATTACATTTAATTGCAATGCATTAAGGGGACAATATTTGGATCAAACTTAACCTATTATGCGAACTATGTAACTTAACAAAATTTCATCACATGAAAAATGTACAATATATCGATAATTTGAGAGAATCAGAATCAAGTCTACATTTTCCCACATATATAAACGAGAAATGTTTTTGGTTTCTTGTTGCTTATAAAATAACAGGAGATGAGATGTTCGCACATGGGAGCGTGGACGCATACGTAAATTACAAAAACCAGTGCTTTGGTACGCCGCATGCATTACATTATTTCCATTTTTACTTATACTGAAAAGTATATTGAATCGTTCTGCCTTTGTTGATATAAGATAATGATGTTTACTAGAAAAGTATGTTTTAATTATAAAAGCCAGATATATAAACTAAAAAAATACGTTTGTCTAGTTGCACTTCCTCCCTCTTTTCCAGCTAGCATGTTGTGGGTTTTACTATTTCTTTATGTTAGCTAATTAAAACACTCATACTTCCGTGCGATGAAAGTATAAAATAGTAGTTTCTTTATTAGTTTTTTCAAAATATTAATTTAGTTTGATGATTTGAAAGCTTTGACCCTAGAGCGGCGGTTACAGCCACGCCTTTGTTTGTACGACCTCGAACTAATTTCTGAGCATATAATGTATGTTTGAACTTAAATTACCGAAGTTCATAAACTTTTATTTAGTATTTGCTATGTTTTGCTTATTACTATGACCGGTTTACAAGCAGTTGCTAGTTGTGCAAGCGTTTAAACTCGAATCACCTCCTATATACCATAGACTTTGCGGTCATCCATATTAAGGTAGGAACATAGTTAACAGGACGGCCTAGTGGTTTTGAGGGAGTTTCGGTCCCAATACGGACTCGGGTTCGAATTCCGCTGGGCACCGGAGAATTAACATTTCGGCATCAGCAGAGACAGAAAACCGACATGTGGGCTAAAAATGTAGAGTGCAAATACGTAACTAATCTGGACCAACTTCTATGGGATCAGGATACCTCTGTATAATCTAAAAAAAATCAGGAACATAGTTTCACAATGTGTTAGAGAAATAGTTTCTACGTTAATATGTCATATAATTAGATGATAGATCATATCTTTTTTTTGGCTTCGGTTAACATGAGTCTAATACATGCGTAAATAAACTCTTGTTATCCACCACTATATATACTGACATGACATGTTTTTCAATGTAAAGACTTTATCATAAACCGAACAACATGATGGATATAAAGAGAGACATGACTCTTCATGTCTCTTTAAAGTCTAATTATCATAAGGTGGTGTTTTAACTTTAAAGTCTTTTCATAGACTGGTCTTTTTTCCAACTCTCTTTTGTCATAAGCATATGCTCTTATTCTCCCATCACATAGGGCTACTAGCCAGCCACTTCTATTTAAACGTGACAGTTCTTCTTCTAACCACCATACTGATATATTTGAATACTAAGTATATGAATAATTGACATGAATCAATTCTTTTTCTCTCTAATGACTGTCATCAGTTTATCAATTTTCCCAATATGTTATAAGTAATATTTAAAACCTTGGATTTTTATACAAACTAATCAACCACTAAATTTCACGTGTCGAATCCATCAAATGTTGTAGATATCAACACATCCAATGTATCAAGAAGAAAAAAACATACAAGATCTTTAATGTTCCTCCTCCAAGAATCGTATCTAATCTAATCTTTCTTGCAGAATAATTAAAACTAATCTCCAGAATAATTAATCTAAGTCATAACCCATCACACACATACTACTACGAATCGTGTCTCACATCAGACGCGAGAAGTCAAAAGTAAGAACCAATGTGGCAATGTCGTAATTACATAGAAAACCTTAGGGCATTGTGTAGCTCTCTTCACTATATAAACCTTCGTCTCGTCCAAAATCTCAAATCCATCTGCTTCAGTTCTCTCTTCCTTTCTTTTAACACTTCTCTCATCGAACTCGCAAACCGGAATAAAAATGGCTGGAGGCATCGGAAAATGCAGCAAGATCCGACACATTGTGAAGCTGAGACAGATGCTCCGGCAATGGAGGAGCAAGGCGCGAATGTCGTCTGCCAGACGCTGTGTACCGACGGATGTGCCTTCGGGACACGTGGCGGTCTACGTTGGAAGCAGTTGCAGGAGGTTCGTGGTGCGGGCCACGCATCTTAACCACCCGGTTCTCAGGAATCTCTTGGTTAAGGCCGAAGAGGAGTTCGGTTTCGCTAATCACGGTCCGTTAGTTATTCCATGTGAAGAATCGGTTTTCGAGGAATCTATTCGGTTAATAAACCGGTCATGTCGGTTCAACTGTACCGATGACTTGAAGAAAAACCGCCAAGGTGGCAGTAGGAGCAAGCTGGATCTTTTGATCGAATCTCGGCCGTTGCTTCACGGTGTATCCGATAAGGCTACCATCTGGTGACCGAGAGTAATGTGATTCGGGTTCATGGTGGCGGACACGCAGGAGATGGCCGTGAAAGGGTGGATGAGTCGTCTTTCCACCTGTGTCGTCCCGAGTTCGGTTCGAATCCGAGTTTTAACAGAAAATTGCGGTCTAGTTTTGGTATTGGCTTGTAAAACTGACTAAGCAATTTACATTTCATTTATTTTATTCATTTGTGATTTGATTTTGGTATTGGCTGTACAATATACACAGCAATTTCCATTTATATTGATTTGTTCGTTGTTCAAACTTTTCCAAATAATTAATGATGTCTAACTAGTGGCTTATCCGGAGCAAAATTATAAATCACTAGTAATATTCTACAAATTCAAATCTTCATCAGAGGTATTTATTACAATTTTTTTTTGCAAAACTAAACTAAGTAAAAATAATCACGGTAGGCAAGTGCCACATCCACTCCACACCTAGCCTCGCTCATGTATCTAACAATGAATTCTTTTTATTTCAAAATGTTAGATGTTTAAACTTTTTTCGTACATACAAATAAAATGTATTAAATTTTAATTATAAATACATAATTTTTTGCGATTATAAATTTCATATAATTTTAAATTAATAGAAATTTAGTAAATGCAATTAATTTTTTGAAGTTCACAATTAACCACGATTAAAATATTAATTGGTTAAAGTACATTAAAATACCAAAAAAATATTTTTTAATCATTTTTTCTAAAATACTCATT
Organism: Raphanus raphanistrum subsp. raphanistrum; assembly: GCA_019706035.1. Taxonomy (NCBI): domain Eukaryota; kingdom Viridiplantae; phylum Streptophyta; class Magnoliopsida; order Brassicales; family Brassicaceae; genus Raphanus; species Raphanus raphanistrum. The sequence goes on from CM033986.1 coordinate 22,999,316, forward strand.
TTTATAATAAAAAAAAAATAGTAATGTTTCGAATCGAGATGGGTTTATTGGACTAGGTGCAAGTATGTGATAACCGTAGATTAACAGCATGCTCTTATACTTGTGACATTTAACCTCATTGTTAAGCATCCTAGCATACACTCGATTTATAAACTTTGCAATTAGCATTGGAGTGTGAACATTGAATTTTGTTCAGCATGTTACATAACTCGAGGGAGTCTTTAATCCCGGTCGACCACAGTATGCAGTATGCACAAACATACCAAGACAAATCAACATATCACCAATTTGCAACATACTTTTTTTTGTTTGAACACACGCATTTGCAACATACTAGAAAGTTTATTAAAAAAGGTCGAGATTCTGAAACGGACCAGGACAAATGGAAACTCGATTAAAGAGAGATAAACTGGCCCAAGAAGAATGGAGTGGCCCATCAAACCCCAATCCCAGGAAAGTTCGTATCTTCTAAGCATCGTTCATTCTACACGTACTTTGTCATTAATGAAAACACTAGCCTTTGACCCGTGCGCACGGGTATCATTTTTTAAAAAATGAATAATATATATATATAATATATTGTTAACAAAATATAAGAACTTATAACATTACATATAACTTTATATTAAAATGTTTTAACTGTAAATGTAAATATTTTATTTTGTTTTTCTGCTAAATATATTAATTTTTTTAACTTTATGGAAATTTGCTTAACTTTAACTAATTTTTTTTATTACATAACCGATTTTTAGAAATTGTTATAATTTGTATTTGCCACAATTTAATGATGATAATAACTTTTATATTAAAATGTTTTAACCGTAAATTTAAATATTTTATTTTGTTTTTTTTGCTAAATATATTAATTCTTTAACTTTATGGAAATTTGTTTAACTTTAACTAATTTTTTTATTACATAACCGATTTTTAGAAATTGTTATAATTTGTATTTACCACAATTTAATGATGATAATATTAAATTTCCTTGACCACTATTGCGTAGAAATGTGAACAGTTGTATACTTAGTTACATATTTATCATTAACTATTCATTAATATTTGTCATGTAATTGATTTTTTAAAAAAGTTGTTACTAAAGTTGATTCGAAAATGGGCTTTCGAAATAATTATACTGGATTTAAACTTGGACATTTGTTAGTTAATTGGGCTTCTTAATATGAGAAGCTTTGTTTTTTATATTGTTCTAAAATATTAAGGAAGTAAAATTGATGGGCCGTATGAATACCTCTTCGGTCACAGTGATTTTGGTTTCGAGTTATCGCCGGGTCAAATTTAATGAGATGGTTTAGCAATGTTATAAAACGATTGATTATAAGTTTAGTGGCATCCATCGTAAATAATAAGAAAAAATCAGGGTAAGTACTTATTTGTTCTTTACTTTTAATAGGATAGACTAGATCTTGACCCGTGCGACCGCACGGGTATTAATTTTCAGTTTTAATTTTTATTTATTTATACTAAAGATTATATTTATAATATTTGATCGTTTTATATTTATTAAGTTAGGGATAAGTATTTGGGTATCTACTCGAATTCGGTTAAAATTTATTCGGGTTTGAGATTTTCGAGTTTAAAAATTCTAACTCTATTCGGGTATTTATAAACTTTGGTTCCGGTTTGATTTAGATCTTTGCGGGTTTTATAACCCGTTTAAATTATTTTTAAATTTTAAAAATTTATATATCTTTAAATATCCTTAAATCTGAAAAAATATAACATGTAAATTTGAGTAATGTAAGGTAAAATACCTAAATTAAAAATTAAAATAAATTTAACTTGAATATTTAGATGAAGAATAAATAAATATATATATATATATATATATATATATTAAGTATTTTTGGTGTTTTGATTATTGTTTATCTACTTTAGATGTTTACTTTTGATTATTTTTTATATTTTAAATCAACTTAAAATAGTTAGATATTAACTCGAAAAATAGCTAACATATTGAAGTATATAAATATGATTTAAATACATTCGGATATCCGAAATATTTCGTTCGGATAAAGTTTAGTTATGGTTCTCTAGATACCAAAATGGTAAATCCGTTTGGATATTATCTAGTTTCGGTTCAAATTTGGTAATACTTTTCGTTCATATTTGTTCAATGAAGAGTTGATATTATAATTTTCATGAATTATTTGTCCAATAAAAATGTGTTTTTTTGAATTTGACATTATTTTAATTGAGAAGTTAATGAAATGTATTTAATTCAAATTTAATTTTAGAAAACACATTAATGTAAGTGGAAAAGACAAAGCATTAAAATAGGAAATATTATTTAATTGTGTATTTAATTCAAATTTAATTTAGAAAAACACATTAATTAAAGTGAAAAAGACAGCATTAAAATAGGAAGTAATATTTAATGTCAGTGGCATAGAAATGTAAATAACACTGAAAACTAAGAGGCATTTTATATGTGTACTTCTTTTTTAATAATATAGATGATGACAAATAATAAAATTCTTGAGAAACTGAGTCCGCAAGAACTGTTGATCTGGAGATGCCTGCCTATGTATCGTGCGCGCATAGTTTAAGCTTATGTCACGTTCTCTCTGCAACTTGTAGTTATGTGATGAAATAGTGGTTACTGTTGGTTAGTATCGTAAATTTAGTACAACTACAGAGGAAAAAAAAATCAAAGAATGGGACCCATTATTCACATGATACGTTGGTACTTTGTCGGGAAAACATGAAATATTTCCCAAAAGGTGCCTTACACTTTTTTTCCCTATCTTATGCACCCATCACCACGCCAAACATCAATGACATGCTCATTACTTTCGTTTCGCTATTATGTTCCCCAATTAAACTTTTGATTTCAAATTCTCAATTTCACCTTTTTCTTTACTAATTTTGCACTATCCGCCACTAATTTTTGCTATTTCTTTTACTCATTTCCATGCATCCTACTAGCAGAGAAAACAAATTTTAGGCTTACCTTCAACATTATTCTCTAACGTTTACAGTATGTGTCTCGATGCGCAAGTTGTATTAGAAAGGAGCCACCAAAAGAGTACATAAAATATTAATACCATCCTACTTAATCCAAAGCTACAATCTGTTTGATTATCATCCAAAAGGCACTCTAGTCAACATGTAACAACTAATAGTCTCAACTAATACAACAACAACAGCCACCGTGATTCAAATATTGATCAACCTTTTTGACATAATGTACTCAACTTTCTTTAAATAGAACAATCAAGTTCTATTAGTGTTAAATTTACTAATACAAAAATTGAATTTATTAAAAAAATTTACTCCAATATTTCCTCTTTTTGTCCGTGATTTAAGATGGTGGGAAATAAAACGTTAAAAACAATAAATTTTTCAAATTAATTCTTTTGAGGCAGCAGTATCTTTCCTTTTTTAGTTTTTTTTTGTTTTTCACAAAAAATAAAAATAAAAATAAACCTCACTTAATCCACGCGTAAACCAATAAAGAGAATCCAAGACCATTCCCGGAGTCGGTACCGGAAGAACCTCCTCCTCCGTACTCCGCCTCATCGGCGCTACTAGCCCACTCCATAACCGACGAGCTACAAGCCGACGAGGCCGAAGACATGGAGATGGAGGAAGAAGAAGAACTCCTCTTGCTCTTAACGAATCTCCTCTTCATCTTCCTCCACTCCACCATCCCTTTAATCCCCAAGCTTCTTCCCCCACACTGCTTCTTCGGATTCTTCCACACAACGACGCCGTTTTCATCACTCCTCTCTACTTCCTCTTTCCTCTCCTCATCCTCTGGATCGCTCTCGAACCTGAACATAAACACCGCGTGTCCCCCTCCTCCTCCCTCCCCGGAAGCTTTGCTCTGGAACAGCCAATTGTAAACGTCCCATGAGATCTGCACCGGAACCCCATCGATCTCCACCTTCTCGTTCCCTCTGAACTTCCACCTCAGCCGCTTCACCTGCAGCACAAGCTTCCCATCCACGCTGAAGCACAGCCTCGCGTCCTCGTCGACTCTGCAGTCGATCGATATCTCTCTATTCTTACCTCCGAACCTCGCCTTCGTCGAGAAAACCCTAGCTCCGAACACGTGCTCCTTCCTCAGCAGCAGGGCCTGTGGATTCGCGGGAGGTTTCGCCGATTTGACCCTAGCGTACGCCTCCTTGACCGAGTCTCCGACTAATAGAGCCATCTCGCCGTCGACGATCACGGCGATGTAGAAGCCGGATCTAGGCTCGGATCCGGAGTCGAATTTGGCGCGGGTGAGGTCCCAGAAGACTTGGAGTTTGGGGGAGACGGATCTGGATCCGCGCCTTCTCCAGAAGGCTAATGTGTTGAGGGTGAGGTGGAAGGAGAGGGAGGAGGAGAGGGAGAGATCGGCTGAGGAGAAGGAGAGAGGTGAGGAGCGGTTGTAGTAGTCTTGGGAGTGGAGGAAGAGGTTTAGCGAGTGGCCTCCTAAGAAAGTGCGTGACCATGTCAGGTAGAAAACGCCGTGGTCCGTTTGGTATAGGCATGTTGTGAGGTTCGGGTCTCCGGAGGATAAGGGAGACGGTGATTGCTTCGTCGTCGGCGGTGGCGGAGGAGGAGGAGGATGAGGATGATGATCGGAAGCAGGGCGGAGCCATGCCGGGGTGTTGCAAGATGGAGACATTAGAGAGAGAGAGAGAGAGAGAGAGAGAGATGTTCTGGCTCGAATCATACGGGAGTTGTATTTGTGAGGTTTTTCAATGGGTTTTTATTACTTTCCTTCTTCTTTTTTTTAATTTTCTCAAAAAGGTTTTAGTATTTAATAAAAAGCTTTGTTAGATCATAAAATGGAATGGTTATAAATGATGTTCTGGCTCGAATCATACGTAACAAAATTTGGATGCAGGCTGCCAAAAAATAAAAAAATTAAAGATTTAGATAGAACTTGGAAGGAACTTTCAACTTGTAAACTTGGACATGAACTGACTTTTTCAAACTTGACTTTCTTAGTGGGATGATGATAGATTCAGCTTATACACGTATTCATCCCCCTTATCTGTCGACTGTCGTGTGTAGAACACGGTTTAACTGTAACCTTTCTGTAAATTTTTGTAGAATTGATTTAACCACCAACATTTTGGTGATATATTGCTTTGTCTTTGTTTTTCTAGCTGTAAAAAGTGTGTAGAGATTAGGGTCCCTTAAACATTGTTTAACTGTTCGACTATGAGGAACATGTTATGATAACTGCATGCACACTTCACTCTTCATTGGAGAACATAATCAATTGTCTATCCATTATTTCACATTATATGACCTGAAAAGTGATTAAAATTTTAAAATATTTTATTATGAATCAAAATTGTAATATGTATAGATTTTTGTTATTGTTAATAGTGGTGCGAGGCAGTACAATCTGTCTTCAAAGCCTTAAACTGGAATAGAGTGGTATTGACAACTTATTAGGAGCTTAATCTTAAATTGTCCTTTTATCACATTAGTCTGATCATTATTCTCTAGTCTCTATTGATAATCTTGGAAGACAATTTATGATGCATCCCTTATGCTGCTGGGAACAAAAATAATTGGTTCGGTCGAATAAATAATACTATCGCTTAAGAAAACATCGTTTTCAGATTATTTAATTATTTTAAAGTCGTATTTTATTGCTTTGTCGAGTTATTCGGAATTCGAATACGTTGGCAGACAGCTAAAAGGAGCTGGATAAGTACTCATCGAGTTATTGAAAAAGGCATATCCATATTATTAATTTGATATTTTGTTACAACTATATATCTTCATCATCTTACTGCTACAAAACAAAATGTGTGTTCGAAACTTCAACTTCAAGAAACTAAAACTGTAATTTTGAAGCAAACCACTATATTAACTAAACTTTTTTTTTTAACTATATGTTAACTAAACTTTAAGCGTAAACGTGACATGAAATTGTTTATTTCCACTTGCCAGACTGCCACTGTATAAAAAAGCTCGCCTGTACAAACATGTGGACTGATCTAAAGGATTTGGGATGATACAGCAAATGGACGACAAATATTACATAAACTAATTGTTTCATGATTTGCATGTTCATTGAATATTAAACACTGGTATTTACAATATAAGATTGGTAACTCAACCTTTTTTGGTGCAAGGTAAGTCAACCTTTTACATGAGTTATACCAACTTATCGGTAGAAAAAACGATTTGAAGATCTCGTGTTAGGATCATTCAGATTTCAGAAGTTTATATTTGTACCAATTTTAGACTGTAAAACTAGTGTCTTATATAACGAACATGTCCATTAAACCTAAGGGTCTAATAGTAACATTTTTATGGTTGATTAAAGATAGTAAGTCGGTGGTCGAATAATTCTGTCGGTCACCACTCACCACTTATAGAACGGATCAAAACTGGGATAGAGGAGCATTTAGATATGTGTTATCCAAGTGTAAGAAAAAGAGGAAGTTGAAGAATCAATCATTTATGGATTTTTATCACAAGTGTATACATTTTACACGTTTAAGGAAAGAAACTAGGAAAAAAAAAGTAAGAGAGCGATGAAGAGAAATGGTTGACTAAAGTTTTATCGTGTGGGAGACTTAAGACTAGGTCAGTTTGAAACAACAACACGCATTTTAGTATTCAACGTTTCAATTAACTCTTCTCTTTTCTCGAGTCTCAGCTTTCGTTTTCTTAATAGACTGACCCTTCATAGATTCTCCTCCCAACTTTTCTGAAATACATCTTTTTATCAGACCCACTTCATTAATATCCTTGACTAAATGATATAAAAAATACACATACGACAATGTTGCGATTATATATAGTCCAATATTTTAGTAGAGATTGTTTCCATGTAGATGTAGGTCTTTCACTAACTTGGAAACCTTTCGCTCTTTTTCTAAAAACTTATTTGCAGTTCACGATAGTGTATCTATGCATATTCTTTTTAAAGTATTATAGCTTGTTTTATAAAAATAATTAATCAATCGGCGGAATATTAGCTGCGATGAAGAAGTAACTGAGATCCCGGACTATGGCGGTGGGAAATAGCAGGTTGATGTCGGAAGGTCATTACTTTATAATATACATACGTAAATGTGAACCACTTATATCACCCAAAAAAAAAAGAAATGTGAACCACTGCATGATCTGCACCAAACAAGGGGGTCCACCACGTAGAAATATTCTTCGTCTGCGAACAGAACACGACTTGTTTGCAGTAATAGATAACCAACCAGAGTTAGACCCGGATCGAATCGTACCGGGTTTGAGAATTAAAAATCGATTTAGTGGGTCAATTCCGGTTCGTTTTTTAAAGCATTTAAAATTGGAAATAAAACTCGAAACATGAGAAGATAAAATTGGAATGGGATTTTATTGATTGATTTGAGAATCAGGATAAGTAGAACCAGAGTCTTCTTTATGAATGATGTCCTGGTCTCAGATCTGTCCTAAATCCTAGGTGTTGATGCTCAGTGGTGCTAAGATTGAAAGCAAGTCTCAGACCCACGTTTACTGAAGCTTTCCAGCATTTATAATATAATTGGGCTTGGCATTTCATTTGTACCACTGTTGGGCCCAGTTGGGCTTTTAATGAAACCTTGGTTGACAAAAAAGAAAAGAAAGAAAAAAACCCTATTATATATCCTCGTTTCTTCTTCCTCCTCCTCCACTCAGGCGGCTTCTAATCGCCGGTAAGTCCATATTCTCCGACTGTTTCCATTTTTATCGATCTCGGTGATAATATAACAAGTATGTTTATGTAGAGCTTCTCGTGTGATATATTAACTTAGGTAGTGTGGTAGAATGTTAAAAGTCTTTGTAATATCTCTACTTAGATCAAACTATTCGAGTTGAGTCTATAGGTGGGAAAAATATGAATTCTGGTTCTTGTTATGCCGTAGCTTAAACCCTTTTAAGCCACTCTCTCTTTCTTATTAACTTGCTGTCTTTTTTTTTCCTAATATTGAACTAAGAAAAGACGACTGAGTAGAGAAGGGTGTGGCTGCAAATGTCGGAATCAGAAAAGAAACCACTTTTCATACCAAAGGAATGGTCTGATGCAGCGAGTTACGTTTCCTGCAGCAGTACGTTGCAACCCGCTGTAGCTTTGGTTTGTGGTCCTAAAGACAGTGGGAAGACTACATTCTCCCGCAATCTTGTTAAAGTTCTTCTCCAAAGGTCATTGCTTTATCTACGCTATGCAATCTTTTATTCATATGAATGAGTTGGCTGAACATGTGGGTTTTTAACAGATACAAGAGGGTTGCTTATTTGGACATTGATGTTGGTCAGCCTGAATTCACTGTACCTGGTTTTCTTTCTCTCACAGTTGTCGATAAATCCATTCTAGGTAGCTACCTCTCTCTCTCTCTCGTTGTTAATTTATCAATTTATGTTATTGGTTTACATTTTTCTTCTTTGTCCTAGACCAGGATTGGACAGCTCCTTGTTTAAAGACACCGGAGAGGTAGTTTAATTAGTTAACTTTTTTTTATGGATTTAGTGTTTTAATATTCAAAACCATTTAATCCTCTTTCTCTTTGATTTGATGATGATGTAGATATTACTTCTATGGTGATGATTCTGCAAAGAGAGATCCAAAGGCTTATCTACAGTTTGTATACACCTTGTTCGATTACTACCAGCTACACTTCTGCAAGTCGAGTGAGAATAATAAGACTGCGTTACCTCTTGTCATTAATACCCCTGGCTGGGTTAAAGGTAATTCTTTATGTGTGTGTTTGGAAACTGTTTTTTTTTTTTTCCTTTTTTTCTCTGATATTATGAAATCTTTTTAGGCCTTGGCTATCATGTATTGGTTGACGTATTGAGATATGTTTCTCCCTCCCATGTTGTGAAAATCAACATCGAAATTCACAAGAAGAACCTACCAGCTGGGTTGTTCTGGTTAGACGGTTATCATGATGAGAGACCTCATTTGCTTGAGATTCAATCTGCTTACCCAGTCAGTTACTATCGATCGTATGTCCTGTACAAAAAGCTAGTTGAACAATCTCATTATTGTTTTGATGTAATAATTAAAGAGGTTTTGTTGTGTATTCTTCGTATTTGTACAGCGCAGCGGAAAAGCATGCTCGACGTTTGATGAGGGATAGGCGTATAATCGCCTACTTCAAGCAATGCATTAAAGGAAAAGAAGTAGACACGACCAAAGAGCTTTCCCAAGAACTCGCTTCTCTTGTTCCTTACGAGGTTCCAATATCTAGTTTAACAATCACTCATCTACATTGTCAGGTGAAAATTAACTTTAGACAAAAGGTTAAAATATGTCTAATATATGTATGGTCTGATGCCTAATGATGAGTTTCTTTCTCTCTTTTTGTTTTATTCTCTCGCTAGATTCCAAGTTCAGAAGTGTTTTATAGTTTGAATGCTTCCATTGTTGGTTTGGGGATTAGCTCTCAAGTGTTTGAAGATTTGCCTTTATGCGTTGGTCTTGGTAAGTTGCTTGCTCTCTTATCCGTTAGTGCATTGCTTGGGTGTAAGGTTATTTATTGTGAAAATTGGGTTTTGGATGTGAATAGGAATCGTGAGGGGAATAGACATAGAGAGAGGAATCTTGTATGTGATCACTCCAGTTGCAGAAAATGTGGTTGAGAAAGTTGATCTTCTATGGCAAGGCTTCATTCAGATACCTACTAGTCTTTTGGGGGTGAAAGATTACAGGTCTCCTTATCTGTCTCCCTATGTCTTAGCTTCCACCTAAACTTCATCTTCTTTTAAGACTTTCTTTGCTCAGTATTTTTTTTTTCTGTTTGCTACTAGTATGTATCATTAATTTATCTAATACCAAGTTTCAGTTTCTTTTTTTTTGTTGGTCAATGAAACTACTAGTTTTTTTTTGTTAGACAAAGACTGTGATCACAAAAACAAGTTGTAACTTGTAACACAGATTCATTGTCCAAAGCATCTCATGGATGCAGCTTTAAATATTTTACAGTCAAAATAGAATCTGTAAAGATCTATTGTCTTAATAAAGATTGGCATAACTAAAAATAATTCTCAAATGTTTAACCTGAAAAAGAAGTCGCTCTCATTTACATGACAACTGAGAGTTCAACAATAGTTTTATTTTGAAGAAGGCAAAAGATGAAATAAAAACTCAGTTACTGGAATGATGTTACGGTTAAGAATACTTTCCAAACCCAATATATACACATCAAAACCACCTACCGGGTCAATCTTAAACCGATTAGAAAATAACCGGTTGTACTAAGGTGTGTGTGTTTAGCAGTGATCCATGGAAGCAGATCTTCTGATGGTTTTCAAGGTTCCACCAAGTTCCATGGGAACCAAAGGTATAAGAGAATGCAAGACGTCTGTAATCAACGGTCTATAACTCGGTTCTGGCTGCACGCACAAAACCGCCACTGCTGCTACCTACATATATACATACATATATTTGCATCACAACTCTCTCAAAAACCAAACCACCTCTCTAGAATTTGGTGCAAACTAACCTGGTAAAGATGTTTCAAGTCCATCGTGTCTTTAATAGCAGGATCTACCACGTTTGGTAACTTGGTTCTATCAGTGAGATAAGGCATTGCCTGAGAAATAAAGAAAGAAAGAAAACAAAAACCACAAATTCAAGATTTCAAGTCTTAGAAGAGAGTTACAAGGAAAGAAAGTATGAGATTATGTAAGTACCCAAGTGATGATGGATTCACATTCACCAGGACCAAGCTTCTCAACAGGTTTTTTCCCAAGCAAAAGCTCTAATAACACTACTCCAAAAGCATACACGTCGCTCTTCTCTGTCAATTGCCCTATATATATATTCATGTACATAAAAGTTATATGGTAATGAGGAGGAAGATATGCATATGGTTATCATAATGAACAGTGCAGATTATTACCGTCAAGAAGATACTCTGGTGCAACGTAGCCAACTGTTCCAGAGAGTTTAAGGTTCTTCTTCTTTGGTCCATTCACAACAGCAAGACCGAAATCTGAAATCTACATTTTCATTCATAAAACATGTAGAGAGAGCTTTTAGATAAATAACAAAAGGAAAATGATACTCTAAAGATAGGTTTGTTTTACCTTAGCGTTGAAATTACAATCCAATAAAATGTTGGAAGATTTCAAGTCTCTGTGAATGATCGCTGGATGACAACGTTCATGTAGATATTCTAGTCCCCTAAGAGTCGGAAACACACACACAAAAACAAAAACAATAGTTGTTTAGTAATCTAGAAACTGTTGTGTAAACACACAAGAAAGCATAGCATTCTTTCACCTCGCTATATCAAGAGCAATCTTCATCCTCATAGGCCATGTGATTGTGATTGCTAAGCCCCGAGAAGGTCCTGAGAACAAGTACACATCAACACAAAGTTATAAACTCTTGTTAAGAATATGTAAATCTGTTTTTTTTTTTGGTACCGTGCAAGTGAGATTCCAGAGAGACATTAGGCATCAGCTCATAGACGATGAATCTTGCGGTATCATTGGTGCTATAACCCAATAGAGAGATTATATTCGGGTGCTGGATCTTACTCAATATCTCAACCTCACACTGCAAAGCATACAAAACAGACTTAAAGCATAAGCAAAAGCAACTACTAACATGGCAAGAGTTTTCAAGATTGTATTATTGCACCTTAAACTCTTTTGCTGCTTCGTCATTGACACAGTCTAGCTTCTTAACGGCAGCTTGAACGTTGTTCTCTAGTGCAGCTAAATAAACGCATCCAAATCCACCTCGACCCAAAATGTTACTCTCGTTGAAACCATTAGTTCCCTTCTCTATCATACTGTAATCAATCAACGGCGCCCCTCCCTGCTTTGTAGATCTCTTGTCCAATGTTTTACTAGACAAGAACCGTGAGAACTTGATTCCACCACACTCGCAGCCTTCAAAACACACACAAACATTCAAGACGATACTCAAAAACAATCAAAGATTCAGTACATTCATCTTGAATTTGAAGTTGAAGGGCAATATAAAGCAACAAGAACATGAAGAAAAGACTAATAAGAGAAATTTACCTGAGTTCTTGAGGTTTCTTCTCCTATTGAAAACCAACCAATAGAGCAGAAAGCCAAGTAAGAAGATTCCAACTAAGGTAAAAGAAGCTACAAGTGAAATCAACAGTCTCATGTTGTCACTATGGTGTTTATGCTCTCCCTGTGGATATCCTAATAAACCAAGACCAAAAGGGATTAGCTTTTCTTTCTTTCATATGTTTTGAAGTTTTGTTTATCCAATTGACAACCCGCATTAAACCTTCATCCAGATTCAAGAAAATTTTGCAGACCGAGAAGAGAAATCGTGTGAAAAAGTTTAGACCTTTAACGGTGAGAGATGAGCGTTACATATGTAAAGGGGGAGAGAGTACATAGAAGATTTCTTGTGACCCCCCAGTGGAGAAAAACTACCCTCACAAAAGCTAAATTCTTTTTTCAAAGTTTATGCTTTTCTACCAAAAAGTTGAAAGTTTATAACGAACAAAAGAAAAATAATCATTAAAGGCACAGGTGAGCACGAGTAGCTAGAATATGTTTCCTCCTCTAAATCTACAAAAAAAAATTGAAAAAAAAAAAAAGAAGAAGAAATATTGAGTTTCTTACCAGGAGATAAGGAAGGAGTGAAAGCGGAAGAAGGGTGAGGAGCAAGAGATTCTTCTTGTGTATTGTGGAGCACAACAACACATGTGGATTTGTGAAGAAGAACAGAAGCTTGTAGTAAAACAAGTGCTGTAATAACAATTTCCCTCATTTCTTTCTTTTTTCTTTTTTCTTTTTTTTACCTTATCTTTGTAAAATTTTAAATTTCAAAAGAAAACAAAACACACCAAGAATTAATCAGACAGAGTTGTTTAAACTGGTTTTCAGAGATGAGAAATATGTGTAGTTCAAGAGAGACGAGGATGGAGGAATGTGTTTGAAAGTTTGAGAGAGAGAGAGAGACAAATACTTTAGAGAAATATTCACTTTCCTATTAAACCATTGTAGAGAAGGCTCTCTGCAAGGAAAATGTAAAAAGAAAAAGACAAAAGGATTAGGACGAAAATATTTGGAGACGTGGAGCAGTTACCATAGAATTATCGTAAATTTCGTCCGCTTATGGGAACAAATATTTTGTTATAAGGCAAACATATATCATTTTCTAAAATTCAAATGTACACTAAATATATATATCCCATGCCTATCACCATGTCTATATTTATTGTTTTGGTATTAAGGTTTACATTTCTTTACGAATTTACATACATACACGTTTTCGAAAAGTGAAATGTTTTTAAGAAAAATAGTGCTAGTAATGTTCTAGCCTTGACTTTCCAAGCTCCATCAGTATCGAAAGCTATAAAGTAATTTAAACAAGAAAGGTTTTCGTTGCAGAATCTAATAAACTTAAAAATGCGATGACGAATCTGCTTTTATTTATGTCTTGGAAAAAAAAAAGTTTTCCGTTGCTCAATGTATTTTCTTTGTACTTCTCAAATATAGGACTCAAATATATTAAGTCAGCTGATTTTTACAAAAGGTTTTAAAAACTAACGATGGGTAGAAGTCGGGGAGATGACATGGCAACCATCCATGTGGAGACCACTGAACGTCGATCTAAGTTAGACAGAAAAAAAATTACATTTTTTTCGTAGATTTTGAAATTACGTAACCTTTAGTTAAATTGACAAAAGCATGTAATTAAGTAACCACTCCTATGTATTAATAGACAATTTAATATGTGCCAATATACACCCATAAAAAGATAAATTTGGAATAATATGTATATTTGGCTTGGAGTTGGACTTTCTGGTGGACACGGGAAGATTATCAAATTACCCTAATTAGTTGCAATGTGGTTAACTAGATTTCAAAATGCAACTACTTTGACGATGTTAGGTGAAGAATGGTTTGTCTTTGATAAACTATTTAATTGGACAATGTTTCTAATTATTCATAGAGAAATTAACACTATGGGTCACTTTTAAGAATCTAATAACATTCTAAGTCACTTGCAACTACTGAGGTAGTTTTTTGATGGTTAATTACACTCCTAACCTTTATTTCCTTTTGATTTTTTATTTTACAAATTCTTTGAATTTCTTCCTTTAGTTTGGCTCACGGTGATGGTTGTGTTCGTCATCTCCACGAATCTTAACGCGACCAAGCTTTTCCATGGCGTCAAGTCTCCTTTCCCACACTGTGCTCTGTCGTCGGTGCTGCAGGCCTTGCCATCGTGTCTGGGTCGAGCACGCTCTCCTCTGTCGCGACAGAACCAACCGCACTTCTCTTCTTCGTGGTTCAAATCCGAGATTAATTTGGAGCCATCCACCACGGGGTTTCTTGTCCAGGATATCTCAGCTCTCCGCCGTGCTCAGCTCCTGGTTGTCGGAGTCGGCTTGCCGTCGTCATACTCGTCCAGATCGCGTCGGAAGAGAAAGCTCGATCTCCTCTAATGGAGATCTTTAGAGTATTTGCAGAATAGGTCCCTTGAATTTTAATTCATTTCACTTACGCCCCTGACCTTTCTAAATTGCAGAAATGAACTCTTGATTTTGACCAGAATTTTTGATTGTGCAATTTAAGCCAGCAAATATTGTGGATTTGCAGCATTGATCCCTGATCTTTCAATTGTGTACTCCATAACCTCATGTACATTGTAGATATGTATAAATGAGCAATGTACATTGGTCTTGTACACATGTACATTATGCTGATGATCAAGCCCTAGCCATGTGTACATTACCCTCATGTACATTGTAAATATGTGTACACTAGCCTAATGTATATTGGTATATATAAAGAGTGTACATAGGTCTCGTTATATACATGTACATTATTATGATGATTAAGGCATAGCAACGTGTACAATTCTTTATGTACATTGTTTACTTTTGTTGGAAATGAAAATCTGACAAACACTTGTTTACATTGTCTCTGTTATGTGTGTACAAGAGTTGTTGTGTAAAAAAATTTTTAGTACACATGTACGTACAAGATTGTATATTTTTGGTGTACACATATACAAATGTATATTCTCACATACTTTGCAAGTTTGTCTCCTCCGTTAACTAGCACACCGCAATCATAAACCTTTCTTTATCCTAAGCTCTCACAAACTTTGCAAAACCATCTCCTCCGTTACCTATTTTGCAAGAACAACATTTCATCATGTACATGCTTAATAAGCACATGTAATTTCTCTCCACAAAGCCACAACATTCTCTCCATAAGCACATACTGGTCATGAAAGGCCGTGGTGGAGGCGGAAGATGATGCTGCGGTGGAGATGGAGGCTTAAGTGGTGGTGACTTCATAACATGGTTTGACGGCAGTGTTGCGTTTTGTTGCCGAAATCGTTAAGCTTATTTTTTTTTTACTGACAATTGAAGCTTAAGCTCTGTTTTGTTGTAGAAACAGAGATTCGAACATGGTGGTTGGTAGTAACATGGCGGCAACTGATGCGAGGTTTCTAAGTTCGAACTTTGGCAACAGTTTCAGCATCAATACCAGAATTCACAGATGGGATTTTCACGATCGGTCCCAGATCGCAATCCCTAGGGCTCAATCTTCTTCTTCTCCACCGCCTCCGCCTTCATCCTCCGACAAGAACCGCCGCAAAAAGAAGCCCAGAACCCGACCCGCAACGACAGCTACGAAGGAAGACGTCGAGACGGTTACGAAGAAACTCGACGTACCTCTGCCGCCGCAGACTCAATCTCCGTCACCGCCACCGCCGCTGAAACTCTCTAACAAGCTAATACTCTAACATGTGTAGGAGGAGACAATTGAGGAGAATGAGGAATAGAAGACGGAGGACGAGATCTGGAATGGGGTGAAAAAAAATTGTGATGGCGGCAGAGGAGAAGAACAGAGTATCGTAGGAGGGGAGAGAATATATGATTTCTTTTGATTAGAGAAAAGAAGGATATAATTGTAATTTGATGTTTTTTTTTTTTTTTGTAACAAAGCAAAGATTGCTATAAAGTGTGTCGGTAGAAATATGTGACTTAAGAAAATATTAATAAGTAGAAAAGTGATCTTGTGTGTAAATTTCTCTTATTCATATTGCTCTATCCTTTATATGTATAAAGAAACATTTCGTTTTTTTTCATCTTACAAATCTTAATGTTTTTTAGTTTCCGTGTTGCATGTGCAGTGTTTCTGACATAACACTATTCTTCATGGGCTTTAATTTGAAGAAGAGTCTATTATGTATAGCAAATTCTTAACTAATCAATGGGACAGCTAGTCATATTTGGGCTTGAGTCTTGACTATTGACAAAAACACAACAGTAAACTCTTTGAGTCTTTTGGACCAAAATCTCATATAGACCAAGTGACCAAAAAGTAATCTCTCACCTCTTAAATCATTCTACATGGACCAAGAGGAAAAAAATAACAACTTTGCCATTAATGAAAGAATAATATGAACCTTTGGATCATCATTTCTATGTTTAATCTTAGCCACACGATTTCATACATTTCACACTCTATTTATTTTTATATATTTCTCTTTTTTAGTCACAATTACTCACAGCCACACAATCTTCATGATCTTATTTTCTCATTCGACTAGGTACAACTAGTATAACTCGTACAACTAAATATATTAAAAATTGTATATTGATATATAAATGTTATAATTTACATATGAAATAAATAAATAAATATTATAGCTGGTATATGATGACAAAATTTAATCTGTTTTATTTGAGATTTAATTTTTTTTAGTTACATTATTACATTATACTCTAATTTACATTGTATACTTTATACTCTTATGTTTTAAACTATATTATTATGATAAACAAACATTGAACATATTTTTACAAAGCTATAATGCGAAAATATTGGCACGTACAACCTCTAAAGCTATACATATAAATAATTGATGTAATTTTTATTTATTTTCGACGAGTATTACTGATACAACTGGTACAACTTTAACATTTCAGAAATTTACAAAACCAATTTGGTAATCTACATGAGATTACAATCAAATATCTTAACTAGTATGTAGTCAAAAAGTTTATCTTAATTTATTTGAAGTTTTGGAACAAATATTTGAAAATTATTATATAACTTCATAAGTTTACATGATATACCTTATACTTTTAAGGTTTGTTAACTTGTTTGTCCACATAATTTTGAGAAAACACACATGAAATGTATTTTTACAAAATTGATAATTTCATTGTAATCGGGCAAAGATATGTAAACATAAATAAGTGGTACAACTAAGGTAAATGTATTTATTATATGGTACAACTAATATTTTTTGATTTCACTGTCAAAGTACAACTATGCACAAACTAGTACAACTCAAAAACTAATACAACTATATACAGTCGGTAAAACTAAAAAACTGGTACAACTACTTGTTATTTTATTAAATATTATTCTAAATATGTATCATATTTTAAACATTGTGGTTGAACACTAATATAGATAGATGTACTAGTTGTACTATTCTTAAATATTATTCCATAGTTGAATCTTTGGTATTAGTTATACCAAAATACATGTACATTTAAACTAAACACAATTTTCATAATTTTGATGATTTAATTGTAATCAGACAAAGTCATGTAAACATAAATAAGTGAAATAACTAGATTATGTCGTACAACTAAACATGTTAAGAAATGATATAACTAGTATAACTGATATATTTGATATATAAATTATATAATTCATATATAATATAACTGACACGACTAAAAAATCATATTTTTATATGAAATAAACAAACAAATATCTTAATTGGTAAATGTTGACAAAATTTCATCTCTTATTTGAGAGTTCTTAACATTTTATTCAATTATTACATTACACCATTAATTTTACAATATACACCCCTATATTTTGAGGTTTATTAACTAGAGTTTTCATACCATTATGAAAAAATACATGTATAACTGGTAAAACTATGTTTTATTTACGAAATGGAAATGTGGTTTCTCTCATGGAGTTCCGAGCCTGCTTGGTTGGATTTGACGAGGTCTACCGTGAACACCACCGTCAAGCTTTCTCTTTTTCGCTACGACTTCACTCTTCTTTTCCGCATCTCTCTTTTTTCAATGTGTTTTTCTTCTTCTTCCTTGCGACATCTCTCTTCTTCACAATAAATTCTTTATTTTTGTTTGTCTCTGTTGAATCACTCTTACTCATTGTCGACCTTTCCTATTCTTCTTTTTCAGGTGAATCATGTTTTTTGAACCATGGTTGAATACTTTTCTGTCTCTGCATCTATATTTTTGGCATCGAAAAATAAAAGATGAAGATGATTTTTTCCGAAAATAATACAACTAGTATAATTAGTACAACTTGTAAACAAATCATTATCCAAATCAAATATTACTAACAATATACTATTCATGTATTTGATACATGCAGACGTGGAAAGATTATACTAACATATCTTATTGATTCTACATCATTCTCTTTTCTATCATTTTATTACACTGAAAACAAAAAATATAAATCACTATATTAATTGAAAAGTTGTACTAGTTATACATGTTTTAGTTGTAGTAGTTATAATAGTTATACTCAATCTATTTATACTAGTTATATTAGTTGTAATAACTTGAGTTGTACTAGTTATACTAATTCTAGTTGTACCAATTGTACTAGTAATATTCTATGTTCTTTATTGTCGGAAATTTTGTTTATAGGAATTTAGATTTGATTATATATGAGAGAAAATGGAATGAGAATAATGAGAAACTGATCAATTTGAGATAAGAATGAAATTTCGTAAGATATGAAGATTTTATTTTATTTTTGATTTTGATTTTGGGATGGATAAATTTTTTTGATATAAAGAATTTAAAATCTGGGTTTTTATTGTTGTGAATTACAATGGATTAAATGGAAACTGAATAATATAGAAAAGAACAGATGAATGACACAATTTGAATTTGATTTTTATAAAATGGTGATAACAATGGAGATGAGGTCCTGAAGATGAAGAGGAGCGTGGAAAAGAAGAAGAGATTTGGGATTTAAAGATCCATATTTGATTGGGTCGGATCACTGGGTTTGGATAGATAGTGGTTGGGTTGGTAAATAAATAGATCTTGTTGGGTTTTATGGGTGTTTTGTCTATTTTTGTATTTAAAATTAATTCAAAATAAAAATCAAAATACAAAAGGTCTTTTTTAGATTTTTTGGTGGCCATATGGTCTATCTTGGCATTTGATCCGAGTCTTTTCTACAAAAGATGAAAGGTAGAAAGACAAAATCTTTTGCATTTCTTTAGTAAGTTTATCGACAATAAGCAAAAGGAACGAGTTTAATCTTGGAATAACCAAAGTTGCAGGAAAATGGATTTTGCAACACTATTTTTTTTTTTTTTGACAAAACTGTAGTGCAGAGGTACTCTGCATACTAAGAACTTTTCAACCTTTCTTCCACGAGCTCGATGCACCAATATAGAAGCGATTCAATCCGGTTAAGAATGCACAGAATCTCAAGTGAGGATTCCTGGTCTTGATCCTTGTGGCGTTGGTTCTCTGCAATGCTGCCGCTCACAATAGTGCGGAGAGGCAGAAGCCATCCCTTGTAGTCTCTCTCCAGAGTCTTCTTTGACAAAAACCCACTACTACTGCTTGTCTCTTTACCTGCTTCACTTTCTATATTTTAGTCTCAAGTCAGAACACAACAACATGAACAACAGAAAATATCTTATAGATTATTCGAGAAAATTTTAAAGAATCAGGTTTCCTCAATTTACCTGGGATGAAATGAGATACAGCAAAGTACAGTTCAATATGGGAACTTTCCGAGTTAAAAAGACTTTTTACCTCTTGAATTATTTAACAATGCAAATCTATAGAGGTTCAGAGCTGCCAGAACCTGCGCAAACACAAAACAATATGTTTCATGATTTAAGCATGCTATTCCCATTTTAACTGAAAGGGGGCATGTCCTCCATTTCTCTGTATGTATGTCCACCCCTCTCAAAGCAATTATCTCAAACAGAAATGATATAGGAATGAACAAACTTACCTCATCACTCTGGTCCGGGAAGAGTGGAGGACCACCATGTGGAGGCTTTAAGACCAACTCCACTAGCTCAGTAACATGAGAATCACAGTCCGTAGCTTGCAAGCTGCTTGTGCTCATAATGTTGTTTCTTACTTGATCCAGAAGGATCCCTCTCTGGGCGATTTAGCAGAACAATATTAGTTGAGCTTTCTTATTAAAAAAAAAACAGGACCACAGAAGACATGCTAAACTATGCAGCTTATATATATGGTCTACACATGCAAAGGTGTATCTTCACAATCAACATCATCTCTGTGCCATTGTCACATGCTTTACTGTTAATAAAGTTCAAGGTGATACGAAAGTACTAACCATTGTGGAAGACTGGGAGTTTGTGACAAGGGCTTTTAAAACGTCAAATCTCTGAGGAACTGGTATATCAGATATAATCTGATCAAACAGCACAAAGAGAAAGGACTAGTAAGACGACACATATGATTGATTAATCATCTCTTTTCATTCTACTAGGCTAGTCAGTACACGTGATTATAGTCAAGGTTTACTTTACCCTCTTTAGCGTCTCAAATGTCTTCTTCCTCAGATCCGCATCTGGAGCATACATGATCACCAATGTAACAGCCTGGGAGAGAAACAAATGAGGCACTTAAGAATACTTGTAAACCCCTGAATGAAGTAAAAAGACTAAAGAGATTTAGATTATTATGCCTGTAAAGCAGAGTAGATGCTAGTTGTGTACTGCGAACAATCTATCTGCGCGTTGCATTGAAATGGAGTTGCTCCTCTGACTATCTCAAGCAAGACCTCAACAGTGTGTCTCTTGAATTCCCAGAGCAAGTCTCCAGAAGCGAGTATGTGTTTCAACATCCCATACGCTTGCCACCTTTTCACCGGATTGCTTTGAAGCTCATTTACATCACTAGCAACATCTGCAAACTCAGGTGAGATCCTCCCCCAGACGAATAGAAGCGATGCACCCAAATTGATGTCAGGGAAAGAATTAAGGAAGTCGTCATCATCATCATCATCTGTTCAAAAAATACAAAGTATTGGTGGAGATGAGAAATTAGGAAAGTAGTGATTATTTGAGAGTAATTAAGAGACTAAACCTTTCGAAACAGTGCTTGTTAATCTATCAGCGTCGTTTCCAGTGATTAAACCAAGGTGTGTTAAGCCACAATATGCCAATAAAGGATTTAACTGCATCACCAGAGGAACACCAGAGTCCACCTTGTCTTTGATGCTAACTGAAAGAACAGCCTGCAAGATCAGATCAATTTTTCAGGTATTTGAAAGACAGTTTCAGAAGAATTCTAGTAGGATATATATAGAAAGTACAAACCGTTATCTGCATCACATAGAGACCAAGCAAACAACAGACTTTTGAGCCTTCTTCCTTCTCCTGTGAAACAAATCAAAGAATGAATCACTTTTAGGTGGTGATTTTTAGGGAATCCCCCTGCCAAATTTGTCATACACACTCACACACCAGGTTTGAAGCAACATCTTTAATGGAAACGGCAATGGCAAGAGCCTTATCAAATAGACCTTCGACTTGCATGTTTGGCTCCAACGACATGTCCTTCAAAACGTTCAAGACAATTGGAACTGCCACTTTTAGCTGCTCGTAGTGACGTCTCCGAACAGAAATAAAAACTGAAACCAAATAAAAATAAAAAAAATTTGAACAACTTCAGAGCTTTTCAATTCAGGTGTCAAGATAAATATTCAATTTCAAGACAGAAAATAAAATTTTCTCAGAGAGCAAAAATCTTCAGTATAATAATACCTTTAGAGAGGCCATGTAATAAAGGAGTAGAAGAAGTGGAGAGTGAAAGAGAGACCCGTGCAGCATCGAGTGACTGGTCATTAAAGATTCATAAGCGCCATAAAAGTACAAGAACTTGTTACTTTCTTATTTCCAAATATCAGAGTAACAATAATACTGCTAGTATATTTATTTTAACCATTAGCTTGGCCTGATCAGAATCCAATTTAACATACCTCACAGAGAACTGAAAGCATGTCACGTGGATTGCATGCTTCCACAAACCGATCAACGATTCCCTCGGCTAACTCTAGACACTTGTTTGATAGGCCTGCAAATTTGGAGATAACTTTTGGCAATTCAAATGACAGTGCATCCATCACATCCTGTGTAACACAATTGAGTTTGGGAGAGAAAAATATCTATAAGTTTAAAAAATCGAAACATGTAAATGAAATATTTTTTGACTGTCAAAAATAAAAAAGTACCTGATTCATCCGAGGAGATGATAAAAATTTCAAAATTTCATCCAAAACTTGGATAACTTCATTCAAAGTTGTTACATCAATCTCATGATCCTCGTCTCCTGCATTCGAATTTGCATCATTCTCATGTTCGTCGTCATCGCTAGCATTGGAAGCTAAGTTCTCTGACAAAGAATTCAGACTGTGGACAAGTTCTGTGACCAAGCTCTCCAAGTCCTGATATTCTCCAGCTTCAACTGACTGAAAAAGCATACAAAGATAAAAAAGGTCAATACTTGAAAAAAAAAATTAGTCCTCTAGACGAAAATACATATAGACCGAAGAGTTCGATCCAATGTGGAAGTTTGATTTGTTTTTTCAATATCAATCCATATTCCGAAGATATGATTCATTCTACTGACAACGAACCACTTCTAAAAATTTCCCAGAAACCCCAAAAGCTAGAGAGAAAGCTTACACTTAAACTCCCGGCTAAAAGCTCTCGTACACGACGAGAATATGAAACAGTATCAGCAGACATCTCCTCACAGTCAAAGCTCCGTACAATCAATCACTGGATCGAATGTAATAAAGCTTTCAACTTTCGACTTGTGTTTCGTTTCTCTCTGACGACAATAACTTAAACAGGGTTTTGCACAAAACTATAGAAAATACAATTCCTAATGAGAAAAGTAAATTTGTATTAAGAAAAAAAAAAAAAAAAAACTCTTCAGTTTTACCAGGTTGTTTGGTTACACGAATATACCCTAACCGGAGATAACCGCCTAATTAAATTAACGTGAAGAATAATCTAAAACACGTTTCCAAACATACCACGTTCGCTCACCTTTCTCATTCCCCGTCTCTCCTATCCCCCCATCAGATCCGGTGCGCACTCTCTCACTCGGATTCTACCTCTCTATCTCCGATCTCGTCGCCATGGAACCTGACGTCAGCATCGAGACTCTCTCCATCATCCGGATCGCCGTCCTCCCGATCGGCACCATCCCTCCGCCGCTTCTCCGGGACTACCACTCCATGCTCCTCCGTCACCACACCATCGCCCTCTCCGCCATCAGCTCCTTCTACACCGAGCACCAGAAGTCTCCCTTCACCAACCAGCCCTGGGAGTCCGGATCTCTCCGCTTCAAGTTCGTCCTCGGCGGCTCTCCGCCCAGCCCCTGGGAGGATTTCCAGTCCAACCGGAAGATCCTCGCCGTGATCGGGCTCTGCCACTGTCCTTCCTCCCCCGATCTCGTCTCCGTCACTGAGAGCTTCAACGTCGCGTGTAAGAGCTATTCCTCGGCTCTCGTCCGTCGCTGCTTCGCCTTCTGCCCTGGCGATTCGCAAGTGAGTATATATATAACTTCATCCTCGGAATGTAGATCTGCTAAGGCATTTTAGCTGGATCTAGTGTGTTGAAGAGACTATGATCAATGTACTGTGTTTTGCAGCTCGAAGATGGAGATAAGAAGGGAGAGAATCTGATTCTGTTTCCACCATCCGATAAGCAGACTCAGGAGTTTCATTTGCAGACGATGATGCAAGACATTGCGGCTTCGCTGCTAATGGAGTTCGAAAAGTGGGTGCTCAAGGCGGAATCTGCAGGCACGATTTTGAAGACGCCTTTGGATTCACAAGCTAGTCTCAACTCAGAGGAGGTTTATGTCTAGGTGTCCTATAGTTTATAGTCTATGCTTCATTTCTTCCTGTGGAAGCATATATAAACTTATTGCCATAGTTTTCTGGGCTCTCATCATTAGTTTTTGGTTGTCATGCAGGTTATCAAGGCCAAAAAGCGTAGGCTGGGACGTGCTCAGAAAACTATTGGAGACTACTCATTGTTGGCTGGTTCACCTGTTGACGCCAATGCTCACTACTCTACTGCTTTAGAACTGGCCAGGTTGACTGGAGATTACTTCTGGTATGCGGGTGCCTTGGAAGGCAGTGTTTGTGCCTTACTGGTAAGTGAGAAAGGCACTGAATATGAAACTGCTCTCATCCGTCTCTCTTTATATTTAGTATACTATCATCTTACAGTTTCTATTTTCTTAATATTAGGTAGATCGGATGGGTCAACGGGATGTGGCTTTAGAGGATGAAGTTAGATATCGATACACTAATGTTATCTTACATTACAGAAAATCATTTATTCAAGAAATTGCTCAGAGGTAATTTAACTCATTACGTGTTTTGCACTCTTCTTCAGTATATTTGTTACTGCAAAATTAGCAATCAGTTCCTTTTTTTTTGCAGAGTTTCCCCCCTAAGCTTTGAACTTGAAGCTACCCTTAAACTGGCGAGATTTCTTTGCAGGTATCATTGTATGCTCTCTGTTTCCTTAAAATAGATGGATTGTGTGCAGTTTGTAAATTTTTGTTTCTACCTTCTGGTTATCCGCATTTTTCCTTGGTTTTATTTGATCTTAACCATTCATACAATGGGATTTTAATTTTTTTTTTCAGGAGAGAACTGGCTAAGGAAGTAGTAGAGCTATTGACCAATGCTGCCGATGGTGCAAAGTCTTTAATTGACGCCAGTGATAGACTCATAGTATATGTTGAAGTAGCACGTTTATTTGGAGAACTTGGTTATCAACGGAAAGCAGCCTTCTTCTGTAGACAGGTCGCCCAATTGTATTTGCAGCAAGACAATCGATTGGCTGCTATAAGTGCCATGCAAGTTCTCTCTATGACAACTGATGCATATAGAATCCAAAGTAGAGCATCCGTGTCAAAAGTTTCTGTTAACAATGTAAGTTCGACAGTATAAGAATTGTTCTTCTCTTGTGGCTGATTGAGCCTTCTTCATAAACATGTTTATTTGGTATCATCACCGTTCATTATCTTGGTGTATCTCCGCGTATTATATTTTGATGTTCAATTGATTTATTGTATTTTATACTGTGTTTGTTGGTAAAGGAAACTGGATCGCGTCAACCTGATACTGGGAAAATGCATCATCATTCCATTGTCTCCCTGTTCGAGTCCCAGTGGAGCAGTTTGCAGATGGTTGTGCTTAGGGAGATACTCCTCTCTGCTGTTCGTGCTGGAGATCCTCTTGCTGCGTGGAGTGCTGCAGCAAGGCTTCTGAGGTGGCATTATCCTCTAATTACACCTTCAGGTCAA
This sequence comes from Raphanus raphanistrum subsp. raphanistrum, assembly GCA_019706035.1. Lineage (NCBI taxonomy): Eukaryota > Viridiplantae > Streptophyta > Magnoliopsida > Brassicales > Brassicaceae > Raphanus > Raphanus raphanistrum. The sequence goes on from CM033986.1 coordinate 23,024,620, forward strand.
AATGGGCTTGCTAGCTCCCTTGCAAATTCAGCGGATAGATTGCCTTCGGGGACTCGCTGTGCTGACCCTGCCTTGCCATTTGTAAGGTATGTTTGTTAGCAGTCAACCATTTTTATTTCAGGGATGTGTTACTTTGTGCACTCTCTTACCCACCCTAACTATTATGTCAAACTTCCTTACACTCTCTTACCCCTACGATGAATTCCCCATCTGTGTTTGTATTTCAAGATCTTCCATGTTTGCTTGGCAGCTGACTCTGGCAAAACTATGTATGGTTCACTAACATTTTTTCATGTAATGATATTTCAGGCTATTCTCTTTCCCACTCCATTCTTCCCAAGTGGACATTGTAAAACGCAATCCAGCAAGAGAAGATTGGTGGACAGGATCTGCTCCTTCTGGGCCATTTATCTATACTCCTTTCAGCAAAGGAGATGCAAACGAAAGTAGCAAGCAAGAATTGATATGGGTGGTTGGCGAACCAGTACAGGTCTTAGTGGAGTTAGCAAATCCATGTTGCTTCGATTTAAGGGTGGATAGTATTTATCTCTCAGCTCACTCAAGAAACTTTGATGCGTTTCCTGTCAGTGTGGACATTCCCCCTAACTCCGCAAAGGTGATCACGCTATCTGGTATTCCAACAGCGGTAGGACCAGTGACAATTCCAGGCTGCACAGTTCACTGCTTTGGTGTTATCACGGAACATGTTTTCAGGGATGTTGACAATCTGCTTCTTGGAGCAGCACAAGGACTCGTGTTTTCTGACCCTTTCAGATCCTGTGGATCTGCAAAGCTACGACATGTATTTGTTCCCAACATATCAGTTGTACCGCCATTGCCCCTCCTTGTGGCAAATGTTGTTGGTGGTGATGGTGCAATTATTCTGTATGAAGGTGAAATTCGGGAGGTGTTTATAAACTTTGCAAATGCTGGCACAGTTCCAATAGAACAAGCACATGTCTCGCTCTCTGGAAAGAATCAGGATGCTGTTATCTCTATAGCGGATGAAGCTTTACAGTCTGCTCTTCCCTTGAAACCCGGGGCACAAGTGACTCTGCCTGTGACTTTAAAAGCTTGGCATGTGGGACCAGTGGATTCGGACAATGCTGTTGGCGGTGGCAGGAACGCTGCGAGCAACACAGGAAGACCAAAAGACGGCACTAGCCCTTCATTGCTTATTCACTATGCAGGTACATATATATTGATAGCACGTTTTTATGGATACATCTTACTTTTACAGTGCCTTCATATTGCCTCACGATTACTAAATGATATGCATGTTTCTTCATTCAGGGCCGTTGTCTAACAGTGGGGATCCCCAGGGAAAAGAATCTGTCGTGCCACCGGGCAGACGTCTTGTTGTTCCCCTACAGATTTGTGTTTTGCAAGGTTTGTCTTTTGTGAAAGCTCGTTTGCTTTCCATGGAGATCCCTGCACATGTGGGTGACAACCTTCGGGATGAAGACACTGAAACAGAGAGCAATACAGACAGACTTGTCAAGATCAATCCCTTTCGGGGAAGCTGGGGCTTGCGGTTTCTTGAACTCGAGTTATCTAACCCAACGGATGTTGTTTTTGAAATCAGCGTCTTTGTTCAGCTGGAAAATTCCGCCAAGGAAGATGATTCTTCCCCAGTCCAAGATTCTCCAGAGTATGAATACCCAAAAACAAGAATCGACCGAGACTATTCTGCTAGGGTGCTAATACCATTGGAGCATTTCAAGCTGCCGGTTCTTGACGGTTCATTCTTCACAAAGGACCCTCCGCCTGGTACCCCTTCAAGTAGTAGACATCCGAGCTTCTCAGAGAAGAACACGAAAGCTGAGATAAATGCCTTGATCAAAAATCTCATTTCTAAGATAAAAGTCAGGTGGCAATCCGGAAGGAACAGCTCAGGAGAACTGGATATAAAGGATGCAATTCAGACAGCTCTCCAGACGACCGTTATGGATGTGTTGCTCCCAGATCCGCTAACATTTGGTTTCAGACTCGTCAGAAACGGTGCGGAGACAAAAGCTCAGTCCCCGGTGTCAAAGGGATCAGTTTTGTCGCACGAAGTCACTCCTATGGAGGTTCTGGTCCGCAATAACACAAGCGAAGCAATCAAGTTGAATCTAAGTGTTACTTGCAGAGACGTAGCTGGACAGAACTGCGCTGAAGGAGCTGATGCCACTGTCCTATGGGCTGGTAATTTTTTTTTTTTTTTTATGTTGTTGGTTTTGCTGCATAAACATGAAATCAACATTCAGATTATTATAGCTGTGTATTGCGTAATTCTAGGTGGTGGCTTATACATAATGTATATGTGACCTATTTATTATCAGGTGCACTTAGTGGAATCTCAATGGAAGTTGCGCCCCTGCAAGAAACAAGACACTGTTTCTCACTCTACTTCCTTGTTCCCGGAGAGTACACGATGGTAGCGGCGGCTGTAATTGAAGATGCTAACAATGTACTAAGAGCAAGGGCCCGAACCGCATCTCCAAACGAACCCATCTTTTGCCGCGGACCGCCTTTCCATGTCCGTGTCTCTGGAGGCGAAATGTGATCTAATTTCTTTGAAACAACCATATCAGGTTTGGGCATTATGCGCTGTTTGTTTGTTAATTTCACGAGAGAATCAATCCCATTGTTTTAAAGTACTGGTTCTAGATATATATGTGCTTGTGTGTCTGTGTTTTTTACCTTAAATATTTTTGAGACCATCGTGCATGTGCCTGTATTCTTTTTGAATCTTACGGCCTCAGTTCTGAGACCGCTCTTCTCGAAGTAATTTATGAAACGATCGTCACCACCACCATCATCATATCTTGTGAATAACATGGAGATTTCTCTAGTAGCATTTGTGAAGTTATTGGTCGTACGTAATCTTATACAATATATTCTTCTTTTGAATGAATGTAAAATTTATTCAATCAAAAAATTTACATCAAGTGATACTGTTTTTGGTATTTACAAAACCAAAACCAAGCAACAGCTTCTTATCTTCAGATTCTTGTTGCAAACTATTTCCTCAGCCCTTCATTTAGGTATCTCCTAGCTTTTCTTTGCACTAGAGGCAACTTCAGACGAACCAATTTATCTACCAGCTTTGATAGAGTTCTCTCATCCATGGCCTGTTCTCCATGCCTCCGAGCATTGCTAACCCTACAAAAATAAGATGTGACCAACGAAAGAGAGCTTCCTCCGCCCTTGTCGAAACTAGTAAAAAGTTATGACGATTCTTCCGTTTGGGCCCCGGCATCATCACAAACCTCTTGGGTTTAATATATCAAATTGGATTTTTAGAATATTGGATTTTCAGTTAATGGCTAACATTAGTGGTAACTGGAAATCTATTAGTAAGGAGAGCATCTTAACTTTGAGAGACAAAAAGACACAGGGGAATAAGATTGCATGACGTAGCATTCCGACCATTTGACGGGTTCTGATTAGTCTTTGTCTTCTACTTCTATGACAGTAACCTGAGGAGAGCGCCTCTTGCTAGCTGGGCCAATTGTAAGAGACAGCTGTGTATTATCTGTTACGTAACAGTGACGAAACAATTGCTTCTTCGTCTTCTCCTCTGTCCTTATGGGGATAACAATAATAATGTTTTTCTTTTATAATTTACATTGCTGAATAAATTTGAAAGATTCGCTATGTGAAAGTGACGCGGGAAAAAATAAAGTGGACAGATAAATAAAGTGCTAGTGAGTATCAGTAAACTATGGGATAGAGAATAAAATAGACAGTAGGACAAAGATGTTGACAATATATTCTCTCACTCTATCATGCGCCTCTTTCTGTTTTCATGTTAGCCAATGTATCGGGAATTTCTTATCTGATATTCTAAGATAATCACATGTTAGACTCTTCTGGTGTTTCTGTGAGAAAACTTCAGATATATATCGGAGAAGATACTCTTTGGGAACACCAATACAATGAAATAACGTTCGAATGAAGTTTGACATTATTTACAATTAATAAAAAAAAGTTTGACATCACATACTTTTCCCTTTTTTTTTTGTGTGCAACACATATTTTTCCTAATACTACTAATTTACGATGGAGGATGTATCTTTCTACGACACCATTTGCAAGTTGAGGTCACGGTCTCTTTATCAAATTTAATATTAGAGTCACCTAGATGCAGTTTATCTTTTATCACCAAACATGCTAAGAATTACAATACAATTTAGACTTTATACATTAGTTATATTTACATTTACTAACAAATACTCAGTTTCTGTAAGTAACTCTAGTGTACTAGGATCTTTAACAAAAAAAAACTCTAGTGTACTAGGAAGTCTAGGATATATATATCTTCAGATCTCGATGTTGGAATCATGCTTAATAGTATGTTATCGCCTTAAACTGTTGCTTTCTTTTTCTTTGAATCCCAGGAGATTCATGACTAATTTTACTAAACCCAAAACTACAATATATAATATTAGTTTCGCATGCTAAGATATAAAAGGAGTGTAAATTTTCTGTCATTCTGATATCGGTTTAAACTATGTCTTGCTTTTATTTGCTGTGGGTTTGATTGTATTGGTTACTCATTAGTCGTTTTCTTTCTATGTGATCTTGTACTTGTGTCTGTGTGTTTGTAGAAAAGTTAGGTAGATGGTCTCGTATCGATAGTCATTTTGTAATAGTGATTTTGTTTTTAATAATTACTCCATGAATAATGATAAAATAGACTAAAGCATAGAGCATAATTACTCCATAAATAATGATAAAGAACTCCTTATCTATGCCTACTTGGGTCTATCATCTATGTGAAGTGAGGAACTTTTTTGACACTCGTACATTTTGTAGTTTTATACACCATTGTTTAATAAATCAGTATATGTGAATAAAAATATCTAAAATTTACAAATTTAATGAAGATGATTGAGAATGATGTTGTGACTTTCATGGAAGATCAGGTCTACATATAGCTATATAAACATTTTGAAAAGTTATAACTAAATTATAGAAAAAGCATACTACGACGAAAGGAGTAAGATTTTTAAGGCATCAAAAAGAAAGCGACATGTCGACCGGTGGCAAGTGGTGTATCACTAGATTTCACTACAAAACATCCCAAACATATCAATACATGTGAAGAAATCGTTTTTTGGTACCTTTTTCTTCTCTGTTGCTTTCGTCCCCACTTGACACTCTTATCCTCAGTCTCTCACCACTTGTTTCGTATGCCTCTTAATTTAATTTTATACAATACATTGTGGATAATACGATACTAGTTGACTTGACCACCACTCTCTTCAACCGGCTTTACACGCTTATGCCCGTGACCATCTTACCAATATCTCTGCATCTTCGAATCATCACTTTTCCAAATAATAATTAATCGAAATGTAAAAATATTGATTCTTCTTAGTGCTTAACTTGTAAACTTTAGCTCCAGTTGCTGAATCAGATTCATGTGTATAGAAAAGTATAACCAAACTACAGTGTACCATCGAAAAACATTATGAATGCTATGACGGTCTCACTCTGATCATAAAAGATATGACTTTCTCTTCTGAATCTGTTATAGATAGTTTTTAACTTTTTAGAATCGCTCAGTCAATAGTTATCTACGTTTGCTGGAATATAGTTTTTGCTATTTTTGATACTTGACTTGTCAAATGCATCATATCTTTTAGAATCTTCACTTGACTCACGGTTTTATTTAACAATGTTCCAACAACGTTGATTAAGTAATCATCAGCTCAAGAGACGAGAATCCCCCCCCCCACCCCACTCATCATTGCAGCTCTTAAGCTCTGGGGTGTAGACAACACCCGAATTAGTGAACACTAATTTCAACTCCATTTTGCAATATTTATTTTTTCTAGAACAATTCTACAAATCAAAAAGTGAAAACAATGTGTGATACTAAAGTAAATGTTTAATTACAAAGAAAGATCAGAGAAAGATCTTTACCAAAAAAAAAAGATCAGAGAAAGATATAGAAAATGTTTCTTTATTATTTTTTGCACACATCAATCTATATGCGAAAGAGCATTTACAATTATATTAACGACGTCGTATATGTACGCCAAGCACACAACAGAGGAACATTTATATATTCCGCCGCGCGTCACATGATAAAAGCAAAGGGGACTGATCAACAGTTAGAACGAGATAAGATCAACCGTCGCCGATCTTTTCGCCACCGGAGACGCAGGCAACCTCGCCGTGAAATTCGGGAAAGAAACATCCTCGTACGCCCGCACGTCGTCCTCGAAATTGAGCGCGTAGCTCAAAGGATCGTAGCTGAAATCCACAGGATAGCTCGGGCCGCTCTGGTGATGATGATGATGATGATGGTGATGTGGATGAACGCAGTTGTTGTTGCGGCACGTGACCTTGATGCGGGTCTTGACGCGGCGGCAGCGATCTCTGATCTCGAGCTCCTGCGCTGTTGATTTGAGCCACTCGTAAGGAGATTTGGGAGTCTTTGATGATCCGATCATGGCTTCAGGCTCGACCACAGCGTTGGCTCCTAAACAGCAGATCGGAGATCTCATTCTGTGACTTCTTATCGATCTTGCGGAAGAAGGAGAGCTGCATTTGTTGTACATCTCGTTGAATCTTTGAGATTCTTTGAATAAATTTGTGTTTAGAGAAAAAGAGAAGATTTTTGTTTTTGTTGTGAAGAACAAGAAAAGGTAGAAAGACAAGTGAGAAAAAGAAGGAATGGGAGAGAATAAATAGAAATTAAAAAGAAGATAAGGGCGTCCGTGGATGAAGCGTGGGCTTTGGGCCCAGTCCGCGTTTTCTATGGGTTTGTTCTGGTTTTAAAATTTTTACCCACTGATTTCGTATTATTTTACTAGAAAAATGTATTATTAGAAAGTTGGAATTATCTTTCATCCAAAGATAACAACTCTAGTCATATCTTAGATTTGTTATATAAACTAGTAATTGTGTTTTACCAATCATCTTAATTTTCAAACTCATCCTGCATATTAACACCAACACACACACAATAAGTCAATAGAGCTATAATACTCCACTATTGGAATGTGTATATATATTAGACACAATAGTCAGAGATTCCATCAAGCACATCTGTGGTTAATTAGTTGAGGAGGGGAGGTACTAAACGCATATTGACATGCCGAGCTGGCTAATCGGACATGTTGTCGTCTACTCTGATATGGCTAAAGAAACCTAAACTCTTACTTGCCTTCTTGTCACAGCATTTCTTGAGGTAAGTTAGTAAGAGTTTCCTGCTCCAACACTTGTTTACAACCGTCAACCGAGACTGATGTATCTAAACAATGCAAAAAAAAAAAGCTGAAATATTGTCAACAGAATGAAGACAGAAACATAAACAAACCTGGAACTGTGAAAACTATCTACTACTGTTGGATCTGGAGACAGTCAGATGAAATATTGATCTTGGTCTCTAAAATTTTTGAAAGGATTTTATATAGATAAGTGTCTCTAAAATTATTTTTAAAAAAGTTTATTTTTATATTTTGTTGGAATTCTCAAATAAGCCCCTATTCTTTGTTGTCTGTTTCTTTCTTAACCCGAATAATTTAGTCGCTTCGACGAGAACTCACATTAGAAGCTTGAACCCTAAACCCCTCTCCCGATCCAGTTTCAGGTATGATTCCGATGACCTCCTCTCTAACCCATTAGATCCACATCTTCCACATCAAAACTTGGTGCCGTTTAGAGTTTAAAAATCACCAACTACTTGTCGTTTTAAGCGTAGAATCCGGACCTGGTTCGGTGCCTTTTGTCTGAGACATGAGATGGCTGAGATACCTTAACCAATGGCGTGGAACCGCGAAGGAGGCATTCGAGCAAGTATCAATCGTAGCCAAGTTTCTCTGTTTGATCCACGTCACCGATCGTTACATAATCTCATCCACTCACGTCTGTAATCAAATCATTGCAATTTCAAATCTCTTTTCTTAGCTTCCACAAGAAAAATCTGATTCGGGGGTTTGTATTGTCTTTTTTTTTTAAATAGGTTCAAGGTCCTAGCATGCTTCCGACGCTTAACCTCACGGGGGATGTCATTTTAGCGGAACATTTATCGCACCGGTTCGGTAAGATTGGTCTGGGTGACATTGTGTTGGTTCGATCTCCGACAGACCCGACTAGGATGGTGACGAAGAGGATCTTGGGTTTAGAAGGGCATAGACTCTCTTTCTCTGCTGACCCTTTGGTTGGTGATAGCTCAGTCAGCGTTGTGGTATGAACATTGACCAATCTCTTCATTTAAAAATTCAATCTGTCGGTGAAATAAATATGCAAAAAGTTGTAGGCTTTAGGGTTTATATATGTATGACTGATGCTTTAGGATGGTTACTTACTCTAGTCATGTTCAGCATTCATGATTATAGGGTTTATGTGTTGCTTCTTCAAAATAGGTTCCAAAAGGACATGTTTGGATTCAGGGAGATAACTTGTATGCTTCAACTGATTCGCGTAATTTCGGACCTGTACCTTACAATCTCATCGAAGGAAAAGCTCTTCTGCGTGTAAGTCTTTGTAGTCTCGAGAACGTTCATTTCTAGCTCTAATGTTGTTATGAAATATACAAGTTGTAACTATGTATATATATATGTGTTTGCTTCTCCAGGTCTGGCCACCACGATTCTTTGGGTCATTGAGGTGACGATCACAATCCGGGCTGTTTCACTTTCAGTTGTTTATGTGTGTAACTCAAGCGGTTTTATTGCAATGTTGATCATACTCATTGGAGTAATGTTATGTATCAATCAGATTTAGATAAAACCACAGTAGGATAAATATTAGAGGAAGCCATGGACCTGACTTTGTTTTTATACCTCAAGCTATCTCTAATGTTAAGATTCATTTTGTGAGATCTAAAAAGTTGGTGAGGTTTTGGTTGATAATTGGGCATTGAGCAGAGTTTTAGATGTTTTTGATCCGTTTGAGGTGTGAAGCTCAATCTATGATAGAGACGAGTTGGTTGGTTCTGTATATGCGTTGGCATAACCTAACTAAACCGAACCATTCTTGTCCCTTCAACCAAGTCCTATTCACAAGATTTTTTAATATCAGAGAGATGTTTTCAAAATCAGATTGGATAGGCCGGCCTGACCGTAAGCCAACTGGCCGGGGATTGTGTGTTTGGTAATAGATTAATAAATAATACTAACCAATATAATTTCGAAACTTAGCAGTGAAAATCACTTCTGAAAAATTGCTTTACTCAGAAAGTATACAGAAAAAAACAGAGAAGTAACTGGTATGATTAGAACCTTTAACCAAGAAAATTAAAAACATGGAGATGATTGATGTTTGTAAAATATATACCATAGGTTTTCTGGATTGTTTGGATAATACCAAGATATTCAAATGTCTCTTTTAGGTTGATGGTTATTGATTAATCAAATCTACAAGGAGGTGTCGATGTAGAGAAGAAAAAGAAAGGCAAGTCATGTTATAACATCATAATTATCATTGAAACTTGGATTTATTGTAGTATTACTTAGTACAACATCTTTGTTACCTCCACTTTAATAATAAGGAAACTAGATGATAACCCGCGCCATGCGCGGGATGAGTTGTTTAAAATATCTATCTTATTAAAACAGAAACATTTTGTTGGACCTAACATTTATTTTGTAAGTTTTTAAATTAAATACACATTTATACTTTATAGTTAAACCTACATTAAATCACTAATGTTCTTTTCTTTATACTACTATCCATGTTTCCAAACAATATACTTATTTCTTTATACTACTATCAATGTTTCCAAACAATATATTTTTATACTACTATCAATGTTTCCAAACAATACAAAAATTAATCTTAGTTATTTTATATATATCATTTTCTCTTTAAAATTTTGTAGAAACGTTATAATTTCATAAATTGCAAAATAATGAACTTTAAAATTTGGATTATAAGATTACAAATTATGAAACTATTACAATTTAAATCCAATTAGATTACATATCGGTCATCCATCAATTCAATCGGTTAGTCTCGGGTTTTAGTGATTTTTTTAATATGTATATTTTAAAAGCCTAAATTGAATTGTCAGATCTCCGGATTAACCGGTATAATCACAATCGGGTTGAATTTAAAAACACTGATTTAAATGCAAAAATATTTTAAATACATACTCTTTAAAAATTACCAAAATATTTGTTAAATTATTAATGAAATTTTTCATCGTAAAATATTCCGCGCTTCCAAAGCGCGGGTCAAAATCTAGTGTTATATTTAAATATTACAATTAGTACATATTTTGTTATCAATAACTTTTTTAAATTTGATTTGGGATGGACAATCGGATACCATTTGGTTCGGTTTGGTTCGGTTTGGTTCGGTTCAGATTCGGTTTGGGTTTGGCCTCAGATAACCCATTTAATTTAAAAAAATTCATATATACTTTAAATTTCGAAAATCTAAAACTAAAAATTAATTTTACATATACTTTAATGTGGAAATTTTACAATTTTCGTAATTATAAATGTTTAAAAATTTCAAAATATAACATATCTTAAGAAATCTATTTTTTAATATATGCTTAATGTGATTTTTAATAATATAAAATTAAACAAGAAAGGTAGAGGATACAAAGTTTTTTTTATCAAATATGTATGATTTATAATCATTAATTGTCATATATACGTTAATCATATTAGGAAATTTCGTAGCTTTTATTTAAAGAAAGAAACTTATGTAAATTTTATTTAAGAAAAGAATTTAAGACTAATAATCAATGCGATAATTAATTTAATAAAAAGCATAATATATATTTATATGGACCAACTTATTTTTCTAAGGATTTCTAAGAATCATCCTAGTGATGACATGTGGCTACAAAATAAGTTGTAATGTTCCAGGATTAATATATAGGGGATCTCAGAATATACCGGGATAAAATAAGCATATTCTTCTTAATAAATGGGCTCTCAAATTAAATAATCACCAAAGTCTATTCTACCAGACTATTATTGGCGTGAAGCCATCAATCAATACATAAGATTCTTCTGTTTAATATTATCACAGCATAATTCTTTTTATTGCATGATATATTAGACACTTTTCCGTTATTAGAGGACTCTAACACGTTTTAATTCGAGAGAGTTACGAAAAAGGACACATTATGACTTTTGTTAACGTTGAAAGACACATTGTGAATTTAGCACACAATATGTAGTCAGCTGTCCTTTTTAAGACCATACTGACCTTGCTTTTGTGTAAAGAAGAATTGGTTTCTTTTGAAACAATCGTGGAGTTAGTTAGATGTTTGGACTAATGGAAATTATTTTGGGCTGTTAGATGACTTTTGTGTAAGAAGATCCGACGGCTTATAAATGGCTTGGTTATAGTGTTTATTAAATGAAGCTACGAGCAATTAATGGCTGAACAAATTCTACGGGTTGGTGCCCAAGTTCATTTTTAAAGATAATAGTTAAAACAACTCCATTTTTTTTTGTTATTATCTTCATTTCACATTTTATGTATTTCTTTGTTTTTTTATCAGTTTAAAAATATGTAAAACTATTATAATTGATTCAATAAATTCTAATTTTTATTCTCTATAACTTGACATCCATTTTCATATATATATTTTTATATTTTAACATTTATACAATATATAGATATGGATGGAAAACTCGTGGACGGAGAGATGTGGATATGATTTCTATGATTATATAGACACGTGTGGTTATGTTTTTGGTGGATGGTGCAATTAATAAGGATATGACTGTGGTGAAAGTAGCAGAAGGCAAAGGTTTCCCTTTTTTCCTAGCAAAGCTTGAAATTGTGTTGAGAGATACGGTGAAAAAAAAGTTTAGCAGAGTTGGCAAAAACTCCGTCGAGCGTTTTGTGATTCCGTTTGAAATCTTCTTTGCCAAGGTAGCAGGGTATGTTGATTTGTTTTAATTCAATAAGAGATGGTTTCATCTATTTCATTATTCTTATGTTATTGTTGGAAGTAATGATTTGGTTATTTGTGGTTCTGATGGGAAACTGGGAGTTCGTGGTGGACAAGAAGAAGATTGGATTGTCTCAAGTGTGTTGTGGATGGAATTCTCGTGGTTAGTGTGATTGTTGTGGTGGTTGGGTGTGTTGTGGATGGGACTCTCGTGGTTAGGGGGAATGTTGTTGTGGTTGTGAGTATTGTGGTCAAAGCTCTCGTGTGGTCAGTGGGTTATATGGATGCTGATGTATTGGTTTTCAATGAGGAGACTTTTGCAGGCATTTGGAGGACCATTTCCGCTAGTTGTTCGTTGGAGTAGATTCAAATAGATTTAGGGATCATGGTCTTTTGTTTGCCAAACCAATCAAACAAACAAATTACATACATATACCACTTGTATAACAAAATAAAAAATCTGTAGATGTGGTTATGGTGGATACATATTTGGTGGATGTGCAAATTCAAATCTCAACCCGAGCTTCATCTTCTTTGTTTTATCCTACTTATCTCCTAAACTCATCTTTGATATCTCCTCGGATGCTTCATCTTCTCTCACAGAACCATTCCATTGTCCAGCTCATCATCATCTTCTTCTTCTTCGATGTAATTGTCTTTTTCGTTCTCTTCGTGTTGTCTGAGATCTGGTTCATCTACAACCACTACAATCAACCTCTCTATCCACAACCTCTGCATCCATAACAACCACAATCTCCACAACCTCCACAACCGTCGTATCCTCCACCATCTCCTCCACTCAAGTAGCCACCTCAACCAACCACCACCATTGTATCCACACTCACGTCTTCCACCACCACCTCCATAACCACCACCGCCTCCATTGCGGTATCCATCGCTTTCTCCACCACGGCCTCCATCACCACCGCATCGTTTCCACGGGACTGAGCCTCATAGTAGTTGCTTTTGAGGTTTAGAAGAACAGTCGCCGGTATGTCTGTGGAACAATGACTGCTAGGAAATGAACTGTCAGCGGTTGAGAGAGATGGAGTTCGAGTGGAAACCGGCATATCTAGAAGATTTAGTGAGTATCTAGAGGATTACAGTTCAGGTTTCTGAGACTTTAGCTATATCTGAGAAAATGACGACGGAAAAATATAAAGAATATGACGAAGGAGGAATGAGACAAGGGTTCGCTTGTCGATTTAGGGATTTACTGAGTTAGATAAAAGAAAAAGGATATTGAGATTTGGTACGAATAGAAAAAAAATAGAAAAAGAATAATATTTTAATATTTTTAGTTAGAGATAGTAACGAAATGTATCAACCGTGTAGTTAGAGGGTATATGTGTAAACTTGCTTGAAGAAAGTGTGTCATCTAGGAAAGTGTTCTTTAGTGTAATATGTAAGTCATATTGTGTCTCTGAAGGTAATATTCTCTTTTAATTCTACTGTAAGACCCGATCCTGGCCTCTCGGCCCAACTGGATCCGCAGACTTACTTATTGTTTTCTTTGCTTGTTTGATCCATTTTTAAGTCTTTTATTTACTAAGTCATATTCATATATGAGGTTCATAAACAAAGTGACCAGATAGCACAGCGGAATAAATAATAACTTAATAAAAACATCCTTGTAGTTTACATTATAATACTCCTAATCATGTGATCCAATACATAGTTTCTTAATAGTCTCGTAAACAATAACTAGTTCTTCCCTAGCTTCGTTTACCCACACACGGCACAGCTTCTCACTGATAGAGCCTTCACGGTTCCTTGGCTTGACCACCACAAGCCGCATTTCCTGAAACCATAACCAATAAGCATTTAATCATAACCGAAGTGATATCGGATTAATCCTACATGTTTTGGTTTGGTTCCTAGAAATTTAATAAACCTTAAACAACATTACTATATAAACAAAAATGATTTGGAACTGCCTATCATATCCTAAGTCTATCAACCAACCACCCCACGACTTAGAATAGATAGACAGCCCAGACAAAATATCAGAACACGACCAGTCCGTATCGTCCCAAAGACCAGTCCGACTATCCGGACAGAATCTAGGTTCGACCGGTCAATCTTGAAGTCCGGCTCAAAGGCCCAACGGACTCCCTTACCTGATCCAGTACTGGCCTGGATCCATACCATTGAGTAAGGCCCAAGCTCAGCCCGAATTGATCATCAACCGGCCAGACCTTGCGACTCACTACTCCGGTTAGACAACTGTGCATACGTCCTTGACTTAAGGTTTGGGACTGAACCATATGGACCGGACAGAACCTGCATCCATTGGCACCCTTTGGAACTCGCAGCCTTTGGTATCTCGTGCCCCTTGGTCATTGACACCTCCTGGTCTATGGTACCTTATAGTACTCGTAACTCTCTGGTATCCCATACCATCTGGTTACTCGTACTCTTTGGACTCTCATGACCCTTGGCACTCATGACTCTTGGCAACTTGTACCCTTTGGTGACTTTCCAAAACGTTCAGACCAACCCCTTAATCATTGGTACGAACCGCACTGTCCCGCATAACCGACTCATGGTCTAGTTAGTGGTTAGGGTGTGACCATTCAAGTCAAGGGATGCAACCCTTGGACCCAACAGACACAACCCTTCGTGCATCATCTGAAAGAAGAGAAAAAGATAGACTAGAAACAGATAAGGAGAAACGGTTGGGACTAATGAACCGACCAGATCCTCGGTTCGACCACAAGGGCTAACCGTAAGGCCTGACGGGACCAAAGCCCATGCCATACCTTCTGAACCACGACTGGGTTCTCCAGGTTCTTCTCTCCATTCTGATCTTCCATATTGACCAGAGGTTGTTTCACAAACGATCAGAGTCGCCGGAAAACTAACCACCACTCAAACAGCCTCGGTATTGACCGGAAACTCTCTCTTTCTCTCTCTCTCTTTCTCTACGACTTTCTCTGAGTATTTTACTCTGGAACTGGATGAGAAAAGTGAATGGGACGAGGCCCTATTTATAGGAAATGAGGGGGTAAGTCTTGCCCCACGAACAGGCACGACTTGTACCGAAAAGGCATGACTTGGAAAACAGGTTGCACCCCTTTGTTCTCTTGCACCCCAACGCCTATCAGGCCATTATATTGGGTCAGGCTTAAGCCCAAACCATCCCCCAGGCCCCCTAGACACAGCCCACGGCCTTGCCCAAGAGCCCACCGGTCCATGGACCACATGGCTGGACCACCCAGCCCGCCACCGGCCCGGACCCGGACCACTGTCCCGAAACCCGAACAGTCCGTCTAGCTGAGATGAGCTGACTCCCAGCTGACCCAGCTGAGTGAGCTAGTAGTCCAGCTAGTGGAGCTGACTTAGTAGTGAGGGAGCTGGAGTACACTCTACTGAGCTTCTCTGAGCTGGTCGAGCTACTCGTACACTTCGTCCAGCTACTGTCTAACTCGTTCTAGCTGTTTATTTCTTTCTCAGCTTATTTTGTTAAGTCTTTTCATACTTAACCTTTGTATTTGGACTATGGAACGCTTGCCTTTGATCACAAGGATCGGCTGGTTCGTTTCCTCGAACCATAGTCCGTCCCGACAATCCTTCTCAGGATTGGGGGCGTGACAAGTCTCCCCCCCTTAGGGTGGATTCGTCCTCGAATCCTGATTCATTTGTTTCCTCAGAAACAAACTGATCAAACCACTCTGGGTACTCAGCTTTCATTCTAGCTTCTGTTTCCCAAGTGATTATATCTTTACCATCACAGTCCCAGACGATCTTGACCATCTGGACTGTCTTTTTCCTGGTTGCCTTTTCCATCCTGTCTACGATCCGAACCGGCCTTGTCTCTAAGGTTAGGTTCGTGCCTAGATCAGCTGGAATGGCAGGAAGGACGACATCTTGGTCTGTTAGGCACTTCCGGAGTTGGGAAACATGGAACACATTATGAAATGCATCCATCTTGGCAGGCAAGTCTAACTTGTATGCCACTTTGCCAACTCTTTCAATAACCTTGAACGGCCCCAAGTACCTCGGATCTAACTTCCTTCTTCCGGAGATCCTAACTCGTCCCTTGAAGGTAATCATCTTGAGATACACCAGGTCACCTACCTCAAACTCGAGATCTTTTCTTCTTCGATCTGCATAGTTCTTTTGGCGGTCCTGCGCCTCTCTCATCTTATCCTTTAGGAACTTGATCTTGTCAGTTGTCTCCTCGACAATCTCTGGACCAATCATGCTGCGTTCCCCAACTTGGGTCCAGCACAAGGGTGTCCTGCATGGACGCCCATAGAGAGCTTCGTATGGCGACATGCCAATACTACTATGGAAACTATTGTTGTAAGCAAACTCTACCAAGGGTAGATGTCTTTCCCAGGAATCACCCCAGTCCAAGACACATGCTCTCAACATGTCTTCCAATGTCTGGATCGTCCGTTCAGACTGACCATCCGTCTGTGGGTGATAGGCGGTACTCATGTTTACTCTCGTTCCTAAGGCCTTTTGAAAAGCCTTCCAGAAGTGAGATGCAAACCTTGGATCCCTATCCGACACTATGCTTGCCGGGACACCATGTAGACGAACGATCTCATCAATGTATATACGTACAATTTGATCGACCCCGTCCGCCTTCTTGATGGCCAGAAAGTGTGCTGACTTGGTTAGGCGATCCACCACAACCCAGACTGCATCTTTCTTATTCCTTGTGGTGGGGAACCCAGTCACGAAGTCCATCGCGATGTGATCCCACTTCCATTCAGGAATAGGTAAGCATTGCAACAACCCACTAGGAACCTGATGCTCTGCTTTGATGAGTTGGCAAGTGGAACACTTGGCCACCCATTCAGCAATATCAGTCTTCATCCGGATCCAATGATAATACCTCTTGAGGTTCTGATACATCTTGGTCGCGCCAGGATGTACCGAGAATTTAGACTTATGAGCTTCCCTCATAATTTCCTCCTTAAGGCCCTTATCATTTGGAACACTGATCCGACCATTCACTAGGATGGTACCATCTTTTGCAATCTGGTACTCCGTCCTATCATTCCGAGCCACCTTATTCAGGTTCTCGTCATGACCCTGAGCTAAACGAATTCGGGTGAGTAGGTCGGCTTGGTTAACCGCCTCCAGCCCGAGTGGTTCAGACTCATTAGTCAATGCATTCAACTGCAGAGAACGGACCGTCCCTTCCAGGTCGCCCGCCTCCCGTTCGGCCGATACATCCGCCCTCCTCCGGCTCAAGGCGTCTGCGACCAGATTAGCCTTGCCCGGGTGATAGGAGATGTCTAGATCGTAATCAGCCACAAATTCCATCCACCTCCTCTGCCTTAAGTTTAACTCAGGCTGGGTGAATATATACTTCAGACTCTTGTGGTCCGTAAGTATCTGAACCTTGGCGCCATACAAGTATGACCGCCAAATCTTTAAGGCAAATACTACCGCAGCCATTTCGAGATCATGGGTGGGGTAGTTTCCCTCATGTTTTCTCAACTGCCTTGATGCGTAGGCAATGACCTTTCCATTCTGGGTCAGTACACAACCTAGTCCAGTTATGGACGCGTCGGTATAGACCACATATGGTTGGTCGGCCTCCGGAAGTACTAGGACGGGTGCGCTGGTCAACATGTCTTTAAGTGCGGAGAAACATCTCTCACACTTCTCAGACCATGTGAACTTAGCGTCCTTCCCAGTCAACCGTGTCATAGGCTGAGCCAAGCTTGCGAATCCTTTCACAAACTTTCTATAGTAACCTGCCAGCCCTAGGAAGCTCCTGACTTCCGTGGCACTGCGTGGTCGGGGCCAATCCTTGATCGCCCTGATCTTCTCTGGATCCACCGAGACACCTTGGTCGGACACGATATGGCCGAGGAACCCAATACTCTTCTGCCAAAAACTGCATTTGCTGAGTTTAGCATAAAGTTTGTGTTCCCGTAATCGTCCTAGCACGGCTCTCAGGTGTTTCCTATGAGATTCCTCATCCTTAGAGTAAATCAGGATATCATCAATGAAGATGATCACTGATTCGTCCAAGAAGTCTTGGAACACGCTGTTCATCATTTTCATGAAGGCAGCAGGTGCATTAGTCAGACCAAATGGCATCACCACGAACTCGTAGTGACCGTACCTGGTCCTAAATGCTGTCTTTCTAATATCATTTGGCTCTATCGGGATCTGATGATACCCTGAGGCCAAATCGATCTTAGAAAACCATTTAGCTCCTTTGAGTTGATCCAACAATTCGTCTATCCTGGGCAACGGGTACTTGTTCTTCACAGTAACCCTGTTCAACCCCCGATAGTCGATACACAGACGCATGCTACCATCCTTCTTTTTCACAAAGAGGACTGGTGCACCCCAAGGGGAGCTACTTGGACGTATGAACCCCTTGTCAAGCAATTCTTCTAATTGCTTCTTCAGCTCAGCCATCTCGGCCGGAGCCATTCGGTACGGACTCTTGGACAGCGGAACTGTCCCTGGCTCTAGTTCAATCATAAACGGTTCAGGCCTAACAGTATCAGGGGGAACTCCCTGTAGCGCCTGAAACACATCTCGGAACTCAGACACCAACGAATCCTCTGCAGGGTCTTTCAGACAAACAGAACAGTCGGGCTCCGTAGTGGTGATTGTGGCCAAAAAGGACTCGCAACCCTGTTTCAGCATCCGTACTGCTCGGACAGCTGATACCACTACTTTTCCTAGAGCCGGACTCAGACCTTGGTACTGAATCGGGTGAAGTCCATTCTCCAATTGCACACGACCCCTATGGCAATCGAGAGTGGCCCGATACCTTCCCAACCAATCCATTCCTAAGATCACCTCGTGATTCTTTAGGTGGACACAAATCAGATTCACAGGGAAATCTCTTCCCTGAATTGACACTGGGATATTTGACATATTGCCCAGTGAATGCATTACTTGCCCTCCGGCTGCATTCACTATCACCGAAGTATCCCCAGCGTCCAGACAGAACAGACCCTTTCCGACCAGTTCCGGACTCACAAAACTATGTGTAGCCCCTGTGTCGAAAAGTACGTGTGTTTCCACACCACCAATCATGAGGGTCCCTATCAGAGACCCACATCAGAATCCCCTAGAACCTTCTAGGTTCCAGACCAAAACAATTCTACTTTTAAAGTAAAAAGATCAAATTCAGAAATTACCAGTGATCGAGTCCAGCGACCCGGAAGCACTGTCATCACGGGACAGCTCGTAAACCCGAGGGTTTGAAGCTGGCCTGCTCTGGCTTGATTTGCCATTGTCTCCACGACCCTTCCCTTGACCTCCACGTAGCTGGGGACAGTCCGACTTGTAATGTCCACTCTTGCCACACTGGAAACAAGTAGGAGAGCTGCTTCCTCCAGACTGGCCTGGGTTCTGGTTTGGTCGAGTGCAGTTCTGGATCTTATGGTCCATACTGCCACATCGCACACAAGCCCCCATGGCCTTCCAGCATTCACCTGGATGGTGTTTGCCGCACTTAGGACACTCAGGTCGACCACCAGAGGTCTTGCCTCCGTCTACCTGGTCCCATTTCCTCTTTCGGTCGTTGGTCTTGCCAGACTGGCCCGACTGCGACTTAGCCTTAACCTTGGCTTCCTCAGCTAGGTTAGACTCCAAAAGAGCCATTCGTTCGACCAGCTCATTCACGGTGCTGAAGGTGCGGATCGAGCAGTGGGTCTTCAGTTCAGGCCTTAAGCCTCGGATGAACCGACGGACCTGGACTGCCTCGTCCTCAAGCTCCCTTCCAACAAACCGTCTGAGCCGGTTGAACTCCTCTTCGTACTCCCGTACGGTTCTGCGGCCTTGGACCAAATCTAGGAATTTAGCTTCCAGACGGTCCCAAGCCTCTGCAGGAAAGTATTTGCGGTTGAATTCCACTTCAAAATCCGCAAAACTTCGGAGACTTCCATTGGTGCGCTTATCTAAAGCCAACCACCAATTATGTGCGTCCCCTTCCAGGAAGTGGATCGCAATGTCTCTCTGATAATCCTCTGGGCAACGAGTAGAATTGAAGTTTCGGACAAGCCTACTCCTCCACTCGTCTGCCTCTATGGGATCGGTGCTACCTGAGAAGTGTTGCGTACCCAGACGGGTGATGTGCTGCAACAAGCTCAGATAGTCCACCTTCTTCTCAGTCCTTACGGGTGGGTCGATCTCAATCACCTCAGCCGTTTCCCGGACTGTACCATTTGCTATGGGCGTTGCGGTAGGTGGCGCTTGACCCACTGATGAGTTCACCAAAGGGGTGACCATCTGAGTCATAGCAACCATCTGATTGCCCATAAGCTTCATGGCTTCTAGCACGTCCTTCATGGACGGCCCTGCGGCCTGGTTTCCTTCACCATCGACCGCGCCTGTACGTGGGTCGACCCGACGCTCGGCATTTGAGGATTCTGCTTCCTCTTCATGCTCCTGGTCGTCCTCCCTTACCGTACCATCAACTCGTCCTGGAGTAAGGGTTGCCGGATCTCCTGTTGTTCCTGCACCGGTGTTAGCTACAACCGGATCGGTTGGTAACCCGGCCAGATTGACATCGTCCACTCGTTGGCTGGACTGTCCGGTCGCTCCCTTACTCTTTCGAGTTCTTCCTGATTTGCTTTTACCACCCTAAGGATTCCAGACAAGTTAGTACAAGGACAACCTCATAAAAGAAAAGAACAAACAAAATCCCTAGGCTAAGCAATCAATAACCTCACCGTGAGACCTTAATCAGCGGGCTGCGAGTGTGTGTGTAGACTACCATAACCCAACTATCCTAGAATCAAGCATGCTCTGATACCAACTTGTAAGACCCGATCCTGGCCTCTCGGCCCAACTGGATCCGCAGACTTACTTATTGTTTTCTTTGCTTGTTTGATCCATTTTTAAGTCTTTTATTTACTAAGTCATATTCATATATGAGGTTCATAAACAAAGTGACCAGATAGCACAGCGGAATAAATAATAACTTAATAAAAACATCCTTGTAGTTTACATTATAATACTCCTAATCATGTGATCCAATACATAGTTTCTTAATAGTCTCGTAAACAATAACTAGTTCTTCCCTAGCTTCGTTTACCCACACACGGCACAGCTTCTCACTGATAGAGCCTTCACGGTTCCTTGGCTTGACCACCACAAGCCGCATTTCCTGAAACCATAACCAATAAGCATTTAATCATAACCGAAGTGATATCGGATTAATCCTACATGTTTTGGTTTGGTTCCTAGAAATTTAATAAACCTTAAACAACATTACTATATAAACAAAAATGATTTGGAACTGCCTATCATATCCTAAGTCTATCAACCAACCACCCCACGACTTAGAATAGATAGACAGCCCAGACAAAATATCAGAACACGACCAGTCCGTATCGTCCCAAAGACCAGTCCGACTATCCGGACAGAATCTAGGTTCGACCGGTCAATCTTGAAGTCCGGCTCAAAGGCCCAACGGACTCCCTTACCTGATCCAGTACTGGCCTGGATCCATACCATTGAGTAAGGCCCAAGCTCAGCCCGAATTGATCATCAACCGGCCAGACCTTGCGACTCACTACTCCGGTTAGACAACTGTGCATACGTCCTTGACTTAAGGTTTGGGACTGAACCATATGGACCGGACAGAACCTGCATCCATTGGCACCCTTTGGAACTCGCACCCTTTGGTATCTCGTGCCCCTTGGTCATTGACACCTCCTGGTCTATGGTACCTTATAGTACTCGTAACTCTCTGGTATCCCATACCATCTGGTTACTCGTACTCTTTGGACTCTCATGACCCTTGGCACTCATGACTCTTGGCAACTTGTACCCTTTGGTGACTTTCCAAAACGTTCAGACCAACCCCTTAATCATTGGTACGAACCTCACTGTCCCGCATAACCGACTCATGGTCTAGTTAGTGGTTAGGGTGTGACCATTCAAGTCAAGGGATGCAACCCTTGGACCCAACAGACACAACCCTTCGTGCATCATCTGAAAGAAGAGAAAAAGATAGACTAGAAACAGATAAGGAGAAACGGTTGGGACTAATGAACCGACCAGATCCTCGGTTCGACCACAAGGGCTAACCGTAAGGCCTGACGGGACCAAAGCCCATGCCATACCTTCTGAACCACGACTGGGTTCTCCAGGTTCTTCTCTCCATTCTGATCTTCCATATTGACCAGAGGTTGTTTCACAAACGATCAGAGTCGCCGGAAAACTAACCACCACTCAAACAGCCTCGGTATTGACCGGAAACTCTCTCTTTCTCTCTCTCTCTTTCTCTACGACTTTCTCTGAGTATTTTACTCTGGAACTGGATGAGAAAAGTGAATGGGACGAGGCCCTATTTATAGGAAATGAGGGGGTAAGTCTTGCCCCACGAACAGGCACGACTTGTACCGAAAAGGCATGACTTGGAAAACAGGTTGCACCCCTTTGTTCCCTTGCACCCCAACGCCTATCAGGCCATTATATTGGGTCAGGCTTAAGCCCAAACCATCCCCCAGGCCCCCTAGACACAGCCCACGGCCTTGCCCAAGAGCCCACCGGTCCATGGACCACATGGCTGGACCACCCAGCCCGCCACCGGCCCGGACCCGGACCACTGTCCCGAAACCCGAACAGTCCATCTAGCTGAGATGAGCTGACTCCCAGCTGACCCAGCTGAGTGAGCTAGTAGTCCAGCTAGTGGAGCTGACTTAGTAGTGAGGGAGCTGGAGTACACTCTACTGAGCTTCTCTGAGCTGGTCGAGCTACTCGTACACTTCGTCCAGCTACTGTCTAACTCGTTCTAGCTGTTTATTTCTTTCTCAGCTTATTTTGTTAAGTCTTTTCATACTTAACCTTTGTATTTGGACTATGGAACGCTTGCCTTTGATCACAAGGATCGGCTGGTTCGTTTCCTCGAACCATAGTCCGTCCCGACAATCCTTCTCAGGATTGGGGGCGTGACATCTACTCTCCCATAAAAATCAATCTATTTGCTCTAAATCAGTGACCCAAAATTACAAATTTACTCTCATCATTAGGGGTGGGCAAAATATTCGTAAATTTTGATTCGATTCGTTATTCGCTCCGATTCGATCCGAAAAATCCGAATATCCGTAACTTGACGAATCGAAGCAAATACTAAAATTCAATATCCGTCAAAGACGAAGCAAACCACAAATACTAATATTTTTAGAAACGGATATCCGATCCGATCCGTTATATACATATATATGTATACATGTTTATAAAATTATATAATATACATACTTTTATATCTTTATATAAGTTTTATAATGTTTTATTCACTAAATTAATTATTTAGTTATTAAAAATTTGAAAGTATGTAATTTTCTTATAAAAAAGTAATGAAATATTATTATTTTATTTTAGATTTTCTTCTTTTTCTTTTATTTTTATTTATTTTTATTTTTTTATTATTTTTTACGGATCGAATCGGATATCCGGAAAAAAATCGGATATTCGCGGATATCCGATATTTCGGATATCCGAAGATTTACGGATCGGATCGAAAAATCGAATATTCGTAAGGCACGGATCGGATCACGGATATCCTTAAAATTCCGGATATCCGCTCCGTGCCCACCCCTCATCATCTCCACACCACTAGAGTAAGACTTTCCTTGCTAATAGAGAACTTTGAAAACGGTAAAAAAATGGAAAGCTACCAAAAATAGGTGGTTTGAGATTATAGTAGAGTACTACTAGTAGATAGAGTGTAATAAGAGCAATAATCACATGACCCACTACATGACCATGAACAGGATCATGACCATGTTAAATAACTCTAAATCTAGTGTCAGACATTGGATCACTAGTTAATACTTTTGTCTCTTAGATTGTTATGAAGAGGCTAGGTAAGCCTGGACACGTACGAGACTCAGTCACACGTGTTCTAGTTATGTGGGAGGTGGTTTGATGTTGTTGGCCTATTGCTTTAAGCCTTTAACACAATGTATGTCCCGACCATACAAAACCAACTGTTTTGTCCCTAACTCACCCAACAAGAACTCCATGTGCCCCGCATTATTGTTTTGATCCCCCGACTATCTTACATTATTTATATTTCTTAGATTTGTCTAAAATCAACCCGTTACGGTCGTCCTACCTATTTTAGTATGTATATAATGTATAGGCCGTAATGTTTGATATGTCTGTTTTAGTTAGTATACTATGTTAGCGCCATCAACTTTGAAATATTATTACTATGAGCTACACAAAAGTTTGATATACTGGTACTATGAATTACAGAATATGGTTCTACCATTTCTCCTTCATAAAATGGTCTCATCCACCTTTTTAAAAAATGGTCTCATCCATCACCAGAAGACACGACAATGTGTGTTAGCTAATTTATCACCTATTCCGCTGTTCTTTGTCAACAAAGTATGGAAGTTTCGAATCTTTAGTTCCATCTATACCTAATTTTGAGGCCAATGTCAATAAAGTTGGATGATTCCCCTCCACTGAAACAAGTATAACGAATTCTAGTTTCATTATAGTTATAACCTTGCTTTGAAGTCCCTCCACGAATTTTGCCAATTCACCAGTAGGTTTGAGGTGGAAAGTTGTTGACATGTCTTTGATTGGTTAAATGTGATTATTATATGGTATAAATTAACTCTCCCGAATAAAAATATGGCATTACGATGTTTCTTTACAAACCATTTTCTTTTTGTGAGCAAACCATATATAATGTGTTGCGAATTGACGATTACTAGTGCCTTGTACAGAACTAGCTATTTCAACTTCTCTCTTTAGCTTCCCATCACTCGTTTCTTTGGTTAGTATTGTTATGTCTCTTCCAGCAAAGCCAGCAAATATATCTTCTTACGGATTCACTTTGCCTATTGGGTAGACCCCATTAAAAGGAGAGATCCAGCAACCCTCCTCAGCTATTTATGCTATTAAACTCATGAGCAAATACTCAACGATGGAACTGCTCTAAGATTCTATATTATTGTTAGATACTAGCAGTTACTTTTCAATATTAGCAACTAATATTTGATGTTAAGAGACCAAGTCTAACGAAGAATTCAACCAAACGCGTGTTTCAGACCAACACATAAGATCAATACAATGTTCAGTTGAAAAGTTTGATAAATCTTACGATTGCTTGCATTTTCTTTATAATTAATTTTATTAATTAATCTATTTTTAATATTGAAAATATGTTGAAATAGGTAAACATACTAATTATTCATTTCATATAATGATTTATTATAATCTTCTTAAAATAACGTATTCATATAAATGCATTTTTCTGAATACCGTTATGAAATATTGGGATTGTGAAGACAAAAAAAAAGACCATTGGAACTGTAAATCCAGCTCCTGCCAAAACAACGGGCAATGACATTTACTAATTATCACTCACATCTTTCTTAGTCATCGTACGTGGCAGCTTTTGTAACTGCCCAGAAAAGCATTCCTCTGTGTCTTCCTCCTCAGCCGTTGGATCAAGAACCCGATTCCTTTTGAAACGGCAAAACTGCCAAGTTGTAAAAAACAAAAGAAAAAAGGCAAAAAAGAAAGAAATAAAAGCCAATTAATATTAGCTAACCATGGTTAAGTCTGACTAACCCAATATAGAAATTACCCAAATTTCGGAAAAGGTCAACACGTTTGAAAGTATTTACAATCATGCCATCGGGGAACTTTTTGCTATAAATTCGGTTCCTGAGACTCGCTAGGTTTGCCGAACCAACCTCCCTCCGGGACCTTCTAAAGAAGCAATCATCTCAATAGCCCCTTTCCTCTTCAAAATCTCTCTTTTGACTTTTTAAATAATGCAAAGAAAAACAATGGTGACAACGTCGTCTCGTACCAAGTCAACAAGCCATGTGCTCCGTTCACAATCACCCTCGGGTCGATTCTGCGGGGATTACTCTAGAGCAGCCACTCCATCGTCGTCGTCTTCCTCAGCGTTCGCTTCGTCCACGAGCTCTAGCTTCTCCTCTCCGTCCTCAGCCTTCTTCAGCAACAACCACCACCACAGCCACCACCGATCCGCGTCTCCGACTCGTGTCAATCTATACAACCCCCAGCCGATCCCTCAATCGTTTCGCTACTCTCTAGACAGCAGATCCATCTCGCCGACTAACAGATCCATCTCCGTCTCGAAGAAACCACACCCTAGCAAGATCTCTTCCTCTTCCTCTTCCCCGAGGAGGTGTATGTGCTCTCCGACGACGCATCCCGGATCTTTCCGATGCAGTCTCCACAAAAACGTCGCGAATCCGCACGGTCAAGGCGCGTCGTCGTCGTATCCGGCGAGCAGTTTGAATATGCGGAGATCCGCGATGACGAACTCGCTTGTGAGGATCGGTGGCGTCGAAGGAGAGTGGGTGAGAAGAGCGTTGACGACTTTGATAAGGCCTTCGTCGCATCATCTGAAAAGAAGAGCTGCGTATCAGCCTCGTCCGAGTAGGCTATCGATCATGTCGAAAGCCACCGAGTGTAATTGAATCTGATTTGAATTTTCAGATTTTCAGGTTTGCTCTTCTCCTTTTTTTTATTAAAAAAAAAGAAGAACCACAACAGGGTTTGCTATGTGGCGATAGATCTCTGGATAAGAAGACTAGCGGATGGCGATTGTGGATGAGAGAGTCTCAGCCTCGAAATCAAGTTTTGTAAAACGAAGATGATCGTTTTTTTTTGTTGTTGTTGTTTGGGTGAAGAAAGATGCGAATCGCATTGTACATATTTACTGTCTCTCTCAAACAAAAAAAAGATGTCGGACTCTCGAAATTGAACCTAGCTAGAAGAATCAATTATATAAAAAATCTGGTGAACTGTGTTATGAATCAAATTTCTCAATTCAGTTTTTTTTCTTTTTCTTTTTATAAAAAAGTGAAATCTAGTCTCATATCCATAGTGTATTTGTATGCAGTGTTTGTCAGATTCCCGTGTATTCGTTTTCCGTGAAGTCGACCGTCCCGTTCACCGTCGTCCCTTAAGCGTTCCGTTGATTTTAAAGGTATGCGTTGTTCGTCGTGTAAGGTATGTTCTTTTATTTATTTCGTTTTGCTTGTTAATTTTTTTGGCTGTGGTTAGTTTGCTTGTTTTTCAACTCTTTGGCAGGTTTGCGTTTGGTAATGGAGTTTGAACTACTTTAGGTACCCGGTACATGGATTTGAAAGATGAACAAATAAAAATAACCAGCATAAATAATAAGTGACATAGTAAAATGGTTTGAGCATCGTCTTTCTGGACGAACATTGATGACAATATTTCACATAAGGGCTCGAAAGGAAGATGGAAAATCAGGAAAAAAACTAGAAAGAGTATATTTTAGATATAGCTGACGGACCAACTAGAAAACGACCAAATTAACATGAACATTTGCGGAGGATTTGCGGGAAAATACATCTGAATAGTGAGAAATTAGGAATCATTGAATTCATGAACATGTAAAATTGGAAAATTTGAAAGAGGGGGAAAACAAGAGGTAAAAGTTTGAAAGACACGTCTTTATGATCTCTGGGCACTATTATACTCGGATCTTATTCCTAAACATCCAGGATAAGTCTATTATGAACAATAAATATCTCTGCTTTTAATGATCGTATGGTGATGAATAGAAGAGTTGATTACCACAAAGTTGGATCAGACTTGTAATCTTTTCTCAATGATGGATCCCCTCTGGTTAAGATCGGTTTATGTTCAATCTGTCTTGGTTTAAGCATTGAACCCATTACAATTTTTCTCGGGATATACTACTAACCTGTCCCTGTTTGGGTTTTGTTACATACACACATCCAGATAGTTTGTTCATATGTCAACATTCTGTTCAAAGAACATGTAAAATTGGCAGTAGCTTTCACTCTTTTAATAATCTTTCGCTGCTTCAGCACATGAGCACAAGAGATAACCATGATGTGTTTTTTTACTAGAAATGTAATTTATATGTTTGGAGACGGTTTCATGCTTTTTTATTCTATACGCTTTTGAACCTAAACTTGCCTGATTCAGTTCCTATGGTCGATGTTTTTGCAAGCCAGGTCTTTCATGTTGTTTCTACTTGGCGGCTCTCAAAATGTGAAGAAGGGTCGGGGACGATTTATGTGAGCGTCTTACGTGAGATCTTGTTTATTTAGAGTATCAAATTCAAGTAAATTGGTAGGTTATAACTTTTGTTTTGTAAGTTGGAGAATGGTAGTTGAAAAAAAAAATTCATATATTCAAAATATAGTGACATCATGAGAAATAAGCCGACTATAAATATTACTAGTAGTGTTCTAGATCTTCTAAGAGGCGCATTGCAATAAATTGAACGAAAAAAACTGATGAAAGAGGGTGGTATAAGGGATCGTAGCATCATCATTCAATTTTATAAAAGACGAGAAAGGGGAATGAAGATGGGGATACACGTCTTCCTTATCTGAAAGAGTATATGCGACCATCATATTGTTCAATAATTGTTATGATGCTACTGGTCCTAGATGTATATCTCTTATATTGATATCTTTTTCAATTTGAATTAGGTTCATTTCATAGTGACATCATATCAGGCAGGCCGGCCGACTAACTTGCAAAATTCCTAAAACGTAAATAAATATAAAAGGGATAAGTACTACTATTTTATTCCCAATTATTAGCACCATAAAAGAAAAACGAAGACTTGAGCGCGATGATGCGTGAAACCGATATTATTGTGATGTGCAACCAGAAATAAACTATGTAATCATCTTCCATACTTAGCAGGGGAGATACTGTTTGAACATGGTGCAACTAAGATTTCATCTTCCATAGACAAAATCTTTTGACGATTTTTTAATTTTCCATAAGTCATTATACCATAGTTAATTAGATTTACAAGATCCGTACCGGTACCATTAAGCAATGCATCTAATACACCATATAGATGGCTGTTTAATCTAGGTTTTTAATAAATACAAAGCGTTACTTCTAATGTGTCGACCCCAACGAAGTCGTGCACACCTTTAACGGCTTCCCAGAAGAACTATTTAGGAGAACGAGATTTTTACTAGTGCTTAACTGAAGATGCTCTAACTAAATCAATAGAAGGGTTACATTCATTTGGTGAGTTCAAGTCAGAAAATAACGAAAGTGAGTGTGTTTTGCGTGGTGGATTGAAAATCTCTAAAAAAGACTTGAAGTTAGGGTTGCTTGTGTCCGAAGCGTGAGGTTACAAAATACAAACAACTTGATACTCTCTTTTTCTTCTTCTTCTAGAACTTAGTAGTTAGTATACATTTTCTCTTTTATTTCCATAATTCCATTGTCTATAAGTTTTATCAATATCACACTAAGGTATGTTATCAAATGTTTATACCCTAATCACACGTAATTTGTTGTTGTTGAGCTCTTGTTCATCTGACACGTTTGTGAGTGAGTTATGTTCTCTGGTCAAACCGACTTTTAACCAAAGCAGATGAGATGAATACGGACTGAGGACTATATGTTAATATACTTATATTAAATAATATCTACATAATTTTTCTTCCGAAATGCTCCTTTTCCTTTTGGCTTTTGATTATTGAATTTCTAAAATCTTCCTTTTTAAGTTTTGTTGTTTAAAGAACGGACAATATTAGTTGGCTCAACAAACAAGTTCTTAGATAATTTTGGTGCTAAGACCATATTAAATTTTATGATTTGATATTCGCTATTTAAAATATTAGCTAAAAAGGTCAGAATATGATCACTGGACCTGCTATCAACTAATTTCATATTTTTAATTTATTTAAAGACCTAGACCAAAAGTATAAGTTTGCAATTCATGACTAATGTTCTTTCCACACGATCATAATCTGCGAGCTATGATCCTTCTCTTTTGGCAACGATCATGTTTTGATGAATCCAAAATTGATAATATTTTGTTTATTCAGAATTTCACATTCCTAAATAAACTTGTGGACTGGTCAACAACGGCAGTTCAGTGATCGAGGAGACCTAGATATTCAACATTTTTCCCTGTTGAACATACCTCATTTTAATTGTGATATGTAGCTGTATAGTATAGCAGAATTATAAGATTGCGGTCACACATGATGGTCTTTAATCTGATAAATTATATTTTTCTGTTTCATAATAAATATCATTATAACATTCTTTTGTTATACAAAAATTGTTACAAATTATATTTAATTTTAGTTAAAATTAGTTACAAACTGCATTGATTTTATAAATAATTTTATTGATCAATGTAACTAATATAAAATTATGACTATTAAATACAAGAAGCAAGGCTCATGTCTCTGTTCTTTTCTATTAAAGTTTTATATAGTGTCAATTTAGTTTTTTTTGTCAAACAGTGTCAATTTAGCTAAGTTTTATTCTTGACCAAAACAATTTAGTAAAATCATAATATTTTTAGCTTTATATTTTAAACACGGTATAGCTGATTGTACTAGTTAACTTTTTGTATGCTTGAACTTTTATCAATTCTCTTAAAATCACAATTTACTTGTCATTTTAATCATTAACTAGACTATGACCCGCCCTTAAAGGGCGGGTATATTTTTTGTTTTATAATTCTTTTTAGAAATTCTGTTTTTATATTTGTGTTTTTAGTCATATTTATGTTTTTGTATAATATTTTTCTTAAATGATTAATAATAATTTTTAATATATTTTATTAAAATAGTTGGAGTACACCAATATTAATAGGTAATGATGATGTTTTAACCGAATATATTAAGCCAAATTCTTTACACCAATCCATATTTTATATTATCAAAATGCGTTTTTTGTTTTGTTTTGAAAACCTAATTTGTTATTTTTAAATACTTTTTATTTCTATAAATTGCAAGTTTTCACATTTTATATGTTATTACATCTATACACTCATTGTTTGGATTTTTAAAAAATAACTTTAATTTTCTTGAATTTTTTTTTGATTTTTTTTAAATTTCATTTAACTTGCGAAGTGAATTTATATTATTTGCTTCAAATGTAAAATGTATTGATTAAATGAGCTAGTGAAAAGCTATTCATTATTTTATGGAATATGAATTGAGCTTTGCTAAACAGCCAAATTTTTGTCCAACTTATGACATAATTGGTCAATCTATATCTCTTTTTCATTATGAATTCAAGATGTTCGTATTTCCAAAAAGAAAAATAGAAAAGTCAAAACATTAAAAAACCACTTGATTTCTTTTAATTTAACCAACTGTAATTTTTTCATGCTGTTCTTCTTTCTCTCCCTCTAAAACCTAATTCAGCCGCCCTTTTCAAAAAAAAATTAATAGTTCTTAAATTTATATAACAAACCACAAACACTTAAGAATAAATAGGATTTTACACAAACTAATACTATACGTAATATTTTCAACTTTCTGCGTTTTAGACTGAGCAGAAAGAAGTCACGACGAACCACCTCCGTCAAAGATCTCTACACAGATTAAAATATAGTAGGTTTTACAGAATCTGTGTTGGTTAATCAAAAAACATAAAATGAAATAAATAAATTATAAATTCTCATAGACAGAATTATGGGCTCCTAAAATATAGGAAAAAAAGAAGAGGTTACAAACTTACAACATACGTAATATTAGATTTAGCTGCAGTTATAAAAGAGTTGATTTATTTTTTAAAGTAAATTATAGTTGTTGGACATAACCCCATATCAATTGGACATGTTGAAGAATTAATAGAATAGATATTAACTAAACATAACCCCTTCAATGGTACTTTTCTTAAACAATGAGAGACACTACATGTGACAATGAGAGACCACAAAGAGATTATATAACTTTTTTTCTCTCTTTTTTCGTTCTTCCGTTGTGGTTTTGGCACTTCTCAAAGCTACTGTATAATTTTACTTGGGCATTTTTCCTTTATTTTTTAAAACTAGCTCACATTGTTCTTGTGAGTTTCTGGTTCTGTCTGTATAATTCAAATCGTTCTATCCACACACACACTTCTCACAAAACAAGATACTTGTTGTTTTGTTTTAATAATGTCTCTTCTTCGTAGAAAATTTACAACCACTCACATTATAGAAATATACAAAATAAAATCGATGTAGAAAACGGCAGCGTTCAAATCTTCCATGTCAACTGGAATCTAGTGTAGTGTGAGATCCCGCCGGAAAAGTAGAAGTTGAGAAACCATTGCGTAAAGTGAGGTTAAAAAGTCAGAAGTTGAAACTTAATAGAGTCATGACAAAAAATATTGCGTACCTGGTCAAAAAAAGAGAAAAAAATATTGCGTACGTCCATGAAATTGTGTGAAGTGCTCTCCCCCAGGCTTTTGATAACGACAATCAATCTTTACGTTTCGAAGTACCAATTATGGAGTTCATAGAATCCCATGTGCCCAACCATTTCACAATATTTTTTATTCATTTTAATTTAGTTCTTTGATCTTTATCCCTTTTAAGGAATCCATATAGTTGACAAGTCGTTAAATGAGTTTGTGTCGCAATAATTAGGAACCCGACGAAAGTACGAGTCTAAGGGATCAAGATTTAAGACTGGTTTAATAATTGGGCCGGCCCATTGAGAAGCTAACAAAACTTCTGGCCTAGTAAGATTACAAAATAATCGAGGCCAGGTTTAGTATTATTAGGGGGTGTATTGAATTGATGATTTTAGGAGATTTTGAGATTTTGTTAAAATCTTCTGTTATTCAATCAAGGATTTTAAAAACTCTTTCAAAATCAAGTGTTATTCAATATGTGATTTGTGTAAAATCATTAAAAATCACTTACAATCTCCTGTTATTCAATTAACAATTTCTAAAAACTGTAACAAATCCAATGTTATTCAATTGAACACAAGATTTAGTAAGAAAAAGTATTGACAGAGATTTTAGGAGATTTCAAGTTTATTTTTAGTTAAAAATAGTTGTTGTAGAATAACATCTCCATAGGTGTTATTTGAAGATCCTTGAAAATAAATTAATATATTATGAATAAATATTTAAACAACATACACGCTGAGAAAGAGAGTCCAGAGTCGAGACTTTGGTCGTAGTGGTGTGCTCTGTTTTTGTAATTCCTCCTCACCCAGCCACCACTCTCTTGTCCACATCACTCACACCTCCTCCTCTCTCCTCCTCACCGATCCACCACTCTCTATCCCTTCCGTTCAACGAGCCACCGACGAGCTCGTCAGCCTGGTTCCATCCTCTAACGGACTCACTGTAGCCTCGTCGTCGGTTGTGGCTTCTTCTTCACTCGCAATGTATGATGCTAAAGAAAAGCTTTGTTTCTTCTCTTTGGACATCCCCCTGACTTCCAATCTTGCAGGGTTTGTCCCTTTTTTGATTAATTGGTATTTTATTATTGACCAGTTTGTAAATTAGAAATTGTAATGATGGTATAAAGTAATCAAACAAATAAGATTATATGATTTGAGATTAATTATCATTTAACAGATCTTTTTAAAACAAAGAGAATTTGAGGTAGTACTGAGATAGCTTCAGTAGCTGAGGTTATACAAAACTAAATCACAGAAGAAAGAGGAGTCTGCTGCATATCAAGTGACAGACTAAGCAAACCATTAACATATAATAATACAAACACCAGACAGCTTAGAAAGGTAGTAAACACAAACATTAGCGATAGCAGGAAACTGACTTTGAACACTGAGCTCGAGATGAATAAGGATAGGAACAAGCAACAACCAAGTCAAATCCTTTAGTCCATTGCAGCCATTTATAATCACACTTGTGAGGTTTCTGAGTCTTTTATAGTCAGAATTGTAAGATGAGGTTATTGATAACTTGGTAATCTTGATAACCGCACAGACATTTCATGTACCAGATCATGCATTTTCACAAACTTGTTGTCATTGTCACCATCCTCCATCAATAAAAAGCACGAGTAAGGTCGTCATATCCACCATCGAATCCCTCTGTTTCCCAACATTCTATCAAGTTATCTTTACTCAGTGTAAAAGAGCGCAATATTGGAAGCAGAAGTTAAGCTCTCCCACCTTCAAATTGTCACTGCTGTATTTTAGAATTGGACAAACTTCATTTTCTGTGGCATATGAAGTCGAAACGTCTAGTGCATCATGCCATTCCTGCACTGTCATTTTGTACGACATGGTCGCTCCAAGAACATTCAACCTAAGTGGTGAACCATGACACTTTTGAGCTCTTCTATGTCTTTCTGCATAGCCTCAAGACTCTCCTCAATGGTTCTATGCTATGAACGTAACTCTCTAGGAAGCATAAAAACTGGGAAACATTTTTAACACTTGATCAGATGATAAAGAAACAGAGAAAAGGACATGCCATCATTGAAAAATACAACATAAAGCAACTGTTTCAGAAACACTGATTAATCATGAGAACAAAGATAAGGTAGGATCTACTACTCTCATGAGTACAAAACAAAAAAAAGGAACTTTGAAACGTATTCTTTGTTCGCCTTATTGGAAACCACAGCTAAAGGTTCATTTTGCAGGAACCATTGGCTGAAGTATACATACTTATGAATTTTATAAAGCTTCGTATTTGAGAATTGCTTTGCTCAGCACAGGAGAAAATAATATCAGTTAATAGTATCCTTTCAAATCACCTAAACAATTCTAAAATTTTCAGAAAATATCTTACCAAATCACCTATAAATTTTATTTTTATTTTTGTAGTTTTACTAAAATCACTCAAATCACTTCAAAATTCATATAAATTCCACTAAAACTAAAACACTCCAAAATCTCCTAAAATCATTAATTCAATACACCCCCTTTAGATTCGTTCCTCTTATTCTTACAAGTTAGGATCAAACCTCATAACATTTTCTTTTGAATAGCATCTCATTTACTAGTATTAATCAATTTGAAATACTATATTTATGCGGTGACATGGTGAGCTCCTACAATGGCCTTAGCCAAAGAAAGCGAATTCAATAACTTGTTTAACCAAAACTTCTCGTTGACTGATGTACAAAGGTCGCAGATCACCCTGAAGAAAAATGTAAGACTGTGAGAGGAGTTATGTTTGTGACAGTGGCGGCTGCTGAAGACTTACCAACTGTAGATTTCATGGGAAAAGCAACTCCATTTGTGGTTATCATGTTGAAGAAATCGTACACGAAATCCAAGACAAAGGTTGTATCGGATAGCTTGAATCCGTTTTGGAACTAGACATGGGTGTAACTGGTTGTTACTAAAATCTATATGCCCCAGTGATCGTGTTATGAGTTAGATGGAGCTAAATCAGGGGAGCTATGTATCCATCTCAAATGGACTCCAAGGTTTAGGCTAAGACTTCTTGATTCTGCTCTTGCCTCTCTCAGCACGATTACTTTACCTTTTTAAGTCGTTTCTTTGTCCTTTTTGTTGTATTGTGTACTGGTGACTGATGTTAGTCATCCTTCTTACCTTGCCATGCAAGAAAGTAATATATAAAAATATCAAGCATACGCTTATTTTGTTATATGAAATTTTGACTTAACTTAGATTGCTCTTTTGATCTTTGGGGATTTTTCAAATCTTGATTATTATAGTAAATAGCCAACAAAAATCTTTTTGGCTAAAAATATATACATTGTACTTATACGTTTCGACTGATGATGTTTTCATAAAGATAAATCGTATAGCCTTCTCATCTTTAACAAGAATATTCTATAATCTTCACATCTTAACTAAAATCGAACCAAATCGATATATTTGAGCTGAATGTAATCTATGTTTTTATTTTTAATTATTTCTATGTGTAGATAACCATAACATAAATCTAAGTCAATCTTCAAAGCAAGAAAACAACGAATAAAAAGCAAAATATATTTTGTTTGAAAACCGAACCCAATTCCAACCTAAACCGTGCCAAAATAAACCTCAAGAGAGTCACGTTTAATTACTTGAATGTCATTGATCAAAACAATAATATCAATAGAATTTGCAAAAAAAATATCTGAAACCGGATTATACGCCAATCAGTAACACACATATAAATAGATTTGCAAGGGAAGTATAAAAGAGTAATAAACCTGAGAGAAACAAACAACCCTAATTAAAATTCTCATATCATCCTTTATTCTTCTTTAATAAAAACACAACAAATCATCCTCTTCACGCCTTGAAGTAGAAGAAGAAGGTATAAGTTACAAACTAATGGCGGATCTCACATGTACGATGCCGTTTGCGTTATATCCATTACTCGTCATCATCCTCTTCTTCTACTCCCTTAACCACCGTAACGGATTTCTCTCCTCCGACGATCCTTCTTGTCATCTCTCTGTCTCCTCGCCGTCTTCTCCCGAATCAGTTCTCTCTTACTTCAAACTCTTTCCTTTACGTTCTTCTTCATCATGTCTCACCACCACTCTCAACAACGTACTTCAAACTCTTCTTCTTGTTTTATTTATTTTATTTACGTTTAGTTTTTTTTTATTTTCTTGTGTTTTGTCTTCTAGGGTTAGCTATTTTAGCTACGAGATTTTCAATTCATTTTTCGATTAATGTTGTTTTTTTAAAATGAAACAGTCGTCGTCAGAAGTAACGGTGGTGGAAGAAGTCGATGAAGCGGCGGAGAGAATCGAAAAAGGTTTGGCGATGGCAAGAGCATCCATAAAGAAAGCAGGAGAAGAGGATCTCCGTCGTCGTCGTGATCGGAGGAACGGTTCGGATTCGGGATTCGCATCAAATGGATCTATCTATCTCAACGCTTTTACTTTTCATCAGTTAAGACCTTTTCTTTCTCCTATTTTTCTTCCTCTTTCTCTCTCTCTCTCTCTATAGTTCTAATTAGATTTAAGTAAGTTATATTATGAAAACTATACAAATTACTATATAGTTTTTATATTAACAACATTGTGTATAGGTTGATCACTAGGCATCTCCCTTGTTAGATTTGAATTAGTTTAGCTTGATAAAAAGTGGAGATTAAATAAATAAAATGTAGCTAACAAGTAGGTGCTCAATAGATTTGTACTCTCTTCCTTTTTGTTTTCGCCAAGAACTTTACTCTAAATCACCGTTACTAAAAATATGTGTCAGCATCAACGTTCTATATGACTTTCCATTTTTAGTAACCTATGCAATAGTGGTGTTTCCAATTTTGTTTATTTATTTCTGCACCATTATTATTCTTGTCTTCATTGTCTCTCTTTAGCCTTTAGTTTTCTCCGTACCTTTTCTCTCAATCTCTCAATAGTTTGACTTTGCAAACATAATCATTTACTTTTATGTTGAAAGTGTCAAAAGTCATGCACTACTCTCCATTTTATAAAGTATATAGTACTCTTAAAACATATCAAGAGTTATGCATATGTAATGTTTCCTTTAACATCTTTACACGTAACAATTTAACAGGAGCCACAGAGAGATGGAGCAGAGATTTAAGATATGGGCATATAGAGAAGGAGAGGCTCCTCTGTTTCACAAAGGTCCTCTCAACGATATTTACGCTATCGAAGGCCACTTCATGGACGAGATCGAGAACGGGAAAAGCCCCTTCGCAGCAGCTTCACCGGAGGAAGCAACCGTGTTCTACATCCCTGTAGGGATCGTCAATATCATACGATTTGTCTATAGGCCTTACATTAGCTATTCACGTGACCGTCTCCAGAACATTGTCAAAGACTACATCTCTCTCGTCTCTGACCGTTACCCTTACTGGAATCGAAGCCGCGGTGCTGA
This sequence comes from Raphanus raphanistrum subsp. raphanistrum, assembly GCA_019706035.1. Classification (NCBI taxonomy): domain Eukaryota; kingdom Viridiplantae; phylum Streptophyta; class Magnoliopsida; order Brassicales; family Brassicaceae; genus Raphanus; species Raphanus raphanistrum. Next base: position 23,062,000 of record CM033986.1, read on the forward strand.
CCATTTCTTCCTCTCGTGTCACGATTGGGTGAGTCAGTAGTTAATTACATATTTATTCTAAACTGTTTTTAAAAAAAGAAAACCTAACCCTAACTTTTTTCCTTGTTGCTCAAGGCACCTGATGTTTCAGCTGTAGATCCAGAGCTATACAAGCATTTCATCAGAGCTCTCTGCAACGCCAATGCATCGGAGGGATTCAAACCGATAAGAGACGTTTCATTGCCTGAGATCAAGATCAAATACAGCAGACTAGGGTTGACACACAACGGAGAGCCACCGAAGAACCGCAGACACTTGGCGTTTTTCGCAGGAGGGTCTCACGGAGAAGTACGGAGAGTGCTTTTCAAACACTGGAAAGGAAAAGACAAAGACGTCCTCGTCTACGAGTATCTCCCCAAGTCAATGAGCTACACGAAACTGATGGACCGAGCGAAGTTCTGTCTGTGTCCGAGCGGTTGGGAAGTGGCGAGTCCGAGAATCGTGGAGTCTCTTTACTCCGGTTGCGTTCCGGTCATCATAGCTGATTCTTACGTTCTTCCGTTCAGCGACGTGTTGAACTGGAAGATATTCTCGGTTCATGTCTCCGTGGCGAAGATACCGGAGATTAAGAAGATTTTGGAAGCGATACCGGAAGAAGAGTACTTGGAGATGCAGAGGAGAGTTCTCGAGGTTAGGAAACACTTTGTGGTGAACAGACCTTCGAAGCCGTATGATATGTTGCATATGATTATGCATTCTATTTGGTTACGTAGGCTTAATATTCGTATTCCTCTATGATAGTGAATACTATATAGTGTTGTACTCTTTTGATAGACAAATATACTGCCAAATTACTAAGACTATGACTAATTCTCGTGTTGCATTTTATATTTAGAGAAGGTTGACTAAGTCAAGAACGCGACATAGTGAATTAGTGATGAGTTTCATCGAGTCAAAGTCAGCATAACAATAAAATATTATTATAGACACGTCTTTATAAGGAGGGAGAGAGAGAGGAAGAGAAGTTCATATCTTTTTCTCGAGCTCTCTTCTTTTCTAACTCATCTACGTGTCTAGACAAAGATGAGTTTATGTTCAGAGATCTCTCTACATTCTGTTCCTATTTGGAACAGAGGATGTTCTGTTTATAACGGTGACGACCAAGACTCTGTTCTTCTCTACCCTGAGCTTGTTTTCTCTCCATTGAACAAGTCTCTTGCGATCAAAACCTTTGGTTCGTCTGGCGTTGTTTCCGTTGGAGGATACAAAATTAAAGCTAGTTTGTCCTCCACTCTTCAGAGCATTTTCGACAAGTATGGTGACATTGCATCAGATTCCAAACTCCAATCTATCTCCACGCGGACGTACCATCTCGAGACTCTAGCCGAGGTTGTTCTCGAGCTACAGTCAACGCCTCTGCATCGGTTGAATGAATCAAGAGCTAGTGAGATTCTAGCGATCGTTAAGGACATAGAGACGGCAAAGATCCGAGTGAGTTGGATCCGGTCTGTTCTCGAGGAGGTTGTTGAGGCAACCAGGTTTATAAAAAGACATGATACTGCAGCTGGAGAGAAAGAAGCGTGCCAGCAAGGTTTGGTTCTTGCCAAGAAAGAAATGGAGTTGAGTTTGAAGAAGCTTGCGGACAAGGAAGAAGAGATGAGGGAGTTTCGAGAGAGATTGATGAAGACAACAGGGACATTGGGGTCTTTGGAGATGAAGCGGTCGTGTCTTGATAAGAGATTCGAGTTTCTGAGATCTAAAGTCGAGAAGTTTCAGGGTCGATCTGTTTTCATGGATGTTTTGTAAAAAAAGAACATTTATTTTGCTCTCTGCTTAGTTTCTTTAAAAGTGTTTGCGTTTTCAAACACTCATTTTGATTTTCACGTTTAAAAATATGACATCCACGAAAGCCTATAGACACACATGAATGAACATTCACAGTGAAAAATCACATTTTATAATAACGATCGATTCTCTACATCATTCAAAGCACATAGCATACTTCAAAAAAGCACAAAAACACACACATTTTACACAATGCATTATCACAGTGATTACAAAAACCAAAGCAGAGCAGAGACTGATGAATTTCCCAAGAAGGGAAAGGTGAGACAGAGAATGTAAATTCTTACTTGAAACAAGAAGGAAGACTTGGCCCGTGGCAAACAAAGGCCATCGCGACGTATACAACCACTGCGAGTACAAGTATCAGTGCAATCCTGCAGAAATGAAAAAAAAAACAAGCTCATTAGCCAAGAGAACCAACAACAAGAAAGAACTCTACGAACAAATGTAAAGGAGTTGGAGCAAGGAACTGTTTACGTTAGGCAAAGAAAAAAAGAACTTACGTAAGCTTGACATTTCTCCACCACATGACGCTTCTAAAACGGCGAGCTTGCTTCCTGAAACGAAAAGTGTTCCCTTGCATATTTGCGGTTTTATCCACAAGCAACTCTAAACGCTCCCCTCTATCCAAGACTTTATCTATATTCTCAATCATCACGTTTCTAACCTGCAAAAGAAAAAAACAAGCAGAAAGTTAACAAGAGTGCCAAAAAAAATATTTGATGTGATATCAATCAATTGGAGAAAACTAAACAGTACCTGAGACATTTCACATTTGATTCTGCTAACCCTGTCAGCATTGGGATCGTTAGAATAGTATTCCATCTGCTGACTCAAAACCCTAGAAAACTCATCGTTCATGGAGTAAGCTTGAGCAGAGTGAATGGCACGGCCGTAACTTCTCACAAATCTCTGATGAATCTCTTCCAGAAACCCAAACGGTATACTCCCTGGCCCCACCCACATTTAGACAAAGTTAATAGCTCGTTCACAGTTAAAGAGCAAACTCTCATACACAAACAAAGTAAATCATTTTCACCACATCAATTTATTCATCAGAAAGGCACAAACAAACAAAAAAGCAGAGACTTTTAGCTTCCAAAACCCTAGAATTGAGCTCCAAATAAAAAATCGAATTAAAAAAATCAAGTAAAAAATTGGGGTTTTTACTTCCGGCGGTTTCATCGGCCATACAGAGGGCGGTAAGACCATCGGTACGCTTGACGTGGAAGACGTACCGATCCTGAGAGTAGGATACGTGGCTATCCACATCTTCTTCACCCGGCAGCTTCTCCAATATCTGCTTCGCGATTGAGCTCGCGTTGGTGGATGTTGCGCTGAACTCCGATAACACCACCGATCCACGCGCCACCAACGCATATAAGATCGCCATCTATCTACTCCGACTCGCAAAATCTCAGAAGGGTTCAACACCGACTCGCAGAATCAAAGTATCTCCAGTCCTTGGCAATCAATTAACAATGATTTTAGAGATAGTAAAAGTCTTATCTGAAGCCCGCTTTACAGTGACCACTTTTTGAATTTTGAATTTTTTTAGGCGCAACCAACATATCTGGCCTCTTTTTGAATCTCTTGGGCTTTTAGCCCAATGTAACTTACTATCTTATACGGCCCATTATTTATTAACATCGTGGGCTTGTAGCCGAGTACTTATTTCATGGTTTTTTTTATATATAAAAATGGATTTTTAGCATTAAAACCCCTCAACTAAGTTTGCTTTGGGTAAAAACCCCCAAACTAAGTATCTAACGAGAAAACCCTCAAACTAATTTTATTTAGTGAATTAAACCCTCCCTCTACATTGCAGGTCATAATTACCTTTACAACAGGTAAATCTTTAGTTTAGAGGGATTTTTCCATTAATTAAACATAGCTAAGGGGTTTTACCTTTAAAAAAAAAAATAATCAAAAGTCTAAATATAATAACATTATCTAAAATAGTGACTTTAATTTTTAAAATTAGCATTCTTTTAAATATATGAGAATGATTTTTTATAAAATCGACAGTATATATATATATAATTTATATCTTATCTAATAAATGTAATAATAAATCTTTAGATAATAAAATGTATATCTTATCTTATAAAAATGTAATAATAAATCTTAAGATGATAAATGTATATCTTATCTTATATTTTCTGGTTTTGTACATTTCTAATTTATACATATATAATGTTGATTTTATAAAAAAAAATCAGTTTCATTTTAGGATTTTTAACAAACTGATTTTTTTTTATAAAATTACCATTATATATGTATAAATTAGAAATGTACAAAACCAGAAAATATAAGATAAGATATACATTTTATTATCTAAAGATTTATTATTACATTTTTATAAGATAACATATACATTTTATTATCTAAAGATTTATTATTACATTTTTATTAGATAAGATATAAATTATACTCCCTCCGTTCGATTATATATGACGTTTTATAACATTTCACGTAGATTAAGGCAGTTGATACAATACCAATTTTATCCTTCTCGTTGTATTTTCAATGCTCAAAATTTATTGTAACTTGGGTCTTGATCTATATGTGTAGTAATAACGCAAGGGTAAGTAAAGTCATTTACATTATATTTTGCATTGGGTTTTGGAAAACGTCAACTATTTCAGGACAAAAAAGAAGTTGCAAAACGTCATATAAAACAAAACAGAGGGAGTATATATATATATATATATGTACTGTCTATTTTATAAAAAAATCATTTTCATATATTTACAAAAAATGCTAATTTTAAAAATTAAAGTCACTATTTTTAGATAATGTTATTATATTTTTGATTTTTGATTTTTTTTTTGAAAGGTAAAACCCCTTAGCTATGTTTAATTAATGGAAAAAATCTCTAAACTAAAGATTTACCTGTTGTAAAGGTAATTATGACCTGCAATGTAGAGAGAGGGTTTAATTCACTAAATAAAATTAGTTTGGGAGTTTTCTCGTTAGATACTTAGTTTAGGGGTTTTTACCCAAAGCAAACTTAGTTGAGGGGTTTTAATGCTAAAAATCCTATAAAAATTGTTGAAAAGTGCAAACTATGAAATAATGAAATTGAAACAAAGTATGAACATAGTGACCAACTCCTAGTGGTTCCACAAGCAGACAACATATATTTCTGTTTATAATATTGAACTGAAATTATAATATTTGGCACTATACTACTGCACTACTGCAGTAATGAATAGTGTTTTGTCGTAGAATAGATAGTACCAACCAACTTCTTTCCAGAGCTCTTAAAGCAGTAATAACTTTCGTAGACCTACCACTAGTACTTTGCAGGTTTTCGCGCATGAAATTAGGAAGGTATTTTATAGGCTTCTTTAATTAAATAGATTAAGGAAAAGTCTATAAAATCGATTAAGATAAAGGTTAGTGATCCAACAACCCAGTGATGTAAAGAGGTTTCTGTTCCCCGGTTTTACCAACCGCTGCAGTTGAAAGTACACATTGTCCTAACTCATACGTAAACACAAACAGCAAAATTCAAAACCTACAGGACAATAACAGAGAGAGAGCGAGAAAGACCAAAATTTTAAACAACATAATCTCTGCGGGAGGAAAAGAACTGAACCGGAATTAACCGGGTGTCTCCTAATCAGAATTTATCTAATCCACTAGGCTCCACCAGCACATAGAGCGGCTTCCCTTTCAGCTTGTGTTGCCCCTATCACAAATTCAAAATGTTTACAATAAATTTTAACTTAAATGATTAAATTTTTACAATAAATTCTAACCCAACTCTATCACTAAGCCATATCCTTTCTAAAGAACAAAGCCAAAGGTAACTTCTTAACCAAGTAATAAAAAATGTCACTCACCTTGACTTCAGGTAGGCCGATAACACAAGCACATTCCACAACTTCAGCTCCCTGGCTTTCTATATAATGTCAAAGTTGTTAACAAAATGTCACATAACCAATGGAGATAAAATCGCATTATAAGTCAAAGAATATATATAGAAAAAGAGAATTGACCCATGAGGCTAATAGCGGCGGAGAGTGTGCCACCGGTAGCGACAAGGTCATCGATGATAATGACGCGTTCTCGTGGCTCAACGGCGTCAACGTGCATCTCTAAACGGTCATGTCCATACTCGAGCTCATAGGACTCCGATATGACCTTCCCTATAATTACAGTTTTTGTCTTTTTCAGTCTCTCAATAAACAATATTAAAAAAAAAAGTAAAAATGTAAAAAGAAAGTTACCAGGTAATTTTCCGGGTTTACGCAAAGGGACAAACTTAGCGCCAATGGCTAAAGCAATGGATGGACCAAACATGAAACCTCGTGCTTCGACTCCTATTCACAGATAATCATATTTGCATGCAACTAGACTATGCAAGAATTTGATGACGAAACACTGTGGAAAGAAAGAAACAGATGAGGAGGTTTACCGGCAACAACAGAGATTTGCATGTCTTTGTAGCGATCAACAAAGATATCAATTGTATGTTTAAAGGCCTTGTGATCCAACAGCAACGTTGTTATGTCCTGAAACATGATCCCTGTCCGAGAGAAACAAGAGAATATTAAAATCAAGAACAGAGACCATGCGAGAACATCAAGTGTGTCGTTTTTTTTGAAGACCTTTCTTGGGGAAATCAGGAACGACTCTAATGGCTGCTGATATAGCTTCAAGCCTTGGATCTCCTTTGAGCCCGTTCTCCGCCGCAAACATAGTTCCTCACTCTAAAAAAAAAAAGTTCCTCACTCTCTACTTTTGTGAGGGTCAAGTAGCTTATTAGTAGTATATTAATATCTCTCTTGATGAGTAAATGAGAGAATTCAAAGTGAAATACAATTAAATTTCTCTTGCAGAAGAATGAAAATGACATGAGATCAGATGATATCTCTCTCTCTCTGGCTCTGTCTTCTTCTTCTGTTTACCACCAGTTGTAGAAGGAAGTAGGTGATAAAGCATTTAATATTTTATAGAGATACTGAAAGATATCCCATGGCGATTGGAGTGTGTATCCCACGCACGAACTGAGTCGGCACACGGGATTTATAAACCACAATAATCACAAGGGCTATTCGTAGCAAGTAGTAGTATTAAAGAGAGGGAGAGAATCCGAAGGTGGAAAGAAAATCTTATTGATCTTCGAGAAAATCTTTGGCTTTTATTAGTCTCTCTCACTCACTATAGAGTCTTGAAAAAAATGCCTATTTATAAAGGAGAGAAATATAGATTCGATACTCTGCCCCTGCATTGCATGAAACCATTTCTATAAAAAGAAGTGCCCATTCTCCTAATATACTAGTTCACATTCCATGTTTTGTGTCATGTCTCCTTCATCCCCATCTACTTGCATAAATAAAATAATTTTGCGAACTGTAGTTTGTAATGTATTCGTATTCCTTCGTAGGCTTGGAGGATGTATTACTTTTAGTTCTAGTCATCTATCTCTATTTTCCTTAAGTTTCTCTTCCTAGGTGCTGACATTTCTGTCTACTACACTAAACTTTTTTGTGCAATTACGAGAACTAGTTTTTACAGATTGCGTATGCAACAACTATTTAGCTAGCGGTACTGATTTTTATGTGAAACCAAAGCGTAGGTTAAGTACTTGACCACGGGAGCTACCACCACTATACTATCATCAGTAAAGAGCCAAGATGCTCATAAATTTGAATGGAACATGCTAACTATTACTAAATTTTATGGTTTTGGTAGCTTGTATTAGTTTTGAATTCAGCTTTAGATATAGTTAATTATAATGTAACTAAACATTCTCAACCAAATTATACATGCAACTGCTCAACAACTTATAAAAACATTAAATTAAGAATATAATAAATGGTTAGTGGAGTAATTAAATTTAAAATATTTTCTTCGTATGTGCGAATCTGAAATGATTATCATGGATGGTGATAAACAGACAACAATTTCTTAGGATATTTCTCTCATGCAAAGAAAGAGTAAAACCCACTTGATTATAGTTGGCTATAAAATTAGAACATCCATAGAGCTTCAGTTTATTAAAAAAATTCTCTAGTTCAAAAAAAAAACAAGAAGAAAGGACTACACGAGCTATGAAACAAAGTCTCAACAGCCTTGGTACAAATTACAATTTAATTCCAACAACCGAATCTTATACCCACCCCAACAAACACTACAAACACGAGTCCATAACATGCTCGTAAGGTTTAGCATAATAAAAGAGTCTCCATCCAGTTTCATACACAACTCTACTAGCTGAGTGAAGAATTACTCTTGATTATATTTAGAAATTATGAGTATATAAGAGTTCAAGTTGCAAGCAATTTAAGCATATGGAGTATGAGAGTATGTATATTGCTAAAGAAGTAGAAATCAAAAAGCTAATGTATAGTTCAAGGGTAAATGAACCTCGTACCGAGAAACCCACCACAAAGCTCATCGGCAACATGAAGAAAATATAAGTTTAGATAGAGAAACAATAAAGTGGCAACCTCGAGGAGATATCCCAAGTTCAGTTGGCTAACTTTATAGTTTAATAACCAGAAATCATTCATACTGAATGATTCACATCTTATTACACTTTACTTTGACCAATGTGGGTTATTACTTCGATATCTAGGCCCATTGGTTTATAACTATAGAAGAGATGTAGAATTTAAAATTTCTTAGATTATTTAACTATTGTCAAATTTAAAGATAACACAAGCGCAAATGTAAGAAGAAAGAAAATCTCTTAGAGTTATCTTTTACATGTTTAAGAAGCACGTCAAATTAGGGAATTGACATGTTTAAGGAATAAGAACCTTCAAATTTAGTCAAAAGAAAAAAGAAATAAGAACCCTTTTAATTTTCTTTTAATGTGGTTTTAGAAAATTTTAAAACACAATGGTTTGTAGAAACAAGACATGTTTGTAAGCCCATAATGTTTTTGTCCCAAGAGTCTAAGCGACCATTGCAATTTGGCCCGTAGACTGGTAGACAAAGAGAGCCCGAAGGCTCAAACGAGTATTAATGGAAACCCAAACCAAACAAGACCGACTCTATAATTCTTCTTTTCTCTGATATGAAGGACCTTGTTGGGTGGGTGTACATTTTAATTTAGGTTAGATGAACATTAGTTACGGTTAATTAGTTCGGACCAGAAGCCATTTAATGGATTCGTACTAATATTAAAGAAAAAGTTGATTAATTTAAAAGTAAGAGTTAGTGTTTGGGATCCACCATCTTGCTATAATCTTACAGAGTCATTATTTATTAATTCATCACAAAATATCACAGGAAAAAAATTAAATAAATTTATCGAGGAATGTTAAATAGTATCAGCAATTCCCAACTAGTTTCAAGTTCGCATTCAAGAAATTTAGGAGGGGTTATTGAAATCAGAATTTGGAAGGAGTTTAGTGATTTTAAAAGTTGACAGACTTTTAGAAGTTAAGTAGAGTTAACAATTTCTATCAAATACTTTGTATTGATTTCAACAGATTTTATTAATTATCATGGATTTGCATAATATATTTTTTCAAAATATTTCTCGTTATAAGGCAATGTATACAATTTCTCTAGAACTTTTCCAAAAATAAAATCTCGAAAAAACCATATATATAATAAACATCAATTGATACAATGATACACATTTCTCATTTTTCTTATGTTTGGTGAGTTCATGTTCTTATTGGTTTTCTTGTGATAATAATCAGTCTTGTTTCTTTGATTTTTGTGATTTCTCGAAACACTATTCTAGTTATTGTATGAGTTTATATTTATTCACCATTATTAAATCAAACAGTTTTTTTTGTCAAATATGAAACTATAAAAAAATATAATGAATTACAGATCATGTGAGTTGGTTGCTTCACCATTATTGAGTTTGGTTTAGTGTGTTTACATAGATAAATAAATATTCAATATGTGTATGTTTTTCTTATTTCACAGATTTCAGAAATCTTATGAGTATAGGTGATATTTTCAAATCTAGTCTCATGAGTAAAAATATAAGAAATCCACCTTCCAATAACAACATAATTTAATGGAATAGTAAAATCCATAATAACTAAACTTTATGAATAACAAAGGATTTGAGTGGAATTTAGAAGTCATCAAACGAATAACAATGGATTTTGGTAAGATTTTTAAAATCTATAAACCAATAATAGTGGATTCTCAAAATTTTAAACTCCTTTAGAATTCTTAAACCAATAACCCCCCTTACTTTGATTATTCTGAGCATATATTATTTTGATTTCACATTCCATCTCACATAATTTATCTCACACGATTTAATGATGCTAGCTTTATATAAAGCCTTTGAATTGGATATTTATCTTTTCAATCTATTTTTTTCTTCATTTTATCGAAAGTATCATATCAACAAAAGTCCAAAGAAAATATTATTCAATTCTACTACTTTAATAGAATATCATAAACTGAGTGTCACAATCTACTTTCGTATTGTTAGCTACGGTTATAAATAATCACACAAACTTTAAATATCATCTTCATCCCTTTGTCCATAGTGTGAAGCTTATTGTCAAGTGTTTCCTTGAAATTTATTGTAAAGTGTTTCCATGAACGCTAGCTACGGTTTCTTGTCCCTTCCGATCAAACATTAGAACAAATTATCTTTCCTTGATAAGTGTTTAGTACCAATAAAGCTATTGAATTTTGCTTACTCCTACCTAGCAGGCTAGCAGTATATGTCAACGAATTTGAAATTTTCAACTGCTCATTCAGATTTTTCACCACTGATAGTAAATCATGGAAGACAACTTTCATTAGAATTGTGTCTCCATCGAACAAAAAAACGAATTATGTACGTATGTAACTTTAATACGTGTGCACTATGAGAAGGCAACCTAATACAAAACTTTTTTCTCAAAAGAAAAAAAAAACACAATACATTACTTTTGTCTCTACGTAACAAATTATGATCTGCTCATCGGATGGTTCACACATATAGTAAGAACCAATATTGATAAAGCAACAAAAAAGGAAACTATCGACATTAAGTTGGTAATCAGTTATATTTTCTGCACTATATTTTGTTATAAAAAGGAAAAAAATCTGAAGCTGTTATTTATGTGCACACGTGTGGATCAAATACTGGCAGTGCACCATCTTATTTATAACTTCATTTACAGCCTAACCATATAGGACTAGAAACATAACTGCAAATGTTGGTGAATACATTTAATCTAGCATAAAGTCTAAAGAGGTATTGGTCTAATGTGGGTTTAACCTTAAATGAACGTTGAAATATCTACCGCCTTCACCACCCGACCCAACCATATTTATTTGGTTTTTATTTTACACACACACATATATAGTTGGAAATTTTGAAAATGTAAATTGTCTTAAACTGGAAGATAAACAAATGGTGCAGCGGACAATTGAGCTCAATTGTATAACCTCGTAGCTATATATGTTTGGTGTGAAATGAAACTATTCTTACTATTTTTGGTTAACTCAGTTTATATTAGAAACAAAGTGTCTCACATTAGTAGTTGGAAGAGATCTTTAATAATATATAAGATAGTTTCTCCACTAATCACCAATTGATTTTAAGTGTGAAGCCCATCTAGCTTAACAATTTACGAGTGTAGTTGAGATGTAGTTGAGATCAGACCGTAAATTTAAGAGTCCATGATTTGTTTTTAAAGTCGAATCATATGTTTTTAAAATTATTCATAGCTTTGGTTATCATTCATATGTGTCATATAGTAACATTGTCAACCAATATAGATCCACCAATACACCTTTATATATAACCGCTAGCTATGATAATGTGTTTGTGGGTATCAAAACGTAGGCATGAGTCCTTGTGTAGCCATGAAAATTACGTTAGAGAAATGAAAGTTCAAGTCGTGTCTAAACTAGAGTCATTCAGATAAAGTGAGGAAGTTGTGTTGATAAATGAAGCATTAGATATCTACTGACTGATGTTTACGGAGGCTTGAAGCACAGATAGTGGGCTCAAAACATATTTGATTAGACGAAAGGTCAATTTACAAATAAAAGAGAAAATTCAACGTGAAGCTCTATATAAATAGTTAGTTGGAGATAAGACAACAGTAACATCAGTTCTTCTTGTTTGTCCGTGTTCTTAGAGATAAAACCAAGAACCCTAGAAAAAAAACTAATTAGTAAATGATAAAAACGAAGAAAGTTTGAAGATTGAAAATGGTACATTCGAGAAAGTTTCGAGGTGTTCGTCAACGGCAGTGGGGTTCTTGGGTCTCTGAGATTCGCCATCCTCTACTGTAAGTCCAGTGCCTATATATAATAATATTTATATACGATACCAATTATTTTACTTAAATTCTTACATGCTTGCATTTTCATAGGAAAGACATTCGTGTTCGATCATCAAAATTCATATATAAATAATAAGATCATTTAGGTAAAATATATATGTTGAAAACAAACCATAAAATGATCGAAGTTGGAGATTGAGTTTTTTTTTTATGTGGATTTTCCTATAATTGAAAATGTGTACTCAAATATTAAAAACTAGAATGAAGATGTAAACACTAAAGTTTTCTGTTCCAAACTCGATGTACGTATGGAGTAATGTTAACTACTGGACATGAGTGAGAACTTTAATATGCAGGAAGAGAAGAGTGTGGCTAGGAACATTCGAAACAGCAGAAGCGGCTGCGAGGGCTTACGACCAAGCAGCTCTTCTAATGAACGGCCAAAACGCTAAGACCAATTTCCCGGTCGTTAAATCAGAGCAGCAAGGCTCAGATGATCACGACGGTAACTCTCCCTTGATGTCACCAAAGTCGTTATCTGAGCTCTTGAACGCTAAGCTAAGGAAGAGCTGCAAAGACCTAACGCCATCACTAACGTGTCTACGTCTCGACACAGACAGTTCCCACATCGGAGTCTGGCAGAAACGGGCGGGGTCGAAAACGAGTCCCAACTGGGTCATGCGTCTCGAACTCGGGAACGACGTAGTCAACGAAAATGCACAGGGCTTGGTGATGAAGAAACAAGACGTGGAGAAAGAAGACGTAGAAGAAGCTAACGTTGATGAGGATCAATTAGCGATGGAAATGATCGAGGAGTTGCTGAATTGGAGTTGACTTTTAACCTTATCGGATGGAAGTCTAAAGAAGAATAATGGTTGTTTTTTCACAAGCTTGATTTTCGGATTTTTTTTTCTTATATTCTGTCCACAGTTTTATAGTGTGATTGCAATGGATCCATCAATCCATTTATACATGTAAGAAAATTGTTTTAAAATACATGTAAACTTGTATTATATATACACACACACGGGGTTGGTGTATATACAAATTTGGGGTCTATATCATATATGTTCTTGTATCATTGGATGATTGCTAATGTATCTTCTTTAATTAGTACAAACAACTAAAAAGATAATATATGGTTCCCAAAAATGCATGCACTACTTCAGACTAGTGACCTTTTTGGAAACAAAAAAAGTGAAAATATATATTTTTTTTTTTAACTCTGATAATTTCATAGAAAAAAGGAGAAACCCCAACACAAAGACCAGTTAAAAACGTCCCCACCACCTACCAAAACACAGGCAGAAAGGCAGGACAAAAACAGAGAAAAATAAAGCCAACAAATAAAACAGAAACAGAGCAAACACATAGCCTGAAACATATGTGTTCCTCAATCACACGGCACCGTAAAAAAACGACTTTGACATAAAGTGAAAATATTTAGAAACGATAAAATTTAACAAAAAATAGTTTTGTTCTATATTCCTCTACAAAAATTAAGAAAAAATGAATAGAAAAATTTATTCCTGGGAATGATAAATTTTTCTGGAAATGATAAGCATTCCTTTGATCATTCATTCAAAGCCTACCAGTATATCTTGGTTCAAAGACTATATGATCCTGAGATACTTAACATAGTAAATATAGTACAAACACACGACATAATTTGTCTAGAAAGATAACGGCTAGAATAAAAACTTAAGGGGATGATGATGATAGTTGCAAAAGCTCCATGACGCCTGTTGTAAACTGAAGTTCTTGCCGAGAGACGATGCTAGTTCAAGACGGCACTGAGCAAAGAATAACACAAAACAACATCAGATGTCACAACAAGGGAGACAAACTGATTTAAGGAGAATTGGTAAATAAAAGAAAGAAAGATAAGACGCTTACTGTATGTGGAAGTATCAATCTGCTCAGGAAGTTCCTTAATATCAACCTCAAACCTGTCTTGCACCTGTAAACAAAACAACTCCATTTAATACCCCCAACAACTCATATAAATTCGAAGGCAGCCAGACGTATCAAGAATAGCATCAGACCTGATTAAGAACTTCTGAGTCTGAAGCTGATGCCACAAATGTTATTGCAAGACCCTTTGTTCCAAACCTACCAGCTCTCCCGACCTATACCATAAACAGAGTGTAGCATTACATGTTAAAAGAGCCCTTTATCCAGTGAGAATCGGAAATATTAATATGAGTTTTCAGGATGTTAAAAAAATTGTTAATTACCCTGTGAAGATATGTATCAGCAGAATCTGGCATGTCGTAATTGATAACAATGTTGACACGCTCAATGTCAATGCCTCTCCCTACCAAATCTGTCGCCACAAGAATTCTCTTGTGCCCTTCCTTGAAACTTTTGTAGTGAGTCAGCCTAAATATCATATCATTGTGAAGGGTTAAGACTTTATATACATGAACATAGGCTTTAAGAGCAAGTATGGGTGGTTCAGAAGAAATAATATACAAACCTCTCTTCCTGAGACATGCCAGAATGAATGCATATTGAGGGGAAATTGCATTCAATAAGCAACTTGTTCAGCTCCCCAACTCTGCTAACACTCTTCACAAATATGACAACTTGACTGAAGTCCAATGCGTCCAGAAGGTCATTCAACTTGCGGTTCTTCTCCATCTCGCTCAGCTTGATGTAGTGCTGTTACAACGACATGACACAACAACAGTCCAATGCTCAAAACAACTTATATGCAATCAACCAATATGTTTACTAATAAGACATCATTAGTCAAATTACCTGGACAAGCCCATGAAGAGTCAATTTGGCTTCATCATCGACGTATATTTCCATTGGCTGTAAGCAACAAATATCAGGGTAAAGTATATTAGCAAGTTTTCCTCAGGAAATGATTTCAACAAAATTAATGTCGGAAACAAGACCCCTGAACTGAGATCATCGTCCACCAGGTTTGCATCCTCACAGGTCAATGTTGCTCGCAACATTAAGCCCACTCAACGTGACGAAACCTCGAAATCTCGAAACCTCACTACCCTCGACTCAAAACCCACCCAGCAATGTTACCATGGAAACTCTAATTGAAAAAAAACACACAACGGTGATAGATGATCCCACTGCGCAAAGACATCACTGAACGACACAAAAACTAAGTGGCATCTTCAGAGGCTCCCAATTCACCGAACCTAACATACTACCCGAGGTAACACCAAAGCTAAGTGGCGTCTTCAGAGGCTCCTAGATCACCGAACCCTACCATACTACCCAAGGTAACACCAAAGCTACGTGGCACCTTCAGAGTCTCCCAGTTCTCCGAACTCTAATATACTACCCAAGGCATCACTGGATTGAGACGAGGTATCAAATGACAGGTTTCCCGGGCGAGATGTGCTCAAATAATTCAAGACAACGGGACTTGGAAACCGAGAGAGTTTTGGCCGTAGGAAATTACATAAATTTCTTGCAGACTGGGCGTATCTCTTTGCTGAGCGTTGCTGAGAACATCATGACTTGTTTGTCGTGCGGTGTCATCTTGAAAATCTCCTGCACATCCCTTCTCATGTCTGGTAAAGAACAGTTACAAATGTTAAAAACATACAACACTCCAGGGGCAAATCGGATATCTTTATACACTAGAAAGTTAGAGGTGAGCATACCTAGAGACTCCAGCATTTTATCACACTCGTCAAGAATAAAGTGCCTCACATTCTTCAAAGAGAGATCTTTGTCCCTGGCGAGTCCAAGGACCCGACCAGGTGTTCCAACAACAATGTGAGGACATTCATTCTTCAGCAATTCTTTGTGAATTTTATTGTTGACTCCTCCATAGAACACTGAAACCTTTGTATCAGGCAGATAGGTACTGAAACGCACAAACTCATTGCAGATCTGCAAGTAATTATCAGGCCAGTCAGTCATGAGAAATCTTGGAGGCAGACAGAGAGCACGAATGAAGGAAGCAAATAGGACATACCTGGTAAGCTAACTCCCTTGTATGGCACAAGATTAGTGCAGACACCTGACCAGGAGATGGCTCGATCTGTTGCAGAGTAGACAGCACAAATACAGCAGTCTTCCCCATACCAGATTTTGCTTGGCAGATAACATCCACGCCCAAGATAGCTTGAGGGATACATTCATGTTGCACTGATGGGGAACCAAAGAAAAATGGCAGCGAAGGAACCGTTTAGAATTAGAAGATAACCTCCATATCGTGTCATTGGTGGCGTTACCAAATGCTAAGGTGATTCCAAATCAATAGATTGAAATAGTGTTTATTACCTGGAAAATCAAAGAGTGAAATGTCAATGGACAATACAAAAAAAAATATATATATATATAACTGGAACAAACAAAGGATCTAACCCCAAGTTCAACACGTCTTCTCGAAACTAGACTAAGTTATCTTACACGAACACATGAACTTAGAGAGGTGAGAAGCAAATGACCAAGATACAGTATAAAGTCTACTAAACCCTCATAAACCAACCTATCGTCTCGAAACAAGACAGAGCATACATAACCAAATATTAAAGGACAACTAAAAACAATTAATAGGTAAGTCATTCCTGTAATTTACAGCATGTAATCCAGTTGTATAAAGACATTGGAATGAACTTGCCTTCAGATGGATGCTCAAATCCAGAGTCAACTATAGCTCGGAGAAGCTCCGGTTTCAAAAGGAAGTCTCTGAATCCAGAACTATGTATTCCCACGTAACCTCTGCCACAAATATACAAAACAATATGAGAACATGATCATAGAAGAAAGTGAGAGCTTAGACAATTGCTATTCTCTAAAGGCAAGCGTTTATTGATTACCATTACAGTATACTAATCTTCAAAAATAAACTACTAACTTCTAAGGAAACAGATCTAGGGGAATAAAAAAAACTAACTTCTTCACGGCATCGCCGTTAACTTTATTTCCAGAATCTAAGACCTTCTCATCCTCTTCCTCATAGTCCAGAAGCTCCTCCTCGTAGGCTTCGTTGTCCTTAGCGTCTCCCATAGTTGGCAAATTCTCTACAAGCTGCAGTGTGAAACTTCCCGTAAGATTCCAAATACCTAAAACTTTCCTAACAGTGTATGCAATTTGACTCTCGAACTCCTAACTGTGTAGAATCGATGAACCTTTCATGGAGATCTGATGGGAGAATTTTACCTGAGAGATGAGCAGAATATGTTGGATCTTGAAATCGTCTCAATGATTTTAGCGAAATAAAACTAGAAGACGACGCAGCGCTGTTAAGCCGCATCGTATATATAGTACGGAGACTAGATAAGGGGTTAAAGAGTCTAATGGACTTAATATTAGTGGGCCGAAGTTTGTTTCGTCTAAAGCCCATAGAAAAGCCCAGTTTGACTCGGGTCAACCCTATCCAGTCTCACTTTGGGGGACTCTCTGATATTTTGGTATTTTTTTGTGCTCAATCAGAGATTTGGAAACCCTAATTCAATCTCGAGATCTAATCAGCTTTGCTCAGTTCTCAAGTATCTTCTCGACCTTCTAACTAATTTATCGTGCTTAGGGTTTAGGAACAATGTTTGTGTATTACGCTTTCTCGACGAATCTTAGGTTTCGTGGGAATTTATCTGAAAAATTTGTGTATCTGAAGTATGGGAGACGTTAGAGACAACGAAGCCTACGAGGAGGAGCTTCTGGACTATGAGGAAGAGGACGAGAAACTTCTAGATTCTGCAACTAAAGCTAACGGCGATTCCGTGAAGAAGTAAGTTTTTTCCCCCTTTCTCCATCTTTTCCGGTTTTACGAATTGCTTCATTAGTCGTCTGCTTATGACTAGCAACTTTGTAAGTTCTTTACTGCAAAACTTCATGGAAGCTATTACTAATAGCTTCCTCTTTTTTTTTTCTTTTTTTGTGTGTGTGTGTGCAGAGGTTATGTTGGCATACACAGTTCTGGATTCAGAGACTTCCTTTTGAAGCCGGAGCTTCTCCGAGCTATTGTTGACTCTGGATTTGAACATCCATCCGAAGGCAAGTTCATTTCACTCCTGCCCTTGTTTCTCACTCAGCTTACATCTTGACTACTTTTTTGTTGCTTTTGCAAAATTTAATGGTCACTTATTTATTAGAGCTACAAAAAAAATATAGTGTTGTGCCGCCTACGTTTGTTGTTCAAATTGAATTACATCACCCAGTTGGTACAGAGATGTTTCTGACCTGATTTTGTTTCGATATTTATATTTTTTTCTATTATAATTGCTATGACTACTGACATTTACTGATTTTTTTCCAGGTAATAACTTCTACTATTTCGATCTATTGCTTTGGAGTGAGCTTAGAATTTTGTAAAGCTACCAATAAAACGATATGGAAGTTATACTCTGCTTATAAACGGTTCCTTCGCTGCCATTTTTCTTTGGTAACCCATCAGTTCAACATGAATGTATCCCTCAAGCTATCTTGGGCATGGATGTTATCTGCCAAGCAAAATCTGGTATGGGGAAGACTGCCGTGTTTGTGCTGTCTACTCTACAACAGATCGAACCATCTCCTGGCCAGGTCTCTGCACTAATCTTGTGCCATACAAGGGAGTTAGCTTACCAGGTATGTCCTATTTGCTTCCTTAACTCGTGCTATCTACTTCTAATAAATAAGTTCTGCTGTCTGCCTCCAAGATTTCTCATGACTGACTGGCCTGATAATTACTTGCAGATCTGCAATGAGTTTGTGCGTTTCAGTACCTATCTGCCTGATACAAAGGTTTCAGTGTTCTATGGAGGAGTCTGTGAGGGGTAAAACTCACACCTAGATTTTAGATCAGGTTTTATGTTTTGAAAAGGTTAGGGAAAGATTATCGCGGGCTGAATCCCGTAAGAACTTGATGAATGAACTTCGATTTGTATTGATATAATAGAAATGAGATGATTACAAAAGATGATCTTTTATGAATATAAAGATCACGAGAGAATTACAAGCAAGAATGTTTCAATGAATGTTGAGTGAAAATATGAGTAGGTTCGGATCCTTTTCTTGGTCTTCGACCTTCTTCTTTTATAGCCTAGGACTCCTTTAGGTTATCTGCAACTGATCTCCGAGATCCTCTCCACTTGAGGTGGAATCTGCAACAGCTTCCCCTTGACCGGGTCCTGCGCCTCTTCTGGTTGTGACGTGAGCTTCCTCTTCGTCGTGACCTCCTTAGTTAGGATCCTTAGTTTTTAGCCTCCGGCTTTAACTTAGCTCTTCTTAGGTACCGAATTCGTGATGGGCCAGCTGCGGCCTGTTTCCATCCTTAACCGTTCAGTAATCAGCTATCGGGCCATATTTGGGCCCAACAGTTGCCCCCAGCTCTCGAGATGAAGCTTCGTTATCCTCGGGAGCTAAACCTAGCCGCCCAAGCTAGATTCTCTTGTTGAGATCATGATTACCAGCTATCTCAACCACATTTATTTTCATCTGATCGAACGGCTGCGAATTTTCTTTGATTATATCGACGGTTTGGATTAATAAGAGTTTGAAATATAGTTTCCGATTTTCGAGACGTGACAAGATATAAAGCAGCTAGCATTAACTGCCACTGTCCATATTCTCCACGCCTCCACTCGGTTTCCAAGGTAACTTCTCTTCCACTTCTTTATTTTACTACGCTTTCTTTTTTTTTTTTTACTTTCATCCTTCGATTCACCATTGATCCTCTGCGAATTTCTTAGAACCCTTAGTTCCTAAGAGATTAGCTTATTTCATCCTTTCCCTTTCCAATCCTTTCGATTCTCCTTACCTCTTTCTTTAATGGATCCTCCGAAAGAAGGTTCCGGTGAGACCGGAATCTCCGCCTCCGGGAAGCGCTTAATGAAGGTTAAGCAGGAGATCGGTGAGAAAATGAAAAGAGACAAGAAGGAAGCCAAGGATTCAATCGCGGGGAGGGTCTCCAAGCGGGTAAAGAAGAAGGAAGTTTCTGGCGGGAGCACCACTCTGAGCCCTCACTCGCCTTCCTTACTAAAGATTCAAGAGGTTGTTAACCTCATGGTTCAGGCTCATGGCCAAAAGGAGTTGGCCAAGGTTTGTTCCCCCGACGAAACTCCTGAAACTGCCCCGGAAGGTTGGTTTTGCATTCATGAGAAGTATATCTCTAAATCCCACCTCCGGTTTCCGCTTCCAGATCTTCTATTAGATCTTCTTGATCATTATCAACTAGCCCTCTCTCAACTCTGTCCCTCGGTTATCCGAGTGATAAATGGTTTCATTACCAGAGCTAAAGAGGAAGGAGTCGTCGTTGGTCTGACCGAACTGATGAGCCTTTACACGATCAAGGAGAGCTCTAGTAAGGATGGTGGCAGTGGCACCTACTATCTTCCTTGCCGTCCTAGGCTCGGACTTTTAAAATCCTCTGGTAGTGACGATGATTGGAGGAAAAAATACTTTTATGTCAAGATTGATCCCTCTACAGTCCCATTGGGTCGTGCTCTCTCGGTTGTTTGGTCCGATATATCTGGTTAGGATTTTTTTAGGAATGTATCTTGCTTGTTTATGATTATCATTGTTTGCTGAACCCTTGATTTCGTATGCAGATATCGAGGATCCTCCTAAGCTTACCGATAAGCTGTCTAGAGCTCTTTTTCGGAAATTGTATCAGAGTCCCAATACTTGGGCGTCTTTCACTGTTTCCCGTATTGGATCAGCTAGGTTCCCGGATCGATACAACGCCAAGTTCCTTGACCCGATCTGATGTGCCCTGAATCAGCAGCAGAAATAAATCAAGAAAGTTTGGCTTTTGGGCTTGAGTTTTAAACGAGATGTGCTTGACGATTTATGAAAACATTTTTGATGGACATGCTTCAGTCCAAAGAAAGAAAGGCCCATGAAGAAAATACAAGATATGGTCGAATAATATATCAATCTGACGGCAATTCAGAGACCGTCGACCATATGGAAGCACGAGACCAACCGAAGAGTTTTACGACTACAATCTTTCAATTTCGGTCAAGTCAAAACATTTATGATTTCGGTCAATTCAAAGTCTTTGGTCAAGTCTTCCTTGTTTTTATAAATTGCTAATTTTTATGGTTGACTACTCTTTTGTATTCCAACCTTTTGTATGCTTTGCCTATTATATAAAGGCCATTTGATCAATGAAATAAAATAAGTTTTGAGTGTTTATTTTTGGAACCTTGAGAGGGTATCTCACCTTTTTGTTCTTGGTGTGGTTAGCTCCAAGTAACTATCTCTTTCTCGTTGGACCGGTGCGTCACATCCGGCAACAGATCGAGTTTGCTTCCTTGTCGGACCTGTGAGTCATATCAGGCGACAATCAAGCACCTCTGGTAGTATCATTGGGTCATTCCGCAACCCTTTGTGTCACCGTTCAATCCATCAGTTCTCTTCGGAGTTCACCTCTGGTAGTATCATTGGGCCTTCCGCAACCCTTTGTGTCACCGTTCATCCCACCAGTTCTCTATCCTTCCGGATCAGAGTCCATATCATTCGTACCGGTAGAGTGATCCCGATTTTGGTTCTATCAAGTGGTATCAGAGCCACTCAACCGGTACTATCTGTTCATTTTTCTCATCTTTCCATCTTCTTCATCCATCTTTTACCTTTTTTCTTCTTTTCTAAAAAAAAAAAAAAAAAAAAAAGAGTTCTACGAAAAGCCAAGAGATCATTCTATCTGTTGCTAAAGAAAGACAGATTTGAGGGCAAATCTTTTTAAAGAAGGAGGGAATGATGTGCCCTGAATCAGCAGCAGAAATAAATCAAGAAAGTTTGGCTTTTGGGCTTGAGTTTTAAACGAGATGTGCTTGACGATTTATGAAAACATTTTTGATGGACATGCTTCAGTCCAAAGAAAGAAAGGCCCATGAAGAAAATACAAGATATGGTCGAATAATATATCAATCTGACGGCAATTCAGAGACCGTCGACCATATGGAAGCACGAGACCAACCGAAGAGTTTTACGACTACAATCTTTCAATTTCGGTCAAGTCAAAACATTTATGATTTCGGTCAATTCAAAGTCTTTGGTCAAGTCTTCCTTGTTTTTATAAATTGCTAATTTTTATGGTTGACTACTCTTTTGTATTCCAACCTTTTGTATGCTTTGCCTATTATATAAAGGCCATTTGATCAATGAAATAAAATAAGTTTTGAGTGTTTATTTTTGGAACCTTGAGAGGGTATCTCACCTTTTTGTTCTTGGTGTGGTTAGCTCCAAGTAACTATCTCTTTCTCGTTGGACCGGTGCGTCACATCCGGCAACAGATCGAGTTTGCTTCCTTGTCGGACCTGTGAGTCATATCAGGCGACAATCAAGCACCTCTGGTAGTATCATTGGGTCATTCCGCAACCCTTTGTGTCACCGTTCAATCCATCAGTTCTCTTCGGAGTTCACCTCTGGTAGTATCATTGGGCCTTCCGCAACCCTTTGTGTCACCGTTCATCCCACCAGTTCTCTATCCTTCCGGATCAGAGTCCATATCATTCGTACCGGTAGAGTGATCCCGATTTTGGTTCTATCACGATCCCTGCTGAAGATTTAGAAGGTGATTTTTCGGATTTCGCTTATTGTTTTTATTTCTAGATTTGCTTTCAGAGATAGCTAACAAGCTTTCCATTGTTTAGTTTCTGAAGGTCCTTTCGTGGTAGATCTTTCGACTGGAGCTAGTACTTCCGAAACTGAAAAGACTCAAGCTCCCAAGATGAGGCCTTCTTTCCGTTCCAGGAACAAACCTGCTGCAGCTGCCAGTGCTTCGCGAGGTAGCGATAAGACCCAAGGAGGAGCCTTTCTCAGCTCACTGAAGGAGGTCCTTGATGACGGGACCTCTGTCCCTGCTAAGGATGTTAACCCAGTTGAGCCCAGAGCTCAAGATGTTGTTCCCCGTCCTGAGGTTCCGACGGTTGAAGCTAACCCTCAGGCTGCTAGAGATCCTCTCGAGGTCGAACCTCCGAGAAACAAGAGGTCTCGGACTGATTTGGGAGATATGCCCACCAGGTCTTCCTCCTCGTCTTCTCGGGGAGGGGCCGTGGGTTGGAACTTCTCCCATTCTAAGCCGGGATCGATATTGGATGATCCTTGGGGTTTGGCAACCATCATGAGGCATATGAAGACGGTGGGATGCTCCATGCCTTCAATCAATGGTCTGTCCAACAAGGAAGAGTACATTGAGATAGCTCACCACATGGGTCAAGTACGTAATCTCATTTTTATTTTGGTTCGCTATTAATCCAATGTTTCATCTGAACATATATATTTTCTTTTGTTTTAGCTGGCCGGAGCCATTAACAGGGCTCAGCTGAGGTTTGAAGAGACCGTGCATGATGCTCCTAGCGCTAGAGACTTAGCTCAGGCCACTGAGTTGTTCAAGACTACCAAGATGGAGCTCGACCTGGCTCGTGCTCGAGTTTCTGAGCTTGAAGCTGAGGTCGGGAGGCTCGGTTTGAAGGCTGATACTCAACAAGGGAAGATCGAGAGTCAGGCCATCGATATTCGGGTGAAGAGTAGGAAGATCAATGAGTTGGATGCTGCTCGCAGGATAGCTGAGCACCAGGTCCAAGAGTTGATCGCTTCGTCTCGGGTTAGTCAACAGAACAAAGAGGCTGAAGTTAAGCTAGCTGTCAGGAAAGGTAAGAAGGAGGTGGCCGAAGCCTACAACAAGATCCTGACCTCTGTGAAGGAGAAGTTTGTCAAGAAAAAGGAAGAGACTGATGCTCTGATTTACGCTCAGGAGCTTCAGGCAAATACCGAGCTTCTGAAAGAGTTATTATCTAAGGAGATTGAGAGTGCTGAGGATGAGTATCATCGCTTGATGGTTTTGATCCCGGATGCTGGTGCTGCGTACGAGAAGGCTCAAGTTTCTGATTTCTCAGTCAGCAAGCTCCCCATTCCCCAATTCTCCGAGAGCTCAAGTACTTTCGAGATTAATATGTTTAATCTCTCCTTTTCTGGAGAGTTCGGTTCTAATTTGGGATTGATGGGTTCTTACTCAGCCCCGGTCGAGACCACCTCTGGAGGTGGCGACAAGGAGATGGTGGAGGTTCCCGAGGAGGAAGATCCTGCTGGCAAGGGAGCTGAGAAGAGCTCTAATGACAAGGAAGTTTAAGAGCTGAAGCTCTTTAATGTTTTCTAGGATTTCTGCCCGATGGGCTTTGTTTTCTTTGTTTCTAAGACTTATAGCCTGAGGAGGCTTTTAAACCTTTATCCGTTTGCACTTCGAATCTTTGTTAGCCTGGGGAGGCTTTTAAACCTTTGTTTAATTTCAAACTTGGTTTTCCTTTCATTTTGAGCTTTTAGCTTTAGTCGTGAAATATGACAACTTGATCATAATCGAATCTTACGATAAGTCTGGAAGACTTTAGTTGTTTTTAGTTCCTTAAGAGGAATTCTTGGAGTATCGGGATTAGCTTAGAGTTTTTAGGAACCTAAGTTTAATCTGGACATCTTAGGTGGGGGTTCTTGGGAACCTGAACTTGTTTGTGGGATTTTAAGATCTTCTGAGAGTCGATGAGGATTTTAAGACCTCGAAGATTTGATAAGGATTTTAAGACCTTGGAGAATTGACAAGGATTTTAGGACCTTGGGGAATTGGTAAGGATTTTAAGACCTTAGGTCCAGGTTCGCCGAGACCTGATACTGTCTGAAGGATTTTAAGACCTTAGGTACAGGTTCGTCGAGACCGGATATTGCTTTGAAAGATTTTAAGACCTTTAGGATTGTTTAAGGATTTTAAGACCTTAGGTTCAGGTTCGTCGAGACCTGTTTTGTTAAAGAGTTGAGATATCGAAAATGATTTCTTTATTGATAGTTGGATACATGGTATCATAGTAATCATGCAATTGCTGCGTTATAACGATCGCACATTTGCTGCGTGGGCTATGTGATTTTAATCAGACATATGCCCCCTTTGATTGTAGTGAACGAAGTGTTGAAATGAGGTTGGGGCTGCACTCATGACGGAGTTGCCTACGTACCCAGTCAAGGGATCAAGCCTAACGTAGTTCAGGAATTTTAGGTACCTAATGATAATATCTCTTAAGATTCGTGGCGTTCCACGATCTGATTTCAGGTACCCCGGTTCGCACCTTTCGGAGCTTGTAAACGCCAGGTCGTACTACATGGATGATCTGATAGGGACCTTCCCAGTTAGTTCCTAACTTCCCAGCATTTGGTTCTTTGGTTCCTTCGAAAACTTTCCTAAGTACTAGGTCACCTACAGCGAACTGTCGGAGCCTGACTTTGGAATTGTACTGTCGTGCCATTGCTTGCTGATAGTTCTGAATGCGAATCAAAGCTCGGTCCCGTCTTTCCTCGATTAGATCGAGGTTGTCGGTTAGGAGCTGATCATTAGCTGCGGGATTGGACGACAGCTTCAATCCCATATGCTAAGGAGAAAGGAGTTTCTTCTGTAGCTTTTCGTGGGGTGGTCCGACATGCCCAAAGTACTTCAAGTAACTTTTCTGACCAGAATTCCTTCTGGGTTCCGAGGCGTTTCTTGAGGTTTGCTAATACTGATTTATTAGCAGCCTCCGCCTGTCCGTTACCTTGAGGTCGGCGAGGTGATGAGAAGGCCAGGCGGATATTCCACTTGTCACAAAATATTTTGAAGTCGTGGGATATGAATTGTCCTCCATTGTCAGTTACGATTTCGTATGGGACGCCGTGTCTACACACGATATCTTTCCATACAAATTGCTCGACCTCGACCCTGGTTACCTGCTGGAAAGCTTCAGCCTCTATCCATTTGGTGAAGTAGTCCGTTAAGACTAGGAGGTAGCGTAGCTTCTTCTTTCCACTTCCTGATGGTACTAGTGGTCCCACGATATCCATGGACCATCTCATAAACGGATAAGGGGCAGATATGTTAGACAGCTTTTCCGCAGGTTGGTGTATAATCGGTGCATGCCTCTGGCATTTGTCGCATGAAGAGGAATAGGCCTCGCAATCTGCAATAATGGTAGGCCAGAAATATCCTTGCCTTTTGATTCTGATGGCTAGAGCTCTTCCTCCAGAGTGGTTCCCGCAGGAACCGTCGTGCATTTCCTTCATGAGTCTCATAGCAACGAGGCCATGAACGCATTTTAGGTAAGGTCCGGAAATGCTTCGTTTGAGGAGAACAGATTCGGTAACGCAATATCTTGCGCTTAATGCTTTGAGCTTTCGAGCCTCCCATTTATTGGGTGGAGTCTTTCCCTCCAGGATGTATTGCGTGATTGGAATTCTCCAATCCTCCCTTCCTACAACTTTGTTATGGAGAGACGAGGGAGGTTCCTGTTCGGGACCTGGTGTCGTGGTGCCCCCGGAGGTATTGGTAGGATTGGGCTCCAGAGGGTCCGAATTCCGAGGAATACCTCCAGATGAATTTTTGAGAGCTGTACGGCTTCTGGTCTGAATTCTACAGATGATTGGGTCTGAGTTGGTGCCCCCGGGGGTATTCTCGAGATCAGGCTCTAAGGAGTCTGAATTTCGAGGAATATCTTCCGTGATTTGGATCGTGTTCCCGGAGGTATGCTTTTTTGCACTGCATATTCTGGTTTTTGGAAACCAAAATGTTGTGAGAACCTGGGTAGATACCGTTTCAGGGCAGGTACCTTCGAGTTGCGCTGTTAGCTTGCTCTCTTTCTCAGCTTTAGTAGCTATGTCGATGCTTGGTTTCTCGATTCCTTCTACGGGTATAATTCGTTTTACGAGAGGGTCAGACGTGGAAGCTAAAGCAGCCAACGCATCTGCTGAGGAGTTCTCTCCTCGTGTGATTCTCGTTAGCTCGAATTTGTCGAACTGCCTAGTGAGGTTCTGGACGACTTCGAGATATGCCCCCATTCTTTCGTCCCTCGTTTCATATTCTCCGTGAAACTGGCTAGCTACTAGCTGTGAATCACTATAAGCGTTTAGCTCTCGGATTCCGAGGCTTAGGGCGAGCTTCAACCCTGCGATTAGTGCTTCATATTCAGCTTCGTTGTTCGAGGCGCTGAATCCGAGCCTATATGACTGTTCGATGGTTTCTCCTGCTGAAGAAGTTAGCCTTAGGCCGATACCAGAGCCCTGTTTTGACGAGGCTCCGTCAACGTATAGGCTCCACTTCGGGGATTCCATTTCGGAGTCTAACTGCTCGGATGCTAGCTCAATGATAAAGTCGGCAAGGACCTGAGCTTTCGCTGCTGCTCGAGGTCTATACTCAATATCATATTCGCTGAGCTCTATGGCCCACTTAGCCAATCGCCCTGACTGGCTGGGGCTGTGCAGGATCATTCGTAATGGTTGTGAGGTCATTACGACGATCGAATGCGATTGGAAGTAAGGTCGCAATTTTCTGGCAGCTGTTACTACTGCTAGAGCTAGTTTTTCCATCGCAGGGTACCTGGTTTCGGCATCTATCAAACTTTTACTGGTGTAATAGACAGGTCTTTGTTCGTTTTGTTCTTCTCGTACTAGAACGCCGCTGACTGCAGCAGTTGATACAGCGAGATATAAGTATAATGGCTCTCCTACTACTGGTTTAGATAGGATCGGAGGTTCGGAGAGGTAAGCTTTCAATTGCTTGAAGGCTTCCTCACATTTCTCATCCCATAAGAACTTCTTATTATTTCTTAGAAGCTTGTAAAATGGGAGACATTTATCGGTGGACTTGGATATGAATCGATACAACGCCGCGATTCGTCCAGTCAATCTCTGTACCTCCCTGGTCGTCTTAGGTGACGGCATTTCCAGGAAGGTCGCTATCTGCTGCGGGTTGGCTTCAATGCCTCTTTCTGTTACGAGATAGCCTAGGAACTCGCCTGAGGGTACCCCGAAAGTGCATTTAGTGGGATTGAGCTTCATATCGTACTTGTTCAGGATATCGAAGCATTCCCTTAAGTGGGAGATATGATCTTCTCCAGCTGAGGATTTGACTAGCATGTCGTCGATATAGACCTCCATGGTTTTTCCAAGTTGTCCAGCAAACATCTTATTTACTAGCCTCTGATAGGTAGCTCCTGCGTTCTTTAACCCGAAAGGCATAACCTTATAACAATAGGTTCCTCGTTCGGTTATGAATGCAGTTTTCTCCTGGTCCTCAGGGTCCATCATGATTTGGTTATATCCTGAGAAGGCATCCATGAAGGATAGGAGTCGATGGCCAGCTGTTGCTTCAACCAGGCGGTCGATGTGAGGTAACGGGAAGCTGTCTTTTGGACAAGCTTTGTTTAGGTCGGTGAAATCTATGCAGATTCTCCATTTCCCGTTCTTCTTTTTTACAACTACTGGATTTGCTAGCCAGTCTGGGTAATGTACCTCTCGAATGGACCCAGCTTTCGTAAGTCGGTCAACTTCGTCGTTAACAGCTTGAGCCTTTTCGAGACCTAGCTTACGACGCTTCTGTTTGATCGGTTTGAAAGTAGGGTCAACTTTTAGTTTATGGGTGGTGACGTTCGGATCTATTCCTTTCATGTCATTGGTGGACCATGCAAAGGTTTTGACATTGCTTTTCAAAAAGTCGATGAGCTCCTTTTTTGTCTCAAGGGGTAGCTCAGATCCGATGCTCACCTGTTTTTCAGGATCTGAGTCGTCGATGCAAACTTTTTCGGTTAGGTTCCTGGGGGGACCTCGAATATTTTGTTGCATTTCGCGACCTTCCTGGATCTGTAATTGCTATTGGGGGGACTTTTTGAGGATTTCGAATCCTCCCAAATAGCAGATCCTGGATATCTTCTGGCTACCATGTACGGTAGCTATCCCTTCGGGTGTTGGGAATTTTACGCACTGATGGTACGTTGAGGCTACTGCCTTCATTTTGTGGATCCAAGGTCTTCCCAAAATCGCGTGGAACGGGGAAGGTCTATCGATGACTACTAAGTTGGTCATTTTCATTATTCCGCCAGCTATGACTGGGAGCTTGATAGTTCCCAATGAGGTAGCTGTTTCTCCGGAGAAGCCTACGAGGTTAGCTTTTTGGCCAATAATTTCGTAGTCGTCTATTTCCATCCCTTTTAGGGTATTATAGAAAATGAGGTCGACAGAGCTTCCTGTGTCTATCATGAGCTTAGGAACCTCGTATCCTGCGATGTTCAAGGTGACGATCAACGCATCATCGTGAGGTCTGTCAAGACTTGAGGTCTCGCTCTCCCAGAAAGAAATCTTAGTGTTGGATTCAGGGTTAGGAGGCTTGGGTCCAGTATTGGATACAGCCTTCCGCACGTGATTCTTAATGGAATTGACGGAGTCTTGACATATGTCTGATCCTCCAAGGATACAGTCCACCCGCGAGCCGGGGCTCGATTGAGGGGACGGTTTGCTCAAGAGAGCTTCGACTTGTAAACTTTTTCCTTGGGGGAATTTCCCGAGAATCGTTTCGACTCTTTTCTTGGGAGCTGGAGGTGGCGAATCGGTCTCCTTCTCAGGTGACCTCTCACGTTTAGGGGAAGTGTCCCTGGAACCTCTTTTCTGATAAGGTGGCGGCTTTTTAAGGTCCACGCCCTTTATTTCTCCAGCTGCGAATTTAGCTGCCAGCTGGCGTTGGAGGTCCCAACACTCTTCGGTTGAGTGTCCTTCACGATCGTGATAAGAGCAACGTTTGCCTTTATCGAAGCCTTTTGACCAGGGAGTTTTGTTTGCTGCTGCAACAGGTTTCTCTTCCTTGTCTTCCTCAATTGCGTAGGAATGTTCTCCCTGAGTCTGACTATTTCGAGAGTTACCCCTCTTATGAGGTCCCCTAGTCTCAGAGGAGTCACCTTTCGGATGATTCTGAGGTTTCTTGTGGAGCTTATCCAGTGCAGCTGTCTCCTCCTCCAAAGTAATATATTTGGTGGCTCTATGAAGAGCGTCATCGATAGTTGGAGGAGCATTGAGTGTTAGTTCCGACCAGAATTTCGATTTATAGATCAGGCCTCTCCTAAGGGCCTCGATGGCGATTAGGTCGTTAGGATTCGAGAGCTTGGTTCTTATTGCCCTGAATTTCTCAATGTAGACTCGTAGTGAGTCTCCCATTCCTTGACTGACCTTCCAAAGGTCGGCCTCAGAGGCTTGCTTCCGGATATGGGTTGAGTATTGCTTCATGAAGGCGTTGGTTAATTGATCAAAATTGTCTATTGAGGCTGGCTCAAGACCGGAGAACCACTCGAGGGCTGTCCCGACCAAATTTTCGGCGAATGTCCTACAGTAACCTGCTTCACATTCTTCTTGTGTGAAATGGGCTTTAACAATTGCCAATCGGAAAGCTCTCAGATAGGCTTTCGGGTCGGAGGTCCCATCATACTCAGGAATTCGTATTTTTCGGGTATCTCTTATGTGATAGCTGGCAATTCTGTCTGTGAATGGAGTTCCACGGGTTTCCTCGAGTAAGCTATCGATTTCGGGAGCTGAACTCGTAGCTTTATGGACTTGAGCTCCCAATTTATGGAGGGCTGCGTGAGTTCGCTCCATATATCTACGGATAGCTTCAGGTCCTTCAAACGGAAGGACGTTTGGATCGTTCGCAGGCACCCGACGGGTAGGTTCCTGACGTGGTCGAGTTGGCTCATTCTCCCATGCGGTTAATGGGCTAAATCGCTCGGCATTTCTTGGGTTATCGGAATCTATCCTTTGATAACCATCCCCATTCGGGATCGAGTTTCTAGTTTGGTAAACCGAAGCTGACGTTCTGCCCCCAGATGGGAGGGATATTCCTGCTCCGGACCTAGGATCAGGCGGCGGAGGAGGTAAGCGAGTACTCCTGTCAGCGACCTGACTGGGTGTGGAACTAGTTGTCGCCATGTTACTTCCCATAACACTGGCGTTAGGTGGATTGAACACGGGAGCTGTCCCAGAATGAGGTGTCTGGAAAGCAGATTCGTGTCCTTCCGGGGTAGTGCTATCCGGGGAAAAGTTTAAACGTGCTCGGGGGAATGAGGGATCGGTTAATCGATCATGAAAGATAACCCCCGGAACTTGACGTTGCGGTGGTTGGGTTGTTGTGTTTAGAGATCTGGTTATCTCTTCAAATCGTTGTTGACGTATAGTCAACTGATGTATCGTGCGCTCACTTTCCTGAGCTTTGTCCACTAATTGTATCATCATTTGGCGGATCTCAGAGAGCTGAGCCTCCGTTTGATTCGGAATGGCTTGCTGCTGAGGATTCTCCGATGATCTCGGGTTAATAACTCCGGTTGTGGTTTGGCTCGTTCGAGCATCAACCGGAAGCTGTTGCTCAGATCGGTGGTCGCCACGTTGAGGCTCTATGATTACGAGGCTAGAGCCTCCGTCGTTCGGTGAGCCATCGCTCTGGATCGGGAGGTTAAGGTCAGACGGGGTTGTTGTCTGATCGGTAGGATTCATCCTCAAGTTAGAGTAAGGGATTCGATTGTTTCTTCCCCACAGACGGCGCCAATTGTGAGGGGTAAAACTCACACCTAGATTTTAGATCAGGTTTTATGTTTTGAAAAGGTTAGGGAAAGATTATCGCGGGCTGAATCCCGTAAGAACTTGATGAATGAACTTCGATTTGTATTGATATAATAGAAATGAGATGATTACAAAAGATGATCTTTTATGAATATAAAGATCACGAGAGAATTACAAGCAAGAATGTTTCAATGAATGTTGAGTGAAAATATGAGTAGGTTCGGATCCTTTTCTTGGTCTTCGACCTTCTTCTTTTATAGCCTAGGACTCCTTTAGGTTATCTGCAACTGATCTCCGAGATCCTCTCCACTTGAGGTGGAATCTGCAACAGCTTCCCCTTGACCGGGTCCTGCGCCTCTTCTGGTTGTGACGTGAGCTTCCTCTTCGTCGTGACCTCCTTAGTTAGGATCCTTAGTTTTTAGCCTCCGGCTTTAACTTAGCTCTTCTTAGGTACCGAATTCGTGATGGGCCAGCTGCGGCCTGTTTCCATCCTTAACCGTTCAGTAATCAGTTATCGGGCCATATTTGGGCCCAACAGAGTCAACAATAAAATTCACAAAGATTTGCTGAAGAATGAATGTCCTCACATTGTTGTTGGAACACCTGGTCGGGTCCTTGGACTCGCCAGGGACAAAGATCTCTCTTTGAAGAATGTGAGGCACTTTATTCTTGACGAGTGTGATAAAATGCTGGAGTCTCTAGGTATGCTCACCTCTAACTTCCTAGTGTATAAAGATATTATCCCTGGACTCTTGTCTGTTTTTAAAACATTTGTAAATATTCTTTACCAGACATGCGGAGGGATGTGCAGGAGATTTTCAAGATGACACCTCACGACAAACAAGTGATGATGTTCTCAGCAACGCTCAGCAAAGAGATACGCCATGTCTGCAAGAAATTTATGCAAGATGTAATTTCCTACGGCCAAAACTCTCTCGGTTTCCAAGTCCTGTAGTCTTGAATTATTTGAGCACATCTCGCCCACGAAACCTGTCATTTGATACCTCGTCTCAATCCAATGATGCCATGGGTAGTATATTAGAGTTCGGAGAACTGGGAGACTCTGAAGGTGCCACTTAGCTTTGGTGTTACCTTGGGTAGTATGTTAGGGTTCAATGAACTAGGAGCTCAAGGTGCCACTTAGATTTGGTGTTACCTTGGGTAGTATGTTAGGTTCGGTGAACTGGGAGCCTCTGAAGATGCCACTTAGATTTGGTGTGGTTCAGTGATGTCTTTGCGCAGTGGGATCATCTATCACCGTTGTGTGTTTTTTTCTATTAGAGTTGCCATGGTAATTTCTGGGTGGGTTTCGAGTCGAGGGTAGTGTGAGGTTTCGAGATTTTGAGGTTTCATCACGCTGAGTGGGCTTAATGTTGCGAGCAATATTGATCTTTGAGGATGCAAACCTGGTGGACGAGGATCTCAGTTCAAGGGTCTTGTTTCCGACATTTATTTTGTTGAAATCCTTTCCTGAGGAAAACTTGCTAATATACTTTACCCTGATATTTGTTGCTTACAGCCAATGGAAATATATGTTGATGATGAAGCCAAATTGACTCTTCATGGACTTGTCCAGGTAATTTAACTAATGATGTCTTATTAGTAAACATTTTGGTTGATGCATATAAATTGTTTTGAGCATTGGACTGTTGTTGTGTCATGTCATTGTTACAGCACTACATCAAGCTGAGCGAGATGGAGAAGAACCGCAAGTTGAATGACCTTCTGGACGCATTGGACTTTAATCAAGTTGTCATATTTGTGAAGAGCGTTAGCAGAGCTGGGGAGCTGAACAAGTTGCTTATTGAATGCAATTTCCCCTCAATATACATTCACTCTGGAATGTCTAAGGAAGAAAGGTTTGTATATTATTTCTTCTGAACCACCCATACTTGCTCTTAAAGCCTGTGTACATGTATATCAAATCTTAACCCGTCACAATGATTATGATATTTAGGCTGACTCACTACAAAAGTTTCAAGGAAGGGCACAAGAGAATTCTTGTGGCGACAGATTTGGTAGGGAGAGGCATTGACATTGAGCGTGTCAACATTGTTATCAATTACGACATGCCAGATTCTGCTGATACATATCTTCACAGGGTAATTAGTAATTTTTTTAACATCTTGAAATCTCATATTAATTGTTCCGATTCTCACTGGACTGGTACACTAAAAATGAATCCTTGCTACTGCCAAGTTAACAGTTGCAATTGTAGTATTTGAGATTTAAATCCAGAGGACCAGTCTACACTCTAGTTCTATAAGTTTCAAAATCAAGCTAAGAAGAAGATATGATTTGATTTTAGTGGGCGATAGTAAACAAGCAAAATAAACACGAGTTTGATTCAATTAAACAAGAGCTAGCCTAGGGTATTTCATTGGGTGTTGAATTGGAGCCAAACAATTATTCAAGCGCGATGAAGTGCTTTCTAGAACTCGGATCACTCAGTTGGAACACTCCACTGTCGTGGTAGTGATCGCTTTGCAGATCGATCTCACCACCTAACTGTCGTTGGGATGAGAATCGATTGCAAGCTTTAGAGAACAGGTCCGATCAGTTCACTTACCACCCTAATATCTACTTTCGCTGATTAGGGATACTAAGCTCATTCAATACATGTCAAGTTATCATCCTAAGCGGTTAACTAGGCGATGAACTAGTGATCTAACATCAAGTGATCAGTTTAATGAAAGCAGTAAGAACAGTATGAATGAAGAACAGTTATGGATCGCTTATCTATGTTTAGCTCATGTCTCAACACCCTAAAAACCCTAGGCGAGCAAGGTCACTACTCGATCATGATGCACATAGACAAAGACATAAATCCTGAATAAAATTGCATAAGAACAGAGTAAGAAACAATAGGGTTCAGATGATCTTCTCTATGAGAGGATGGATTCTTCTCCCTTACAAGTTGCAGATCGCAAATACTCAGTGTTCTCTTGTAAAAACTAGCGTAAGAAAAATAGAAAATAGATAGGTGGCGTTTTTATATGGAGGCGCCAATCAGAAGAAAAGAGATTAGGGCAACAGGGCTTAAATTCCCGAAATAGGAGTTTCCATATTCGTCTGGAACAATCGCCGGATCACTCCGTCTGCTTGTTCCGCTTGAGAGAGAACAGTCTCGGGACTGTTCTCTTAAGTGTTCTCCGCAGGAATGCTCCAAAAGGACTTCTTTTCATCAGGCACCTTCTCTTCCTTCTTCTGCTAACTCCAGACCTGTAAAAGGTCAAAAAGGACTAGACTGACACGAATTAGTGACTTCAAACAAAAGAAAACATATATACAATGATGTGAAAAACACCATATATCAATTCCCCCAGACTTAGATCCTTGTTTGTCCTCGAACAAGGCAAGTACCAAGAACAGGGAGAAAGGTTTGAAAGTGTGGGAACTCGCTTATTCTCAGCAACCATACTCTTACCACAAATCTCTGAACCATACAAGCTGTAGACTAGGACCACACACACTTACTGAGAACCCCCTGATCGCTGTTCGAAGATCTGCTCCTTACTCTATATCTTAACCTGAAAAGGCAACACTTTCGAGACAAAACTCCTTATGTTCAATAAAGCTCAGCGTGAGCTTCTCGTCACATGCTCTACTCAGAGAGAACGGGCTAGGTATAGAACATGCTAACTTTTATGGTGGAGTTCAAGAGTGTTTAGGGTTTACCAAGAGCGGGTGCAGTATATCGCACAAAATTGTCGTGAGAGGACGGCTCCATTGAGGTCCACAGTCCTTACTCATCTCTGCCAATCGGACTGCTCTCCGATAGATCGATCATAGGACTGCTCTGCGCGATTCAACTTCCCCTTCAGAACACTTCACTGAAAACACCATTACTTTCTCAACTTCACCAGTGGCATGCATCATAGATTCTTCCCCTTCTCGTCACCAGTAAATCAAAGCAAAACAAAACAATTTTTTTTTTTTTTTTTTTTGAATTACAAAATGCTGGGGTGACGAGCAAGGAGGTAACAAGTGATGTACATGATGCCACTGGTGATTCATTCTGGTCTGATCTAGCCACTTACTTCTTCGTTGTTCTCCATGGTATCGGAACATGTATCTCGGTTGTTCCCTTACGTATCGGAACAAGCACTCCGGTTGTTCTGCCTGCTTCCACTGTGTGAGCATTGATGAGTAAGAACTGCGTCGATCCTTTCCTCTCCGACCTTTTTGCACATATCTGCACATAAAGTACTAGAAAAGCAAATGCATGAGGGTGGAATTAAAGGTCAGGGTTAAAGGTGGGAACTAGCTAAAGATGAGCTAGCCACTCAGGAACAGCAAGAGGGATAAAATCGGATAAGAAGTCCTGAGTGCAGTTCTCATTCTACCATGATCTAGTGCCCATGACAAGAAGAATTAAAGTCCAGATTAGGTTCAGATAAAGTGGAGTTAAGTCTGCCCAGTGTAACCTGATCGGTATAGAACTTCTGGAGTGTCAAATGAGATAAGTCAGGGTGTTCCAGGTCCATGTGTGGGTCTTTCATCACTGCTAAGGTCACTGAATAAGAAGGTTAAAGCACGAGGTGGTTAAAGAGCATCATAAAATAAGGTCCTGATTCCCACAATAGTTTTGACTGACTCGATCCTAAAAACTGACTCGATAAAAACATGAAAATGACTCAAGGACTGACTCGAAAAGCACACAAGTACATTGCTCCCCCAGACTTAGTTCACACCATCCCTGGTTGTGAAAATAAATCAGAGGAAGCTGAAACAAACCAAACAGAAGCAAATAACATGAAAAATAAATAGTTCAGATGGATAAGACAAGGGATAGAAATAGTCCTTTCGGACTCAGTCTGAATCGCCGCTACCGGAGTGACCAGCTGTCCTCCTGTTCCTCGGCAGTCTCACTCCTCCAGTCGATGTTCCTGCTTGTTCCTTGCATGGGCGCCTTGTTCTCTGCGGTGTACGCTCCTCCTGTGCTCCAATGCAGCCGCCTGTGATTGCCCTGAGTATCCTCTTCATGAGGCTGTTGTTCTTCTTCTGGGAATCAACCATCCAGCGTCTGTAGGCGTGATCATCAGTCACATCTGTGAAGTCCTCCAAGTCATACTCACCATCAGCCGGTGGAGTCACATGCTCCACATCATCCATATCCTCATCATCGTGCTGAACCTGCGCCTTTGGATCATCGCAGAGGTGCTCTTCATCGAGTGAGAACACAATGTTCTCCAAGGATAAGAAGTCTGTGAACCCAGGCATTGGGAGCTTGCAGTACAGAGGGTTCCCTTCTTTATCATGGAACTTGTAGGTGGTCTCGTCACGCAGGATGTGGCATGCGACCAGGTAAGGAGTATCGATGTACTCCATCTCAGAGACGACCGTGTACGAGCTGAGGTTGATGTTGAAATGCTGGAACAACGGTGTGAGCAGACTGCCGCAACGATCCTTCTTATCATCAGTCCGAACCAGTGTGTCCTTGCGGTCAGCGAACATGGAGATGAGATGAAACCCCGGGTTGGTCTTGACTTCCTGGATCGGGGTGATGTTCTCTCTGCGCAACTCGTCCTCAAGTCCCGTGTAGAGAACCTGGAGCTCTCCATTTGTGATCTTGGATGTGTACTCCTTCGCGAACAGCACATTGGACACAATCTTGGCGATGATCCGGATAGCAGGGTTCCGGATCTGCGACTGATAGGCCTTGCGAGAAGTGAACTTGCCGGCTGCAATGAGATCCCAAAAGGTGTCTGCCGGTTTGAACTTCCTTTCCACTGAAACCCCCTTTGGCGTGTCTGCAATCTCGAATAGCGAGTTCAGGTCGTCGAGAGAGATGGTGCAGAACTTGCCATCGGCCATGAAGGAGAAGAAGCAGTTCTCGTACGTAGGCGCATTGGGGTTCTGGTAAGTGATCTTGCATGTCGCGAGCACTTGCCTAACCAAGTCGGGGTAGAGAACCTGAGCTTGGTAGCAGAGAGGCATGATTCCCATAGCTTGCATCGTGTCTAACACCTCAGTGTCAAGGCCTAGATCGCCTAGTGTTTGCTGGTTCACGAACCGCGTGGGTAAGATCTCGGCTAGGAGGAGCTTGTTGTATATCGCTGCGGACTCCTTGTCCCATCCCTCGACGTTGAAGTCAAGGAGCATCTGATCATTAAGGTCTATGGGCGCTCCCTCAGTCTTGTTCGGCCACGGGTACCCAGGTGGAGCACTCGCGGCTGGAGAAGCAGTTTTGGCCGAAAAACTCGATTTTACGGTTTTGGCCAGAAAACTCGAAAACACAACTTTAGGATTTTGGCGGGAAATCTTTATTTTACGGTTTTGGCTGGAAATCTCAATTTATAGTTCTGCCGGGAAAACTTGATTTACGATTTTGGAGAAAAGGTTGATTTTTTCCTTAAAATAAAAATCTTATGATTTTTATCTTTTGGCCGTCCATGTCCATTTGGGTTAAGCCCATTGGATTTGGGTCTAATTGGTTAAACCCAATTGGACATCTTTATTTGTTGGTCTAATTTGGTTTAGTCCAAATGGGTTTGGACATGGGTGAACCATGGACATGATGTCCAATTTGACATCTCTACGTTTCGCATCTTTGGAGGCATCTACAAGACAAAAGCAAAACCCAATATCAGCACAGTTCGTTGGTTGTTCTAGAAACGATGGAACAATCCAATCTTCTTGTTCTACTCAAGTCCATCGATTACTAGACAACATACACAAGTCTAAATCTCAACATTAAGAATCGCAAAGGCCAAGAATCACAAGCAACAAATCGGTTCCTCTTCCATTGAAACTCAATCAAGAATTCAATCCTAGTAGCAAGTATACTATCAAGAGTTACAACCTAGGATGAAATCGCAAAGCATAAAGGAAAGAGAGAACCCAAGAAATCACTCCCAAATCGCGATTTGCATGCGCAAAAAGGGAGAGAGTTCTTGGTGATTACCTTGATTGGAGAGATGATTCCTGCAAAACAACCCAATCTCAAGAGAATCCCAAGAGTTAGAACCAAAATCGATGAGAAAGAGAGAGAGGTGAGCTCGCGATTTCTAGGGTTCTAAAAGGGGGTGTGCGGCGAGAGAGATGAAGTGGGGAAGTGGAATGTTTGGTTTTTTTTAATAACCAATCAAAACCGCTTCCCCTTCCCTTTTTCTTTTTTTTTTTTTTTATTTTTTATTTTTTATTTTTTTTTTTTGTTCGAGAACTTACCTTGAGAACAATCGGCGGAACAACCGCTGGAGTGCTCTCCTGGAGTGATCTCGAATTTTCTTGATTTTTCAACCTGCAAGTTAGTTCCTAGAAAGATAAGACAAAGAGAAAACAATATTTACACTCACCAGTGGGTTGCCTCCCACCAAGCGCTTGTTTTCTGTCACTAGCTTGACTTCAATGAGCCGATTAGGCTTGAGGGGGGTCGCTCAAGGGTATCTCTACACCTTCAGCGATTGTTGTGTCAGCAAGATATGGCTTGAGACGCTGACCATTAACAACAAATTCTCCTCCTCTTGTGTCCAGCAACACAACAGCTCCATAAGGGCGAACCTCCTTAATGGTGAAAGGTCCCGACCATCTAGATTTAAGCTTTCCAGGGAACAGCTTAACCCGCGAATTGAAGAGTAAGACCTGATCGTTCGGAGCAAAGCTTCTGCTGATGATCCGCTTGTCATGGAACGCCTTGGTCTTTTCCTTGTAGATCTTAGAACTCTCATAGGCCAGATGCCTGATCTCCTCCAACTCGTGGATCTGAATGGTTCGCCTCTCCTTGGCAGGTTTGATGTCGAAGTTGAGTAGTTTGACAGCCCAAGCCACCTTGTACTCTAGCTCAACAGGTAGGTGGCACGCCTTGCCATAGACCAGGTGATAGGGAGTGGTCCCTAGAGGGGTCTTGTAGGCTGTTCTGTACGCCCAGAGAGCATCGTCAAGCTTAAGGGACCAATCCTTGCGGGTGGCGTTGACAGACTTCTGGAGGATGTTCTTGATCTCTCTGTTGGAAACTTCCACTTGACCACTTGTTTGAGGATGATAGGCGGTTGCAACCTTGTGTTTCACACCATTCTTACTCAGCAACCCTTGGAACAACTTGTTGATAAAGTGAGTTCCACCATCGCTTATAACCACTCTAGGCACTCCAAATCGTGGAAAGATGATGGAGGTGAACATCTTGGTTACAACTCGCGCATCATTAGTTGGACTAGCAATCGCTTCCACCCACTTGGAGACATAGTCCACAGCAACTAGGATGTATTCATTCTTGTGAGAGACTGGGAAAGGTCCCATGAAATCGATCCCCCAGCAATCGAACACTTCAACTTCCAAGATGTAGTTCTGAGGCATCTCGTTTCTCTTGCTTACACTCCCCATCCTTTGGCATGAATTGCATCGAGATATGAAGGCGTGAGCATCTCTGAACATAGTGGGCCACCAGAAACCGGCTTGGAGGATCTTGGAAACAGTCTTGAAGGTGGCGAAATGGCCAGCATAAGAGGAACCATGGCAGTGGTGAAGGATCCCTGGAATATCAGCCTCTGGAACACATCTCCTGAAGATCCCATCCTTGCCTTGCCGATAGAGATACGGCTCATCCCAGAAGTAGTGCCTTGCCTCCCTCAGAAATTTTCTCTTCTCATTCCCAGTGAACCTCAAAGGCTCTTTCTCAGCTGCCAAGAAGTTGGCAATCTCAGCAAACCATGGAAGATTCGGGTACTCCTTCTGGATCACTGCAACAAATGCTCCTTCTACGCGGGAACAGTCCTTAATGGCGGGTGATGACTGCTCCATGTTGCGCAGACCAATCGCATTGACGTATTCCATCGGTTGTTCCTCATCAAGAACTGTCTCATCTGACACTTTCATCCTGGAGAGATGATCTGCCACTCCATTATCAACCCCCTTCTTGTCTCTTATCTCTAGATCAAACTCTTGGAGCAAGAGGATCCATCTTAAGAGCCGCGGTTTAGCATCCTTCTTCGTGAGCAGGTACTTGAGAGCTGCGTGGTCTGTGTGCACAATCACCTTTGATCCAACCAGATAGGATCTGAACTTCTCAAAAGCGAACACGATGGCAAGGAGCTCCTTCTCTGTAGTTGCGTATCGGCATTGAGCTTCATCTAAAGTTCTGCTTGCATAGTAGATCACGTGAAGCTTCTTGTCTTTACGCTGTCCAAGGACTGCTCCCACTGCAAAATCACTTGCATCTGTCATGATCTCAAAAGGGAGATCCCAGTCTGGAGGTTGGACAACTGGTGCACTGACTAGAGCTCCCTTGATCGTATGGAATGCGGCTAAGCAGTCACTGTCAAAGGCAAACTGAGCTTCCTTGCAGAGCAACCGAGTGAGTGGTCTCGCGATCTTAGAGAAATCTTGGATGAACCTCCTGTAGAAACCAGCGTGTCCTAAGAAACTCCTGATTCCCTTCACTGAAGTTGGTGGTTGCAGACTCATCATGACCTCGATCTTTGCCTTGTCCACCTCAATGCCTTTCTCGGATATCTTGTGTCCCAGAACAATCCCATCTCTCACCATGAAGTGGCACTTCTCCCAGTTCAGCACCAGATGCTTCTCCTCGCATCGCTTCAGTACCCTGCACAAATTTGACAAACAGACATGAAAGGAGCTTCCATAGACGCTGAAATCGTCCATGAAAACCTCCATTTTGTCTTCGATCAGATCAGTAAAAATCGACATCATGCATCGCTGGAAGGTCGCTGGAGCATTGCACAAGCCGAATGGCATCCTCCTGTATGCATATGTTCCATAAGGGCATGTGAACGTCGTCTTCTCCTGATCATCTGGGTGGATGGGAATCTGAAAGAAACCTGAATAACCATCTAAAAAGCAATAGTAAGGGTGGTTAGCCAATCTCTCAAGCATTTGATCAATAAAAGGAAGTGGGAAGTGATCCTTACGAGTCGCAGCATTCAACTTACGAAAATCAATGCACATGCGATGACCAGTAACTGTTCTAGTGGGGATCAATTCATTCTTTTCATTTTTTTATCACAGTGATCCCCCCCTTCTTAGGTACTACATGCACAAGACTAACCCACTTACTGTCAGAGATCGCATAGATCACACCTGCTTCTAGGAGTTTCATTATCTCTTTCTTTACAACATCTTTTAGATTCGGGTTTAACCTCCTCTGATGTTCTACAGAAGTCATCGATTCATCTTCCAGGTGTATTCTATGCATGCACAAATCAGGTGAAATGCCAGGTATGTCAGCTAGAGAGTAACCCAAAGCCTTACGATACTTTCTCAGCTCACACAAAAGCAGAGCAGTCTCTGCATTGTTCAGGTCAGCATTTATAATGACAGGATATGTGGAGTTGGGTCCAAGAAATGCATACCTGAGTCCCTTGGGAAGGGATTTGAGCTCTACCTTTGGAGCTTTCAGCTCGCTCCATGAGTCATCAGTCTGAGCTGCCGGAACAGACGGGTTCTGAGGTGCGGTTGCTCCAGTCGCTGTGCTGGAGTCACTGTTCTCCCCCAGACTTAGATTCGCCACCATCCTCTCCATAGTCCTGGCTGAATCCAGGAACTTGGCATAGGCATCAGCATCAACATTCTCTAAGCTCTGCTCGGCTTCAGCTCTGACTAAGGCGAGTTCAAGTGGATCCTCGGTGAGAATCTCCTCGATCATTCCTTCATGCGGCTCTAACGGATCACCATCTTCTTGGACAGTGAAAGTTTGTCCATCCAGCATCGGCTTCTTGAGCATCTGATCCATCTCGAACTTCATCACAATATCTCCAAGGTGGAGATCAATCTTCCCTTGTCGGACATCAATGATAGCTCCAACAGTGCAGAGGAATGGTCTGCCTAGGATCAGGGGATCATTGGAGTCTTCCTCGACTTCCAGAACAACGAAATCGGCAGGAACAATCGTGTTTCCAACCAGAACTTGAAGATCTTCGAGGATTCCAACTGGAGACTTCACAGATCGATCAGCAAACACTAGTGACATCCTGGTAGGCTTGAAGTCCGTGTATCCAAGGCGCTTAGCCACAGTATATGGCATGAGATTTATGCTCGAGCCTAGATCAACCAGTGAGCATGAGAAGAGTGTTCTGCCAATCTGAACCGAGAGAACAAATTTTCCCGGATCACCCAACTTCTTGATCTTTCTGTTCTGGAGCACCGCGCTGCACTCCTTAGAGACAATCATGAATTCGCTGTCATCAGATATCTTCCCAGAGATCAATCCTTTGACAAAGCTACGCATGGATGGTATCATCTGGATCGCACTCATCAGAGGGAGCTTGACAGTTAGGTCTTCCAACATCTTCCTGCACTTCATCTCTTCCTTATCCTTGCGTGTAGCCTTAGCTGGAACAGGATAGGGCACTTTCGGTACATACTGGCGAGCAGGAGAAGGTGCTGCAGTCGGTGGAACAACCCCAGCGGGTCGCTCTGCTTCAGGCGGAACAGTCTCAGTAGGTTGTTCTGCGTCTCCCTCATCTGTGCGTACAGCCTTAGGTGGCTGATCTGACTCCTTCTGCTTCCCTTTCTCAGCCGATGTGAATCTCCTGGGGTCTAGATCAGGCAATTGCTTTCCACTCCTCAAACCTACTGCATTGCACTCCTTGGGGTTCTTGTCTGTTTTTCCAGGGAGAGTTCCTTGCTGTCTCTTCGCGTTCTCAGCAGTCTGAGCAATCTGAATATCCATCTGT
Source organism: Raphanus raphanistrum subsp. raphanistrum (assembly GCA_019706035.1). Taxonomy (NCBI): domain Eukaryota; kingdom Viridiplantae; phylum Streptophyta; class Magnoliopsida; order Brassicales; family Brassicaceae; genus Raphanus; species Raphanus raphanistrum. The sequence continues at coordinate 23,104,967 of CM033986.1, forward strand.
CTCATATGGCTTGAGACATTGTCATACTTCACACTCAGGTCATTGAACATATGATTCATCCTGGTGTTGATGTCGTTTGTGACCTGGTTCAGTGCTTTCCCTTGGATCTGCTGTCCTTGGAGCAGCTGGCTCATCATATTAGCGAGACTATTCATGTCATCATGCGGAGCAGTCTGAGTCGGTTGTGCAGCTTGCTGATTAACCGGCTGTTTCTGGCTGTGGAACTGGGCATTCTGAGCTGGGTTAAGGACAAAGGTTCTTCCCTGATTGCCATAAGGCCTTTGGTATCCACTGTTCTGACCCTGGTTCCCTTGAGCTTTATCGTCCGGTTTGGGGGCATTGAACAGGTGGGGGTTGTTCCTCACGTTAGGGTTCGGGTGATAGTTCTTGAACTGCCATCCTTGCCCATTCACATAACTCACTTCATGCTGATCCTCAGCCGACTGATCTGCCTCTGATGTGCCTTCCGCGGTAGCTTTATCCTGTGGAACTTCTTCCATGATGAAGACCTGGTTCTGGTTACTCTTAATCAGCTGATCGACCTTGGCAGAGAGCTCATCAATCTTGCTGTTGTCGATGCTTTTCACCTTCTGAGTGCGATCAGTCTCGCGGTTATTGTCAGCTGAGCTTGAGGCCATGTTCTCAATCAACTCGAATGCACCTTGAGTGGACTGAGTCATGAAGTCTCCCTTACTGGCTGAGTTCAAAGCGTTCATGTACTCCCAGCCTACTCCATCGTAGAACACTCCCAGCAGATAGTCTTCCTCAAAACCGTGATGTGGGCACTCTCTGCGGTAGACATTGAATCGCTCCCAAGCATCGCAGAACGGCTCGTCCACCAACTGTTTGAAGGTCACGATCTTCTGTCTCAGAGCTGCCGTCTTCGATTTCGTGTAGAAGTGGCTTAAGAAGGCCTCTCGGACTTGTTCCCAGGTGGTGAGTGATCCAGTGGGCAGTGAATCAAGCCAGCGAGCAGCCTTCCCATCAAGAGAGAAAGGGAACATAGTACACTTGATGTAATCGGGTGGTACTCCATTCGCTTTAGTGAAACCACACATCTTCTCAAAGTGCTCGATGTGGTCCATCGGTATCTCGGCAGGAAGCCCATTGAAAATCTTCCTTTGCACTAGACTTATCAAGGCTGGCTTGATCTCGAAGTCTTGCCTAGTGCACGGTGGAGGGGTTATGGCAGATCGCGTAGCAGGCAGATTACGCAGTAAGTTTCTCTGGCCGATCTGGACCACTTCCTCCTGTTGATTCGCAGCATTCAGAGCAGCTTGCTCGGCAGCAGCTTGCTGCGCTTGGATCGTCTGCTGCATCTGCTGCATCTGCTGTTGCATGAGTGCAAGAGCAGCAGTGAGATCATCTGGATGATCACCCATGTTGGTGTTCGTTGATCTCGGCTGTTGACGGTTCTGTCGTTCCAATCTCGCTAGTTCCTCGTTAGAAAGCTGATGCAATGGTCCTTGTGCGTTGCTCCGAGTATGTCTACTGGTCATGCACCTGGATCATCAGCTGAAACAAAGAAAATAACACGAGTTAGATATCTTAGACTAGATATGAAACCGAAAATTAGAGGTAAAAAAATCTGGTCCCCGGCAACGGCGCCAAAACTTGGTACACTAAAAATGAATCCTTGCTACTGCCAAGTTAACAGTTGTAATTGTAGTATTTGAGATTCAAATCTAGAGGACCAGTCTACACTCTAGTTCTATAAGTTTCAAAATCAAGCTAAGAAGAAGATATGATTTGATTTTAGTGGGCGATAGTAAACAAGCAAAATAAACACGAGTTTGATTCAATTAAACAAGAGCTAGCCTAGGGTATTTCATTGGGTGTTGAATTGGAGCCAAACAATTATTCAAGCGCGATGAAGTGCTTTCTAGAACTCGGATCACTCAGCTGGAACACTCCACTGTCGTGGTAGTGATCGCTTTGCAGATCGATCTCACCACCTAACTGTCGTTGGGATGAGAATCGATTGCAAGCTTTAGAGAACAGGTCCGATCAGTTCACTTACCACCCTAATATCTACTTTCGCTGATTAGGGATACTAAGCTCATTCAATACATGTCAAGTTATCATCCTAAGCGGTTAACTAGGCGATGAACTAGTGATCTAACATCAAGTGATCAATTTAATGAAAGCAGTAAGAACAGTATGAATGAAGAACAGTTATGGATCGCTTATCTATGTTTAGCTCATGTCTCAACACCCTAAAAACCCTAGGCGAGCAAGGTCACTACTCGATCATGATGCACATAGACAAAGACATAAATCCTGAATAAAATTGCATAAGAACAGAGTAAGAAACAATAGGGTTCAGATGATCTTCTCTATGAGAGGATGGATTCTTCTCCCTTACAAGCTGCAGATCGCAAATACTCAGTGTTCTCTTGTAAAAACTAGCGTAAGAAAAATAGAAAATAGATAGGTGGCGTTTTTATATGGAGGCGCCAATCAGAAGAAAAGAGATTAGGGCAACAGGGCTTAAATTCCCGAAATAGGAGTTTCCATATTCGTCTGGAACAATCGCCGGATCACTCCGTCTACTTGTTCCGCTTGAGAAAGAACAGTCTCGGGACTGTTCTCTTAAGTGTTCTCCGCAGGAATGCTCCAAAAGGACTTTTTTTCATCAGGCACCTTCTCTTCCTTCTTCTGCTAACTCCAGACCTGTAAAAGGTCAAAAAGGACTAGACTGACACGAATTAGTGACTTCAAACAAAAGAAAACATATATACAATGATGTGAAAAACACCATATATCATGGACAAAGGGCTCTTGTAACATTACATGTTACATTCTGTTTATGGTATAGGTCGGGAGAGCTGGTAGGTTTGGAACAAAGGGTCTTGCGATCACATTTGTGGCATCAGCTTCTGATTCTGAAGTTCTTAATCAGGTCTTGAGTTTGATCTTCTTCGTTAGTGTGCCTGCCTTCGAATTGATATGTGTTGTTGGGGTATTAAATGGAGTTGTTTTGTTTACATGTGCAAGACAGGTTTGAGGTTGATATTAAGGAACTTCATGAGCAGATTGATACTTCCACATACAGTAAGCGTCTTATCCTTTTTTTTTTTTACAAATTCTCCTTAAATCAGCCGAAAGTTTGCCTGCCTTGCTGTGAATCTGATGTCGTTTCGTGTTCTTCTTTGCTCAGTGCCGTCTTAAACTAGCATCGTCTCTCGGCAAGAACTTCAGTTTACAACAGTCGTCATGGAGCTTTTGCAACTATCATCTCCTCAGAATTTTATATTTTAGCTGTTTTCTTTCTCGACAATTTTCATTTAGACCGTTTGTAACTCTTCTCGGAAATCTGTCATGTTTTTTCTACAATTTTCATTTAGACCGTTAGGTATCTCAGGAACGAATATAAAATGGTTGTTGACTGTGTGCCAAAAAATCATATCACATATGAATGTTTAGGTTTGCTGTCGAATACGTATTACTAAATAATTGTAAAATATAACGATTACAAATTCATGCTATATAATTTTTAAAACAAATACAAGAAAAATTCATGCTATGAGGGGATGACTCGTTTTCGGTGGTTGTTGGTGTTTTAAAATAATTACACAAAACGCTTTAAATCGCTGTAAATAAAATCAAAAGATGGTTTTTACTAATGTTTGCGATTGTGATAGATAAATAAATATTAAATTATCTTTTTAAAATACTTTTAAAAGATAATTTAAAGTTGAATTTTAAAACTAAAATATTATAAGTAATTTATATTTTATATTTTTATTTAAATTCACTAACAGTAAAACTTTTATTTTATAAAAACTTTAAACCAAACTATTTAATATAATTATTAAACATTAATACATATACACATATATAAATACATATACAAAAATAAACACATATATAAATGAAATAAAATACTCTTTTAAAATTAATATAAATCTTCAAAATAAATTTTATTGAAATTATAACTTTTATTTAAACTAAAAAATAAATAAATGTAATATTGTTATCAATTATATTATATTAATATTTATTATATTTTATCATAGTAGTATATTTTGATATTTTATAACGTTAAAATGTGTTAATATTGATAATTTATTATTAAATCGCTGCAGTATCGCAAAATCAAAGAATCACAAATATTCCGTAACCACAACAATTTTTAACCGCTATATCAATCGTACAAATCGCTTAAAAATGCTATCGTAGCCACTCACGTTCGCAAACTCTCACAACCGCAATTGTAATCGCTGCATTTCAACGAGTCAAACCTTGAATTGTTTAGATAATATATTCAGAATTTTGCTCAAAAAGAGGATAATATAATCAGAATTCTTTATCAAAAAAAGTGTCTTGGTTAAAACAAAATTGGTAAAATATATTGGATATATCTAATATGAATGATAATATCTAATATTTCTTAAAAATAATATATGTCAATAGTCCAAATATAGTTATAAATATATATATAGATTGACAAAAAGATTATAAATATATAGTGGCACTTATTTGCTTAACTTAGCATATAAGTATATGTTTATAATCATGAATTGCAACAAAACATTAAGCAAATTTGTCTTTTTCCTTTAGCATTTTTTTATTTGTATTTGTATTTGTGTTTGAACTCAATGCCAAGTGTCAACTTAACTCCAAAAGAATCCAGTCAGAATGGAGTGAAAATTACGTGTAATAGTCAACATCGAATGAAACTGTAACAAATCCAACTAAGAAAATGTTCGCTTTCAATTTATTCGTAACCGCTGCTTAAAACTACCACAAAGCATCAAATCTATGGTTAGATAAGATAACTAAATTTGCCCACCCCCCACCCAAAAAAAAGATAACTAAATATTTGCATTCATTGGCTCAAAATAAACTTTTAACATAAATGCTGAGCCGGCCTTGGACAGAAACAGATCAAGCGTGTATAAAACGAGTGGCGAGTGGGTCGGATGACATTATATCTACCAATCAATTTTACATTCTTCTCCATCACAAACCGGTCATGTCTCCTCCCACACTAGACCAACTACACACTTACCATGCCCAAGAAAGGGTGATATTCTCTAAACTGGTCATACAATTTGCAAGATCACCATCTGAATCACTTCTTGTCATGGCCACATGGTTTTGGCTTGAAAGCTTTGGTTTTGAAAACATTTTCTCAACCATCTCTGATCTTCCAGATCAACTCATCACACCTTTTGCTGACGAAGCTGTCTCCTGCTTCCGATGCATTGAGTCACCTGATCCCCCAATTGTCTTCAACCAAATTCCTCTCACTTCAAGCCATATGCAACAACACATCTCACTTCCCATGATTTACAAACATCGATACACCGCCATTGCTGGAATCAAAACCTTTCTAACCACCATTTGTTCTAGAATCTTTTCAGACATCCTTATACAAGTCCTTCCATATTCTCCACCACCATGTTTCCTCCCCGGATTCCACCACTCTCTGATCATACCTGGCTTCCCGCACCCGACTTTCGGACACATCAACGTCATGCGACCTGATGTACTCGATGGGGATAACACCTTCAACAACAACAGCAACTCGTTCCTCTTCCCAAAGGGTGTTTGGGAGTGGAACGATCACTGCATGGAAAGCGAGAACGATCGAACCATGTTTATAACATTTTCTCGTGGCTTTCCTGTGTCACAGGCCGAAGTTAAGGAGCTCTTCACCAACATGTTTGGAGAAAAGTGTGTGGTAGGCGTCTACATGCGAGAAGACAGCGTTAATCCACCTAACGCGATTGCGTGTAACAATGATCAGCAACAATCACTGTTTGCAAAGTTGGTTTTGGACTCGGTCGTTACGGTGGATCGTGTGCTAGACGGTGAGAAGCTCCAAAAGTTTCGGATCAATGGTAAACACATTTGGGCTCGTAAATACAACGAGAAGAAGGACGGACGTACATGCTTTACCTAAATGTCTAAAGAAAATCTAAGTTTTCTTTTGTTTTCGATCTTTATCTTTATAATGCTAGAATCTTATAATATTAGAAAACATATGTAACGGCCCTAGCTCTTTTAGGCATATGTTTTCACATAATTTAAGGTTGTATGTCACTTCAAATATCCAATACATTTCAAATTTACTTTTAAACAAGAGTGAAACAACATTGTTGTCAAAAAAAAAAAACATTGTTGTCAATTCCAATGATTGTTGTCATAACACACCATCTTTATCGTTTATAGAGCTTATGATTCTTTTTTTTTTATTAGGCGATTAACCAGATCTCATTTTTATTCAATTCCAATGATTTGAAGGAATAATTTACTGAGAACCAAATTGTGTAAGTACACTATCTAATTACTTTTCAAGTTGAATATTCTTCGCAGTTATATAAAAAATATAACTTGGAAGATATGGTAGATATTTTTCTCAAAAAAAAAAAAGATATGGTAGATATTTTTAAAAATGTGATTTGGCAGATATTTATTAAATTAATTATAATTTCTCACTCATATTTTATGCATGCACTAGTTTTCTCCTTTTAAAATACAGATATTACAGTATAGAATAAGATGACATGTCGTAATATTATTGGTAAAGTTGGAAATTATCATCTTCCACAATTTGGTTTAGTAGTAGTAAATTAGGATTTTGACTGAACGCAACAAAATCCACGGATAATAAATACAAAGAGACAAAAAGTTGATGTTATTGTTAGAGTAGAAAAATAAAAGAGCAAGATTCTCGAGGAATAACGATTTAAAGTTCAAATTTAACAAAACATTTTTTAACACAAAAATTAACAAAACATTTAAAAACATTTGCGTCTGCCGGGAGTCGAACCCGGGTCTATTGCTTGGAAGGCAATTATCCTAACCGTTGGACTACAGACGCTTTTTGACAAGTCAAGTCGATTTAGCTAATTCTTAATGAATCTCTATTCAGTGCTTCCATAGATGTACAAAGTTTACAGTTCTAAAACTCTACGCATGTAACGCATCAGTCTGTATATCCTGTGCTGAAGATAGCAAGCTGGAGGAAGTTGATAAAAAGTTTTATATCTTGTCACTACATGTAGTGTCGATTGCCAAACCAACTATTAACTGTGTCCTTGTCAAAATGCACTCACGTCCTCTTATATCGAATTTATATAGAATTGATTTAAATAAACTCAAACTTATCTTTTGTTATCGACTAGAAATAGATGGATCACAATTAAAATATAGAATGACTTGATAGAATTGGCAGTCAACAAAATGAAGTCTAACATCAAATCATACAAACTGTTAGGTAATAACCACTTTGGACATCTTCCATTTTCTTTGTTCACGGCAGCAAGTAGTCTAAACGAAAGGGATTTACGAACTATACAATAAAACGATACTATTATTGTATCGTTATATTGAGATAATAATAATTATTCTACCAAAAAACTCATCAATTACGAATTGACTTATAAGAGCCATCGCTAGTTTGTGTTATTGATAATGATATATTTCACAATTTCTAGAATAACTATCCACCGAATCTTTTCTTGTGGGTAGATGATAATGGAGATGGTGAAACTGGTGCGCGCAGTAAAAGACAATGGCGAATGGTACTACGAGATAAATTTGGTAATAATAGGAATCCAACGTTAAAAAATAAAATTGAGAAGATAGTTGCTTATCAGTTATCATGGTATTAAAGCATATGATTGTCAGACCTAAAATATGTTCTGCCTGCGTGCCTCTAATGACATCAGTGATGAGAAACAATTAGAGTAAGACTATGGTTGGTTCCCATAGCGCGAAAAGGTGTTCCAGTTTCGACATACTATATATTCTTCCATCAGACAATTTTGACTATGAAAGAATATAACATGTGATAGACTATAGAAGATGGATAACACTGACATCAGTTGAACGAAGATTGCTACGAAGATGCATATCACGATTCAAGATAAGACAACAACCAAATTTTATTAATGCTACATTAGGAATATTAGCTGTAAACCTATATGGAAAGTTAGGAAGGTGGATAGCGGTGACTTTTGTTTTGGATGCTCACTTGTTGTGGGTGGATTAGTATCATAAGAGAATCTTCAACGGATCTTGAGGAGAACAATACATTGATGTTGTATAACCGCAAGCATAACCTTCAAATGCAATATTGGTTTATGCCTGATTTGTGTGGTTGGTAATAATTTAACATCACTAGGAGTAAATAGCGTTATTCAACTAGTTTTTCAATACACTTCTTATTGTGAGGATAAACACTAAAAGAAATTAGCCTCCCAGTAAACAATATTTTCGGAGCTGAATTCAATGCCGTCTAAATGATAACAATTTCTCTATACGATTATGCCCCAGTGGTTACATTCTTTATCCATAAGAATGTCTCGAACATCAATAATAGATGAATAACAGTCTTCGAAAGGTTAGTACCAACCTATAGAAGAAGACAAACAAACTTATATCTTCTTGTTTACTAATTACAAGTAGACTGTCTTAATTTTCTGTTCCATTTTTAAGTCTTTGGATGTTAATAAAAAGACAAAATGAAAGAAAGAAAAAAAAAATAGTTGGTTGATTATATTTGCCCTTAGCGAGAAAAACACGTCCAAACGACAAAAAGCATTGTAATCACATTCACACGAAACGTGCATCGGATAAGGGCGCGTGAATTTGGTGAGACGCATGGATCACACCTGAACGCTACACGCGCGTCCCCCAAACACCATTTTTCCTCTTGGCGTCTTGCGCACTCACACACTATTGGGCTTTGATTGCGATCCGTGGGCCCATTTATAGACTAAAGCTCAATACTTGTAGGAAAATCTTCGGGATAATGACAACTGTTCATGACATGTTATATATATAAAAAAATCTCGACTCCTTGATTCAAAATCTACCACAGAATTATCAACATACAAGTAACTAATTAAACAAATTTTATTCTAATTTTAGAATATCCTTTTCTCTTTAAGATCACCATGAATAATTTTTTTTCAACCACCATAAATAAATAAAAAACAATTTTATCTAACATTACATGTATATACATACTGTACTACTTTCATAAAAACATAAAAAAATATACAAAACTTTCGAAAGCGTTATCTCAATTAATTTCGTGGTTAGTAATGATTAGCTACTAATTTTTCGTTACTATCTTCACATTATTATCGTTTATTAATTGTTATATAATATATACGGATATATATACACGGAAGAGCACAACTCAATCACTTGTGTCCGAAAATCACGAAGACTGTTTTTATTACGGATCTCAACCAAACAAACACACAAAAAGGGTAACAAAACAAACCTCTCTCCCTCCCTCTCTCCCTCCGCAGCCAAGCCACCACCGGTCGTCTTAAATGGGGAAAGGAGGGACGCTAAGCGAGAGCGTGATAAAAAAGATCGTCCTGTCCTACAGCTACGTGGCGATATGGATCTTCCTCAGCTTCACAGTGATCGTCTACAACAAGTACATCCTCGACAAGAAGATGTACAACTGGCCTTACCCCATCTCCCTCACCATGATCCACATGTCCTTCTGCTCAGCCCTCGCCTTCCTCCTCATCAAAGTCTTCAAACTCGTCGAGCCAGTCTCCATGTCACGCGACACCTACCTCAGATCCGTCGTCCCCATCGGTGCCCTCTACTCCCTCTCCCTCTGGCTCTCCAACTCCGCCTACATCTACCTCTCCGTCTCCTTCATCCAGATGCTCAAAGCCCTCATGCCCGTCGCCGTCTACTCCATCGGCGTCCTCCTCAAGAAAGAAGGCTTCAAGTCCGACACCATGACCAACATGCTCTCCATCTCCTTCGGCGTCGCCATCGCCGCTTACGGGGAAGCGAGGTTCGATGTCTTCGGCGTGATCCTCCAGCTCGGCGCGGTTGCCTTCGAGGCCACGCGTCTCGTGTTGATTCAGATCTTGCTCACTTCCAAAGGCATCACGCTTAACCCCATCACGTCTCTTTACTACGTTGCTCCTTGCTGCTTGGCGTTCTTGTTTGTCCCCTGGATCTACGTTGAGTTCCCTGTGCTTAGAGACACCTCTAGCTTCCACTTCGATTACGCTATCTTCGGGAGTAACTCGTTGTGTGCGTTCGCTTTGAATCTTGCTGTGTTTCTTCTGGTGGGGAAGACCTCTGCTTTGACGATGAATGTTGCTGGTGTGGTTAAAGATTGGCTGTTGATTGCTTTCTCGTGGTCTGTGATTAAGGATACCGTGACTCCGATTAATCTTTTTGGGTATGGGATTGCGTTCTTGGGAGTTGCGTATTATAATCATGCCAAGTTGCAGGCGTTGAAGGCTAATGAGGCTCAGAAGAAGGTTCAGCAGGCTGATGAGGAGAGTGGGAGGTTGTTGGAAGAGAAGGGTGGTGGTGGTGATGGTGGTGAAGGTAAGAAGAATGAGTCTGAGAACTGAGTGGAAGAGAGATAAAGAATAATAAGAGCATGGAAGAGAAGTATGATTATCATTTTGTCCTCTGCTTCTTGTGTTCCTTTTGATATCACAATGATTTGCTCATAGGTAGTCATGTCAGCGTTTCTTCTTGTTTGTTCTTTTTTTTTCTAGCCTTTTGTCTTTTCGTATTTGTTTTCCTCAAGCGAATTATAAAATTATTGAAAAGTTTTAGTATGGTTGATTTAGCGAATCTCTAATCGACATTTAGTGATGGTTTTATTGCTCAGAGCAGTAGGCTTGAGTAACAGTAGAGCACTTAGTCAAATCCTAAGAGAAGGTTTTGCTGTAAATGTTGATGTCCCCTGCATAACTTAATCTAATGGCTATGAGCAGCTTTGTGAGATGCAATAAGACCAAAATAGACGAGAACAGGGCTTATACCAGCTTTTGTCTGTCGATTGACCGATCATGTCATATATCCACTTATGTTTGTTAGCATGTTAAACCTGAAGTTTGATGAACATTTGATTCATATAATGCTTTAAAGTCTTAGTTAAAGGACAGTTTGTGAAGCCCGTTTATATTCTGTACTAATAAGAAAGTTTGGAGCTCGTCATCAGTTACTAAACAAACGTGCAAAGATAGATACTAGCCTAAGTTTTTACAATTATAGATTCACATAGGTGTTCCCTATAGGTAGGTCCACGCAGCTCACAAGCATTATCCCTTGTTGCTGTTGCTCTTCTTCAGCTCCTCGTTTTCCGCACGCAATGCATCAACCTCCAGTCACCAGATCAAGCTGATACGTCTTTCTCTCTACAGCCAGCCATATGCTGTTTCTCCTTCTCCAGATGGTTGATCAGCTCGCTGGATGAGCTTGTCGGCACCACTGTAGCAACTGGTTTCCCGTTCATTCTCACAATGGTCCTGAGTGGTGTGGCTTGAGTTGTTGTAGTAGCTTCCAAAAGAGTCGTCGATTGGGCGCTTGCGTTTGTATTTGGTGAGAGGAAATGGAGCTTCTTTGTTGACACAGAAAGGAAATACATTCTCTCGTCGGTGCCTCATCGTAGTTATTATTGTCGCTGAGATTCTTAGCTCTGCAAGTGGTTTTTACTACACAACATTAACAGTTACTACGTAAGAACTCAATGGAATGAACCAAAACAAAGATTGATCAGATTCACAGTGCATGTATTTATAAACTGAAACGTGTCGGCAAATCACAGTAATATAAAAGAAGAAGATAATCTCTCTATCAATGAACTCAACTAAACAGAAACAAGACATAGCTATTAAAGCTCTCATTAGCTGAGGTTTTCAAAGACAGAGTCTTGGTCCTTTGTTTTTAACCTCGAATGGTCTGAACACACAAACAGAATAACATAAGACTGAACTCTTAGAGAGAGGTGAAGAAGAGAAAAAAAAAAAAGAACCTGCTAAGTAAGAGAGGGATTGTTAAGTTTCTTGGGCTTCCACTTAAAACCAATTGGCAATTAGTGGTGTGACTGTCAAACTTCTGTACACTGGTTCACAATCAGTTTGGTCATTCGGTGAAGACTGTAAGAAGTGATAACGGCACCGAATTTGTCTGTCTATCTAAGTACTTTGCGGATAATGGAATCATCCATCAGACGTCTTGTGTGGCTACTCCGCAGCAGAATGGGAGAGTTGAGAGGAAGCATCGACACATTCTCAACGTGGCGAGATCCTTGCTATTTCAAGCAAATCTTCCTACCAAGTTCTGGGGTGAGAGTGTTCTTGTGGCCGCTCATGTCATCAACAGAACACCGTCGAGCTTGCTGCATGGGAAGACGCCTTATGAATGTCTGTACGGCAAGGCACCAAGCTACGAAGACATCAAGGTGTTTGGATGCTTGTGTTTTGCGCATAAGAGGTCCCGTGACAAAGACAAATTCAAGGAGAGGAGTAGAAGGTGTATCTTGGTTGGTTACCCCTACGGGAAGCGAGGTTGGAGATTATATGATCTAGAGACTCATGAGTTCTTCGTATCTCGAGATGTGTCGTTTAAAGAAGACACGTTTCCGTATCTTGACGATTCAGATGAGCCGGTTAGGAGTGTGCCGGTTATACAAGAGATGGGAGAACAGTGTGATGTATCCTCAGTTGAGGACTCCAGGGGGAGCGTGGATGACGCAGTGGTAGTAGCAACTGAGACACCTGAAGCAACAATGTTAGAGAAAGTTGCAGAAATAGGTAACTTGACAGAGAAGGTAACGACTGCAGACACAGGAGTTGCTGAGGCAGTGCAAGAACCTTTGCTGGGAAGAGGCCATCGGGTCTCGCAGCCATCGGTTAAGCCTAGAGACTATGTGACCTACAATGCACAATGCCTAGTTGATAAACATAACACCACTCCGGTCTCACCTGCAACGATTCCATCAAGGTCTTCAAACTCGGTCCAAGGTAAAACCTCTTCCTATCCGATCTCTGCATACGTTACTGACGCTGTATTTTCAGAGAAATACCAAGTGTTCCTTGCAGCAATCACAGAGGGATCAGAACCAAAGAACTTTAAGGGCATTATCTCGGAGGGGTATGATGGATTCTGCGAGATTAATGGTTATACGCACCATTATCTCGAGGGAGGGTATTGGAGAGAAGATCCCACATCGGATATATGATGGGGACATAAGTAATATATAAGGGACTTGGGTCACACCACTAATGGCCAATTGGTTTTAAGTGGAAGCCCAAGAAACTTAACAGGGATCGTGCTTGTAAACATTGACTTCCCCTATCGCATTAATTTGCCCTGAACCTTCCTCATTAGGTAATAGGTGATGTGCTCTTCATCTGTTGAACGAAAGCGGAAGCCAGGAGCGATCGGTTTCACCGCAGCAGCATCATTTTACCAGAAACAGTCTCCAGTACTGTCTCTAGCGCCGCCGGCAAAACAGGATCAGTCATGAAGTAGCGACACACTAACGAAGGAAGAACGTTAACTCTTCTTCTATCACCTCCCGGCTCCGTTCCCAATCTCTATCTCTAGGACTTACGAAACAGAGAATGCTTTGAGAGATGGATTAAGGGACACAGGAAAAAATGAAAAGGGTAGCCTGTGGTGCAAGGAAGGTTGTTTATTTCGCAAGAATTAAATCGTAAGCCTTGAGGCCCGGATAGTTGGGGCATTATTTGTAACAAATAATAATGATTAGAGCCCAATAACTAATTCGAAACATGGATTATAAAGGCTTTACAAAAGGCCCATTAGTGACTTCACCTCCGTCTTCTTCTTCTTTCCTTCCAAAAAAAGAGAAGTTTATTACGGTTTCACTTAACTTGTCCGCCGTTTCGACAACAGAAGAAAAAGGAAAACCTCTGAAAAACCCTAATCTCCTCCTTCTCTTCCGCCGGCATCTTTACTCCTGGAGAAACTGAAGAAAGCTATATTTCTTTGACATCAGCTTCTTATACTTCTTTCTGCGTCTTCTTCGCTTTGTCCGTGTGAAGTGGTTAGTTACTTGTTTTTTTTCCATTAATCTCTAAGCTGAATTAGATTGTTTTAGCTCACCAAGTTTTCTCCTTTACATGGACTGAAAAATACTTAATAAGCTCATTGGTGGAGAGAGTTTTCGTTGTGTGTTTATTAGAAAGGAACCAAAAGTTCCATTCTTTTAAATGATTATTTGTATAATGTAAAATTGATTGATTGGTTGAAACAAAATTCAGGGAAAGATGAATTTGGTGAACATTAAGGACGTATTGACTTCTTTCAGTCCTGCTCTTGATTATCTTGCTCTTAGCACCGGAGATGGCCGTATCAAGGTACCCTTCACTTTCCCTTTTTTTATTGTTATTTCCCTCATAGTTATCTATGTTATTCAAAGGGAAGATCTTTCTTCTTCTGCTGTTTTGATTGATTGACTTTCTTTCGACTTTGTTTTAGATTTGGGATACTGTCAAGGGTCAGGTCCAGACAGAGTTTGCTGATATTGCATCTTCAGAAGTGACTAACATATACACCAGCGGTGGGAAAGGTCACCTCTCGGTTGATTATACCTGCATGAAATGGCTCTCTCTGGAGAGAAAGGTAAATATACTATAAGCTTAATTTAGTATTGACTTTGATTATAAGCTTAATTCTTTGTTGTTTGCAGAAGAAGAGAAAACTTGGAACTTCCATTATAGTATTAGGAACTGGTGGAGGAGATGTTTTAGCGCTTGATGTAGCTTCTGGCCAGCTTAAATGGAGAATAAGTGACTGTCATCCCGGGTGAGAAACTCAACTCTCCCTTGAATTCTTCTTTGTTATCCTTTTGTTGGATTTTTATATCAGTGAAGCAATAAACTTGGTATTTTGATTATCCGCTATGTAGTTGCTCTCTTTAGTCTCTGTTTATTAACGTGTTTCATGTTTTGTGCAGTGGTGTGAATGCTGTCTCCTCGTCTACAAAGGCCTCTTGCATATACAGCGGTGGGGCTGATGGGATGGTTTGTGAAATTGATCCCCACAGTGGAAATCTCATCAGGAAGTTCAAAGCTTCAACAAAAGCAGTTTCTTCCTTATCTGTTTCACCAGGTGTGTGTGTGTGTCTCTTCGAGACATAGTGCTTCTTCCGTTGGTTTCTTCAAAATATATTTTAATGTTTCCGTTAAAATGCATAGACCACAACATGTGCTTACATACTGCTGATGTTTTTGCTTTGTTCTGTTTCCTCCTAACTGTAGATGGAAAAATATTAGCCACTGCCTCTGCTCAGTTGAAGACTTTTAAGTGCTCTGATCTCAAGAAAATACAGAAGTTTACTGGTCATCCTGTGAGTACCTCTACTGTATTGGGTGTCATTGTGTATCTACCCTGTTTTACTGTTAGGAGTCCCATCTCTATTCTAAACATTGAAGGTGGTTAATAATTTATAATTCTTATACAGGGAGGTGTGCGTTGTGTGGCGTTTACCGAGGATGCCAAATACATCCTCTCATCTGCAGTTGGTGAAAGATATATTGCAGTATGGAAAACAGATGGTGCCAAGAAGCAGTCAGCTAGCTGTGTCCTCGCCCTGGAGCACCCTCCCGTCTTTGTTGATAGCTGGGGAGAAACCGATGAAAAGGGATTATATGTTTTAGCAATTTCAGAAGTTGGTGTCTGTTATTTCTGGTATGGTTCAGATGTTGAGGAGCTAAGCAATGCTAAACCTACAAAAGTCGCATTAGCAACTGAAGATTCTTCGTTTAAACAACACAAGGGCTCATTGCACACAATCTTTGCTGCAAAACTGCAAGGCGTTTTGAAGCCTGGTTCTGCGAATGCTTTTATTGCGTCTGGATTGTTGGTGAAGCCATCATTCCAGAAAATGGTGTTGCAGTTTGGTAACGACTTGGTGCTGAATGCCTCTAAGAGTGGCATCCTTCTTCCCATCACACAGTCAGTTTCAAAGTCCAAGAAGGGGCAAGCCGTGAACAAAGGTATTTTCATTGGTTCTACGCTTTACAAATTGATTAGACTGTCTCTGTTTTTGCTTTTTTTTTCTTCATTGTGTCGAGAACATCGCACTGATTAATTTATGTCAAGATCCTGATTATTACACAGCTGCTTAAGAATAACCGCATCACGTTTAAGTAGTCTCCGTAATCTATTTCGTTATTATGTGGACTTGATCGTTATCGTTGATACTACTTGTGGATTGTGGTTTTCCATTTCCCTTCCCTTCCTATCAATAACAGTTGCTGACTATGATATTACATTTTGTACAGTGACAACATTGGACCGTGCCCATGCTGAGGATGCTTTGCTGCCAATCGCAAGAGTTGCTGATCTGCACGAGAAAAAGAGTGTACAGCCACACTCATCTGATAAGGATACAGACATGGTTGACCAAAGTCAAGCGGGTGAGTCTTACATCACAGTTTTGGCTCTTTTAGTTTATATATATGCGGTTGTTTCAATGCAAGAAGTGCTCTGGCCTTTTTGTTTATTCTTTTTTTTTTTTTTTGAAATTTTCAGATTATGTAGAAACATTTAGCATGGAGGATAAGTTGAGGTCATTAGGGATACTGAAAGGCACAGATGAACCAAGCAGCCTTTCTCATGCTTCAGTGATTGATGGAATTGATCTTGAGGCTCATCTACCACCGAAGAAGGTAACGCTTGCTTCCTCGTCCGTCAGTGCTTTAGCATTTGTAGTACTCATATAGGGTTTTGTATTGGCAGCTTAAGTCTACTGTTATGTCAATGGCACCCTCCACTGCATTCAAGACACTAGAAGCTCTGGTTGCTATGTGGCAGACGAGGTTGGTTCTCTCTCTTCTTTACTTCGTCTCATTTGTGCATACAATAGAAGTTGTTACTGAAAATAAAATGTCAAAATCCTGATTTTCTTTCATTAAAGAGAAATGGTTAAAATCATTCTTGGTCTGTTAATAACACCGTTGCAATATCTTTTTGTTAACAGGGGATGTGGTGGCAGGTATCTTCTTCCATGGGTATACAGTATAATGATAAATCATAGGCATTACATCATGTCCCAAGAACCAAAAAACCAACAGCTGCTTAATACATTGCAAAAGGTAAGGAAGAGATAAGAGAGCCAAAGTAAATATTGTTTTGTTCTGTCAAAACATGCTTGGTTTTAAAAATATCTTTATACTGTTCTTCTTCCAGATAA
The DNA here is from genome assembly GCA_019706035.1 of Raphanus raphanistrum subsp. raphanistrum. Classification (NCBI taxonomy): domain Eukaryota; kingdom Viridiplantae; phylum Streptophyta; class Magnoliopsida; order Brassicales; family Brassicaceae; genus Raphanus; species Raphanus raphanistrum. The sequence goes on from CM033986.1 coordinate 23,121,930, forward strand.
CCAAGTCCAGAGGAACGGCTCTTCAACAGTTACTACAGTTATCTGGGCGCTTGCATCTTGTTACAGCTCAGGTTACATATTCAATCATCTTCTTAATTAATTTATCGACCCTAGGTATTACTAGCATATATGTTTATTTAGTCTCAATAAAACCTTTTTTTATGACAGATCAATAAAGCTGCAGGGATTGAAACTCAAACAACGGTTAACGAGGAAGAGACTGATGAAAGTGAAGATGATGTAGAAGAGCATTTCTATGGTGAGAAGGATGATGATTCCGAATTAAGTAGCGATGATGGAAAGGATGAAGGTAATATAACTTTGTTTCCGTTTTTTTTTTGCATATTGATTTGTGGAGGGAGTAAGTAGAGTATGTTTTAATCTAAATTTTGCCTCTTACTGTTTTACTTTCAGATGACACCTTGATGGAAGAGATATAAGCGAGATATAGTGAGTGAAGACAAAGAGAAAGAAGCTTTGATTCTTCTTCTTCACGATTTTTGTCTTTTCAGAGTTAGAAACTTTTGAGCAAATGATTCACATTTCTATTCAGAACATTCATCAATTTTGTCAGAAACTTTAAATGTAACCAAGAGTTAAAAGAAGGTGTTGTATTACCTTTGGAATGCGTTCAAGGTTTGGGAACTGCATGTTCTGATTTATCAACATGTTTTCTCCTCTTTCGGAAGAACATGCCATGCTGCTTTTGAAGATTATCTCTTGACTTGAGCAAATAATCTCGGAAGAACCGTTTTTAATTATTTGCTCATTGAAGTTTTTTTACAAACTGTAACCTGAGCTGTAACTCGATCTACAATTTTGACCGCAAAAACTGGCGCTTAAGAACAATTTCTTTAGCTAATTGTTTTACCGAACTATGCATACGAATATGTCCCAACTCGATAGATATGAGAGATTTCTCGGCTAAGACGCTAAGCCCCCGGTTCACGTCTGAGAATTTATTTGCAAGACTCTCCTCGACTCTCTCAATCTTGCTATGGTTTAACAATGCTATACGAAGAAATAAGTCCTTATCTTGGTCATCTAGAGCGTCATAGATGAGTTTCACAGTGCTTTCAATTGAACGGTCAAGCCTACTCCTCACCTTTGGAAGTACCGCTACCCACTCGTTCAAGGCCATTCCCCCCCGGAAGTATGAGCGCAAAACCATTAGCTCCAAAGGGAGTCCAAAAGCATGTTGTGCGACTTCTTTAGTAAGCTGCTCGAAACGCATTTCAGGATAATTTTGACCAAAAGCATACATGCAAAACATTTGAAGACACTCCTCATGAGTGACTTTCTGATCTTGTGTTGTAAAGATTGTTCGACTCCAAGGACGACCAAACCAACAAGGTCTTGTATATTTTGCTTTGACATTCTCCATAAAGTCACTCAGCTGAGAACTGTCGGGGAGTTTGTTGTATGCACTTCCAGCAATTGAGCAGATTCCTACCAATGGTTCCATTTTTACCAAAGTAGCTCTCATCCCATCTAACCCATCAAAATAACGTGATAATGTGGAATTCTTCAACTCTTCCGAAATATCTTTCGCCATTTGCCCGATCATGGTCGCTTCATTATCCCTAACATTGGGGGCGGGGCGGGGGGACAGTCATTAAACAACCAATGGAAGAATCACAGATAATTCTAGAAATTATGAAATTCTTGGATGAATATATATTGTATAAAAGCTACATATATCTATTGCATTTGTGTGTCTTAAATCTTTGTGCACCGAATGCGGGCGTCGTAGATGTTAGGAAGATAAACTCGCTATCAAAATAGACATCTAAAGGATGCGGGGACCGCATGTCTCCGATATGCTTTTTTCGGTTTAGAAAATTTACCTTTTAGATAAATATGTATTCGTATAGATAAATATGTATTTGAGAAAAGGAAATCAGATACCGGTCTAAGAATTTGTAAGATTATTCATTCACACAATAATAAAAAACTTTAAACTAGTATTTGCCTCGATACATTTTGCTCTTTACTATTTTCAAAGTTAATTCGCGTTCGTTCACAATGATATCATATGTATACAGCAAAGAGCAAGTGGGAGGACTAACCAGTTGGTTGAATGATAACCAGCGTTTGTGGCCACTTCTACCAAAGCGTGTTTCCATCTCTTAATGTTCTCTTCTGTTCTACCGGCACAAGTTTCTCTAAAGACTTTCCCAAAGTCTCCGGCAAGCTTTTTAACATCAGATGGGTTCACTCCATAGAAAATGGGGATCACAGTTTGACCATGTTCTTCTCTGCATTTCATGATCTCCACTAGTTCGTCAAGACACCATTCTGAAGAAGCATAGCTCCTAGAAAGCAAGATAATTGCCATCTTAGACGCTCTAATAGCCAGAAGAAGCTCAGGCCCGATGGGTTCTCCTCTTTTAATTTTATTGTCAATGAACAGAGTGATTCCATTTCTTTGGAACTCCGTCTGAACGTGACTGAAAAAGTCTCTACGAACATCGTCGCCTCTGAAGCTTGGAAAGACATGGTAAGTCCGTGTGGGGCGAGACAAAGAAGATAGAGGAACTGATGAAAGGGTTGATGAAGATGATGAAGACAAAGAAGATGAATTTTGTTCTCTGTTATCTTGATGGAATCTGAGTTTTCCTAAAAGCATGAGGAAGCCCCCGCCTATAAAAGCAGCAACAATGCTAAAGAAAAGTACTGAATAATCCATAGTATGATAGAAATAAGTTTGAATATCTCAAGACTTTTACAGAGAGCTATGTGGAGGAAGAAACCACAAAAGAGGCGTCGTATAAATATACATTTAATAAAGTACGTACGCTGGCTCCATTGACTCCGATATCAATAGAAAACAGGACTTTCCGTCCATACCCATGGTATAAAGCATAGTAAAATTGCATGAAGGCCAATGGCAAGAGAGGAAGCCTTCACTAGTGGATGTTTTCTTAGAAAAATGTAATCCAAGAAAAAACTAATTAACAATTCTCTAAAGGATGAGATTTTCTACGCATTGTTAGTGTAGGACCAATTATGGCCCTTCATGCAACTTTATACGCGTTATTAGGTGTACGATGTTTCCATGAAACCGCTTGTGGCAAAATCTAAGAGGAAGCAGCAACGGAGAAAACACAAGCAATTTCTAGAATGCCTACTTCTATTGAGTAAACAAGTGACTGTGGAAGAAATATACTTACGTAGCTCTGTCCCTCATGATAAGCAAGCTTCTCTATATAATCATTCAATAAAAAGAGTTATTGAAGAAAATCTAAAAAGGTTATATATAAAATGACTATGCAGTTAAAGATTGTTAAAATGAACTACGTTGCTCCACATAGGTCAACTCACCATAATCCGTGACATATGAATCTATAATTTGAAGTCAAATTCTAGTAATTCAGTTATGTTAATTAATACTTTAAGTATAATAATTAGAACAATTGATAATAAAATCCAAAATAAATAGAAAATGCAAAAGAAAACTAGAATATAACTTATGATCTGATTTATATCTTCTATTACTGGTTTATATAATAAGTTTCTAAACTAAACTAAATTCTTAAAACCAAGTTTTAACTAAACAAACAACTTTTATGAGCCCGACGTGATCGAACAGGCGACCAAGTTTTAACTAAACAAACAACAAATTAACTTTTTAATTAAGCAACTCAATTAGCCAAACAAAGAAAAATTAAGTAAGAAAATGAAAATCTAAAGACTACTAAAAGAACGTTTATGAAAAATAAAAAAAACTACTACAAGAGAACTCGCAAGTCTCATACCATGTAATGTAAATATTTATTAGTACAATTCCCTGTAAAATTTATCAACATAAATAGCACAAGAACGAGGATGTCAAAGGCTTGCATCAGCATTAGAACCACCGCCTCCTCTCTTGTTTCCTGTCGTGTTCTTCAGGATCTACATGCACCAAAACAACCCAAAACTTGATAAAACACATCAAAAGAAACATTATTATTACCATAAAACTAAAAAGAGCCTAACTTCGCATGCTCATCTTATCTCACCACTTAACAGGAAAAACCACAGACATAACAAGAACCAATCATCCATATAGATCATCACAAAGAATGAGCTTATTCCAAGAACCATTGAAGAATCTACATACATTTGTGAATCAATCTCAAGCTTATCTTAGCTCCTTAGCCTTTTAATTTACTTAATCTATTTGATAAATTCATTGTTTTGTCCAGTAAAGTGAGATAAGATAAAAAGACGTACTTGTCTAAGCATCTGGTTCTCGTTCTGCAAAGTAGAGAGTCTCTCTTCAAGTTCAGAGTTTCTGTTCTCCAAGTCTTTTACTCTGGTTTCCAACTCACCCAAGTAAGCTTTTTTCCTCTCTCTTGCTTGCTGTGCTGAAACTCTGTTCCTCAACAACCTTTTTTTTTAACACACAATTACCAAACAATCCCCCACCATCACGCAACCAACCTTAATTACCTTCTAAGCAGTAAATGGTAAAACTGTAAAAAAGTAAAACCTCTTAAGCCGCTTGGTCTCTTTCTCAGCCGGAGTCCTCCCTCGCTTCCTTTGACCCTCTCCTCCTCCGACCGTTATCTGTGTCTGGTCCTGACCGGTCCCCGATCCAGATTCCTGTCCGGAGATTTCCTTTCCGGTACCTTCTCCTCCAAACTCCGGAACTCTCCGTATCTCCTCATCGCTTTCAATTCCTGATCGAAAACGAAAAAGGAGAAACTTTTAAGATAAAACTAAAATTACTGGATTTTTCTCACGATCTACTGACCCAATTGATAAAACCAATGATGATAAAATAATTGACTCAATATTAAATGCATGATGCTGAAAATCGATAAGATCAAAGCGTAGGAGAAGTTAAAAAAAAATAAAAAAAATTAAATTGATAATTTTTTTAACCTTCTTTGATCTCCAAATGAGGAGCAGAGCTTGATGATCTCTCGCTGCTTGATGGCATAGAGCTTGCGGGCAAAGAGCTAGTCGTCTGCTCCTGCATTTTTTTTTCTCCTTTCCTCTTTGAATCTCAGATAGACTTGGGGGATTTACAGAAGCTGGTGATGAAGATAGAGAAAGGAAAAGAGCGGGACTTTACGGAACAGGGGGAAGAAATCTAGTTGCGAGTCTTGTCGGGAAGGAATAGATTACTGTCTTCAGAGCCGTCGGATCGCAGGAGAATCGGACGGATTTGAAGAGTGAATCGTGGAGGAGCTTGAGCCTTGAGGAAATGCAAGGATCCAAAGGTAGAAGAGATGAGAACGTGGGGAGATATACGCCGTTGATATTTTCAGAATCTAACGGTGAAGAATGGAAAGCGTATGAAAGATTGGGCCCCATATGTCTGTCCTTTGACAGAGAGTTTAGCCATACTTCTTTCATTATGTCACGTGGCCCACAACTACGAATACGTTTTCGAACTATGAAATTAAATTTCCTGTGCTTCTTTTTATGAGCCGAATTTTATCAACCAAATTGTATTGAATAATTTTTTTTTGTATAACCGATTGATGTATATATTTGTTTTGTTCTGAGTATTATCAAATGGTGAAAGTAGGCCTTGTACTTTAATCATCCTCTTGTAGTACACTTTGGGCTTTATTAATAAATTTGGGCCGACAAGAAAAACATTTATTTAATTTGAAAAAGGAAGGAAACCAAACCGAACCGGAAGCTCATTATATTTTTCCAATATGAAACATTAAACTAAACCGGAGCTTGATAGGGAGCTCGCTTCTCTGGAACTCCATCCTCTGCTCTTCTATCCTCAAACCACTTCAAAACACGCCTCCTTGGAAGATTGGTCACTTGAACAATGCTGCTAACCACAGCATTCTAACGCCACACCATTCATATAAAATCTATGTGAGATGGAAACATAGAATTGATCTCAATGTAAAAGAGAAAAAAGAAAAAGTATCCTTACAGTGGGGCGTTTTGATCTCCTGTAAACTTTCTCTAGTGTTTCAATGTGAGCTTTCTTCACTCTCTTCTGAGCAGACCATCTCTGTTGCATCACATGTACTGCTTCATCTTTCACTTTTTCCTCAGGTTCGACCTCTACAGCAGCATCTTCAGCTGCTGCTGCTGATTCCAGAGGATTTGATGAGTTCTCAGGTGCTGCTCTTGGCGGCTTCTCATCTGGTAATGTAGCACTTAGCATTAGAAGCTTTGGAGGAGGGTCACGTAGCAGTTCAAGCACATAAGCCCTGTCAAGACATAGCTCAGCTGCCAGATTCTTTATCTGCAATGCAGAACCGCAACAAAAACCAACATCCTTTTAACAATGCTAAAAGTATGATTCCGACAACACTGAGCTTTGTAAGGCAAAGGTAACTTACACTAGTCTTGCGGCGCCCAGCTTTCAATGCATAAGCCAATCTTCTAAGCTGCCAATTCTTCAGTTTCGTTGGTCTTTCATCTTCTTCTTCGCTGTCATCATCATCCTCGATATCATCATCTTGTCCATCGTCTTCTTCATCATCAGCAACATCACCAGTGTCTGAACCGAACAAGTCGATGCCATCAACATCGTCACCACCACCCAATACTTCAGCTAACTCTGCTGCTAGTCTATCTAAGTCTTCCTCGCTTATGTCCTCGTCATCAATTGACGATTTATCATTGTTCAAATCTTCTTCAAGTAGATTAAACAGTGCCTCGAACGGATCGTCCTCCTCACCTCCTTCATTATCATTTCCCCCAAAACTTTTCTGCCAAAAAAAAAAAATCAAAAGGTTGAAACTTTAAATCAGAGTACCTGCGAAAGTTCTCACCTTTTCACGAGATAAAAGCAACGATTTGTGTGATTCTCTTACCTTTTTGTTCTTCTTTGGAGACGACGAAGACGAAGAAACGAATCCCTTTCGATTCTTCCTACGAGCAAAAAGAAATACAGAGCGAGAAGGGCGACGAGTTGGAAGAGATAGAAGACTAGGACTAGCGTTCTGGTTCCGAAAGAGAAATCTATTGGCGGATAGACCTGACGACGAAGATAACGCCGGCGAATGAAGATGAAAGGCGACGCCGGGAGAGGATAAGGCAATCGCCATTGCTTTTATTATCATAAACTGTTTGCTGTTTTCAGCACAAGGACGTAAGCAGCAGCTTTTACATGAACTAGAAAACGACGTCGCTTCACCATTTAAGATATATAAAACAAAAACTCATGCTGTTTATTGTTTACAATAAAGCAACGCGTGTCGTTTATAAAGTCGTTTGTTTTTATTCCTCGTCGTTAAATATCCTCTGGTTTCGACAGGGTCCACTCTGTCTCTCTCTCTACGAACGAAGGAACTAAATCTCTCTCTAGATTGTTTTCCTTCCGGGGCTTGATAATGGCGAATCCAGCACAATCAAAGGGATGGCTTAAGAACTTTTCGTCGATAGCTTCATGGGTTTACTTCTTCTTGATCATCCTCCAGATCCCTCTCTTCAGGTATAACTTGATTCACTTTTCCAAGTTTCCGAATTTGATCTAGTTCCCTTGTGGCATGTATTAGCTTCTCGATCTCTAGATTTAAGTAACTGTAAATCTAGTTTTCATTGCTTAATCGAGTTAATTTCAAGAGTAAAAAAGCGAGAGAACTGTACTTGAACAACAGTAGATTTAGAACTCTTTGGTTTAAATCTGACTCGAATCATAATATCATGTAAACAGGGTACCGTGTAGATCTGGAATGTGTATGTCACCGATCCATGTGACATCCTCTCAGTTGATTTCGAGTGACATCTTTCCTGTTCCGGTTATCAAGGCTCTCTTATACCCTGGTGCTATTGTCCATGGTCTTGCCACCAACATGACGTTTCCAAAGTGGGAGAACTGTGTTAGATATTTACAATCTCACCAATGTCAAAGAAGCATCTGCAGTTACCCGATCTTCAACGCCTAGAGGTTTCGCTTCGGTTCATGGCTTCATTTGTTTTGGCGTTGTGTAAGAAGCAAACGGTTTAACTAAGAGAGTTTAATTTTTGGCCAGGTTCTTGCTGGGAGCTACTTCTCTGTAGCTGGGGCCTTTATCGGTTTGCTGAAGCCTGGTAGGATGGGCATGTTTGGGTCGTTGCTGCTGGTTTGGGGTCTTGTCAAAGAAGGGATCTTGAAGAAGCCAGTTAATACCGACCCAGCTAGAACCGTGTATGTGTACCCGACCATGGTGATTGCGGTGATCTGCGCTTTCTCTATGATAAATTATAACCTGAAGAAAGCCACGAGGGCGGCTGCTCCTGCTCGTCCCATTGCTAAACCTCTCATGAGCTCTTCAAAATCTAAGCTCAAGTGAGTTTTTTTTTTTTTGAGACTTTTTAGGGCTTGCGTCCTGTCTTTGTTGTCGATGCCAGAAGGACAATGACATTGTAGTTGTGTTATATTCTCTCGTTTACCTTTTGTGTTTTCGTTGTTTTCTGGAACTCTGCTCAGCTGTCAGTATCTTTCAATATCAAACTCGTAAACACAATTTTTTATTAGTATTGTATCATATCATCAGAAGAAGTTCCAGTATAAGATCATAATGTTACTTTATATATATATATATATATATATATATATATATATATATATATATATGTGCATCTATATAACTTCTCGTTACAGAACTGAGAAGCCTATAAGAGTCTCCTAAAGAGATTCAGACGACTCAGTAAAGCACCCACTAGCGGTATTTCTTTTTTTTTTGGTCAACGTGTAAAGAGTATGTGTGTGAGGCAGTCATGAATTGGCCTTAACATTTTAAATTCCAACCCATTATTCTTTATCTTTCTCCAAGAGTGCAAGAAAGAAGTTGTCTCTCATCTATACACAATTCAAGGCTTGGTTCCGTTGAAGTCATATGAGAGACATGCATCGGAATCAGGCTATTACGGAGCTTCCAGTTCAAGGCTTGTAGATTCCATCAATGAGAAGTTGGAAGCTTTGTCTTCTCTTTCAACCAACTGTTGTATCTATAAGGTACCTGATAGGCTGCGGAGACTGAACCCAGATGCGTATTCGCCTCGGGTTGTATCTATTGGGCCTTTGCATCATGGTCCCCCACGGATGCTGAATTGTTCATCGACCACGGGATCATCGTGAACAGGCGTGGAAATGCAGAAGACGTTTCGAAGCTGTTCAATAGCATATTGAAGGAGACAAGTTCCATCGGATTTTACTATCAGGCAGTTTATGTGGATCTACAGGCGTATTGCAACATGCCTTGGAACAAGTGATTATTTCCATAATCCTTGGTCTGCTGCTTCTGTTGTTCCGCCATTGTTCTTCTCCTTCTTACTTTCATTCAGGCTCTATGCTCTATATTAGCCTTGTGACTTGTGCCAAAGTGAGTGAAATGTGTTGAGAAAGATCATATATAAGAATATAAATCTGAATTTGACCAAAAAAAAAGAATATAAATCTGAATAAAGAACACAATAATATAGCCATGAGACATGAATCATATATTATTTTTACTTTTGTCTCTATTCGTTTTACAAGAGCTTTTAAGTACATAATCTTGCAAGGTGGTGAACAGATGTAGAAATGACATAACAAAATTCCTTAACTAGTGCCACACAATAGGCTACAGAAAAACGAGACAGACAAAACTTGAGGCAGAAACAAACACTGGGAAATGAATGGTGAAAGGGAGAGACCAACTAAATCCAATGTCTGGAACTAGGAATTGATCACCACCGGGCTTTGGTTATTGCTTTGGTTTCTGTTGGTTTAATCAGAATGAACGCAGTGCTTCAGTTTCATCATGAGAAAAGCGGTGAGACTCGTTTGGGAGATGCCAGCTTTGCCACGCTCTTAAACTATTCAAAGTCATGTAGTAGTAAAACCGGTTCAATCACCATTGCGTTTCCTTCACCTCAAACAATCCGTGACTTAAAAGGGTGTTTTGTAGAGGAACGTACCTTTGGTTGGTTGTATTTTGCACGGGTGGTAATGAGGGTACAGCCATTGGTGTTGAGCTGCAAATCCTCCATTGCGAGTACTGCGGTTTTCAGATCGGCTACCTCATATCTTGTGTAGTGCTGCAGAGTAGAGTTCTGTAACCAATAGCATTCTTTCATCAGGAAACATAAAAGGAAAAAAAATATTATTCAAAAAAATGACTGACCCAAGGATCTTCAGTTTGGTCGAGTGTCCATCTGGCTAGGAAAACAGCTGAAGCAGCAACCAGTGATGGCAGGAAGTTTAGGAAAGTATATTCCACAATTGTCAGCTCAGCGAGATAGTTTGCTAAAAACTCAATTTCAATGAGAGGCGACTGCATAAATTATGAATAAGGAGCAAAATCAGATTCCAAGTCTCCATAGTAATGAAGATTGATGGATCACTGTTCAATACCTTGTAAGAAGCTTGAGCTGCTCTAATGAACCGCCTGCAAACATAGTGTTGAGGTAAGTTGAAAAATGAGTCATACTTTAACCAAGTTGGGAAGATGTGGTGATGCATATAGTTCTCCCATTATTGTTTACCTCAGAAAGGTTTTGGTGGTAGGAACCGATAATTTAAAGTGCACATAATTCAGAACTTGAATCTCCATGCTCAGCACCTGAAACACAGTTTATAATTTGTTTATTTCTTTGTCAAGAATCTATACACAGTGAAGACACCAAGATATGTGTAATTTGAACGGTACTTACTTCTGGTCTCGTATATGTGTTGGCCGTAATGAAGCAAAACTCCTCCACCGATGGTGCGCAAACCTCTTCGTATTTTCTTCATGGTTCAAAAAAAGAGGTAAAAAGTCAGAGAAAGTCGTAGTGCTCAAATTAACAAGTATACTTCTATTTCACTTTCGCCCTCACCTTGGGAAGAAAATGCTATTCAATAGAATCGTGTTACTATAACTTGAATTTGTCACATGCAAAAATAATAAAGTAGGGACTTACGCAGCTATAAGCATGCAAGCGACACCAAGGAGCTGGAGTCTATGCCTTTCAATGCAACTGTTGGACAGAAACCGATCAATAAGATTTACTGTAAGGTAAAGCGTATCTGGAACCAGCTTGTAGTCTTCAGAAACCTGGAAGCAGTACACGCAGTGAAGAATGTTACACAAAATGCTTGAAATAATATTCGGAGTTGGCGCTAATTCAAGGAATGCTACGTACAGGAACTGTTAAGGGTACTGTTTGATACGAAACATGATAAGGTGACGCCTCTGTTTATATCTATATATATGTGGGCCTAGTTTGAAGGAAACTAACCTCTACAAGCCAGTCAATCAGAATCCTTCTCATGGCTGGGTCGATATCTCGCTGCACAAGCTCCATATAATTAGCCAAGGGCCGTGGTTGAAGCTGCAGAAAAGAAGGGTTATATAACTCCGAAAGTCCTTATGAAATAATTGTGGAAAGATGTAAACACTTGGGATCGTTGTAATTAAAAACCTCTGCAACATGTATGTTGTCGTATATATCAGCAGCGTACAAGCTGCAACACTGAGGATCTTCATAGTTGGAATCGATATCTACAACTTGACGAAAATCCATTACACCAGATCCGTCTTCTTCTGCACAAACCAATAAAAGACACATACCGTGAGTAAGAGTGAGAAATATACATTTTGGTATAGACTTCACTTGCTTCAATCCTTAACAGGAACTGCTACTTAAAAAAATTAGCATCTCGGAGTCCAATGCTTGAGCAAAGTTAATGGGCAATCAAACAAGACTTCGGAGTTAGATGATAGTGGCGACTGTATCATCATTATATACTGAAAATGCAGTTCTTACGTTGCTCAGTAATTTCTTCGTCTTTAGAGATAGAAAGAGAAGCATTTTGAGATTCCACCATCCTAAACTTGGACAAGTCTTCTGCTAGTTTTGATTTTTCAGTATGCATATCATCCAGAATTTCCATGGCAACATCAGCACCTTCCTTTGCTGCCTTTTTACACTGTTTAAGACTCTTTCTGGTAACCTACAACGTGATCTCGATAATATGAAGCCCAAAGAAGAAGTTTGAAGACTATAACCAATATAAACCAACGAAGATAGATAATTACCTTGATGTTCCCTCCTCCTAGGAGGTCAGAATATATATTTCCTGAAGAGGTATTACTCACATCCTGAAGTACTGAACGCTTCTTTTGCTGATAAACAAGAGAAACAGTGAGATTATAAGCTTTTTAGTAACATGTGCTGCAATTCGTTTTATAAGAAGATGATTGAATACCTGTTTAAAAGAAGGTTTTGTTGGAGGGATAGATACTCCTCCTCCTCCCAAGGCCTTTTTAGCTCGTGATCTAGTAATGCGGCCAAAACTCCCCTCAACATTTTCTTTGTTTGCATTTGGATGAATCGTAGAAGAGCAATCCATAATTTAGCCGAGCCTGCAGATCAAAAGAGGTTATAATCCCTTTGCATCCATCAAGGGAGAGTAAGTAACCAGTGTTCAAATGCAACAAGAAACACGCATATAATAATAATACTCACATTGTGCCACAAATCTCTCAATTTTAACACACGATTCTGACTACTGAGTGATGATGTCAGCTAAAGGTTATCATCTTTAATCCACATTCGAATCTATTTTTTCCAAATCTGATCATTCAAAACAGACTATCAAGCGTGCCAAGAGGAACAATTACCTCTTAACACATGATGGGCCAAAGAGTACATGCAAGTTTCAGAAGATCTTAATTTCAGGAATGATCTAAACAATTTCAGAAGCTAATACAAGCGGAAAGATCGACCAATCTAAAGCCCAGACTATGATCGATTGAAACGAAGAGAAACCAGCTACGATTCCGGGAAAAAAAACACTCAGAAAATCGAGAAACAAAACAATGATAAAAAATGGTGTGCAGGCGAGACGTGATGATGATGATGATGATGATACCTGAGCTCAGATAATCGGATTATGAAATTTTTGTTGGTCTAAATGTTAATCGGATTATGATTTTTTTCCGGAGATGGCGGTCTAGAGAAGCTCACTTAAAAATAGAGAACGCTCCAGAGAGAGAGAGAAAGAGAGAGTGAGGAATGAAATTGGGAGACAGTAGAGAGAGTGTTGAAATAGGTGTAGGTGGGGGAGAGCGGAGAGGAGCGGGGGAAGCGAGACTCAGTGAAAGGTACTGTTTCAAATTTCACTATTATCACTGATTTTAAAAAATAAACTCTATTTTCCTCACCTATAAAATAAACTTTCTACTTTGACAAAGGTGATTTTTAATTTTCTTAAACAAAAATATTATTCCCTTGCTTTTTTGGTAAAGATATATTTTTCTTTGGTAAAATATTGTCACATATGTTTCCTATAACTTGGTCTTTGTTACTATGCGTGGAATAGTGCAATCTGTATATCTATTTGCTAGAGTATTTTTATTTTCCTTAAAATGAATGGATGGCAATTGAACAAACACAAGAGGATGTATGCAAGTCACAGACTGTAACTGTACATTTTGATCATGAATTCTGTAAATATACAAATACAGATTACGCTCACCCACCATGACACTACCAATGTTGTTTGCATGTATAGTATCATTGTCGTATGGGCCAATTTTTCTTTATTTTTTTTTAATCAACATCAACTTTTCATTAACCAATAATTCTAGTACAATTAGATTGTGACCACATTACCTCAGAAAAAACTTTAACCACAATGTGACCCAAGGATGAATATACAAAGTATCACCTAGAAACACTTTTTTGGTTTCTACGCTACCATATCATAACATCTGGCCACTTTAACCACATAATTAAACCACTTGGTTACAGAAGACAAAACCTAACCGGTAACCTAAGGACTTAATCAGAGCATCAGTTCCAAAAACTAACAGTGATCTCCTCATGATTCAAATGGAATGTGTGGACCATCACACACAACACCAAGATGCATATTGCTCGATCACCTCCTCTTTGTTGGGGTCGAAGTCTCCGAACCTTATACCAAAAGGCGGAACAAGGGGCCGATTTATTTAGAATGTATACTAGATTGACTATGTATAGACAGTCCAAGAGATACTCCTCAATCGGCGGAAACGAAACCATTATTTTGGACAGAGGTATAACCGGTATTTACATCGAGAATTATTATAAACAGAGACGTGACAGATAATACATTACCTTCTATTTCGGCAGATGGTGTTTTGCAGATAAATCAGGATATTCGTTTAAAACATAATTAACGGGTTGTGATAGATTGATGAGGATAATAAATATTAGAACAAATTTGTCATTTATTCTATTCAGAAATAAAAGTTTTCATATGAACTATGAAATGTATAAAGAATTTACATTAATTTCAGATTATATTTGTTACGGATTGTTACGACTAATGAACCAACTAATATCATTTACGCAGTCAAATAGATTCCAAACTTTAGTACCAGTATTTTGGTCAATAACAAAAAATAAGCAAATTTGAAAAGGAAGTGGAGAAAAAAATAAATACATTATTTGCGTTTTTACAATTATTTCAAGAATTTATTCGCATAAAAAAAAAATTTATTACAATTAGTCAAAAAAACATTTTGTCAATTCAAGTTAAGCCAATATGTTAAATACGAAATTTTTTATTACAGTTAAGCCAAAAAAAATTCTCGGCCAATTGATTTTGCGAGTGTAGTAGCCCAAACGTTGCTTGATGGATATTTTCAGTAACAGACGAAAGCCCAAATAAACTCGGACGCGCCAAGTATCTTAATCTCATCGGCGAGTCGGCGACCACTTTTAACGGCGGTCAGAAAATGAACTCTCTGTTCACCTCCTTCCGCCGCATCCTCCCCTTAAACCCTAACTCTCACCACCACTTCCTTCTTCACAAACTCTTATCAACTCGCCGTTTACCCCCGCGTATTCCCATCCAACGGTTACAACAACCACCCGCCCCACCCGATTCAACCACACGCCATCAACTCACCGTCCCTGATTTCTCACAGACCGATCTCGCCACCATATCGAATCTCCTCGAAAACCACAACGCAATCCCCGGTTCGAGCCTCGAGTCAGCTCTGAACGAAACCGGAATCGAACCGAGCTGTCAGCTGGTTCAGGCTCTGTTCGATCGGTTAAGCTCCTCGCCGACGCTGCTCCACTCGGTTTTCAAATGGGCCGATACGAAGCCCGGTTTCACACTAACTCCTTCGCTATTCAATGCCGTTATCAACGCCATGTGCAAGGCACGTGACTTCGAGAGTGCGTGGTCGTTGGTCTTCGATCGCGTGAGAAGCGATGGAGAATCAGGATTAGTCACCGCTGATACGTTCACCGTTTTGATCAGACGGTACGCTCGTGCCGGTACGCAGATTCCTTTGTTAGCTTTAACATTGAATTAGAATCTCTGTTATAGATTTTACTTAGAGCTCTCTCTCTTGTAGGAATGGTACAACAAGCTATACAGGCTTTTGAATACGCTACGAGTTACGATCTACTCGAGGTTTTGTTAGACGCTCTTTGTAAAGAAGGACACGTCAGCGAAGCTTCGACGTACATGGAGAAGAGAAGGCGAAGGATGATGGATTCGAATTGGATTCCCTCTGTTCGGATCTTCAACATTCTCTTAAACGGATGGTTCCGCCCGAGAAAGCTAAACCAGGCGGAGAATCTATGGCGGGAGATGAGAGAGATGAACGTGAAGCCGAGCGTCGTCACGTACGGTACTCTCATCGAAGGATACTGCAGGATGCGTCGCGTGGAGATCGCGATGGAGGTTCTCGAAGAGATGAAGATGGCGGAGATGGAGCTTAGTTTCATGGTGTTTAATCCGATAATCGACGGTTTAGGAGAAGCTGGGAGGTTACGAGAAGCTTTGGGGATGATGGAGAGGTTCTTCGTCTGCGCGTCGGGTCGTCCCACCATAGTGACTTATAATTCGCTGGTTAAGAACTTCTGCAAGGCTGGAGATTTGGCTGGAGCTAGCAAGATACTCAAGATGATGATGAGTAGAGGCGTTGATCCTACTCCGACTACGTATAACCATTTCTTTAAATATTTCTGTAAGTGTAACAAGACTGAAGAGGGTATGAACTTGTACTTCAAGCTGATTGAAGCTGGACATAGTCCGGATCGGTTTACGTACCATTTGATCTTGAAAATGCTCTGCGAGGATGGGAAGCTGAGCTTGGCGATGCAGGTGGACAAGGAGATGAAGAACAGAGGGATCGATCCGGACTTGTTGACGACCACGATGCTGATTCATTTGCTCTGCAGGCTGGAGATGTTTGAAGAAGCGTTCGAGGGGTTTGAGGAGGCGGTGAGGAGAGGGATTATTCCGCAGTACATCACGTTCAAGATGATCGATAACGGTTTGAGAACGAAAGGGATGACCGAGATGGCGAAGAGGTTAGCCGGGTTGATGTCGTCTCTTCCTCACTCGGAGAAACTACCGAATACGTACAGAGGGGTGGTGGTGGATGCGCCACCGTCTGGTGGAGATAGAAGGAAGTCTATATTGAATAGAGCTGAAGCAATGTCTGATGTGTTGAAGGTTTGTAGAAACCCAAGGAAGCTCGTGAAGATGCGTGGGTCTCCTAGGAAGACTGTTCGTGATGATGGAGATGCAGTGAGAGTACCACGCGAGGCTTCAAGTCCTTTGCCGTAAACAGATGTGAGGAATGAGCTTATAACGGGCTTGGGATGGGCCATTTTTGACTTTGGGTTCCACTTCATCTAGGATAGAACTTTGAGACTACCTTTTCATCTATTGTAACCCAAACCTACGAACCATCTTGAGTTATAACGATACACACACATGCTGTGTAACAAATAGACATTTTGTCCAACTACTAGCCCGAATGAAGTGGTTAGTGTTTACCTAACGGACTGAGAGTTCTCAAGACTCTAAATAAAACTGTTATACAAACAAAAACTAGATTCGTAAAAGAGTTCAAAATAATTGATTAGATTATGTACAATAGAGTTGTAGAATAAAATATTCAGCAGCTATTGAAGTTGAAAAATGAAATTTGAAGATGTGGATTAACCGGTGTTAAAAGTTTAAACATGAACGTGGGAACTACCGACGATACATGTTATTTTCTAAAGATTTTTGATATTTTTAGTTATTTAAAACCAATAATCACATTATAAATTAAATAATTTATTTTTATTTTTATACAAAAATTTGTCATTTTAATTTTTCTATAAATAGAAATTAAGTTTATTTAATTTGGATATAAAAATTATTAATTAGTAAAATATGATGTTGAATTTTATTCAACAAAACCATTGTAGTGGATATGAATTGAATATGTGTTGAATGATGAATTGGAAGAAAGAAAATATGACATGGAGTGTTAAAAATAAAGTAGAGGATGTTGAATCTTAAAACCATTGTACATAGTCTTATAAGTATGCTTAGAAAAAAGATATACAAGAAAAAAATATCAGAGGAATGAATATTTCGAAATCATTTGCTTGTTCTAAAATGTTTTCTTGAATGTCTTAACATTAGTTAACTGATTTTAAAAATTAAATATTCTTCAAAATTATTTAGTGATCATGGGTATGCTTAGGATGTATATACAGAGGAAAACAAATACTCCTTATATATAATTAAAACTAAATAAATTATGTATCTGTTTATATGATTATACCAAAAAGTTATATTTTTGTTTAATCTAAAACTGAACTAAATTGAAACCGAAATTTTGATTTGGCTCAAACCATCAAATTAAATCTCGATCACGAGTTTCCAAGCTCGATAAACTAGAAGCCAGAATAATCAAACCAACTGAAAGCAATTGACTGAATGGCCACTTCTGCCTCTACATAATGTTATATGTGTATTACCGAATCCTGCTAAAATTCGATCACGTGCGATATATATATCTCTAACATGGAGTTGTCATACAAGTGGAAAACGTATATTCCACATGTAAACAGAAGAAATAACTGAGAAGGGTGGTGAAAAAACAAGAAGAAAAACAAGAGACAGAGGGAATCAAAAGAGATAGGGATAGTGAAAGGTCCCTCTCCTTCTTTTCAATCCCTGCGTAATAAACACAGAGGATGATGACATAAACTCTTACTATTAGATTGTGAAACTGTTGTATATAATTTGTCAGCGAAGGTCAAGCTGCCCTTCAAAGCAACGTACCACTGAGATATCTTCAGTTCTGGCCCCACTCTTCATCTTACTATTATTCTATGAATTTTGAATACTACGTGCTTTGGTTTTGTAAGTTAGGTTTTCAATCATATTTCATCTATCATTATCAAATCATCACTATATTCACTACCCACTTTTGTGATTTGAATTTGAGGTGAATGAGAAGAAAAGGTGAAAAGTAGGGGCAGCGAGAGAAAATATTATATTTTTCTTATCGAAAACATTATATTTAGAAATATGAAAATTATTTAAGTTACTACCTAGATGACAACATTGCATGGAAATTCTCTAATACAATGGTTAACGATTAGATACTTCTACTAAAAAACTGTTTATCGCTGTATTAATATTGCAACTCACCGTGGTAAATGCAATGCATGTCCATTTGTTATAGGTAGAATTGTTTCGAAGTAATTGCCTATGTTGTATGTAACTAAACTATATATAAAACTAATATGTAATTTATTATCAATTATTTTTATTATAAAGCATTTTATTTAGTACATATTTTTACAATTAAAATTAGTAGTATATTTAACTAAACTGTTACTTATTTTATATTTTAGACTCTATAATATATACTAATTTTACAAACGTAACAAATATGTATATATTGAACATAACTATATTTTATGTCAGCTGAATTTGTTTTCTTTTTTAAACAGTCGAAATACTAACACCAATACTTGACTTTTTAAAACTTATCATATGAACATAATTATATTTTATGTCAGCTGAATTTGTTTTCTTTTTTAAACAGTCGAAATATTAACACCAATACTTGACTTTTTAAAACTTATCATTTAATAATCATCACAACTTTCAAAACCTTTCTCCAAAAGCCTATCAATCTTTTCACATTAAATGTTGCTTCTAACTAAAATTTAACCCATCTGGTGATATGACGTATGGTACCTTTATAAATCTACGAAGCACACAGATACACAAGTTGCTTCTCTTCTCCGTGTGCATTTACAGTTACATACATACTTATACTTTTTCCTAATATTTATGACGTTAGCATATAGAAGAAGATCTTGTCTGATAGTTCTCGTACGAGATGATCCAAAATCTGTCAGAGCTCCATCATTGTCGTCGTCGTCGACAGCTGATAACATTGATAATCTATTATTTATAATTCATGTAAATTCATATTCACTGACAATATTGACCATTTTCTAAAATAAATCATTAACTAATAAGTAATAACTAGGTATATGCCCTTTTGTAATAATATTCACAGTCATTATCATCACTCAGTCACAGTCCATCCCCATACGTCAAAATGATGGCCAAATCATAAACCTATAATTTCAGTTTATAAAAACTGACAATACCAAAATAATACTATATAGATATGTATGATTTTACGTATATCTTGAATTAATACATATCTCTATAATTTTTTATTTTTTATTTTTTATTTTATTCAATTTTGATTGTTAGTTAGAAGGAAAAAACCAAGCAAGACAAATGATATGAAAAAATACCAATTTAAAAAAAAAACAATTTTCTTAAAGTGAAATAAAAGTTAAATGTTGATCATATAACTACCAGATTTTAACGATTGTTTAACCATCATATGCTACATACAAAATATATTGTAAAGTCAATGCAACTGAGGTTCCGAATGGGAAAAACAATTCGGACGGTGCAGATTAAACAAAACAAATGTGAATCAGTAGATCGAACAATTACTATAGTTTTGAATGATAAACCAATTCAAATCAAATAAATTATATATTTAAATAATAAAAATTACAAAGAAATATAATTAATAAATAACAATAAATCATGTACTAAAATTATGTTACTGCAATTTTGAAATCAAATATAAAAACAGTAAAATCTAATGAAATATATATATATATATATATATATATATATATATATATTATCCTCCACTAGTATACATATTTAAATTATATTATTATACTTTACATAATACATATTATAATTAAACGTACACTGTATAGTTATAAGTAAAATAGAATGAAAATATTGTATTTATATGTTACTTTAAACCATGTTTCTGTCATTTTAAATCAAAATAAGATAACACTAGAATTTAACGAAATACACACTTTTTCATTAATATAAATATTTAAAATATACTACTATATATTTGCATAATGCTTATTATAGTTAAAACACACACACACATATATATATATATATATAACTACAAGAATTTAAATAAATGTAAAAATCATGTGATAAAGTTAAAAATAAAAATAAGTAGACAATGATAGTTTTATATTGTTAAAGTCGTAAATAAAATAAAATGAAAGTTATTTATAAAATCAGATAAATGTATATTTAAAATTAAATGTTTGTACTTTATAACAAAATTATTTATTGGTCTAAAAAGAAAAAAAAAACAGATCAACACTACTAAATGTTTAGCGAATGAAATCTGTATGCAGATCTCTCGTTTTTTTAACAAAAATATAAAAAATATTGAATTACAAGCAGATATCCCGCTAACTGTTTTTACAAATAGAAAAACGTGAAAGGCAACTTAAGAACAGAAGAACTACACCTGCGGGTGAACTGTATTTCTCCTGCTAAATCATTCGAAAATACATATCAGAAGTTAATATGTTATAGAATGTTTAAATTGATTCTAACGCGTTGTCCAAAAATAAAATTAAAAATTCTAACGCATAGTGGTTTTATCGAATGTGAAATTGATGTATGGTCAATCAAAATAAATCTTTTTGGACTCCATGCAATATTTCAAGGACAAAACAGAGCGTTACTAAACACAGCAATGAATAATGGAGAACTGTGTTTCATGTCGTTTCCTATTCATAGTTTCATACATAAGCAAATACATATTATGAACGTCCATAGCTTCTTTTCTATGATAAAATTCAAAATGTCAGAAAATAGGGTCTTTGAATTATAGATTATGTGAAAAAAATTTGCAATCTTAATTTTATGGAAAAGGAGTACAAGGAAAAAATCGATTTATTATGATTTATTGAAGTGAAAGTGAATAATATGAGAATTACAAACATTACAACTACCCAACGGACCCTTCATTTTCATCCACTGGTCTGTTATATCCTCCGCGATCTTGACGGCGTCAAAAGCCGTTCCCAAGAGCCCTCTTCTCGTGAAACCCACCGTGTAAAGCCCATTCTCTCCTTTCCATCCGTTTGGAAACGGCGTTTTCGGCATCCCTTCCTTTGTGAAGAAACTATTGTCCTGTAAAATTTCAAAGGACATATACATTACTTTGATTTTTTTTTTAAATAAATAAAAACAAAACAAAAAACAGGGAGATGAGAGAGTGAAAACAGAAGAAAGAACAAGAGTTATGTTGTCTGTTTACTCTTTTTTGTAATTTTGGGGGATTTTTAAATAGTGAAAAAGGGTTTATTCCATTTTGCATGGAGAAAAGAAGAGTTTTGGAGTGTTGTTCCCTTTGTAGCATGTGTTAGGTCCATATCATAGAAAGTGATGGATGATTCGCTAAACGATAACACTAAAACTATTATTATCTACAGCCTCTGTACACTTATCAATATATGCATAACCTTATCATTTGATCATCACCATTATTCTTGAAAACGAATTTGTTCTTTCAATTCCATGCGTATGTTGTTGGTTCTCATAATTTCATCATCATCACACATATACACATGCAGACGAGGCCATGAGAAGAATGATTAAAAAATGCGTTTTAGTACCTTGAGCCAGTAAGGCACATTACTCTTATACCCGGTCGCTAGTATTATCGAGTCGAACTCCATTTCTTGCCCGTCCACAAACTTTGCTCCTTTTCTCGTTATTTCTTTCACCGCTTGCGTCACCTAATAGTCAATGAACACAAGACCAATCGTTTACGTTAGAAAACAATTACAAAAACTCATACAAAATTAGCTATAGAAAGTACAAACACACGCATGTAATAGAGCCAGCTACTCTTCAACTTAAAGCATATCTTTACTCTTTTTAGTTAAAAGCAACTAACATTCGAATTACATGAAAAAAAACTAGCATTAGAATACTACCTAAAACACCAAAATCATAATAACGAACTTACCCTAATGTGACCGGATTGTATCAAAGATATGGCGCCAACATCAAGAACCGGAGTTTTTCCCCCGACATTTTTTAGCTCAATAGGCCCGGTTTTAGGTCGTCGGAGGCCTAACCGGTCGGTATTGCCCAACGAAAAATAAGCAAGAAGCAGCAGCAAATTGTCCACCAGCTTCAGAGGAAACCATTTCAATAGTGTCATTGCTATTCCAAAACTCGATAGACCAAAAAAATCTCTTGGTAATACATGTACCTGCATCATATAATAATCGATTAAACCAGATTAGTTCAGCCACGATGGTGTACTTTTTTTTTGTAATCATGTACTTTGACAATGGGTATCGCTAATTAATTACTTACCGAGTTTCTAACGACCATATGAGGCAGAGCATTGTATCTACAAAGATCCAAGCACACCTCCATACCGGAATTTCCACAGCCAACCACCAAAACCTTCCGGTTTGCAAACTCCAAACCGGACTTGTACGCACTGGTGTGAACAACCGGTCCAGTAAACTTCTTCAAACCGAATATATCAGGTATCACCGGTTCAGCGTTTTCCCCTGTTGCCACCACGAGCCACGTGGATGAGTACACACCGTCTTTCGTCTTCACCGTCCATAGACCAGAGGCCACATCGAACTCGGCTTTTTCTACGGTTTGGTTAAAGATTGGTTTGATGTTAAACCGGGCAGCGTAAGACTCAACGTAGGAGATGAATTGTTGCTTGGAGGGGTATCTTGGGAAATTTTTAGGGAACTTCATAAGAGGAAGCTCACAGAAGTGTTTAGGGAGATGGAGCTTAAGACGGTCGTAGGTACGTTTTTGCCATAAAGAAGCTAAGCAATCAGTTCTCTCTAGTATAACCGATGGCACGCCTCGGTTTGATAAACAAGCGGCTACGGATAAACCGGATGGACCGGCACCGACGATGATTGGACCGGCAACGAAGATTCTACTATGCTTTTCTTCTAAACAAGAGCTCATGTTTTGACTAGGCGATAAAAAGAAGGAGAGGAAGAAGAAAGAAGCTGTCTTTATATTTTTCTCTGACGATCACATGCACCTAAAGAAGTGTCCTGTTTTAGGGTCTTTTCTTTGATTGTTTCTCGGGAAAACCCAAGAATCAAAGTTGGAAATTAAGATGAGGTTTAAATGCTTAGAGAGAGAGAGTGAAGAGGCGTGAGAGAAAAGGAAAGGATTTGTGTGTGTTGTGTGTTTTTCAATGCCTAATAAGTAGATGAGTTTAATTTATGGGTTTTTCATCTTCTTGTTGTATTAGAGGAGAGTGTGTTTGATGTGTTGTTATTCAAGTACAGGGAGTAGAGTAGGTCAAAGATGGGGAAAAATGGTGCAGTCATTAAATATAACCACAATAAAATCTTTGCCATAGATTCTTTAATACTACTATTCAAACTGTTTTTTTCTTCTACGATTAATGACAAGATCTTTTGCACTTCCGTTGCTTGGCGCTACCAAAACACTGCCCGAATGTATTACGCTGAGAAACTAGTAAGTTTAGACAAACAAAAAGAAAAACAGTACGTGTTTAATTTTAACCGCATGATTTTTTTAAAAACTGCATGTTTTTTAAAAAAACTGCATGTTATTAAATTATTCTATTGGCGATAAATTTCGTATTATTAGAAATAACTTTTGTATCTCATTCTAGGACTCATTTATTTTGTGGTCGTTATAATATGCTAACAATTTTTTTAAAAATGCGATAATGTCTTACGTTTTATTACCATCAGCAGTTAAATACTTGAAATTGAATACTATCGTTATATACCTTTTTACCTTTTTTATAATTAATCTTTTACCGAAAGTTTTGTTGCCGTCAAGAAAGTATAGTAGAGGATTCATCTAACTAAATGTCTAATAATATATATCACACTCTTTCTCAACACTGTGAGGTTATGATTTATGAACTTAATCCTCTTAATTCTCAAAACAACTAATATTAGTTTTGTCCCGAAAGTCAGTCATCCGATCATATATGATCTTTAAGCTGTGTCTAGACTCTAGAGTGTTTTTCATATGCTAACAGCATTTTGTAATAATTAACTTTTTTTTTGTTTTAAAAAGGTCGATATTTGTGGGCTGGTTGCCCTTTTTGCATCACTGCTATTCATGGAGAATCACTTTGAAAACAAAAATGAAGTTAGCCTTTTCACAACTATTTAAAACTTTGAGCAAGAAGGAATAAAGGTGTAAATTGTAAGCTCTTCTGCTATTATTAGCGATTTTTTTTTTACGAAAATCCAAAAGTCATTAGAAGACGTAATAAATATTTCTTGGCTAATGTTAAACACGATAATTCCTCAAAAAAATTTAACTTGTTTGTTTGATCTCCTTATCCCATCCGCAGCTTCATTTGCGCGCGTCGGAAAGAAAGATAAACAAAATTAATAGCAAGTTAACAACTTCTACACTTTTGTGTGGTTTTGAATTGGCTGGAAAGATGATCAATGGGGATTGTACGAAACACATAATTAATAAGTAGTTATTATGTGGAAAAATGTAATTGCGTTGCGCATGACTGACCACTCCTTCGTTAAATGTCGACTAATGCAGCCGACCTCCACTTCCCCCTTGAGGTTGCACTATACATAAATAACATATTTTATTAGAAAGCATCTTTTTCCAAAATGAATCATTTAATCAAGTTATATCATTAGACATTTACTAACAGCTTTCATCCAAAACTTATTTGGTGGCGTTTATAATAATATGCTGATAGAATCAAAACCATAAGACTAAGATATCATAATTAAACCAAAACTTTTGGGATCTCACTCATCCAGGCTTTGTATTTAAATACTATTAGTTGCTATGCATATTAACTACTGATTTAATATGACTTATTTGTGTTTACACATACGTAGTTTCAAGGAGAGAGGACAAGAAAGAATAGAAGAAAGAAACAATGCGACGTTAATTATATTTATTTTGAAATGCATGCGCATGGTGTATTTTAAGAGGTAAATTAATTATTTCGTGCATGCCAAACCTAAGTGTTATTTTTGAATGTGTTTTAAATCTTTTTGCACCAATAAAATTTAGTATTGGTTGGATTGGACATAGTCAAAATTGACATCTGGAAGGTGCAGAACCGAAGGCCGGTAGTACGGTAATGCATTTTTGGTTTAAGAATTTTTATTAAAGATAATTATATATCTTTATTAGAAAAATCAAATTTTGAAACTGTTATAAATACAAAGTCTAAGAAAATAAAAAAAATTAAATGGATATTTTTCTCAATAATCTTTTGCTTTTTTTAAAGTTAATTCGTGTTTGTTCGTGATACTAAGATCATGGAAGATCATGGAGATTGAGTAAGATTTGTCCTTGATAACTAATAAATATCATCTCACAGAATTAAGACGCAATGGTACGATCGTGAATTTTTAAATATCCAATTACAGTGAAATCTCTATAAATTAATAATGTTAGGTATACACCAAAAATATTTTTTTTTTATTAATTTATAAAGATTATTAATTTATCGAGATACTAATTGAACTAAAAACTCAATTGGGAACTATGAAATTATATTAATTTATAAAAATATTAATCTATCGATTATTAATTTAAAGAGGTTATACTTTACTTAGAAAGCCTTTTGTCAAAAAAAAATCCAACTACTGTAATTTATTGGAAACGTAGACTATATACATATACTCTTCGACCTGGGTGCATTATGCATTATTACATAGAGACAAATGTTTTCTTGCGCTCCAATTAACCAAGAAACTTATCATTGTAAATTGAAAGCAATTGATTGCCTTCATACTAGCATTATTTAGTTACCATGCTTTGTCCAAAAATAACAAAAATTGCGTGCCGATTTTATTTATCTATAGTGCTTATTTACGTAACTTCCATATCTCTCTAATACATATGATTAATTGATTTACTGTATCTTTTTTTACTATCTAATGGGTCTAACGAAGCAATTTATAAAACAATTCTTTATTGTATGTGATTCCATTTGATTTGTTGTGTAAAATACATATCTTTAAGTCTTGTGTATCTAAAGTAATAGAGTTGATTTTGCATCTATCTTATTAAAACAGAAACATTACAACAACTTCTAGGTAGATTTTAAAGGTGGACCTCTTATATTAAAATTAAACATCATCCCTTATTTATAATACATATCATATACGATTTCTATATATTATTACATATGGATTTAATATGTACCATTATTACATGTCGATTTATATACTAAGAATATAATACGTACAATTGTTCTGAAACTAAATCTTACAACTATATTGCAATTATACATAATTCACCTGTTTGTCCATATTGCAATTATATATAATATATAGATATAATATATAGATATCATTCCTATGAAATACGTACCATTCATCTGTTTGTCCATATTGAAATTATATATAATATATATAGTAAGAATACTAAGATACATATGAATCATCACATACATAGAAATTAGATACTAATATATCAGATCAACTCAAATGTGCAACCATAATCCCTGCCATGATCATATACAAATTAGACATAGTATTTGTAATAAAACCATCATGCTCACACTCATCTAGCTTTTTAAGATTGGTCCACATTATAATTATGTATAATTCATCTGTTTTTCTATATTGGAATTATATATAATTCATCTTAAGATTGGTCCATATTGTTCTTTTAAAAAATTGAATCTCTCAATTCTAAAATACACACTAAATAATCTTTTATAGCAAAACCATTTCTCCAAGTTGATTTAAGATGCCTACAATATCAGATTTAATAATATCGCAAGTTTTAAAAATCAGTTATAGAAAATATTCTTCTCCAATTTTATTCTATCAAACCTAAAATCTAGGAAACAATAAAATCGATGTTCTTAGTATTTACTATGGTTAATGTAATTGATTATCAGGATATTCCTTTCCTTTAAAAATACAGTCAATATTTTCTTATAGAAAAACCCTTCTCCAAGTTGTTTAAATAATCAGTTATGGAAAATCCCCTTCTCCAAGTATATTTTATCCAAGCGAAAATCTAGGAGTCGATCAAATTGTGATATTTTTATTTATTATGGTTGATTTAATTGAATGTGAAATATTCTTTTTCACCTCACAAAAATTTGTGTATAGATACTCGACTTCTTATTCACCATACGACATTCACAAAAACTCCCAAATAAACACAATGTCGAAACCTAGCACTTTAGTTATGATAGATGGTGTGGAACCTTTAAGAAACAATTGGAAAATTCGAGTTAAAGTTCTTCATTGTTGGAAACAAAACACCGGTTTTGGAGACAACACATTTGAATGCATCCTCTCAGATGAATCTGTACTTGCATTTGTTTCAGCTTTTATAAGTTTTTTTCTATTCTATTGGTTTATAAATCTGTTTCTTTTTCTGTTTTATATGGTGTAAAGATTGCAGTAGCGTGCCAAAGGAATCACATTAGTACATATTGTTTATTTAAACACATTTAAACACATTTTTATTTTTTCAAAATTTAAAATTAATACACATAGCAATCATGTATAACATTTAGTACGAATAAAGATAAAAAAAATTAACACCCGCTCGGTCGAAGCGGGTCACAATCTAGTGTGTATTTTATAAGTCATGTAAAGCTTTGTGCTAAAATAAAACTAGTTGCAAATATACATATGCCCTAGCCTTGAATAAAGATACCTCTTGCACATGAGTTCAATCTAGTTTCAAAATTTTGTAGCACTACGCAAGCTTTTCAAATTCCGGGTGTGCATTAACTAGTGATAGACTAAGAACCACCGTCAACTTAAAATTAATACTTGGGGACGAAAATTCAAATGTTCGCATATGTAAACCATAATTTTACAATCAAACAAATTCTAGACTCGTTAACTATGCATGCTTGGTATAATAGAATGGTCCTTGCTTGTTAACTAAAATGGTCCTAACTTACAGTTGAATAGATCCTAGACTCCATGACTAAGCTGGAAGACAGAACACAAGCTACACAAGTGTATCGCCTACTAGTAATCTACGTTATATGCATGTTACGTGGTTTAACGATGGTCCCTTTGGTTAGACGAGGAATATTGGGGTACTTGGATAAATCAACATCAGCAGTGTTGTTTGTACATATTATCGATAATTGCAAAGATATGAATATTACACTGTAGACAAAGATTTTAGGTCCCACAAAAGTGTCATGTATCCTTCCTCTGCCTTCAATTCTCTCCTTCTGTATTTTTTTCGACTCAGAGCTCTTTGGAATTTTTCTGTCAGGCTTGAATTTGTACTCAATTTGTCTCATCATAGTTACATGACCACAAGTTTAAACAAACATTATAGAGAGCTGAACTAGCTTAATTTTGCATTAGGGGAGTATATGTATCTGGAAGTATTACTCTTGACATCATATAATCAGGATTGGACTATTACTCTTGACATCATATAATAGTATCTGGAAGTACCCAAGTAACTCATATCAACATAAGTCACTAATTCTCTAAACATAATCGCATCGTTTTTAATGGTATGATAAAATGGTATTGAGACCACTGTATATCTGGTGAATATTTGTTTAGTGACTAACTTGGTTAAACGGTTTTACCAAAAGAAAAAAAAGGTCAGTTACAAAAAAAAAGTTTAACGGGTAGAAACGTTCTGGCTTTTCTAAGAGAGCCATGGACAATGGTCCATGATTCGAACTTTATTTCCACCACGAAATTATAGAAAAAGGGAATAAATGATCTGTTATCCACTTTTGTATAATATTGTGACAGGCATGTAAAACGCAATTTAAGCGTACGAGTTAAAAAAGAAAGAGAGGGAGATGAGAGAGAAAGAGAACCCCTGGTCCTTTGCTGAGCTCGCTTCCGGCCTGATTCCTCTGCCGGCTACTCCTGGTAGCTTCACCCCCCGCCTCCCTCCAGACCCCCCTGACCCCCTATCCCCCCTCTCCCCGACTTTCGACACCCAATTCCCTACCCTCCAAACCACTACTGCCTCCCCACCTCTTTCAAAAAAGCAAATTGCTCTTCTCAAAGGGACTGCTTCTTTTGAATCTGGAATTGGCAGATCCACTACTTCTGCTGTCTTTACTGCTGAAACCTCAGTTGGAAATCTGGATCCTGTGGCTAACTCCGAAAATATGGATCTGGATACTGTTCATGTTATTACTGTTCCCGAAACTACAGTGCCCGAAACTACTGCTCAAAACAGCTTTCAGGGTTTCGTTGCGCTGCCGATGAAAACCCCCTTCCTGCCTTTGAACATTGCCTCCAGGAAATCTACCCATCATCCGCTACCCTCAGCAAATCCTAACCCAAAACCTCCCAAACCAAACCCCAAAACTAAACTTATCCCTCTGAAACGTCCACCCCAAACCTCCACCGCCACTCTCCCTAGTTCTGATACCCTTCCTGAGACCCCAGCAAACACTCGCGCCCCTGTGCCGTCGTCATGGGTCCAAAAAGCTAAAATAAATTGCTGACAAGGTCCCTCAAAAGACTTGCTCCAATTTCATACTCCGACTCTGGCGTTCCTCAAGTCATCATTCCTGATGAGATCTTCCACCGAGGAGCTGCTCTTCAAAAAGAATTCATTGTGGGGTATTTTTTAGCAAAAATGCCTTCCCTGCAAGCAATTCAAAGCGTCCTCAACTTCATGTGGGGTAAAGGACAAAAGCTGGACATCAAACTAAACAAAGAAGAGCGCTCCATTACAGTCAGGATTCCCAATGATTTTATAAGAAACAAAGCAATAGAGAAGAGAATATGGTACGTCGGTACTGCAATGTTCCATGTTCACCCATTGGCTTCCAAGCACAACGTCTCTGCTCCAGATATGGAGTCGATTCCGCTATGGGCTCATCTGATAGGCCTCCCCCTGAACCTGCGTAGTCTGGAGGGCTTGAGCTTTGCAGCAGGCTTGATAGGCGAACCGAAAGGAAACAGATGAATTTACAAAAAATCTCACATATATCAATTTAGCTCATGTCAAGATTGAAGCGAACCTAACAAGACCCCTACCCTCATTGATTGAGCTAAAAAGATCTACTGGAGAAATCATACCTGTAAAGGTGGAGTACCCGTGGATCCCTCCCATCTGTTCATTCTGTAAACAAATTGGACATATTCTCAAGGATTGCCTCACTGCCACGCCAGCTTGGATTGAGAAACAACAGCCCCCCCAGCTGGACCTCCAAAAGCGCCTCCTCCGCCTCCTCCTCCTCCCTCACCACCAGAAATCACCCCCCCTTTAGCCCATAACCTGCCTCCAGAAACCTCCCCTTTAGCCCACAACCCGCCTCCAGAAACCTCCCCTCCTCTCCAACTATTTGCGCCCCTTTCTTTGCCTCTCATCACCCCTAGTAACCCACCAGAAAATCCTCTCCCATCCACCTCTAACCCTGACCTTACCTTATCCACTGTTTCAGAAATTTCTCCTCGTCCTCCACCTTCAGATTTTGAAACTGATCTCCAAGAAATTCTCTCCTCTTCCCCATCTAATCCTCCCTCTGATAACACCCTCTCTGGTCTTGAACTTTCAACTCCTGCCTCTGAAACTCTCCTCACCCTCCCATCCCCTCCTTCACCTTCCCCCATTATCTTTTCCTCTGTATCATCTGATTCGCATTTTGTTGTTGCTCTTGGAGCCAATCCACCTTTCAAAAGAAGGAATACCCCTTTCAAACATAAGTCCTCCAGAAAATCGTCCTCCATGCCTCACCCACTCTCTATCACTACCCTTAACCCGTTTGCTGCCCTTGATTCTGACCCTGATCCCAAATCGCCTTGTTCTATTACCTCTGCTGACGATTATGACGCCCCCTTATCTTTTGAAACTCCTTTTGAAGGCCCGCTCCTATCCACAGGAGTGTCTGAGCCAAACCCCTCTATGAGTAATATTGGATTTTTTTGGAATGTCCGCGGCCTAAATGACCCGGATAAGCACGAACCTTTTTGTAAATGGTTAGCCTCTAGTAAGGCCCATTTTGGTGCTCTTTTGGAAACGCATATAAAAGAGGCGCCACTCAATCATGTCCTCTCAAAAACTTGTCGAGGATGGAGCTATGCTTCTAATCATGCTTCTGATCCGGACGGGAGAGTCATCATTATCTGGAAATCACCAATCTCGGTTAGGGTACTTCATCAATCAAGACAATCTATAACCTGTGAGATAGATGATGGAAATTCTCACCTGCTGACTCTTACTGCCTGCTATGCGGCAAACACTGTCATTGAGAGAGCTGATCTATGGGTCGATCTCATCAATGTTCAGCAGCTTTTTGCCCTAGACTCCTCACCTTGGGTTGTCGGTGGTGATTTCAACCAAATCAGTCACTTTTCGGAACACTCGCTCCCATCTGTCAACTGCTATGATCCACCCATGTCTGATTTTCGAGACACCCTTTCCCATCTTGGCATTTTTGACCTCAGGTTCACTGGACCTCTCCACACCTGGTCAAATAAATGTCCCACTAACCCGATTGCCAAGAAACTTGATAGAGTCCTTGTAAACCAGCCCTGGATTTCCTCATTTCCCCATAGCCAAGCCACTTTCCTCCCTCCTGATATCTCTGACCATACACCAGCCCTCCTAAACCTTGCTGTTAACCTCCCAACCTCTGGAACAAAACCCTACAAATTCTACAACTACCTCACAAAACATCCTCTCTTTTACCAGACAGTGTTGCAAGCTTGGAATCAGGCCGGGAGCATAGCTTGGGATCTCTCTCATCTGTGTGTCAAGCTCAAAAAAAATAAAAAAAGACCTCAAAAAATTAAATAGAGAGAATTTTTCAAATATCCAAGAAAGAGTTAGAGAGGCTAACCGTTTGCTAAATGATATGCAGGTATTGGTGCTTACTAATCCAAATGAGGAGAACTTCCAAAGAGAAAAAGAACTTCATGCAAAGCTGGTGTTTCTGCGATCTATCGAGGAAAGCTACTTTAGACAACGATCACGTATCAACTGGCTACGGGAAGGAGATCACAATACTACATTCTTTCATCGGCTAATGCAAGTGCGAAATGCATTCAACGCCATCAGATCGTTCACTCTCTCGACAGGGGAAGTGGTCACTGCACCTGACGTAATGGGAGCCATTGCAATCTCCCATTTCCAGCAGCTACTTGGCACCGCAGACAACACTCACATTGTATTGCCCTCCCTCCTCGTTCCAAGCTCTCTGTCTCTTCCGATGCCCTGAAGTAAATGCACATCAAATGATTATACTGCCAACAGATGAGGAAATTGGAAAAATGATGTTCAAGTTAAATGCAAACAAGGCTCCTGGCCCGGATGGACTAACCTCGGGATTCTTCAAGGCTTCATGGAAATTCATAGGCTCTGAAGTCATTGCTTGCATCAGACGATTCTTCCTCACAGGATTCCTCCCTTACTCCATCAACTCTACTATCCTCACTCTTGTTCCAGAACGGATCGGTTGCTTCCTCAATAACCGACTACAGGCCAATATCATGCTGCAATACCCTCTACAAGCTCATCTCAAAGTTATTGGTGAAGCGGATAAAACCCATCCTCCCTACTCTCATCCTACCCAACCAAACAGCCTTTGTCCAGGGTCGGCTCTTGGTGGAAAACACTATCCTCGCAGCTGAGATCGTTCATGGGTATCACAGAAACATGGGACCGGGCAGAATCACCATAAAGGTTGACATCGCCAAAGCGTTTGACACTGTTGATTGGGGATTTATATTCAGTATTCTTCAAGGGATGGACCTCCCTCACCCGCTTCTGGTATGGATCCATTCCTGCATAACTACCCCAAGCTTCATGATAGGATTCAATGGTACAGTTCAAGGATATTTTAAAAGTACTCGAGGGCTTAGGCAGGGTGACCCCTTGTCGCCATACCTGTTTGTAATGGCGATGAATTGCCTCTCTCTCCTCCTAGACAAGGCCGCAGCTGAAGGGCAATTTGGCTACCACCACCACTGCAAGGAAGCTAAGCTAACCCACTTATGCTTCGCCGACGACCTTCTTATATTCTGTGATGGGTCTCTACAATCGGTAAAGAATGTTCTCCGGATCCTGCAGCAATTCTCAGAGGTATCAGGTCTGTCAGTAAGCATCTCAAAGACTTGCTTCTTCTCATGTGGCCTCTCTGACCCTGGAATAAACAGCATCTCATCAGAAACGGGTCTACAGCATGGACTACTCCCAGTCAGATACCTAGGTGTTCCCCTAGTAACCAAAAAGCTATCCCTCGCGAACTGTGAACCTCTACTCCAGCAAGTGAAGAGCAAGGTCAATAGTTGGAGTGCTCGTTCACTTTCTTTTGCTGGCCGATTACTTCTCATTAATACAGTTATAGCAGGGATAGCTAATTTCTGGTGCTCTACATTCACAATCCCAAAGAAGTGCATAAAAATGATCAACTCTTTATGTGGAGCTTACTTATGGAAAGGAACATTGGAGGGTCATCATTCTGCTCGTGTGGCATGGGAGACAGTGACGCTTTCAAAAGAAGAAGGGGGGCTTGGCATAAGGGATCTTAACTTCTGGAACAAGGCTTGCACGCTGAAGCTAGTTTGGCTTCTATTCTTCAGATCGGGTTCCATCTGGGTTGCCTGGTTTACAAAGAAGATTCTAAGCGACTGCAAAAGCAACTTCTGGACTATAAAGGAGAAGCAGTCACATTCATTTGCGATTAAACAACTACTTAGGGTTAGAGATCTTGCTTACCCCTGGATAAAGATCAGAATAGGTGATGGGAGAACGGCGAGATTCTGGACTGATAACTGGAGTAGCTTTCAGAACATCAGGCAGTTCCTCAATCTCACACAAGCATCGGCACTTGGAATCAGAGCATCCTCAACACTAGCTGATATATACTGCAATGGTGTCTGGCTAATACCGGCTCCTCGCTCAGAACCGCAGGTTGAACTACATGTATACTTGACAACCGTCGCGCTGACAACAGAGGATGATAAGTACGAATGGTGTCCTAATGGCTCGGTTACTGCCACCTATTCCACTGGAGAAGTCTACCGATTGATAAAGCACCATCAGTCTGTTGTTCCCTGGAGTAAGGTTGTATGGAACCCAAGAGGTATACCGAAGCATAACTTTTTGGCTTGGCTAGTGGTCTTAAACAGGTGCCCTACAAAAGACAGACTCATCTCTTGGGGCCTTCAAACTTCCCCTGGGTGTATACTATGCAATCAGGTGGACGAAACGAGGGATCACCTATTCTTCATGTGCTCCTACTCCTCCGCTGTATGGGAAACACTATCAAGGAAAGCTCACTGCTTGTCGGTAAACAGCTGGCCTCAGTTGCTCCATTACTTTCAGCAGCGTACATGCACTAAACCAGAAAGAATCCTTGGAATCTTAGTGTGGCAGGCTGCGATCTACTTCATCTGGACTGAGAGAAACAATCGTCTGCACACAACTTACTTCCGCTCCACAAGCTCGATCACGGCATCGGCCTCAACTCTCATAAAGAACAAGATCTCCAGCTTTAGGGATTCAAATCCCCGACTCTCCTCCGCGTTGTACCAGCTATGGGTCAGCACCTAGATACATCGCCACTGGAGAACCACCGCACAACCGCTAACCTTCCCACCATCGTCATCGTACTGCTAAACTGGCGATCGCCTTAGTCTTCTCCGTCCTTTCAATCTCTCTTTTGGGCTTGGTTTCAAAACCAAACTATCTAATAGACCTGCTCTTTAAAACTGCCTGATGGGTCTCAAAACTGCCTGATGGGCCTTTGTAACCAAACCTATATATATATATATATAAAAAGAAGTCCTTGTTCAAAAAAAAAAAAATGTAAAACGCAATTTGGAAAATACCATATATTACATGATTTGTTCGTATTGGTGTAAGAAAAGTAATATAAAAAGTTTAATGGATAGTTGTACTTTGTATAACTAAAAAAAACTAAGAAATGTATTTTTATGTGTGTGATGCATCACATCAATACTTAGGATTCTGCATATTGAACAATAAATAAATGTACGTACTCATAAAACTGTCCCAAAATACATGAAGATTTCTAAAAGCAGTATCTATTTTGCAAGCATCTCCCAGAAAATCTACAGACGCAAAAGTGTCATCTTATGCAAAATAACAAGATGAGAGATAGAGACGTACGTTATTGGTTTGATTATTACCGAACAAATTAATGATCAAATAGAATAACTGAAAATGAGAAATCACGAGCGTTTTAATGGTTACTATTAGGACTATTATAATTACTTCCAAGCAATAGATTCGGGTTCTACCCCGACATGCGCAAATATTATTACTTTTTTGTTTCATTCCGAGTTTTGACTTCTCTTCCTCTGTTACAGTGTTTCTAAATTCGGATATAGTTTGGATCAGATTTAACCATGAACCAGAGACCAATCTGATTTAGATTAATGCCAAAACTTAACTAAAATTAAATTGGTTAAAATGTATGTAGAATCGTTAAAAGTCCGAAAATTAGTGATTCAATAAACCAGCCAAATTCTCGTCATATATAAATCCAAAATTTGTTTAAAACAATTAATTTTCTTCTTCTTCTAAAATAAAATGTTTGTCAAATTAATAAATTTACACCGTTTATCTTTTTCTTTTGACGTTTTTTTTACTACTTTGCAATTCACAAGATATTTTTTACTTCTCAAATTTTTTTATCCATTTATCATTTTGCTTAATATTCTCTATGTACAATTTTAAGTGATGTTTAAGCATTTTTATTTTGTTTCCATTATAAGTGATGTTCTCACATTTCTAGATAAAATTTAATGTCAATTGAAACTTTCAACCAATTACAAATACTACATGTTTTTCTTATTGATTAGACTGATTTTATTTAATGCTAATTTTATGTAACCAAGATAAATTGCATAAAAATTTGTATTTTTTTTTAATCTTTGTGTAGAAATTTTAAACACCACTTAAAATGGTACAGAAAGAGTACTATTTTATGATTTTTTGTGTCGGAGACTTTTTTTATAACATTTTGTATTGAAAACTTTAAATATTGAAATATCTACATTCGTAAAATTTATAAAATAAAAAAGTCACTTAACTTATTTTTGCTTTTCATTCTACGATCAATTGGAAACTTAGTTTATATGATAAGTTTTTTTTTTGCTTATGGTTTAAGCTTAGTGTTTTTTTTTTGCATTGTACTTAGCAATAAAAAATTTCGTATTAATTTTAGATTTAAACTATTAAATTGTTTTATTAGTTTTATTACATTTTAAGGTTGTTATTGTTTAAGTTTTTCTAAACCTTATGTTTTTTTCAGAAACATTTTATTTGATATAATCTATCTTTGTAAGAATATATATATACTATATTTTTTTTCAGAAACTATCTTTATAAAAGTATACATACTATTTACAAAATATAATTTAATTCAATCAAACCCAATCAAGCCATTATAACCATGACTTGAAATATTTCCGGTTTGCTGTTCGGTAGCGATTTTAAAATCATTTCTCTGTTGCTTTCGTTCTCTTAGGTCTGTCCTTAAACACGACACAACACTGCATTTAGTTTTTATCATATCAGTTTTATAAATCTTGTATGCTTTGTTTCTACATTGACGTATTCAATATTATGTACCTGTAACTTTTAACATTATCACACAGAATCACTCGCATCAAATATCATCATTACACAAGAGGAGCACCAGAAAAGAATGGCATGTGTTTTTGTTCCAATCCAATTCCATCACGATCAAGACCTTGCTTGAGACGCCCCAAACGCCTTGCATGACAAAACTTGCTCGGAAACAACAGGCAATCTTATCCTCTGATATTCCTCAAGGACCCAAACGCAGATTCTCAGGTCCACATTTCCTCAAGCACTTGCCTAGCACTTGCGCATCAAGAACCGACATGTTTGTGCTTCTCAGACCATGAGGGGTGGTGGGGTGAGCTGCGTCTCCAACCAGTACGACATTCTCCCAGAAGATCCTTTCTAAAGGGTCAGAGTCGTAGATAACATTAAGGAAAGGCTCTTTAGTCTCTTTCATGAGTCTCGCTAGCTCGGGGATCCAGATGGTGTCTGCCTCTTGATGCATCTTATTGATCATTTCTTGGCTCACTTTTAGCGTAACCGAGTTGCTCTGATATTGTAGTTTCACCAAAATAATGTAGTAATATAAAAACTACTCGAAGCATTACTAATCCAAGGAAAAGAGAAAAGGAGTAGCTAGTATTAACCTTAAGCTCAGGCTCTGGTTGATTAACATACCAAATCCAGTTAAGTTTCTTGCTACGAAGCTCGTAGAATCACGCTATGAGTATCCCTAGCAAGATCAAAATACAAGCATCTTCCCAAGATCTGGATACTCCCTCTTGATTCCAGCAACTGTCTCCGAGTTCTCATCCCCCTGAGAAATCAAAAACACCTCTCCAAGCGCAATACCCAGAGTACCTTAACATAAACAAAAACCAACAAATAAAGTCCACAGAATATCAGAAAATAGCTAACCTGCAGCTTAGACATCTCCAACCCACCTCTATTTTTATTTATATTTTTTTTTCTAAAATAGAAAATCTCGTGAATTTGTTCAAATGTATATCTTTATAATAGAGTTATTCAATTTATAAATAGAGAAAAATATAGAAATATGTGATTTCTACCTATATACAGAGATAAAAAATAACATTCTTCTATATGTTATTCTAAAATAGAGCAAATCCACAACTATAATAGAGATTTTTATTTTAGAAAAAAATATATTGAAGATGCTTTTAATAGAGGAATTATTGTTTAGGCGAAGGTCTAGACATAATTTTGTAACGCCTATACTATACCCACTTGTAGAGCATTGATACTTTTATTACAAACCTCAGTTTAAGATTCGGCAAGAACGTTTTCCGAATCGAAGAGAGACACCCATCTGCTGCAACGAGCAAGTCTCCTTGAATCTCAACAGTCTCTTGAGTTTCCATAACTAAAGTCTTCACCTTTATTACAGTTGATGATTCATTTTGAGACATAGCGAAAGACAGAAACTTATGTCCCCAAAGGAACATGTTTGGATCCAACGCGTTAAAAAGAAAACCGTGAATGTCGGACCAATAAGCTGCTCGAAAATCAAAACTCTCGTCTCTTGTCAAAACTCTCGTCACTTTCTCAACACTATCCGTTCCCTGATTCTATAATAAACCCAAACAACACAACAACAACAAAGAAGGGTTTTAAAACAATACTCCGATTTGTTGCTTATTTGTTTTTTTCTTTACCTGATCAATGGAGAGAGGCAAGGTGGTTTCGTCTAAGAGGTGTGGACCACGAGGAAGCCATGATTTGATGATTGTGCGAGCCTGAGGGTCGAGTCCGAGCCCTGCACCAGTAGGGCTCCGAGCCGGAGGTTCGGAAGATTTCTCTAGGACCAGTACGTCCCAGCCTGCTGACGTGAGCGAGTGTGCGCACGATACGCCTGCTATACTTCCTCCTACGATGATCGCTTTCATCTTCTTCTTCCCCATCTCATCAAACTTTCTTCTTTCAGATAGTTTCTGCTTCACTCAATGTTTAAGATTGAACCTTCTAGATGAGTCAGAAGGTTATAACTTCGTGGGCTTAGTCTGGGCCCATAAGATAATAGATTCCTATCTTACCAACTCCATTCGCTGATTATAACTGTGTGGGCTTAGTCTAGGCCCAATCGTTTTACGTCTTAACAGAATCCTATCTCACTAACTCCTTTCAGATGTTTCTGGTTCGCTAATGTTATCGATTGAACCCTCTAAGTGAGTTAGAAGGTAATAGCTCTGTGGGCTTGCTTAGTCTAGGCCCAATATATATTGGAGGGCTAATAGTAAAGCTTCTCTTCGATTTTTCTTTCTCTGGTCGAAGACGACGAATCGATATTTCTCTCGCAAATCTAGATTGTTCGTGTGTAGAGAGGAAGACGGCGATGGGAAGTGGGCGAGAAGTCAGCGTGTCGTTAGATGGAGTCAGAGACAAAAACATGATGCAGCTTAAGAAACTCAACACTGTGCTCTTCCCGGTTCGCTACAACGACAAGTACTACGCTGATGCCATCGCATCCGGCGAGTTCACTAAGCTTGGTTCGTCACTTCTTTACTTGTGGGGGTTTCTTGGGAGTGTGATTTTGAGCCAGATCGGTTTGCGTTAGTAGGAACTGTTCTGTGATTAGGCACCATCATAGACAAGTTAGAAGATTCTATTTATAGATCTCATTGCTATTTGATCTGCTTCTGTTACCGTTTTTAATAGACCAAATTTAGTTGCATCTCTTGTTTTTTTTTTTTTTTTTGTAAAACAGACAAATGTTTTTTGAGCTTTGTGTTCTTGTTTCAATGCTAATGTACACAGTTTGTTAACTGATATCTTGTAGAATAGGCAGTTATGAAACTGATTAAAAGACTTCGACACCATCTAGTTAACAATAATCTAGTATTTTGACTGGGTTGATCTATGTTGCTACATCGTTTTATCCGATTTATGAGACATGAAAAATCCCTTGATGTTTTTTTTTTAAAATGGTGGATCTTTTTTTGTTTCCTCTCAGCTTACTACAGTGATATATGTGTTGGAGCTATTGCTTGTCGGCTGGAGAAGAAAGAAGGCGGGGCCATGAGAGTGTATATAATGACACTTGGTGTTCTTGCACCATACCGCGGCATTGGCATTGGTGAGTCATAAATCTGCTATGCCAAACGTGAATCTGTACACCAGAAAAAAGCTGGAATGATATGTCAAACTTGCGTGATTTCACAGTCTATGCCATCTAAATCTTTTTTTTCTTTCTTTTTTTGCAGGCTCAAAGCTATTGAATCATGTTCTTGAGATGTGCTCCAAGCAGAACATGTCGGAAATATACTTGCATGTTCAGACAAACAACGAAGATGCGATCAAGTTCTACAAGAAATTTGGGTTTGAGATCACAGATACCATACAAGACTATTACGTCAACATCGAGCCTAGAGATTGCTATGTTGTCACCAAGTCCTTTGCTCAATCTGAAGCCAGCAAATGATGACAATACGTTACTTCGGGAAGCCATTCTTCCCCACCCCAGTTTGTTTGTTTCACTGAAGATTCCATTCTTGAAGTTCTGATGTTTTGGTTTCGTGAGTTTTACTTGTTTTGATGACCCCAAAGTTATAGATACATGGTTGTCTAGTGACCGCTTTGCAGCTCAATCATTATTACTACTCACTTTATGGTGTTTTTATACATCGACGCCAATGTTTGATCAAAATGTGATAATTTGGAACAGATATTGAGAAAACGTATTGGCACTGAATAGCTAAGTTGGATACTAGAAACACAAGCGTCTGTAGTCCAACGGTTAGGATAATTGCCTTCCAAGCAATAGACCCGGGTTCGACTCCCGGCAGACGCAATTCTTTTTTCTTTCCCTGACGTCTGTCTATAATTTTCAAAAGTGAAACTCAGTTTTTCTCCTTTGCACGTTCAAATATGTGAGTTTGGGAAGCCATTCTCCCCCCCCCCCCCAGTTTGTTTGTTTGTTTGTTCAATGAAGATCTATTCTTAATGTTCTGATGTTTTGCTTGTTTCGATGACTCCCAAAGTTTCTTATCGACCCTAAGGTTATTGATTCATGGTAGTGGCCATGGTTCTTGGACTTCTTAGTTGGGGAAGCTTTAACTTTGCAGCTCAGTCTTCATTACTGCTCACTACTCAGTATTATGGTGTTTGTTATCTCGTCCAGCTCGCATGTTTGATCAATTGAGATGATGCTATGCTAAACAGAGGATGAAAACAGAACAGTACCCATAACCATGATTTTAGCTAAATTATCCAAGTTGAGTAACAAAAACACAAGCGTCTGTAGTCCAACGGTTAGGATAATTGCCTTCCAAGCAATAGACCCGGGTTCGACTCCCGGCAGACGCAAATGTCTTTTTTCTCTGTCTATAATTTCTAAAGTGAAACTCATTTTTTGCTTCTTTTGCACGTTCAAAGCTATTGAAACTTGCTCTTGACATGTGCTCCAAACAAAACATGTGTTGAGGTATACTTGCACGTTCACTCAAACAACAAATAGGCGATCAAGTTCTACAAGAAGTTTGGATTTGCACGAGAACAAATTGTTCTGAGCAACACACAAAACTATTACATCAACATCAAACCAATAGAGCTACATGTCGTCTATTTGAAGCCAACAAATGATGAAAAAACGTGACTTGGCGAAGACATTATTCCCCAGTTGGTTTGTTCAATTAAAGTCTGTTGTTAATGTTATAATGCGCCTGTCCCAGTTTTGCTTGTTTCAGTGGCCAGAGCTAGACATTCCTAGATACACACTTAGAGATGTTGCTCTAGACCTCGTGATCCCCTTGGTTTTGGACCTTTTGACTGGGTAAGTTCAGGTCTGCTGCTCAATCTTTATTTTTTATTATGGTGTTTGTAATCTCGGGCCACGGGTGTGATTCAAATGAGGTGATGCTATAAGCAGAGATTGAGAATATAAAGACGTACCAAGATTCTTGTTAGACTTGATGAAGTAGAAAAAGAAAAGTAAAGCCTTAGCATAGGTGTGTAGTGCTTTTGGCTTGCGTGCCGCATATTTACAGTAAAAACAGGGAGCTGTGTACAGCTAGAGTCATAAACGGCACGGTTTGTCATAAGTCTCCGTTCATCGGATTGATTCGTCGTTCCCACTCAAAGCTTACTTCGCCGCCCTCTCTTTCTCACTCCACCGATTGATTGATCGATGCGGCGTTCTCGTTTCGTCGTCGCCCAAGTTTTCTCAGAAGCTGCAATCTCTGACGCCTCCACAACTTGTGCTCCCATCGTCGCCATGTCTAGTCATCATCCTCTGGTAAAATTTCCCTTCAGACATTCTCTTTACGCGATTCCACCTTTCTCTGCTTAATAGAAAGATCGTTTCGTCCCTGACGTAGCAGTACAGAGGGCGAGCGAGAGGCCGAGGACGAGGCGGGAGAAGTTTCTCCGATCGTCCGTACAACGACGCGGGAGGAAGAGGAGGTCAGTTCGTCACCGGAGACTCTCATTTCCAATCAGTCCACGACGCCAATCTCGAATTCCGCCACGGAAACAGAGGCTCCTCCTCCTCCTCCTCCTCGAATCTCGATCCTCGCCGCTTCAATCACGTGCAGCAACCTCCGTTCAATCGTCCGCCGTATGGTCAAAACTACTCAGCTTGCCCTCCTCCCCCTCAGTTCTATCAAAACCAGATGTCTCGGCCGCCTCCGCAGCAGCGTAGCTCCTTCCGCCCTCAACGGCCACGGTCAAAACACTCGGATTACCGAGAATGGGAATATGCCAAAACGGCACGGTCTCCTGGTTCCGGTAACTTCTGCTTAGTAAAAAATTTGACCATCTTGTGCCACGTCACTTTTACTATGCCTCAGTCTTCTGATATGTTTTTTATTTCACTGCAGAGAAGTTTATTGTTCTATCGTATAACATATTGGCGGATTACCTTGCAAATGATCACTGGAAAAATCTTTACTTTCACATTCCGAGGAATATGTTGAGTTGGGGATGGAGGAAGAGCAAGATTGTGTTCGAGCTTGGCCTATGGTCTGCGGATATAATGTGCCTCCAGGTTATAGTTTCTTCTTCCAACTGTCTATGCATGAGAAAGCTTTATCTTTTTCATCATCATAATCTGAAATTACTTTTGCATATATCAGGAAGTTGATAAATTTCAGGACTTAGAGGAGGATTTAAGGCATCGGGGATATAGTGGCATCTGGAAGGTACGTATAACTTCTTATTTTTGTTGGAAAACAAGCTAACTATCATTCTTTAGAATCAGCATCATCCGCATCGATTATTTTTTGTTAATTCTGTTTAAAGATGACAGTCCTGACTGAGTTTGACTCTCTTGGAGTAGATATTAAATGGTATGGGTCATAGGTTTGACCGTTTGACCCAAATAGGTTTGACACGAGTTTGACTCTCTTGCACAAAACTGTAGATGCGGACGGGTAATGCTGTTGACGGGTGTGCAATATTTTGGCGATCAAATAGGTTTGATTTCCCTTATCGTTCCTCGTGTGCTTCATTATGGAATTTTGTTTAGTTTTCTCATTGTCATTGTATTAGATTCAAGTTGGTTCATGAGGAAAGCATCCAGTTCAATCAGCTTGGTCTCCGAGATAATGTTGCTCAGATATGTGTACTTGAGGTAATATGGATACATTAGTGACTTCCGTACCGTTACCCTATATTAAAAACTTTACTCATGTAGGCGCTGCTGAATTCGCATGCCAAAGAAAATGAGGCCTCTCCATCTGAAAGGTAACCTTATAATATCTGTAAATGTAACTATCCTATTATATACTTTATGGCTGGTTTGAAATGAACTGGCATTTTACTTTTGCAGCTGTTCCCGCCGGGTTGTCGTTTGTAATATTCACGTGCTATATAATCCTAAAAGAGGAGACTTTAAACTTGGTCAGGTACTTTCCCTACATTTATTGCCAAACGACAATTCAGATACTCTGACTTTACTCTGTCTACAAGCTATGAACATGTTAATTTTCTGAGAGAATTCGTCCTATCTGGAGTGTTACATGTTCCCCCTTCCTTAACTTGGCTTATTTAATCATTATCAGTCACCATCTATTTATTTATCTCTGCTGCATAGGTCAGAACACTCTTAGAGAGAGCTCATGCTGTTTCTAAACTTTGGGATGATTCGCCTGTTGTCTTATGTGGGGATTTCAATTGTACACCAAAGGTATGGGACATTTTTACCTTTAATCGGTTGAAATACCGAAAACCACTTAGTTTGAGACATGGATGATAACATTCTTTTACCTGGTTGCAGAGTCATCTGTACAACTTTATTTCGGAGGGCAAGGTAAACGCAATTCCTTCACCTATTGCAACGATATGTACATGGTTCTCATTCGATTTTGTGCTGCTCTCTGCAGTTGGATTTGTCTGGTTTGGCCAGAAACAAAGTTTCGGGACAAGAGTCTGCTGAAATTCGTCCACCACGGCCAGAAATCTATACGAGGTAGCATGAACTCACCAAGTTCTGGAACATCAGCATGCATTTTGTTGGCAATTTAACATCCTTTATGTTTATACTAGGATCTAGCAGGTTGCAATCTGCTTTTCTTTTAACTTTATGTATGATTAATATGCCTTTTCAATTTTATAGGCTTCAGTCCGCCAATAAATCGCCACAAGGTCAAGTTCAACCTCAAGATTCGATTGGAAATGCTCGTATGGAAAATAACTTCAACATGGATGTTGGAAAAGCCCCCTCCATAAGAAACACATCAGAGATTCCATGTGGTGATACTGTTCTTGCTGGTAACAAAGCCACCTCCGGCTCTGAAAGAGTATCACCAGGC
The DNA here is from genome assembly GCA_019706035.1 of Raphanus raphanistrum subsp. raphanistrum. NCBI lineage: Eukaryota > Viridiplantae > Streptophyta > Magnoliopsida > Brassicales > Brassicaceae > Raphanus > Raphanus raphanistrum. Next base: position 23,166,285 of record CM033986.1, read on the forward strand.
GAGGATCTGGCCTCAGGTTGTAATCTGAGAGGACAAAACAGAAAAGATGATTACGCTGGGGATCTCTCGATAGCTGAATGTCTCTCTTCAGTAACCATAAAAGATCCAGAACCTCCACATATTTCCAATGCTAAAGAAAATTCGAGAGAAAAACTTTCAGCAAGTTCTGTTATATCAGAGACAGAGCATTCTCCTGAGGAAATTGTGTCCAATGCTCAAAGTGGTTTATGTAGTCTCTCCACCAAGGTTGACACTTCAGCCGAAATGAAACTAGATGACTTAACATTGGACGAAGCAGATGTACTCGCGCAAGGAGAAGGTATAGGTGAAGATGGGGAAACTTTTTTGGCTAAGCTTCACGATAATAATGAAGACTCGAGTCAAACAGGGGAGCTTGTGAATGAATTTTCACGTGAATCGGGTTCTGCAGCTTTTGATAATGGGAAAATCATTTATAATCCAGCCTCTTGGACCCCAATGGAGATAGCAGCTGCAACAGGTGACCCAGAAAGAAGTACGGTTGAACACGCTCTGGAGCTTAAGAGCACTTATTCGGAAATTGAGGTATTGTAGTATATTCTCTTCCCCTACACCTTTGTCCTTTCACTTGTATATTCTTCGGAAAACCATAGCATTTTCAAGAAGCTGTGGATCATTTCTTTTGGTTAGGGTAAAGCGAACACAAGAGATGAAAACGGAGAACCTGTAGTAACCAGTTACCACAGATGTTTCATGGGGACAGTTGACTACATCTGGTAAGAAATAGTATTCGAACCCAAAATAAAAACCATTTGCCTTAGAGATTATATTACACACTATAATGAAGTTTGGGGTTTTAATATATTTTTTTCATGTTAATTTGTGGTTTGGGCTAGGCGGTCGGAAGGACTCCAAACGGTGCGTGTGCTTGCTCCAATACCAAAACAAGCAATGCAGTGGACACCAGGCTTCCCAACTCCCGTACTATCCCTATGCATGATCGATCTTGAAAAGTTTATTAATTTGCCCGCTTATTAGCAGCTACATATAAACTTCTTCTTTTTTTTTGCGTTTGTTACAGAAATGGGGGAGCGATCACATTGCATTGGTTTCAGAGTTGGCCTTCTGCAGCAGCAAGGGTCAGCCTAAAAGCTGAATAGTAAACATGTTGTTACTTAATCTAAGAAAGTGTTAAGAATAGACTTTTCTGTATCAACATTTAAAATAAGCTCTCAATAGTCATCTCCCTTCACTATTACCTAAGTACTTTATGGTGATTCGTTGTCTGGATATTGAAAGTAAGCTTAAAAAACCATTCTCTGCCTTCATTATTACCTAACTACGAGCACGAGCTGTAGACGATTTGATTACATGAAAATTTGTCTTCAAAGGGTTATATAGATCGAATAAGGCCCAGAAAAAAACTAATGGGCTTATCCAAAGCCGATGTATCTTTCTCAAATGTTCTTCTTCTTCTTCCCCTTGTGCGTTCGGATTGGCATGATGATTGTGTAGAATCCCTTTGTATGTTATTTTTTTTCTTTACAAATTTTCTTCAGAATTTATCGTCCTAGTTTGGTTCACGAAGCTTTCGTTCTCCTTATGGGTTCGGCGTCTATTGGGTATCAATCCGGAATCTCAGCTCGATTTGACAGGAATCTTAATTTGAGGAGGTCAGATAGTACCGTCTCTTCTTCGCGTCCATGTAATGTTGATTTTTCCAGAAAGAGCTTCTTGTCAGCTGCATCCTCCTCCACTCACAAAAAGGTTAAAGAGTCCCGTCTGATCATTTTCTCTAAAATCTCACAAAAAGTAGCAAGCTTTTAATTTGGTGTATGGATTCTCCTAAATGTAGCTTTTTTGATATCCAGGAAATTTCAAATGGAGCTCGTGTATGTTCTTTGCCGAACACTGGTGAGAAACTTGAGACGCCATTACTAGACAGCATTGAGACTCCATCTCAGTTGAGGAATTTGACCGTAAAGGTAAAGTCTTTATGACCTCCAAAAGGGGATTTGATTTGAGGTGTTCATGACGACGATTGTTTCTTTCTCTGTAGGAGTTGAAGGTATTAGCTGATGAAATCCGCACTGAGCTTCTTTCCGTACTGTGGAAGACCCAAAAGTCTGTCAAACCTAGCTTGGCTTCCATAGAGCTTACCCTTGCTCTCCATTATGTCTTCCGTGCCCCCGTTGACAAAATACTGTGGGATGCTGTGGAACAAGTAAGTTGATTTCAGGGGGTTTGATGACCTTTTTTTCTTGTGTGTGTTGATATATTGTCTTGTCCTTTGTAGACATATGCACATAAAGTATTGACAGGACGTTGGTCTTCGATACCATCCAGACAAAAGAATGGTGTTTCTGGTGCCACTTCTAGATTGGAGAGTGAATATGATTCTTTTGGGACCGGCCATGGCTGCAACAGTATTTCCGCTGGGCTCGGTAAATCTTTCTATCATCCTTTGTTAGCTTATCAGCTAAGAATGCTTGCTAGTTTTACCGATTTGGTGTGCTGAACGTTTTAGTATCTGCTTTTTAGGCTTAGCAGTGGCTCGTGATATAAAAGGGAAGAGGGACCGGGTTGTTGCTGTGATAGACAGTGTGACGATAACTGCAGGTCAAGCATATGAGGCAATGAGCAATGCAGGTTACTTGGATTCTAATATGATTGTTATACTTAATGATAACCGTCACTCTCTGCATCCAAATATGGCGGACGGATCCAAGGCTTCCATCAGTGCCCTATCTAGCTTCATGAGCAAAATCCAGTCTAGCCAAATTTTTCGGAAATTTAGAGAACTAGCCAAAGTATGCTTTCTCCATACCCTCTCTTTATGAACTCTTAGCTTCTTTACAACGGCTGGAGATAAGTGTTTCAACAACTAGTATGTGGGTATTGACAGGCTATGACAAAGAAAATTGGAAAGGGAATGTATGAATGGGCAGCCAAAGTGGATGAGTACGCACGTGGTATGGTGGGACCAACAGGTTCAACACTCTTTGAGGAACTTGGTTTGTACTACATTGGTCCCGTTGATGGACACAACATTGAGGATCTAGTTTGTGTTCTCCGAGAAGTAGCTTCTCTAGACTCGATGGGTCCTGTGTTGGTCCATGTGATCACAGAGGAAAAGCGAAATGCAAAAACCGCAAACATCGTGGTCAATGGTATATCTCTCTCTCTCTGCTTATATCAGTTTGTACTTATCCAAATCTTGACTCGGTTTACATTTTGTGTCTCAGATAGACGCACTTACAGTGATTGCTTTGTTGAGGCTTTGGTGATGGAAGCCGAAAAGGATAGAGATATTGTTGTAGTCCATGCAGGAATAGAGATGGATCCATCGCTTGTTACGTTTCAGGAGAGGTTTCCAGACAGGTTTTTCAATGTCGGTATGGCTGAACAGCACGCTGTCACATTCTCTGCTGGTCTTTCTTCTGGAAGTCTCAAGCCCTTTTGCATTATTCCATCTGCTTTTCTACAAAGAGCCTACGACCAGGTTTCACTTCTCTCTCGCATTCTCAAAGTTTTTTTAATAAAGCAAAGGGTAATAGTGTGCGTTTGATCGTTTGATTAGGTGGTCCATGATGTAGATAGGCAGAGAAAGGCGGTGAGGTTTGTTATAACAAGCGCAGGGCTTGTTGGATCCGATGGTGCTGTACAGTGTGGAGCATTTGACATAGCTTTCATGTCATGCTTACCAAACATGATAGCCATGGCTCCAGCCAATGAGGATGAGCTTGTGAATATGGTCGCAACTGCAGCTAACATCACTGACCGCCCGGTTTGTTTCCGGTTCCCTAGAGGCGCCATCGTCAACAAGAACTATCTCGTCCCCATTGGATTACCAATTGAAGTAAGTTCCAATCTAATCTTCAAAGTCTTCTAAAGGCCATGCTGACACAAGAACCCGTTTTATCATATTAGAGTAGATCGGAAGAGGAAGAGTTCTGTTAGAAGGTCAAGAAGTGGCTTTGCTCGGGTATGGAGCCATGGTTCAGAACTGTCTTAATGCTCACTCGCTTCTCTCGAAGCTCGGTTTGAACGTGACAGTAGCTGATGCAAGATTCTGCAAACCCCTGGACATTAAGCTCGTGCGTGATCTTTGTCAGAACCACAAGTTCCTTATCACTGTAGAAGAAGGCTGCGTTGGAGGGTTTGGGTCTCATGTGGCGCAGTTCATAGCCCTTGATGGCCAGCTCGATGGGAAAATCAAGGTACACACAACAAACTAAAACCACATGTATTCAAAGTTGTCATCTTTGTAAATAAACTAGGGTTGTAACTTGTCTTGTGTGGACTAAAACATTGATAGTGGAGACCGATTGTGTTACCGGATGGGTACATAGAAGAAGCGTCGCCTAACGAGCAGCTTGCACTTGCGGGGCTAACGGGACATCACATAGCAGCAACAGCTCTGAGTCTTTTGGGTCGAACTCGTGAAGCACTGCTCCTCATGAGCTAACCTTGGCAGCCAGAAAATTAGGGACTTATTAATGGAGGCATCACACACTATATGATTTTCTTTTTAACTCATGAGCAGTGAATGATAAGTGTAATTATTAAGTTTCTAAAGTAAAAAGATGTAAATATGTATACATTCTGAATTCAGCAACCTTTTTGGAAGAGCTTAAAATAAGAATCTAATGTTTATGTTGTAAGTTGTAACGGTATAGCGGTGAAAAATTTAGTGAAGATTCTGCATTAAAACTTAAAATAGCTTTCTTTTATAAAGGAAAAAAGTAAATGGGCTTATTTGCTAGATAGCTTATTGTGAGAGGAAAATTAAGAATCTAACGTTGATTTTGACATAATTTATTGTCTGACTTTTTGTCTTTCTTTTCACCGGTTATGCCCTTGAGCGTAACAAGTTACCGGTGTCCAAGCGTAAAATAAACTACGTGGGTGGTTTTTGTTTGCATATTAATCACCACATAATTTACGGTGCACGTGGTGTATAGTCAACACATATAATATAAGTGTATGCATCGAGAGGAGTGGATAACAGTTGTAAAATTACCAGAAACGATGTTAACGGAACGGCACGACGAAGATACTTACTGTATATGATTCCATTCTACGTGCGATAGGTGAAATAGTAAGATTTCAAATACTACATGGAAATGTAAATCCTACTATATGGAAATGTAAACTAAACACTAAACCCAAGTTAGGGAAGTATAAACCCTCATCTATTGTAACCCAAGAGATTCTAGAAATTATACCCACATTTCGTAATACGGAAGTCGCGTAACTACATTAGTCGCCAGATTACATATGGAATAGACGATGGAGAATGTATGGAAATGAATATAAACACAGAATCCATTCATTTACACGATATAGGAGTCATCTAAGGGTTGATGTGTGCGGTATAAAATATGAATACATTTACAATTGGTAAAAAACAATTGGCAGAAAACACTAAACCCAATTTAGGAAAACATAAACCCTAATCCATTGGCCAAGCTAATCTGGGCACACCATTCTATTCTATATAAACTATAATACCTTTTTGATACAATATGCATAATAGTTGAAATACAAACTCAATGGAGAGGGTAATAGAACACTTGACAGCAAACTAAACCCTATTTAGGGAAATATAAACCATAATCTAGTTGCCAACAGAAGCATAAATTTTGATAACCCAAATTAAAATATCCCAACAGTGATGTGCAACAAAATTAATTTTCATTTCATAAAGGTAAGATAAAATGGAAATTTACCGAATACTCTGTCAGCTATACGATAACTTGTACGATACGGAGGCGATGGAATATTTTACGTGAAATGCAAATATAATGAGGATGAGTAAGAGAACAGTTTACATGAAACACTAAACCCAATTTAGGAAAATATTAAACACTAATACATTGGACAAATTAATATTGTCGCACTGTTATATTCTATAAGATGCGTACTCTTTTAAATGATACGATGACATAGTAGAGCCATGGTTGACTCACACGAACTACAAATAGAATGGAGATGATTAAAATAACATTTGACAACATACTAAACCCAACTTAGGAAAATATAAAGAAACATAACCGAGAAGGTATGGGACCCCACATGCAAGACTTGCCCAAACTGGGACGCATCCAACATGGTCAGATCTTCATCCTCTAATGCATTTCGTATCACCTCAATCCAACGGAGATTGAAATAGTTGTTAACCCTCTTCTTGTCCTGCGGTTCAAAGCCTGTCTCAAAAAATCTACTTGGAAGACTTACCTCGTCCATACCAAACCTGAAGAACGAAAGTAAGGGCAACAAACAGTGAGAACAGTAGAAGGTATAATAATGTGGAATTGAAATAATTTTATGTAGAATAGAACAACAATCCATAATGAATGGAAATGCATAAGATATAAATATACCATTACCATTCCATGTAAAATAAAATAGTGTGAACTCAAAGAATGAAAGCAAGAGCAATAGACAATGACGACCGTCGAAGCTATAGCATTGTATACCGGAAATAAATTTATGTAAAACAGAACACTTACCTATAATGATTTGAAAGACATATGATATAAAGCTACCATTCCACGTGAATTAGAATAGTGTGAAAATGTATCTTATTCTATTACAAATGACATTGAAACGAGCTACTAAAAACAATGCAAGGACAATGCGCATAAACAACAACGAAATGGACATCGCGAATCTGAAAGGAGTCGGCATAAAGATACAGTCAATTTACCGGAGTTCCAGAGATGGGAGAGGAATCGATTCCATGAAGGTGGAGAGGAAGGATGTGTTAATAAACGGCGACACAACCTTAACACGAACCACTACTGGAAAAGAAGTAAGAAATAGATGAACGACGATTTCGATTGCATGCGGAAACGAGTCGGTGAAGCAGATCAGTGCCAGAGATTTTTTGGATTCCAGAAAGTTACGAAAGAGAAATGAGAAGACAAAGATGAGAATTGTGGTAAGACACGTTTTATTTTTATGTGGTTAATAATAAACAAAGGTAATAATATCTTTTTTTTTCTTTTGCAGGTTGCGCCGGTAGAGTTCAAAGGACAGTATAGTATTATTATGTATTTTTAACAGTGTGTATAGATCTGTTAGGTTAAATGGTTATATGGCCAATTATCGTTTTTTTCATAGCTATCTGGCCTAATTTCCCAAAATTCGCATTTAAACATTGAAAAACATAAAATTCAATGCGGTTTGGTTGCATCTCTCTAATATATGTTGTGTTGTCACTTGTGAATGTAGGACAGGGGTATGTCCTAATACTATCGGAGTGTTACTACATGTCCCAAATCTGGTTAACAACAAAAATAGAAGAGACGTGTATTTTCGCAGTGCGAGAGAACAATAAAAGCTTTTTTAAAACAAATGACTGTAAACAAATAAAAGAGAATCCTTTTCGTTCATTCTTCTTTTTCTTCTCTCACGTTCGCCTCCCCTCTCTCTCTCTCTCTCTCTCTCTCTCTCTCTCTCTCTCTCTCTCTCTCTCGATCATTTCCTCCCAAAGGAGGTTTCTTTGATCTGAATCGTATCGTGTCCGAATGTAAGTTTTCTCCTTTCCCTTTGTGTACTCACTAATCCTAATAAAGTTAAAACACTACTATTTGAATGAATCTGTTTGTACGAACTTTTTGCTTTGATTTCTCGCTCTGGAATCGAAACCCAGGATCGTTGTATCTCTAATAGGAACCCTAATTTTGCAATTTCTTGGCGAAAGATTGATGCTTTTTATCTTTTGGGACCCGACAGATGGAAATAGAAACCGAACATCATAGAACCGTCTCTGTGGATGACAACGACAACGACAGCCTCGTACCAGAGCCTAGCTCAACAAAGGAGAGCCTTTCAGAAGATATCTCCCTCACTGGCCAAGTTACGAATCATCATCATCATCATCATCATCATCCAGAGCTATCAAGCGCAAGCCAAGTTCTGATAAAAGTCGAATTGGATTTTGCATTCGTCTCCGAGAAGTTAGTGAATCTCAGTCTTCTCACTATGCAACTCGGCTCCAGGGAACACGACTTTGAGTCCTTTGTCTCTCAAAAAGACGATGGAGATGATGATGATGATTTGGCTGAGAAGGCCTTGGAGTTTGATCTGCTCTCTTCATTCCTCAACTCAGAGGTGAAAGAAGTCGAGTCGCTTGTCGGTTTTCTCCGGAACGAAGTTCAAAGCGCTCGTGTCATGATGATATCTCCGTTTCAAGATGATGGCTTCTCGGATTTGGAAGGGAAGTTTCATGATGCTGAACAGTCTTTGGACCAGTTAATGGACCAAGTGGTGGAGATGAAGAAGCAGTCTTGTAGCTTTCACAAGTTATCTTCTTCTGGTCTGGATGAACTTGGAAGCTGTAAGTCAACCAAAAAAAACATAACTAAAATTTTAAACCTTCTCAATACTTATATAAGTTAAGATCATCTTTTTGTTTCTGTTTAGGGTCTGGAGGGCGTGGAGCTGCTGATTCTCAAAACGAGGGTGAGTTTGGTGATCTGAGCGCTAAGATCAAAATGCAGACTGCTGATCAGCAGAGGAACGTTTTGAGGATGCTTGAGAAATCTCTTGCCAAGGAGATGGAACTCGAGAAGAAACTAAGCGAGTCACGAAACGCTGAGTACCAGCTAGAGATCAAACTGTATTCTTCCGAGCAGGATGTTCTCTACATGGAAGAAGTCATCGAAGACGCGTACTCGAGGTGGCTAGAGGCGGATAACGCTTCCGAAGTTTTCAAGGGGATGTTAAAGGAGATGTCTGGAAAGCTGCAGATTCTCAAGTTCAGTCTAAGCGGGTCTTTTAAGCGGGAAGACAATCTGAAGTCTGAGCTCGTTGATTCCAACGAGCGTTTAGAAGCTAGGGAATCTGCTTTGCACAAGCTTGATAGCAGCAACGGGAGGCTTGGTGACTTTCTTATGGCGCAAACGGAAGGGTTGAAGGAGAGTTTGAGAGAAGCTGAGGAGAAACTGATTCTGTTGAACACTGAGAATTCCACATTGAGTGAGAAAGTTAGCTCTCTTGAGGAACAGCTGAGTGAAGATGCTTCTTCTGCTGCTCAGATAACAGAGCTTGAACGTATCAACGAGGATCTGAAAGATAAGTTAGCCAAAACCGAAGCAAGAGCTGAGGAAGCAGAATCCAAATGGCGAAAGCTAGAAGAAAGCCAAAAGGAGGTTCAAGAAGAGTTGGGGAGTTTCAGAGCAAAAGGCTACACTCCGGAGAAGTTAGAATCGCTTGAGAAACACTTGAGGGACTTAGATCATCAGCTAGAACTTGCAGTTGCAGCTGTTGAAGCAAGCAAAGAAAAGCAGAGCTTGTTGTACTCTACCGTCTCTGACATGGAGGATGTGATCGAGGATCTAAAATCCAAAGTTTCCAAGGCTGAAAACAGGGCTGACTATACAGAAGACAAGTTGATCACTGTATCTGAATCTAACGCAGATCTCAACGAAGAACTGAAATTCTGTAGAGGTAGATTGAAAGAAGCGGAGAGGTATTCACAGCAAGCAGAGGAGAGAAAGTTGCAGACTGCTAAAGATATCGCGCAGCATAACAAGATCATGAAGAAACTGGTCATGCAACTAGCTTCTGAACGAGAACGCCTTCATAAACAGGTATTAAGACATTATCATAACTCACGAAACTCGTTTCCTTAGTAGCTTTCGTCACCATCATCATAGAGTAGATGCTCTTTTTTTTTTGCAGATAAATAACTTGTCAAGGGAGAACCGTGTGTTGATGGTGAAGTTGAAGAAGGTTGGAACAACCGGTCATGTGGAGAGTGAAAATGGAAGTGAAGTTTCACCAAAGTCTGACCAGAGTTCTCTTCCTTGTGATTCAGAAAGTAAACCTCAAGCCACCGTTACTTCACTAACTGATCAAGAGGTAAATCAATACTAAAAAAATCTGTTATCTGTAAGCATCTAAGTGAATTCTAGGAATCTAATATTGACTCTTTTCTTCTAAAGAAAGACCTTTTAGATACTGATATGTTTGTCACCGTTTTGTAGGAGGAAGAGACAGAGTCAAGATCAGATATTGGAAGTGTAAGGAGATTAGATGCTGGAGCTCTTGGGTTCAAGCACATTCTCGTTGCAATCTTGGTCATCTTCATGTCTTCAATGGCTTACTTAATATCCCAGCAAAACATCTAAATAGTCTTTAACCTTTTCAGAGTTTCATAAACTCTAGTTTTGTTTCCTTTTTCTCTCCATGCAATAATTTACAATGTCAGAATATGTATTTTAGTTTTTTTTTTGTGGCTAAATCTTCAATGAAAGATTACTAACTTCTTCAGAATCTCATAGGCTTTAGTTTTGTTATCATCCCTCTTTGTCATAGTTTAACTTGACAGATGATATTTTGTTTCTTTTTTCTGTGTGGCTAATCTCTATTACATAGACTATGCTACAAGTTACAACAGTAACAAAACATGCTTCTTTGTTTTTAATTATCTTCAATGTCAAAGTAAACACTAAACTCTTTTAATCAAATATCAAGTACCTCTACAAATTAATCAAACAGAATTAAGAACATCCACAACTTGTTGCATCAATGGTCGTATCTTCCAATGCTTCGTGGTGCATATTTGGATGAGTATGCCCATCTTTGTGGCTGCATTCACAGGATAATGGCTCCCAAGTCTAGGATCAATTATCTCCGTAAACAAGACTTGTCTTGTTCTTAAGCGTTCCATATTCATTAGTATCTCTTTCGAACCAGTAAAGAGTTCAAGCAAGATCACACCAAATGTGTATACATCTGTCTCCATTCTCACAATATCTACGTATATTATACACAATTGTCTTCAGAAAAAAAAAAAAAGAATAATCAGAATTAGTAAACACAAAGTTTTGAGATTTTGGTTGTACCTGCATAGATTAGATATTCAGGAGACATGTATTTAGTTCCAGCAAATGTCCAATCAATTGGCCAACATTGCTTTTTTGAGTCAAGGTATAACAATTTTGCATTGTATTGCTGATGTGATCAAAACTTGAGTATTAGTACTTTCTAAGATCATAAACCAAAAAAAAAAAAGATGTAAAAGTGATGACCTCGTCAAGCATAATGTTATGCATTCTGAGTTCTTGATGTAATGGGCTGTTCTTGATCGAGTGGATAAATGCAACACCTTGTGCTATTCCAACGGCTATCTTAACTCGTGTTTCCCATGACAGTGCCTCCTCTTCTGCTTGAGATCGAAACATGAAACTGTGTGTTCATCAAGCACAAGTACATAATTTTACTACCTATGATATGTGAACACATTTAGAAGAGATCTTAACTTTCGAAAATGTGATGCTCCAAAGTTTCTTTTTGCAAGTACTCGAAACCCAAGAGTGATCTGTTATCTTCACAACAGTAACCCAATAATATGACCAAGTTTGGATGAGATATCTGTCCTAGAGACTCAGCTTCTTCCTGCAACTCATAGATTTTTTTTTACCATAATAAGTATACAACAACACGTATATAGAACAAACAAGTGTATAAAACATTGACGGACTTTGCTTATCTTCCACTCTTCTAGACCATGTTGACTATGTATAAGACCTTCCATGACAGAAACAGGAAGTTTTGATGTGGTCTCATCACTGATGTAACCTTTGTAGAATGTTTGAACATAGGCATCCTCCCCTTCTACGACCTTCTCTATTTTGAAATCCTTCGTTGCTTTCTTCAGTTCCTTGACACTGAAGATTCTGAGATTCTCGGCTTCTTCCTCCTCTTTTTATATAAATACACACACACGTTTAAGCTTGAATCACATATTTAGAGATTTAATTAATATATGTAAAACAAAGCAACAGTAAAAAGAGAGATGTACCCAACAAAGGAGTATTGATGAGAGGCGAAGTATGTTTTTGTTTACAAGACTTTAAACCGTTTCCCATCCTTGAGCGTGATCTGTAGATTCTTGTTTTCAGATTCTTTAACACATTATTTTAGGTGTTTAATAAGAGGTTGATGAGAAAGCCTCCACAAATATAAAAGGACAAGACAAATAAAAACAAGCTACCACACTATGTATATCCATTTTAATTAATAACTACACTTTGACACAAACTCTATTTTGCTCATTTAGGCAACAGAGAGAAAAATAAGCAACCACACTACATGATCCATTTTCAAGTAATAATGCTGAGACACGTGAACTATAACAGAAACGCGTTTACTTAATATTGTGTTCTTGACTTATTGCCCTATCGCTTTCATTTTCTTGAGGAAAGAACAAACAGTCACGGAATCAAGTCCAAGCCCCCTTTAACTTAAAAGCTAATATTTCTTCTACGGCCTCATCTGATATATATTTTTCAGAAAGAAAAATAACAAACTATAATTAGCATATACTTTCAGTTTTGTATAAATTAATATACAATAAACCATATTTTAGCGTATTTTTTAATACAACTGATAGATCATATTGGTATGGTACTATTTAATCTCTGCAATATGAATCAGAACATCTAAAACTTGTTGCATGGACGGTCGTGTATGTTTGTACCCAGTGCATCTTTGAATAAGTGTGCTCATCTGCATTGCCGCATTCACAGGATAATCTCTCTCCAGTCCTGGGTCAATTATTTCTGTAAACGAGAAAGGTCTAGTGCTAGTTACATCTAAGCTTTTATTCTTCAGCTTATTTGCTCCTTCTTTCGAAGCCATTAGATGCGCAAGTAAGTCTCCATCTTTCGAACCAGTAAAAAGCTCAAGCAAGATCACACCAAATGCGAAAACATCAGTATCCAATTCAAACCAACCTACATTTACATTACATAACTGTCTTAACATTTGAACAATGAAAATATTGATCAGAATCATTATTAAAAAGAAAAAAACAGTTACAATTTTGCTGTACCTGTCATCATACATTCAGGAGACATATATTTAAGTCCATGCACAAGTGTCCATTGATTGTCCAGACATCTTTTGTTTGTTTCAAGGTAAAACAGTTTTGCGTTGTATTCCTTATGAGATCAACACTTAGGTATTAGTTTCTAAGATCATTAACGTAATGTTATAAATAAAAAGTCGTTACCTCGTCGAGCATGATGTTATGCATTCTGAGTTCAAAATATACGGAGGAGTTGTTGATTGAGTGGAGAAATGCAAGACCTTGAGCTGTTCCAATGGCTATCTTAACCCGTGTTGCCCATGACAACATCTCTTTCTCTGTTGAGGGTAACATCAAACATGAAACTGTGTATGCTGATTTTATAGAATTGGATACATTGATGAGAAGAGATCTTAACTTCCATGAATGTGATGATCCAAAGTTCCTTTATGCAAGTATTCGAATACCAATAGTGCTTTTTTATCTTCACAACAATAACCCAAAAATTTGACCAAGTTTGGATGAGAATGTGCTCCTAGAGACTTCACCTCTTCCTGCAAATTACTTTAATGAGTATAGAAACAAGTGTAAACAGTGGAGTGGACAGTCTTTGCTTACCTTCCACGCTTCTATAGCCTCTAAACTATCTTGAACACATTCCATGACAGAAACAGAGATTCTAGTTTTAGTTCTTGATGAGGTGTCGTCGATGGAGCCCTTGTAGAACGTTCGAACAAAGCCATCCTCGCCATCTACCTCCCTGTCTTTTCTGAAGTCGTTCGTTGCTTTCTCAAGTTCCGTGATGCTGAAGACTCTCAGATCCTCCTTTTCTCTATCCACTTTAAACATATTGAATAATATATTTTGAATATTATTTTTATACTATATGAAAACAAAAAAAAATGATCTTGAAACAGAGATATGTACACGAACATGGGGGGCAGAGGAGAGGCTCGTAAGCAAATGAAAGAGGATCTTCTGTGAGAGGCTTTAGAACATTTCCCATTGTTAATGGAGAGATGGTTTATTATTAGTATATAGATTTTTAGTTTCAAGATTTTAACACATCTTATGTGTGTTCTTACAAAAAGGTTGAAAATGATTAATTTATAAGAAAATTAGTTGGCAATTGCTCGCTTAGGCAAAAAGTAAGGAGAACAAGAAACCACAATATTAAGTAGGATTTATATCCATGTAAGGCAAATATGGGGAAACAAATGATGAGACTTATGCAAAAAATAACTTAAACGCGTTTTGTTCATTTTTAGATAGTATTTGACTTATGTAGCCTACTAGGTTAAGAAAGTGATGTTGATTTATTGGAGGAAAGATGTACAAACGAAAAAACGTTAGCACACCTAACTTCTGCCTGCAACTCTTAGTTTTTCTTGTGCTTACCATATACAAAAGTACGAATGTAATAAAAAGATATATATAGTTGCATGAAAATGGACAGATCGTGGTTACCTTCCACTCTTCCAGAGCCTATGAACTATCATGTAAGACATTCCATGACAGAAAAAGAGATTCCAGATCCGGTTGGAAAATTTGGTCTCATATAGATGTAGCCTTTGTGGAATGTTTGATCAGAGAATTTAATTGTTAGCAAGGTGAAATATTCGTCTCCTTCCTTTAAAATTTTAATATGTATAATCATTTGGCCTTAAATTAATTAAGAAAAATATTGTACAAGAAGTTTTGTTTCCAAAAAAAAAATGTTTTGAGCATTTAGCTCTTTTATAATGGTTTCAAGCTTTATAAATCTTAGAACAGATCCTAATTACAACCTGATTACAACCGTGTCTTGTCTGGACTTATTTGTTGCTTTCTTCAGTTCTGCCACGGTATTGTTGACTTATTTGCTTAGTTTGATGAGAATAAGAGGCCGATTTGATACTCTTTGGAAAATTATACGAGCCCAAGTTCGAAGCGCGAGCCTTTTCGCTTTTTATTGACTTTGCAGTTTAAGGGATCAATATAGAGAAAAGTTTCCAAAAAAGGATAGCTAGGTATAAAATGATAGTGAAAACCTTCCCATGTGATGTGAGTCCTAAATAAGTTCCCACTAATATTGTTAATAGTTTGATACAAAATGTGTTTTGTTTTTCTGTTCAATACTAAGAGAGTTTTTCAAGACACATGATTGCGATAGTTCCTAGTTAGATGATGCGATGGATAAATACAGACTCAACCTTCTAATAGTAACACATTTTCATACTATTTTAACGTGTAACGATTTCAACTTTTCCTAGGGTACCATGCACAAGCATCAGGGGCGGACGGAGAAAATCATTAAGTATGTGGCACTAGTGTAAGGAAAAAATAGTTTAAGGACATGTTTATAAATTTTGTAGAAATTACTCAAGAAAAATCAAAATTTTGGGTGGGGCAAGTGCCACACCCTTTGTCTACCTAGATCCGCCCCTGACAAGCATGAGTGTGTGAAATTTTGTATATATCCAATTGAGTCGTTTATCATTGTTTTCATTTTATGTATTAGTCGGTCAGCTTGTATCTATGAACTAGTTAGTCTATTATGGAGTAAATTTAGATCCGACATACATAAATTCTTGTTATTTTTCAATGTAAATTGTCAATATTAATTTAAAAATAGTTGCTCATGTATTTTTTTGTGGTGATACTAAAGGAAATAAATGCGAACTAAAAAATAAATAAATAAATAAATAAATAAATGCGAACTCCATCAATAAACATGACTGGATCGTTATTGTGACAATAAAAAGATGGAGGTTTCATTTGTCATACTTGATTTAACATTCTGAAGTTCCTCTTCGTTAAGAGAGTGTAGTGGCTAAATGCATGTTGTTGGCACGTGAATCGGAAATTGAACATGACGGGTTGGTTTCGGAATTCCATGGGAAGGTCACGTGGGCCGTTTGAGCCGCCGATAAATATGGATGGAAAGACAAGATTTTCACCCGTCACTGCCTGAGATTGAGTGCACGTTAACCGCCACGGGAAAGAAGCAGAAGACTCGGTCCACACTCACATGCCTCTACTCGTAACATTCGTAATCGCTTAATGCTATGCACTTAACAAAAACAAACTTTTTTTTTGTTTGAGAATGATAATAATCCGACAGCAGACATAATCCTATTTGCTCTTCTCTTAGACAACATCGACTAAATCCCAAAAGAGTTGAGTCACGGTCCCATGTGGATACGCGAACCACATCAGTGGCATCGATCAAACAAAGACTTAACGTGACGAAAGGAATGTACTACTCGCTCACTTTCAGTGCCGCAAGGACTTGTGCTCAAGACGAACGGCTCAATATATCAGTAGCAAAAAAAAAAATTTAAAAAAAAAATAATATCAGTAGCACCTGACTCTGGCGTTATTCCTATTCAGACGCTGTACAGTAGCAATGGGTGGGACTTATACGCTTGGGCGTTTCAGGCCGAGAGTGATGTGGCAGAGATCGTGATTCCAAAATTTTCATTTTTAAAAACAAATTCAAAAAAAAAATTCATTTTAGGATTAAAAATTTGGAAAATAAATAAAAAATCGGAAATAGCAAAAAAAAGTTAAAAAAATAAATTCGAATCTGAAAATAATCCGAATCTATAAAAAAATAATTTTTTATTTTATTATTGTTTTTTATAAAAAATGCCCAAAAAGAAAATTTTCATTTTTCAAATTATTAAAAGAAAAATTGAAAAAATAAAATAATTCGAAAACAAAATTAAAAAAAAGTGATAAAATTTTTCAAATCTGAAAACATATAATTAGAAACTATAAAAAAATAAATAATAATAATAATAATAATAAATTATTTTTTATAGTTTCTGATTATATGTTTTCAGATTCGAAATATTTATAACTTTTTGAATTTTTTTCGATTTTTTCGATTTTCTTTTTCAATTTTTTTTTATAATCCGAAAAATGAAAATTTTCTTTTTTTTTGGAATTAGTTCTTCAGTTTTTAGAAATTTTAAAAATCTTTTTAAGTTTTTAGATAATTTTTTATATTCAATCAGTACTAAATATAATTAAATGTGTTAGTAAATTCATTGATGGAGCCACTAGCCCAGTGGTAAAGTACCAGTGGTAAAGTACTTTGTCATTTGATCCACATAATCTGGGTTCGAACCCAGTGGTCGACTTGATTTTGTTTTCAAATCATGTAAAACAATGTATGTCATTTTTCTGTTAAATTTGCTGACGGCGTGCTAAATTGGTAAGTCAACGAAAACATTGTTAATTAATTCTAAATTCAATGAAAAGTTTGTGTTTTATTTGACTAGTCCATATGTCCAGGTTTCTTTTGGCAATTCCTGAAAAGTTCGATGTTTTTTTTGCCGATTTCCCATATGATATATCTTTTGTTATTATTCTTAGAAAGTACTTTTCATAAATCATCAGATGTAATTACAAACTATATATATGTCAAGAATGTAGATATGTGGGCTTATATGTCTACTTGTAGTTATAATCTTGAGTAAAGAGTACATATATTTTTCAATGGGTTGGTTACATTACATACATGTCTATCTATGCATGTGTTTGCCAAGAAAAATACACTAACTAATCAGTTGTGTTTTTCTATTACATGAAACAGAGAATATATTGAAAAACGGAGGATTTGAAGAAGGTCCCTATATAATCCCAAACGCAACAACCGGCGTTCTGATTCCTCCCTTCATAGAAGATGACCACTCTCCTCTACCAGCATGGATTATAGAATCCCTCAAGGCCGTCAAATACGTTGACATCGAACACTTCTCGGTCCCACAAGGCCGTCGAGCTGGTTGCGGGAAAAAGAAAGTGCAATCGCTCAGGTGGCTCGAACCATCCGTAGGGAAGACTTATGTGCTTTCGTTTGCGGTTGGAGACGCCAACAATGCGTGCAAAGGTTCGATGCTAGTCGAGGCGTTTGCGGGTAAAGATACTTTAAGGGTTGCTTATGAGTCGAAAGGGAAAGGAGGTTTCAAACGTGCTTCTTTGAAATTTGTGGCGGTTTCGAACCGCACGAGGGTCATGTTTTACAGCACGTTTTACGCGATGAGAAGTGATGATTTCTCGTCGCTTTGTGGTCCTGTGATCGACGATGTTAAGCTCCTCAGCATTAGTAAGCCCTGAAACGGTTTATACCGAAAGAGTAGTCGTGGTGTTGTGGTGTAGGGTTTTATATAGGAGAGGAGAAATGTCATGTGCTTTATATCTATTTTCTTGTATGAGAAGGCTGAAGAAATGTTGTCTTTTTCATTACTACATATATTTGGATGTTTGAGGAGATCAGTTGATTTACAAGATTAATAAAGGTGTACTACATATATCTATATGATACAAATGAATGGTGATAAGATTTTGCCTTTTAAATTTTGATATTTTATTTTCTTAGAGCATTCTCATTAGTGAGATTGAGCTCGAATTCCAAGGCAATTTTTTTTTTTTTTAGTTTGATTTAAAAAAAAAAATATAATCGAACCAATTGCGGGTCGTCACGTGGCGTGGAGTCCGCGAAATAGTTAAGAAACAGGTTCACAAAGAAGAGATTTCGCGAGACAGTTTTATATTTTGTGTGAGACTCACAATTATTTTAATATTTTTTTGGGAATAGTTAAGAGATTAGAAGTTTGAATCGTTAATGGGGATGTTCTTACGAAAACGTTGATATATAAACATCTGTGTGTGTAAAGTTTAAAAAAAAAAAATCTGTGTGTACACTATTAAGTCCCATCAAACCATTTGAATAGCCAACTAGGTATACCGTATAACTCCCAAGTCCAATCTCTTCCCGACTGCTAGCATGTGATTTCTAGGAGTGAAATATGAATAACTGTAATTAATTTGAGTAAGAACATATATTTTGTGTTTCACAATAAACTCAAGATTTTTAGTTAACTATTTTTCAATAACAGAATTTTTTTTTTTTTTGAGCAAAAGAATAACAGAATTTTGATATGCTTTTACAAAAGAGATATTTAAGGCCACAAATATTCCGATGATTATCCACAAAAAATAACTGAGAGGTTGTAAAGTCTTAAGGCCTTTTCCATGATTTAATACGGGCTTTATTCTTAAGCCCATTATCCCAATATATAGAGACACACGTGCGATCCAGATCGAGGGAGGAGAGAGGAGCACACAGTTTTTATCACCAAGTAAAAGAGAGAAGAAGAAGCCGATAATCCGCCTCATCCGGATTTGTTCATTAGGGTTTCATTCTTATCCTCTTGCCAACCGCCGAATCTCTTCATCTTCTACAAGCTCCTGTTGATTCGAGCCGCTACTTCTCGTATTCAGGTAAATCAAATCTATGTGAGATTGATTTAGACTGGTTTCGATTTGATGGATTTTGTTTTAGAATCGAAAGCTTTTAGGGTCAGTGATCTTTTGTTTAGATACATGTCGTTGCGATCCTGATTCTGGACTCGAATCGCATGCTGTTGAATCAATCGATCTTCTGTATTAGCTTATTTGCCTACACATGTTTCTGGCGATTTTTTTTTCTTCATATGATCATTGGATCTACTTGATTCCGTAGTGTAATTGAGGTCGTGATATCAGCTAAAGATGTGTGTTTATTGCGTTGGTGTGTGCCTCTCCTTATCTTAACGAGGGCAGGTTTCAAGCATTAAAATTGATATGGGTGAAAACATGACAAACAGTATTGACTCTTTTGTTTATTTGTTTGTTAACCTCACAGATTGTTAAGGTGAATGGTCTCTCTCTCTTGGGAATAAGAAACTTATCAAGAATCAAAGTTTGATGGAAATGGCGGAGTTAGGCAGGTCCATGCAGCTAGCTGGGAAGCGAAGCTCAACACCTGAAACCACTCTAAGCGGTACTGCATCGGAGGCCCCAAACCAGCAGTGTCGACCATGGTTACAGCCGTTGACCCCTGCAGCAAGCAATGGGATTCTGCATATTCCCACCAATGCGCTTTCTCAAAAGACCCTTAATTCGCTCATGCATGGCAAGAATGTGTCGCTTATGGACTCTGCTCTCCAGAAACCTGGGAACCATCTGAATTCGCTCGTGCATGGAAAGAATGTGTCGGTTATGGACTCTGCTCTCCAGAAACCTGGGAACCACATTGTGAACAAGAAACAGCATATCCCACCTCGAGGGTCAGTGAAACCGATGCATGATGTAAATGAGACTGTGAGGTCTAAAATGAGGGAGTCATTGGCGTCTGCGTTGGCTCTGGTTCAGCAACATGATGAATTTCCCAAAGGGGAAGAAAATGTGAAGAGTGGAGAAAGCCCTGTGGTGAATGCTGAGAGTACTCAAAGTTTTCAACCTGCCTCACCTGCTAGCTTCAGCGTCCCTGTAGGCGAAGGAACCATGTCCGAGTTTCCCACCGATGTTGAAAGATCTGTGCAGAAGGACGGTGAGATTCCCGTCGACATCAGGATGGAAGATGTTAATCAATCTGATGGACTCAAGTCTCAATATGACGAGGTTTTCCCTCGAGATGAAGTTCCTTTTACAGATATTATTTTTTCCAACGATGACCTTTTACAGGGTAATGAACTCTCATGGGTTCTAGACAATGTTTCAGATCTTGGCGACACAAATGATTTTGGAACCGATGTTGAAAAGTCATTCCAGGATCCAGAAATTTTGGCTTCTAAAATTGAAATGGAATTGTTTAAGCTATTTGGGGGTGTGAACAAAAAGTACAGAGAGAAGGGAAGGTCCCTCTTATTCAATCTGAAAGATAAGAACAATCCTGAGCTAAGGGAAAGAGTTATGTCTGGAGCGATCTCTGCTGAGAGGTTGTGTTCAATGACAGCCGAGGAACTGGCTTCTAAGGAGCTTTCTGAATGGCGACAAGCCAAAGCAGAAAAGATGGCAGAGATGGTTGTCCTGCGGGATACAGATATTGATGTCAGAAGTCTGGTGAGGAAAACACATAAGGGTGAGTTCCAGGTTGAAATTGACCACGTTGACAGTGGCATGGTAGATGTCTCTGCTGGTATCACGTCACGTAGCAGACGTCGACCCAAAGCCAAAAATCATTCTGCTGAAACCACTCTCAATGATAAGACAGCAAAAACTGATCAAACAGCTTCACGTGATACTCCTCCGTCAACTGAAGAGATCGATCCGATGCAAGGTTTGGCGATGGATGATGAGTTGAAGGACGTGGAGTTTCTTCCACCAATTGTATCCCTTGATGAATTCATGGAGTCCCTGGACTCTGAGCCTCCATTTGAAAGTCCACATGGTAATTCTGAAATGCAGGTACCTGCGTCCGAGAAAAGTGACTCCGAAGTTGGGCGAGGCTCAAAGTCTCCTAAAGGATCACCGAAGGAACCAAGTGACAAAGATTCTCCTAAACCAAGCCCCGTGAAGATTGATGAAGTTTCTCCAAAATCTGACGTCAGTGTCAAAGTTGATGATGATGTCTCTGGACTTGAGAAAACGCCTTCCATTGCTGATATTAAGGGAGAAAAAATATGGCATGGATTACTGCAACTGAGTATGTCTTCCGTAGTCCCTGTCACTGGAATTTTCAGAAGGTAAAGTTCTTATCACGTAAACTATTATTATACAACTACTTTTTTGAAAAAAAATCTTTGATGCTTTTTTCTTTAGGAATAAACAATTTCTTTCTTTTTATGCTGATAATATATGTTCATTTGAACATTGACTGTTAAACTATTACTTGGATTGGAATTCTGTTTACCAGTTTAAATAATGAGACTAGATTGGTATTTGAATAAGCTTAAAAATAGTGTTTTTGCTATGTGAGATACTGATAAGAGTTCATTAGAGTAGGGAATGCTGTAGAGTCCTTGACTAGGTTTAATGTTCTCCTTTGTATCAGTTTTATCATGGTAGTTTCAGAGAGAAATTAGTTTCTGCTCTTATAAGATAAACTTTTGCAGTTTTGCTAAATCACCTTGATATTAGTTTTGGTTCCTTATTGTATTAAAGATTATATACTCAGACGTGGATCTTTAGTTTAGTCAAACGATATACTACGTTTAATTGTGTTGATGTTTGATTTAACAAAAAAATGAAATTGAAGTGAGAAAGTAAGCATTCTCTGATTGGGTGATTGTTTTGGCAGTGGTGAGAAAGCAGACACGAGCGAGTGGCCGGCAATGTTGGAAGTTAAGGGTAGAGTTAGGCTGAGTGGGTTTGGGAAGTTTATTCAAGAGCTTCCCAAGTCTCGATCCCGTACCCTAATGGTATACAAAGCTTTCTTTTGTTATCACTGTAGTAGCATTACACTCAATAATAATCTCTTGCTTCAAACAGCAATAGGAGTAACCCTTTTACTTGTTGTTATATATATAGTGCTTAACTCTCATACTCCTTGTCTTATATCTCAAAACTCTTCTGTCTTCTCTTCATGGAAACCAGAAAGCAAAGAGATTACAATCAAACTGTTCATTTCACAGGAATGCGACACGTTTGAGCAGAGAACCAACAAGATATTGATTGGGTCAAATTTTGTATTTTTTCATCCACAAAAAAAAAAAAAACTTGGATGCAAGATCCTTTTGTTGTGTTTGTCTTAGAGTTAATGTGCCACAAACTTTCGACCCCTCACCATGCAAAAACATAGTCAATAAACTTTCCAAAATTAATTTTTATTTCTACCCGACGAAGCACAAGCTTGCATCATATAAACATGAATCAAATAGTTTGATCTTTTTTTAGTCATGTATTCATGGGTACTCTTTTTTTGTTTGTTTTGCAGGTAATGTACTTGGCTTGTAAAGACGGCATTTCGAAGAGCCAGCGTGGCAGCCTTTTTGAGGTAAAGAAATCAAATATCATTTATTTAATAGTCTTTTAACTTGTAGTTTCAGACAACGCATTAGATATAACAGAATCAACGGTCTTAACCTTTTTTCTTCTTTTGATTTTGAAGGTTGTTGATTCCTACGTTACTGATAAAAGAGTTGGCTACGCAGAGCCAGCCTCAGGTGTGGAGCTTTACCTTTGCCCAACACGTGGCGAGACTCTAGATTTGCTAACAAAAGTCATCTCTAAAGACCAGCTCGAGGAAATCAAGTCTTTGGATAGTGGGCTGCTTGGTGTTGTTGTGTGGAGACGACCCGTCAAACCCGTCAACAAGCCCAGTTTGAAACGTCAGCATTCTTACGCTTCTTCTGGCTCTAGAGCCTCTGTTTTGCCTGAAAACAAGAAGCAGAGAGGGAATCTCACGGAGAAACCTCTTGTTGCTACATCAATGGGGAACAATCATCATGGTTATGGAGGCAAAGCTGTGGAACAAGATGATGACAATGATGATGCGCCACCTGGGTTTGGTCCTGTAGCTTCGAGAGATGATGATGATTTACCGGAATTTAACTTCAGTTCATCATCGGTCGTGCCAGTTTCTTCTCACCAGCCATTACCGTCTCAACCCAAGTCTTTGGATCAAGTAAGACAACTCATCCACATGTATGGAAACTCTGCAAGGAGCTATAATAATGACAATGATGATGACGACATACCAGAATGGCAGCCAAATGTCCCTAGCCACCAGCTTCCACCACCCCCGCCTCCACCTCCTGGGTTCAGACCTGAGATGGGTATTCAGGATCAAAGCAGGACGATGGTTAGACCGCCTCAAGATGGTTGGTGGGATAATCAAAATGGTGGCTCAGGGCAACACTATGATCAGAACGGGTCAAGAAACAGAGGATTTTGAAATCTCTGTTGATAATAGATTGTTTCTCTGTAATGTAGTGTTTTTTTCCAATTGTTTTTGCTAAATCTCTCTCTTTAGCTTTTTGAAAAACTTGTTTACCTTCGCTTTGTAGCCATCGTAGAATACAAACCTTGAAGTAGTCCCAACTTCAAAAATAGAACTTCATAGACATTTGTGCTTTGTTTCTCAAAAAAAGACAAAAAACATTTGTTTCTTTTTTAATAAAAAGTTAAAACCACTTCTCCGCCTAGTTACATATTATGAGATGAAGTTTCCTAGAAAGAAAAATTTGCAACAACTGAAAACGAAATCGTTTCGCTGCTATTAGCTCAATAGTTTATCGCTACGTCAAGAACACATCTATCACACGAAGAAACGTCTTTCTTTTTTTTGATCAACGAAGAAGAAACGTCTCTAAAATAGGTTGTTGACGACAATTTGAGAGAGTAGGATTGTTATATGATGCGGCCCGTTTTATCCTTGTCCGTTTTAAGCCCGAACTACTCTGAGTTCAGTCCAGTAAGGTAAAGCCCGTCCCTGATTTTGGGTTTTTGGCATTAACCGAACCGCAATCAAATCAGAAAAAGATAACCGGTTTCCATGAATTCCCTCCAATAAATGGGTACCATCATATTAGTATCTAAATACATGATTAACTCCGGTCTTTTAGCTGGAATTCTTAATCTATGATTTAACATTTATTACATTTTTCGGCTAAGAAACAGTTTTTACATCTCTTATTTTACAGACGATTCTTATATTTTCTTAGTTAAAACATAAAAAATTAAGAACTGTTTTTTAACCGAAGTTAAAAATCTCAATTAAAAGACTGGGATTAATGGTCCAAGAAACCAGACTAATCTGATATTCAACACAACACTTTAGATTTGCATTGCACAAAATAAAAGACTATACTCTTTATCATATATCACTTAGCCACTCTCATAAAATTCCTCTAAGATTACATCAAGTTCATTAATACACAGCCCCCATTCATTACTGTACTTATTATGGGTGTGCATACACAAATTAAATAATTAAAAAATAAATCACAACCAAGGGTATCATCAGATCAGGCTGATACAGGTGCACTGGGGATAACCGATGATGATGCAGCGACTTCAGTAGCTACCTTCTTTTGTGTTGAACCTTTCGAAGTTGAAGGCCCTGATTCACACAAATTCCCAATATCCAGCGTCTCTGGGAGGTTTTCTTGAGCTTCATTGCTGTATATCTACAGGAAGGTAGATCAGAATCACTACATTAAACTTAAAAAAGAAAAAAAGTGACAAACCTATGATGTTACAAGTGAATGAAATAGGATGAATCTACCTCAAGCTGGTTGAGCATCTCAATGGTTGCTTCAAGGTCACCGCTATTCGCCAGGTATACATCAGTAATAGACTCTTGAGAAAGACCAGAAAATGTCACTAAAAGGTATTCAATATCCATGTCTATCTCCATCTCCATCTCAATCTCAATATCCAAATCATCATCCCGTATCAGCTTGTACGCCACTTCAGAGGAATTCTTGGGCACCGTCACCTGAACGCCTGCAAAATTTATCTCCATATCAGCATGGTCCACTCTTTTATAGAGTGGTACGTATGATGTTGCATGGGGATTCAATGCAAATGCTCCCCCTCCTGTCTTCATTGCAAATGCTCTTGTCTTGGTAAGAAAGATACTGCCATATTCGAATTGGTATCCATTAGCAAACAAGAGACATAAGAGAGAGCAAATAATAACACGTAAAAAGAGACATACATTAGAGAACCTGGTCACGAGTCACTTGTATATATGAACAAATACGATGAGAGAAAAAACAAATACCAATCAGGAAGGTTTTATTTAAAAAAAATGATGGGAAGAAGAGAGATTATATGCAAATGGACTCTAGAACTGGTCAACGATCGAAGTAAAAGGAGAAGAAAAAACGAAAGATAAGGAGAGAAAATGAGCTTACGTACCAGAGAAATTAACTAAAAGCGTTGACGAGGTCACGGCGGGGTCTGCTTGGGTACACGACTAATTTTATCCTTGGCCCGGATAAGGATCGAATCTGACGTGTCTACTCTTTCGGTTAATAACACTGACTTTGCAAACCGGAAATTAGAAATTAATAAAATTCGGTTTAGTGTTTGGTTATTGATATCAAAAGAACAAAAGAATGGATAGATGAGCTAGCTACAGAGGAAGAAGAGGTAAAAAGCTCCATATCCATGGCTCTTCTATCTCCATCTTTCTCCTCTCCAAGCTATCATATTTTCAGGTAAGTTCATTTATACAGTCTCCACATTGGTTCTTCTTCGTCTAAAGCTTTTTGTTGATTTTGAATTGTTGAGGTGCAGGAGGAGGAGCAACAACATATCGAACAAGTATCATCAACATGGAGGAGGAGGAGGAGGAGAATCAAAGGAGATGATGATGATTTCTCCTTCTCGTGTTTCTACGAGGAGATCGGAAGAGGGACTTTCTCGTAGGGATTTAGTGCTAATTGGTCTCTCTTCTCCCTTGTCTACGCTCCTGCCTTCTCCTGGTAAAGTTTTTATCTTTTTAGCTTAAGATTTTTTTTGGGTTCATGGAAGTATCTCTTACGGTGTTTAGGCCCGGGCATTACTTATGTTAGCCTGTCTTCTGTAATGCTATAATAACGTTTGTGTTTCTGTTCTTTTGCAGTCACTTTTGCTGCAGAAGAAGAAGAAGCAGGGAAAATGGGTTCGATGGTGGATGATATCAATGCTTATTCTTATGCTTACCCACTCGACCTTCCATCCGAGAAGCTTGTCTTCAAATGGTATTATCATATGTCCCTCAGTCACGAAAAACTGAATCTTTCGATGATATAATTAGTTCCAAGTAATATCTCTCTCACTTTAACATTGATATTATTATGCAAGGGTTGAATCGAGAAAGCCTGAACGTTACTCTTCAGCTGCGCCACTCTCTCGTAAGTGCCTTCCTTTTGTCAATATCTTATCCTGTATAACGTTACCCGTATATGCATCAAGTTTTGAGACTGAATCTGTTTCAAATGGTCTAGCTGATGCGCGTCTACGGATTGTTTCTGAACGACTTGACCTCATCGACAACCTAGTCATTTCTATTTCGGTAAGTTTGCCCACTTACCAGAAAGACTACTTCTCTTTCCTTCGCCTCATGTCTTTAAATTGGTTCTTTGATCCCAGATAGGTCCCCCAAACCCAAGCTTCCTAACATCAAAAGACAAGAAAACATGGACTGCCAAAGACGTTGCTGACTCTGTTCTCTCTGATAAATCAGCTTTGGTAACCCCCCACTTCTTACATCACAACCTTCTCCAACTTCTAATCAGATTGTTTGAACGAGTGAGTATATGCGAATACTTTCCCGCAGCGTGTCACTTCAAGTCAGCGTCTAGAAGAGAGCTCGGTTCTTGATGCACATTCTACTGATGTAACTATCATCTTCTATTTACAAAAGAAAGTGAATCTACAAAACGCATGAGCCCCATATGTTTTACTTTATGCAGATTGATGGGGAGCCTTACTGGTACTACGAGTACCTTGTCCGCAAATCACCTACCAAAATTGTAACTCTCTCTCTCTCTATCTCTGAGTAGATCCTTCTTGTTTAAAGACATAATGGGGTTTGTTGAGTGATGTTCTGACTTATTTGCCTTGACTGTTATGTTATTTGGGCAGGCTGAAGCATCAAAGATGTACAGACACTACATTTCTTCAACAGCTGAACGTGATGGTAAACAAAACTTTTTTCACGAGAGATTTGTTAACGCTAATTTCAGCTCATGACATTTTCCTGAATCTCACACATTTTGCAGGGTACTTATACACCATGAATGCCTCAACCCTTGGCAAGCAATGGGACATGGTAACAAAACCTGTAACTTCGTCTACTTTCTGTTACTCTGTTGTGTTTTAAGTGTGAAGATATCTGATTTTTGAGTCTGTTTGTATAAAATGCTCAGATGGGACCGGTGTTAGAAAGAGCAGTTGAGTCCTTTCGGCTTCTTCCTCCTACTGATAGTTATGTTCCTCCATTCAAGGATCCATGGAGGTTTTGGTGAACTTCCATCTACTGTACCTCAAAGCTTTTCTTCATCAAAGCTGCTGCTGCTTCCTTTTTGAAACTGTAGTTAAAAATTTGATAGGAGAGGTTCAGAATCTTGATAGCTCTCTCACTCTCAGTTATGAAAGTTGTATGGACTAGTCTTCCCCAACTTTGAAGATCTTGTTTACTGCCCAATGTATTGAGAGATGTGTATATTTGCATGACTTCTAAACTCATCCAAGGAATATGTATGCATGTGTTCTTCGAACTGAGAATATACTAAAGATCAAAGCAGAGTTATTATTACATAATATACACACAAAATAGAGGAACTTTCTTCATAGTTCCTCCTTTGATGGGACTTGCATTACTCCTTTGGAACTTGTCTGTGTAACATCAAGAGATAACTGAAGGCAGGGAGCCACAAAAAAACGGCTTATTCTACCCTTTTTCTTATATTATATAATTAGAAGATTGTCATCTCTGAGTACAAGAACCATATAGTTATAAAATAACCATAACAATAGACATTGCCTCAATGGCAATCTCACCCACCAAGACCATGAAAGATTGAGAGAGACCAAATAATGTATTGTCAGGTAGCAGAAGCACAAGCAATATACAAAAAAATGATCATCCATGGCCGCTTTTGATTTAGAGAAACCAGCAGCTCCTTTTTTTTTGTTTTTTACACAGATGATCAGCTCAAGCTTCTACCCTTCCCCTTTTTAATGGACTCAAACGGATCATGGAAATGGTGGGGTGCCTTTAGACCTCTCAGCCAACGGTGAAGATCACACCGTTGCTCTTCTTCTTGGAGAGGTCCTTGTCTGAAGATGAGTCAGACTTGGCTGCTTCTTCATCTTCTTCCTTCTCCCTTTCCTCATCTAGAAGAATCACCTCTGAACGGCACTCGCTACTGCAGAAAGCTTTGTATCCTCTGAAAACAAAACCAAGACACACCCAAATTTAACAAACATATTTCAGTTGTGTACTATTTATTTTGGTTTACCACTTTAAAGAGCCATATGCATTTCTAGATAGGGCAAAGTAACTTAAGTGCACAAAAGGAGGAAGAGAAGAGTACCTGTACATGTATATATCTTTCCCTATACCCAACTTCTTGCTGCACAAGGAGCAGAAGCTCAAGAAGTCACTGGGAGGAGGTAGTAACTCATCATCAGCAATCGTCGTCAAGTCAATAGGAGCAATAACAAAAATGCCCTCTTTCTTGTCTTGGCAACAACCTTTCTTCGTCTCTAGCGACTCCAGAACCTGACTCCCGAAAATATGAGTGGTTTTGGGGTTAGGACCATGGGAGATAACACAAGTATAGTCCTCCTCTGAGATCTCAACTTCACTTTCAATAAGCTGCTCATTAAGTGATCCTTGTTGACAAGCATCAATGATGTTGTTCCCAGCACCCGAGCAAGAGCTATCATCAGCAGCATTAGGTTTATCATCATCCTTGTGGATAAGAGATTTGGCAAAGGGGTTCATCATCAACGACCCAAAGATCATGTTTTTACTATCAGGCGATGGAAGAAGGATCCTCGATGAATCAGTGTGATGATGATCATCGAGAGAATCCACAATCCTCAAGCCTACTTTACCAGAATCCCAGCTCCTTTGATGCATCCTTGTGATTGACCTCAACGAAGAAGACCCACCACAAAAGGGATTCCCTAGACTCGACAACAATCTGAACTCCAGAGGAGATGTTGGGCTCCAAGCTGTTTCGTAATCTGACAGAGACTTGGAGTTTGGTTGTTGAGACATGATTATTGATCTGCTGTCTGGGAAACAACACAAGAGGAGGGTAAGTGTTTCGTTCAGATGATGATCGGACACAATCAGACTAATGGAAAGAAAAATGACAGGTTCTCAATTTGACAAGAGTTTGGTTACAATGTCGGATAAAAGCAAAAAGCTTTCATCTTTTTTTTTTCTTTTTGAACATAAAAAAAAAAAGCTTTGATCTTTCAATAAGCAAAGGAGCAAACTTTTTGAAACAGAAGGGAACCCAGATGAGAGAAGGAACATTCAAAACAAAGGATATATTATTTATTAAGAAACCCAGAAAAGAAAAGAACTTTGAACTCTATAAAAGCAATCTGGAGAAGAAAATATAAAAGCAAGACTCGTATCAAAGAAGAAGACGAAGAAAGAATGGCACCTGGGGTTTTAAACAGGACTTTCAACTCTATTGACAAGGATGTGTTGTCTGATGAAGATGAAGAAGAAGAAGAAAGACAATGCGAAGTTTTCTGTTTAATATTTGTGCAAAGTCTTGTGAGGTACTCTTCTCTCTCTCTCTCTTTCCTCAAAATCAGCGAAGCAGTGAGCTTCTCAGATTCTCTCTCCCTCTCTCTCTTGAACTCACGTTTTAAGTTAAGTTCTCACACAAATGCAAGTTAGTAGGGTCTATGTAGCTGATAAAAAGGAGAAATTAACAACAACAAAAAAATAGTTACCTTTCTTATCATATTTAATTCATGTAAATAGTGTTTATTTAATGTAAATACTATTTTTATATTTAATCGGCGGAAAAAGTGGCTGAGGTGACAGAATAAAAATGATAGCATTTCTCTGGGTGTGATTGGTAATGGCTGTAGATGCTCTCCACAGCCCCATTTATTTCTAAAGCATCAAAATCAGAGCAATCAAGCTTTAATTTATTTTTTAAAACCACAACTCTTGAAATAACCTACAGCTATAGAAGTGCTATGCAGAGCTAAATATTCAAAGCAATTTTTTAGTGCTTTCCATAAAATTCTACAGTAATAAAATTTAAAGTTACAGCAAAATGTCTACAGATTTTTTTCTACAGCAATAATTTCGAAGCTACAACCATTACCAATCAGACCCTCTGTCGAAATTCTTTGGTTTGGCAGATTTGGCTGTCTTACTTTTTTTCCCTTTTTTATTTGCTAGCCTGTTCTTATTTTCTACTCTTTGCATGTAAGAAAAAGAAAGAGATTAGTTTAGTGTTCAATATGTTGTTTATATGAGCTTAGGTAAGTAACAAATTAATTTAAAGAGTTTTATATTCTCACATAGATGTCTTGAGTATTTATTAATTATTTATATATATATATGTATATTTTTTAAAAATAATTGTTACGATTGTTTTGTTAGTTGAACTTTTCAATAATCTACAAAAAGCATATCATTTATGATTTGTCTTGTTTGAAAAACAAAAATAACAGTTAAAAATTGTTTTACTTTAATTTAATTTTTATATATGAAATGCAGTGTTGAGATAATATATTAAAATAATATTTTTATTAAATAACATCATTAGTGTAGGAATAAAGCTCACCTGTTAATATATAAATTTTCAAAACTAATAGTTAAAATTATCATTGAAAATTACAAATAAGGTTTCAAACTAAGGTAATTTTACAAGGTTTCTAAGAGATAATCATTTTGAGAAGTGACAAAAAGAACAAGTGTATGTTAATTTCCTTAAGTATATATCACCTTCCAAAAACTTCAATATTCTCCTTTCATACTTAGCCTGTAAGTTACTTTTATCTGCATACGTGAATTTTAAAGTAGTGTAAGTTAATTAATTTTTTTTTGTCGAATAATAAGTTAATTAATTTTTTTTGTCGAATAATAAGTTAATTAAATAAGTTAAAAAAAATAAGCTAATTAAATTTAATAGGCCTGTTTGAAGAATATATGATGTATGCTCTTGATTAGTTTTCTTTTTTATGGATAGTCATATTTCATATAAATAATGTTTTTCAACGTCTATTTTTTGCTGGTTAAAATATTATAATAGTGGTGTTTATTTTTGCTTACGTTTAACTTTAATGTAATTTCTCTTTCTCTCTCTTAAAGTCTCAGTTATGTCGACATTATATAATTATTATTGTGTCAGAATCTACAAGAAATGTGAATTTACAGTTGGTTTTAAATACAAGTAAAAAGAATCCCTACAGAGCAATTATATTTTTTTGTCCTTTTTCTTTCGGTATTCTACTTTTGCTTTATACATTTTGTCATAACATATACTTATTTTGCTTTCTTCATTTTAATTAGGCTGTCGCCACATAATCACCCTATAACAATATTATAAGACAAAAGGTTATCGTTTGTTTCTAGTTTATGCTCAATTTACAAACATCACTTTAATTTATAATTCTAGTAAAACAATTTATTAGAAAGTTCCAGCAATCCTTGATGAAAAGAATCCTAGAAATCCATTCAGACATCAGGCAAGAAGACAACAGAACCATAGAAGAACAAGTAGTAATTATTCTAGACATAACTCCAGAAAGGCATATTTACATAAATGAAATTTACATCTCCCAGTAATATAAGTATATATACATATTATTTCACTAACAATCATATTTAATAAATAGATGTGTAATATATATATACACACTATTCATTGTGCAACGAAATGTAAGATCTGTAAATCAGGGTGTTTTTTTTTTTTTTGCTTAAATTTGGATCTGTAAATCAGGGTGTTGTGCTACAACTTTGTGGTTTGTTCTGGTGGGGTATATAATCCAATCTAATAAAAATCGAATCAGGTTGGATTGATGTGACAAAAAATCAGGATCATGTCCGCGTTGATTATGTGCATATGTATACACTATGATCATCTACCCTACCAAAAGCATACTAGGTAACAATATATATTGTACTTTTATTTGGTGGTAAACCGAAAAATTGACTGCAAAAAAGACCCCAAAAATTGACTGCAACTGCATAACTAATATTTACAGAATTATCAAGCGTTAAACTGTCAATTTGTATACCAAATCTATACAAGAAAGTGTAAAACACTAGAACTACAAATTTTCTACTTTTCATATAGATGACAAAAAATAATCATATATTTACGGTCAATATTCTTTTTTTTTTAACTACTCGGTCAATAATCTATTTATAATTTTATTCATTGCAATTTGTTAAAAGGTGAAGTCCTTGTAAGAAATTGCTAACCTTATAGGTTGAATTGATTTGAGCTAACTTATAGATCCCCAAATCCGTTAAGAATTTGTGTTAATTATGCTAGTTAGCATCTTACATAATAATATCATCTTATGGTCGAATTATTGATGATAGATTAGACATTATATGCATATTTTCATATACACAAATCGAAATACGAATATCACATAGCATTTATAGAGTGACGACACAATGCTATGTGAAAATAGTAACCTAAGAAAAGAAAAGAAATGATAAAAGAAAAACATGTAAGACGTTGACGGTCCGGCCTGCAAGGAAACGGCTAGGAATAAGATCAGCTATCGTCATCATCGATTGACCGACGAGATCTTTCAACTGCGTGGACACTCCTCTTTACGCCGCGTGGACCCGAGTCACCTTTAACCTGACCAAGTGAATCATAGTTAACACATTTTTTTACAGTTTTACTTACAACCATCATTCACTTCTTTTCTTGTCGTCTTCTGTTCTTCTATTACACGACGACACGTGTGCCCGTCCGTGTCAGGTTTTAAAACGATGCGTTTGGGCTCACAGCCTTAATTTACTTTTTATAATAATAAAATCTTCAATACGCCTTTCGAAAAATTCCTTTTGTTATATTTTATTTTATTACGACGCAAATTCAATAATACTCCCTTTTTTAAACACGGTAGGCGAGTTATGTAAGAGGTGTGTCTGATAATTCCCTATTATCTTTAATTTAATATTTAGTTTTACGGTAGGTTATAATTAATTAATTAATTAATTAACTGATTAGAGTGTGATTAGGCCTTTGTGGTTGATGCTGGAGATGTAACAGGCAACGCATTGAGAGCGTCGTGGAGACCGTACGTTCATATGATGTGTTGTGTCGGTGATAACCTTTTTTCACCACAAACATATCTTTCTTTTCTTCACCAAAAATCAACGTTTTCCCTTTAATATAACTTTGCACTGAAACATAGATTTGATTCAATATTCTGCTAATACCTTTTAACAAGAGTTCAATTTCGTGTACCTTTAAATCTCTACAACTTGTCTGCAGAATAGTATAATGTAACTACAATATAGAAGTTACCACATGTCAAGGACAAATATTGAGGTCAGTTACAAAAAAAAAAAGGACACATATTGAGGTTCGCATATCATTTCAAACAGTAGTATAAGTCATCAATGCAAATGTTTTTTAAGCAGTATATATTAATATACTAATGTAAATGTTTTTGACAACAAGACTATCTATTTTCCATAATTCTGGCAAAAATTTATGATCTTATAGATCACTAATGTGTATGCGGCAAAACAAACTTAGTCAAATGAGATAAGTTAACTAATCAAGAACAATCTTACATGGAACTTGTGTAAAGAAAACCTACCAGTCATAAAAATCTGAATGTTACAACCCAAAAGTAACTCCCTTAAACTATACCCAAGGGGGTTGTCCGATTGAGAAAAGAAGCCCCATCAGCATGTTTCCTACACACAAGGAAGAAGCAAAAAGAGGAACTTAATCATCATTTTCCCCGTAGATAAACTCAAGAAAACAAAGTGCTAACCGTGTCGAAGCTGGTGGATTCGATGGCAAGATATTCTTTCTTAGTACCATAGCAAGATTCTCTTTAGTCACTGTCTTCAGAAAATATGAGATCATAGTATAAAGCTCTAAGGTAGTTTAGGCTTGAAGTTAATCCGCTGCGACTTTCTCTCATCCAATTGCCGCTACAAGAATTTAAAGATTTTGTTATTCTACAACATAACAAGTTCATGGTCCATGGCCATAGACTAAAGTGTTTATATAATGATATACTTTTTCAATCATCTCTAGTTTAAGTCGAAATAGTGTAACAACTGTCTGTCTTATCAAATCTAATATACCTTAGATACCGTTTCAAGTGCATGGTCAGATCTGGCTCTGTGCAACCGCCACTCCATTGCCATTTCAAATTCAAGGGTGTTCGGCTGAGAACCACGCGACGTAGACACAGAATCTCTCTGGAAACAAAATTTAAAGACAACGAACAGGAAACTTGTTAAAAGGAAAGAAAGAATTTCAAACTTGTGTCTGAAAGGGTAGTGAACACGATACCGTCTCTCGTCGCGTTTGAGATTTCTGTAGTTTGATATGGCCGCAGAATGATGAAGACGGCTTCCCAGGAGGATTGACCTTAGCGAACGCCCCAATAAGAGGCCTGTTAAGCAGAAAAGGAAGATCATAATGCACACATGCATACACAGCACAGCACAGCACAGCACAGACCAATCGTTCAAAGTGAAACAAAACTTAGATAATGTCAGTTTCTAAGAGGGCTAATTTTTATGTGCAGTATCACCAACATAATGTCTTAGAGATGTTTGATTCTTAAGATACCAAAGCTTCATGGTTTCTTTTCTAAATTCATATGTAAGTTTTGATTTGAAGTCAAGATAATGTTCACTGAGGTAATAAGAGACCAATAAACGATACAGTATAAATTTATGCGTTTTATGCTAAGAGAAAAGGTAGTGTACCTCCCATTTGATAGCAACAAGCATCCTTCATCAAGTCTCGTTATCGCTCTTACTGCAGCTTGTCTTGAATTGAATATGACCAAAGCTTCACCTGTACATCAACCGTTGTGAGATGCAATAGCAAGGCTCTTCATTCTATTTATACTAAGTGAGAACCATAAAGTGGAACTCCGGGTGAGTAAAATGGTGAGCTTACCAATATGAGAAAAAGCGAGTGATGTACGCTCTATCATCCTCGCTGTACATAGCTCATTCAAAGCAGAAAATACTATATCCTGAAATATAATTCATAAATTTCTTAGGTGAAACATATACAGAGAGACACTCCTAAACAGCAAACAGCTGCACTGTTTAAATAAATACCAGATACGCAAAAGAGACACTCCTAAATAAGTTCTTTAGAAGAATTCGCTAATAC
Source organism: Raphanus raphanistrum subsp. raphanistrum (assembly GCA_019706035.1). NCBI lineage: Eukaryota > Viridiplantae > Streptophyta > Magnoliopsida > Brassicales > Brassicaceae > Raphanus > Raphanus raphanistrum. The sequence continues at coordinate 23,201,667 of CM033986.1, forward strand.
CTGCACTTCCTCAGATGAATAAGTAGGATCCAAGTTTTGAAGGAGAACAAGTTTCTCTTCCTTTTCTGCCTCCCTCATACTCTCTTCCCAAGGCTGGCCATGGTTTCCAAAAAATATTTACAAGCATGTAAAATGAAGGCAACCAAAAATGAAGGATTCACAGAACTAGCACGCAAAAGGAAGGAAGGAAGGAAAAAAAAAATACTTACGAGAGGACGAAACCATTTGCTGTTTACCTGAGATCAATAAGAAGAAAAAAACAAAAATCTATTAGATAAACCTCCATGTTTACAAGAACTGTGGCAACAAGTAATAGGAAGAGAAGAATGACTGAACATCACTACCACCCTACAAAACACAAAGTAAGCTGCTACTTTTAGAATCAACTTCTTGCAAAACAATATCCTTGCATCTTAAAGGCTTTACATTCAACAAATAGTCTGACCGAAACCAATGTAATCATATTATGAACGGCATAGTAAAAATACAAACTTACAACATCCGGCTTTCGGCTCACTTCAGTTACTTGATGATCTCTTTTGTAATCAATTTCCACCATCTTGTCCTCAGCGCGTTTTATTAGCTTACCATCAAAGCTTGGTTTCTTAGATAAACCACCTTTCTCAGTTCCAATTTTTGCATCTTTCCCTTCAGAAACTGACACCCCAAGATCTCTCTTCTTCTTAGCGAATCTAGGCTCCTCGGCAGGGTCTTCAACTCCAGTCACTTTCTCTCTAGGTCTCTTAAAAACATCTGTATCTCTTTTACCATCAGAACTAGCGTTCCCCTGCAAAATGTCTGTACTGCGTCCATTTGATACTGTAACAGAACCATCTAGTTTCTGTTTCTTCTGAGGCCTGTCGTCCAATCCATTCGACTCTCTGCTATCTCTCTCTCCAGCGGGCATAGACTTTTGTTTAATCAACGGTTTCTTAGAGCCAGAAGCTTCACAACTGTTACTGCATCTATCTTCCGCAGGCATAGATTTTTGTTTAGTGAACTGTTTCCTAACTTCATTTTCTTGAGCTTTGCCGTCATCATGATCTCCCCCAGAGCCAGAAGCTTCGCAAGAGACGTGTTCACTAGTGTTTTGCTGCACACTAGAATCCTTGTTAGAACTGCTTTCTCTACAGTCAGAAGATTCAGTAGAGTTATCTTCAGTACTCCGAACTGAACCAGAAACTGAAAGACCATTTGGTTTCAAACTATCTGGACTTCCATTTACATCTGCTTGGATTTTCTGTACAGGAGCTGCTTCTTTCTTACTACCCGCTCTGTTAAAGATACATTTAACTGTATATGATGTAAATAAAATTAATCAAGATTAGCTATTGATCCAAGAAGAGAAAATATCAAAATATCAAAAGCTAGCAAAGGAGATGAAAACACCAAAGGTACCGTCAACTCCAGCGATTTTATCATCTATTGTATCCAAGACTTTACAGCTTCCAACATCAAATGCTCGGCGGAATACAAAGTCTGATGCCTTGATTTCTTCATCATCTGCTGGTTGTGGATTCCTTTCGTCCTTTGAAATGCAGAGAACAGAGCACTTTCCACAGATTGCTTCCTAGTGGAATACAGTCTATCAGTACTAAAGATGCAGGTGTAATTTACTAACTAGTTCACTGCACCAGCTATCAGTACACAGAACATGTTATCTAATGCAAATAAATACATTTAAGGACTATCAGTTACCAATGGGTTGACACTAGCGAGGCCTGGACCTTCACCGGAAGCCAAAAACAGTTCGTTTGCGAGTACATCCGGGACTCCTTCAACTACACCTGGCGGCATCTCAGAAGGTTTAAAGAACCAGAGAAGCTTGACTTGCCTAGGGTGTTTTGCACGCTTGTTAGTGTGTTCCCAAATCTTGATGATCTTGCCGACAAAGAGTTCGTCAGAGTCCGGCTCGTTGGGATCGGAGACCAAGACACAGTCGTAAAGACAGTATTCATCACCGTCAAAGGTGAAAGATTCATAGAACCTGACGTCTTTCTTTTTTCCACCAACTCCTTTCTGCTTCCCCCACTTGAATTCTAAGCCTTCATCTACTGATGCTGCTTCTTCCATTCTCTAAAGTAGCAGTTATTATTAACCTGGGACAAGCAGTAGGATAGTGTTACCCAAATCAGAATTGCATGTCTGATGGGTAAGAAAGATAGTAGAGCATCTAATCAACGAATAGAATGACTATTTTTTTTTCACAAGGATAACTGAGAATGGCCTCAAACAAGGTTGCATTAAACACTTGTCCGGAGCTCACTACATTCCAATACTAACAGATAGATAAAAAGAAAAGACACATAAAAGATATCAAATCAAATGAATCTCTCCTAACATAACCAACTCTCTATCAGTTGTGAATTTAAAAGAAAATAACATCCAATACACTGAAATAATGTGTGACATGAGTCATCATGACCAAAGCATAAGAAGTATTCAGGACTCAGACTAATGTAAAACCAAACTAAAAACGGTTCATCAACTAAGTAGAATACAAGTAAGAACAAAAGATCAACAAAAACTAACCAATTACTAAAAGTTCATTCTTAACAGAAACAAATTTTTTTACCTTCTTCACTGGCCAAATCAGAGTTTGGGATAGCTTTCGCGGAAAAGATGATCGAACCAATGCTCGAAAATCAGAGCAACTACTTGAGTTCGGTTAAACCAAGGTTAAACAAATATGCTCCCGGTTATCGCGGAGAGAGAGAACCCAAAGAACCCTAATTTCTTGTTCAGCAGTTTCGCCACTTCATCCTACCAATCTTTTTTTTTTATCTCTCGCTCAATTTTTAGAAATATATATATAATTCAAATCGTATCTCTCTGTCTCTGAGAGAGTAAATCTCTCCTCTTGGTACTCCGATTTTGTCGAAGAGAATTGGTAGAGGAGACACAGTTCGTGTAATTTTGACGAAAGCGCTTTTCTTTTTTTTCATGGACTTTAAACGAGCTTGTACAAAATAATTAGGTTAATCAAAAATTTCCTTTTCCGAATGATTAAAAATCCTAAATCTGAAACGGTTTGATCGACCGGTAAGATGTGCTTTTTTCAGACAAAAAAGGATACATGGTATGTTTTGTCTTCGTTAGGGCTTATAATAGTTGGGTTTAGAGATGTTGAGCTCTTGTTATATGGGCTGTGCAGCTGCTGTCGTAAAACTAAAAGCCTAGAAGTTTAGAAGAGTTGGGTTTTAGATATATTAGGCTTTTGTGATATATGGGCAATTAACATCGTTAAAACAAACGCCACCGTTTTGACCTTACGAAATAAAATAATAATATTGCGGTGAGCGTGATCGAACACGCGACCTTCAGATCTTCAGTCTGACGCTCTCCCAACTGAGCTATCCCCGCAAGATGTATTTTAGTATGTGCTGTAACAATTTATATAATTATTATATGTTTAGTAATTAAATTTCAGAAAGAGCAAATATGGGACCTGACGACTTGTAGTATACAGAAAACAAATAGAAAACCAAAAATATTACAATTGCATTACTAGAAAACATTGCCCAATAATTGGTACACTACTGTCTTTTAACACATATATCTCCTTTCTAATAAAGATGATATGAAGAAGTGTGGTTGGGTTCTTAGTGTTTGAGCCAGTAGTTTCTTAGCTGAGCCATATGCAACAATATCTCGTCCCGACCTTGATTTGTCACACTGCTGGTCATAATCCATGGTGGTGTTGTCTCAAAGAATCCTTGGATCAAATCTTGAAACTCCTTTATGTTCTCTTCTGGTCTCTTCCCTCCGTTTTTCTTCTTCTTCCTCTTGTCGCATTTCGTGAATACCATAGTCATTGGAACCTGAGAATACAGTGATTCAGTCCACAGAGACATGCCAAAACTAGTAGATATCTTTCAACTAATGGGTTTCTTTCTTTCTTCATTCTTTTTATACCTGGTTTTGACCAAGCCAGCTAGCGTAATCGAGATCGATTTGCTTAGGAGGAATGCTGGCATCGACTAGCAAAAACACAGAGACTAATGTCGATCGATTGAGGAAATAGTGTTTGGTGAATTTGTTCCAGTCTTGTTTGAGCTCATGCGGTGCTGATGCATACCTGCCAATATCTACTGCATTAACTTCGTTTCATATATAACCAATAGAAACTGTAAATTGGACAAACTGAAGATATATGAGTGAGAGACAGTTTCAGAACATTGTCATATTTAGATTCTGATGGCCAGAGGCAATTTAAGGGACAATGGCAATGGTTTAATAAAGAAAGCATGTGATATATAAACAAAAACTTACCCGTAGCCAGGCAAATCTACCAAGTACCAGTTGTCGTTGATCCGGAAATGATTAATGCATTGCGTCTTTCCTACATGAAGAATATAAATCACCTAGGGAACCACAAAGTAGTCTAGAGCAAAACAAAATAAAATTCTTGCAAGAACCTCTTCTAGAGAATTGAGTATATAAGAAAATATTGACTCATAATAACTTGATCCTGAAATTCTGAACATTGTAATGTTTATAGCCAAAAATATATATACTCAAAAAGCTTGTAGAAATACTTGCATAATAAATAACAACATCTTTTAACCACTCAAGGCAACCTGAGAAGATCTATTGAGAGAATCACACACACAGAGAGAGTAGAAGAATGAATGATTACCAGGTTTCTTAGAGGTCAAGGCAAGGCGTTTCCTCCTGACCAACGAATTGAGCAGCGAAGATTTCCCAACGTTGGATCTCCCGACGAGCGCAAACTCCGGCAGACCATCAGACGGACAATCCTCCGTCCGGACACTGCTCTTGTAGAAGATTTCGCTTGATGTTTGATCTCTTGACTCGACCTAACTCGTTACTAACACTCTTGATCTATCTATGTATTTGCAGGTTCACTCTCGAATGGCTAGATCGCGACTCCAATCACTCGTTTGTGTGCGGTTACAAAGAAGAATGCAAGAGATGATTAACGAAGAGAAGAGAAAGACGCAAGCAATTTTAGAGTTCCCCGTCAATGTCTGGGTACATCTCCTTCAGGATCGGGACCTGGTAATTCACTATTTCTTTGTGATGTGTTTATACAGCAGATCAGATCTCTCACTTGCTCTGTTAACAATGGTGATTGCAACAGAGCTCTCTCTCAAGAAGACGACTATCTCTCGAGGAAAGGTTGTTACATAACAACCTTTAATAATGGACTCAGCTTCAGGTAAGTCCAATACTTCTGGGCCTTGCTCAATTCACCGAAGCCCGCTTCCTGATCTTCTGTTATCTGTTTCAGTTTACAGTTGGGCCAGAGCCCAAAGCCTCAAGTCGAGACTGGATCACACACCAATTCCTCACAATCTCCACCTTGGTGTGCGACTCCACCGACGACTGCAAACCTAACCCGACAAGCTCATCTCTGTCTCTTCACTCCGACAAAGAATCTTGCAAGTCTCGCCCTTTCCCGATCCTGGTGCTAGACTCGTTTGTCCTCACTCCGAGCTAGACTTCCCTTCCCTTTGATTCTCCGTTCATCTCTCTGACTTCCGAGACGAACACTGAAACCACCGTCGACTTCTCAGTTCCGAAGACGACTGTCAAACTCCTCTCAAGCTTCAAGAACCTTCAGACGAGTGAGACACCCGCTGAACTTCTCCACTGGTAAAGTCTTTGTTAACATATCAGCTGGATTTATAGATGTGTGTATCTTTAGAATCTTCACCACTCCATCTGCTATCACTTCCCGAATGAAATTGTATTTCACTGCCATGTGCTTAGACCTTTCTCTGTAGACGAAGTTCTTTGACAAGTAGATGGCACTCTGCGAGTCACAATGAACTTCAATCTCTCCTGTACTCAGCTTCATCTCTTCGCAGATCCCCTTTAACCATATTCCTTCTCTGATTGCTTCAGATAACGACATGTATTCTGCCTCCGTGGTTGATAGAGCAATGGTCTTCAGCAGTGACGACCTCCAGCTCACTGTGTTGCCTCCCACCGTGAAGACGTAGCCTGCAATGGATCTTCGTTTATCCAAGTCTGCAGCATAATCAGAATCGCAGTAACCTCTGACCTCGAACTTATCTCCCTTCGTGAAAGTTAAGTTCAAATCCAATGCTCCTTTCAAGTACCGCATTACCCATTTGACAGCTAACCAATGATCTTTTCCAGGATTACTCATATACCGGCACACCATCCCGACTGCATACGCAAGATCTGGCCTGGAGCCCACCATTGCGTACATAAGACTCCCTACTGCACTGGTGTAAGGTATATCCTCCATCCCTCTAGTCTGCTCTGCCTCGTTGTCTTTGGTTAGAGAACGTAGCTTGAACTGTGAACCAAGCGGTGTACTCACTGCTCTGCACTCCTCCATGTCAAATGTCTTCAATACTTTCTTTAGGTAATCACTCTGAGATAGAACTAGGGTAGAATTAGCTCTGTCTCGAATGATATCCATTCCTAGTATCCTCCTTGCGTGGCCCAAATCCTTCATTTCGAACTCAGTGCTTAACTGCTTCTTTAACTTCTGAATCTTACTCATATCCTTAGCTGCAATTAACATGTCATCCACATAGATCAGCAAGTAGACCATATCTTCCACAGTCGATCCCTTCATGTAAACACATGGGTCATACTCGCTTCTGCTGTAGTTTTGACTCATCATGAAGGTATCGAATCTGTGATTCCACTCCCTTGGAGATTGCTTAAGACCGTAGAGTGATTTCTTCAGTAGACACACTAAATCCTCCTTCCCTTTCTTCACATAACCTTCAGGCTGCTCCATGTAGATCCTCTCTTTTAGTGTCCCATGTAGAAAAGCTGTCTTTACATCAAGCTGTTCTAGCTCCAAGTCGTAGTTCACCACTGCAGATAAGAGAATGCGTATAGAGACATGTTTCACCACTGGTGCAAACACGTCATTATAGTCAATCCCTTCTATTTGCGCATATCCCTTAGCCACAAGTCTTCCCTTGTATCGTGGTGGTTCTACACCTGGGATTTCAGGTTTCAGTTTGTACAACCATTTGCACCCGATAACCTTCTGTCCCTTTGGTCTCTCCACCAAAACCCACGTACCATTCTTATCGAGAGAAATCATTTCTTCATCTGACGCTCCTATCCATAATCGCCAGTTCTTACTCCGTCTTGCCTCCTTGTAGTTCCTAGGCTCATCAATCTCCAAGTCTTCAGCACTTGACAGTGCATATGCTAGGAAGTCTGCGTCTTCAAACTTTGATGGAGGCTTGATAGTCCTTCTCTCTCTGTCCCTCGCTAGTAGATAGTTTCCCAAATCTTGAGTTTCCACTTCATTCTTGTCTGACTCTGCCCCTGTATCAAGTTCTGCTTCTGTGGTTTCTTGAGTCTGAACTACTCCTTCCTCATCCACTCCACCTGAACTTGAACTCTCTCCTTCAAACTCCACCAGCTCGTTACTGAATGTGACCTTCTTCTTTGCTTCCGTCGGTATTTGGCTCTTGTGAACTACTTCCTGCTCTTCCTCCTTCTTTACATCCTTAAAGAATCTTTCCTCATTGAACACAACATCTTTGCTGATGACGACCTTCTTTTCCTCTAGCAACCACACTCGATACCCCTTCGTTCCTTGTTCATAACCCAAGAAGATACCTCTGGCAGCTCTTGGACTTATCTTCTCTTTCACCTGATGCACATATGCTATGCACCCGAAACTTCTCAAGTGTCTGTACTCTGGATCACTTCCCATCCACTTTGCCTCTGGAACTTCAAACTGTATCGATGCGTTAGGTGACCTGTTGATCAGGTAGACTGCTGTTGACGCTGCTTCTGCCCAGTAGCTCCCATCTAACCCAGTCTCGTGAAGCATTGCCCTCACTTTATCCATTATCGTCCTGTTCATTCTCTCAGAGACTCCGTTCTGCTGAGGGGTGTATGGACATGTCCTGTGGCGCTTGATCCCTGATTCCCTGCACAATGTGTCCATCTTCCGATTACAGAACTCTAGACCGTTGTCCGTCCTTAGGCACTTGATGCGTTTTCCCGTCTGATTCTCCACCAACAGCTTCCATTCTGCAAAACAAGAGAAAACCTCATCTTTAGTTTTAAGAAAATATATCCAAACCTTCTTAGAGTAGTCATCAGTTAAGGTTAGGAAGTAATGAGCCCCTGATAAGCTCTCTGTTGTTGTTGGTGATCCCCAAAGATCAGTATGGATATACTCCAACACTTCTTTGGTGACGTGTTTCGTCTTTGGGAATCGTTGTCTGTGGGACTTTCCCATTGCGCAGGACTCGCAAAATCCCAGCTCCCCGATTTCTTCTTTCTTCACGTAGCCTCTTCGTGCTAGTGTCATCATCGATCTCTGGTTCATGTGTGCCAGCCGTGTATGCCATCTTCTGGTGAGATCCACAGTTTCCTTTGCAGAGTTCACTTCTGGTCTTCTGACGCTTCCTTGCAAGTAGTACAGACCATTAGTATACTTGCCCGATAGAACCTTCTTTTCTCCTCTGTAGAAGTGAATCATGTAGTCTTGTCCTCTGTAGTTGCATCCTGACTGCTCTAGTTGACCATAGGAGATTAGGTTCCTCCCCATCTCAGGAATGTATCTAACATTGCTGAGCGTTACAACTGAGCCGTCTTGGTTGTCTATCGTGATCTTCCCCATTCCTCGAACCATACAGTAAGTGTTATTCCCCATCATGACTTTGTTTCCATCGAACTCTTCGAACTCTGTTAGAAGCTCCTTCCTCGGTGTGATGTGGAATGTACATCCTGAATCAAGCACCCACTCCTCTTGTGATGCAGTTAGGCTCGCTATAAGCCCCATTGGTCCTGGTAGATTCGTCGCTACATTCGCTGAACTCTGAGGTTTGTTGTTGTTAGCAAATTTCTTCCTCTCGGGGCAGTCCCTCTTCCAGTGACTATCACTGCCACAAACCCAACATGTCTTGTCATTCTTTGAAGTGGCTTTCCCTCTAGACTTCGATCTAGAATTATGTCTTGACTTGTTGTGCCATGGTTTGCTTCCTCCTGCTTCCCCTCTAGTGTTTGATCTCCCTCTTGACTCAGTATAGAGCCCTTCTGAAGATCTTCCTTTTGTTGTTGTTCCCTTTAGCTTTAACTCTGCTTCCTTGGAGTAAGCAGCAGTGATTACTTCATTCACTGTTAAAGTATCTCTACCAGTTCCATACTGGAGCGTATGAACAAGAGGCTCATACGCTGATGGGAGACCAGATAGCAACTGAATAGCTTGGTCCTCATCTGAGATGTCAATCTTGATGCTCGCTAGGTCTGCCACTAGCTTTAGGAACTGATCAAAATTTTCCTCCATAGGTTTCTCATCTTCCATCTTGAAGCATGAGAATTTCTTCTTTAGGTAGATGCGGTTTGGGAGTGACTTCGTCTGATAATCCCTCTCCAATGCCTTCCACATTCCTATGGCTGTTGTTTCGTTCATGATCTTCCTCAAGATTACGTCGCTTAAGCTGATGCTGAACAAGCTTCGAACTCGTAAGTCCTTATCAGCTCTCTTTAGATCCTTCTTGACGTCTTCATCTTCAAGCTTCTTTCCTCCATCAGATGTGGACGTTTCCTCCTCTGGTTCCTCCTTCAAGACTGATAGTAAGCCCTGAATCTCGAGCTGCGCCAGCATCTTGAACTTCCAGAGTCCGAAGTCGCCTTTCCCATCGAACTTCTCTATCTCGAACTTCCCGCGTGTAGGATCCATCGCGGATCTGTTGATTCCTCTTGGCCTTAGTTACCTGCAGATAACAAAGGAAGCAATCAACAGCGAACCTTCCGATCACAATAGAACGCTAATCAATCGAGAATAGATGATAGGTTTTAGAGACTTCCTTTGTCGATTTCGATCTTGAGATGGATCGATCGATCTGTTCAGTAAATCCGTAGAACGTATCTCCCTGTAGAACTGGCTCGTTCTACAACCTCCCGATCCAGCCGAATCTTCTTCCCTTTAGCTCTAGCCTGAGCTCTGATACCAATTGTAGAAGATTTCGCTTGATGTTTGATCTCTTGACTCGACCTAACTCGTTACTAACACTCTTGATCTATCTATGTATTTGCAGGTTCACTCTCGAATGGCTAGATCGCGACTCCAATCACTCGTTTGTGTGCGGTTACAAAGAAGAATGCAAGAGATGATTAACGAAGAGAAGAGAAAGACGCAAGCAATTTTAGAGTTCCCCGTCAATGTCTGGGTACATCTCCTTCAGGATCGGGACCTGGTAATTCACTATTTCTTTGTGATGTGTTTATACAGCAGATCAGATCTCTCACTTGCTCTGTTAACAATGGTGATTGCAACAGAGCTCTCTCTCAAGAAGACGACTATCTCTCGAGGAAAGGTTGTTACATAACAACCTTTAATAATGGACTCAGCTTCAGGTAAGTCCAATACTTCTGGGCCTTGCTCAATTCACCGAAGCCCGCTTCCTGATCTTCTGTTATCTGTTTCAGTTTACAGTTGGGCCAGAGCCCAAAGCCTCAAGTCGAGACTGGATCACACACCAATTCCTCACAGCTCTTCACGTAGTCGGCCTGAGCCACCTGCGCGTCCCTCGCGTACTTGCTGAGCACTATGTTCGACCCCTTCAGTATCCTCGCCGTTAGACTCGACGGGTCGTCCCCGGAGATATCCGTCTCCGGCGGAACGAAAAGCTTGTCGAGCGGAATCTCCACAGGAGCATCATCTTCTAGGTCGGGGAGTGGTATGGGCTCGACCGTGGCGAGATTGGATTTGTGCGCCAACGAGAAGAGGGTCCTGGCTAGTGGCTTAGGGTTTGTGAGATTGAAATGGGGAGAAGAGAGGGAGAAAGAGGGTTTCGCTAAGAAGATGGACAGATGAAATCTCGGAAGCTGACCTGAAATCATATCTGATTGGTCTTGTTCGGTTCTTTTCTATCGATATGGTTGTACGTGCAGCCTTTTCTCTCTAGATTCTGGGAGCAGCCATGGATGTTCAAGGAGGGAGCTTATGTTATGTTGCTGATGGAGTGAGTGAGAAGAAGATTTTAGAGGAGGCGCAGACTGGAGAAAATATAATATCCGCAGCAAAACGCATCGTTTTGGTGGTGGTATCTGGATGAGGACTTTCCATTTTTACAATTCAGCCACTCTATTTCTAAGATTGTATCAACTTTTCAACTATTTCTTTGGTTTACCACATAGTTTTATTCACTACAATAATAACAACTTAATTTTCTACACTACATTCTAAAAGTTTCAACTATTATATCTGTGGACTGATGAATTTTTTTCCTTATTAAATTTTTTTTTTATAAAGTTATCTGACGAAAACTCTTCAACATTATTCTTCTTTAGAATAAATCAAAAATAAAATGGTAAACCGATCAATTAATAAAAAAAAATAAAAGTAAGAAAAATGTATAGCAAATTGTTTTTTTTGGCATCCTCTCCCATCTCTCTTCCCACACATGAGGAACAAGACCAGTGAACCATCATCTCACCCAAATTTAGCAGCTCCAGCTTCTGATCTTAATGGATTTTTTTTTTGTTCGGCGCTTTTTTTATCCATGCTCCGTCGAATTTCAAGGTATAAAATATTCACTGTATTTGAACCGTAACCATATTAGCCATATCTTCTTGAGCCGCTTCGCAGCGTTGTTTTTCACCGTCTCAACTTTCAGGGTAACTCATGCTCGTTTTTCTCGATCAGTGTCGTTTTAATGTTATCTTAAGCTAAAAATCAGCTATCAATTTTATGATTTGATCATCTCTTTTAACGGGTGATTAATCATGTGTAGTCGATTGGTTATAATCATGTGGAAAAATTGTTAAAATGTGAAGTTTTGGATTTTAGGAACTATACCGAAATCTAATTAATTATAGAATCAGTGAGAATTCATAAGTGAAGGATTAAAGTCGATGCTCTGCAAGACTGTGAATATGGAGTCGAGTGAACAGGACGGGTTGTCACATAATTGGTAATGGAGTGGTACTTTATTATCCTTAAGACTTGGAACTTTCAGCTTCAGTTACACGCTGTTAGAGCAACGTTATGCAAGAACGTTTTCGAGTCTTTAAAATAACAAAAAAGCAAAGGACGCAGGAAAAACAAGAAGGACAACAGTGCATGACGATGAAGGAAGGACGTTCCTTGTTTAAGAACTTTTTCTCCTTAGTCCCCTTGGTTTCTGTGATTTGTGGTCTTCTTCCCGATGAAGGACGCAGGAAGGACCTTGCGATAACCTTGCTCTTACAAACCATATAATTTCAACAAGTCATCTCGAATGAGACTCAATAAATGAAATAAAAAGGTTATGGGTTTCATTTCTTATGTTTACAAAAATGAAGGTTACGTTTGTAAATTTAGTTTTTTGCGTTTTAAAACTTTTAATATTCTCTCCTTACGATTTCTTTATCTCCATTGTCGAAACTTGTGGGGAAGAGAGGGAGAGGAGAGAGGGGGAAACCCTAGATTCGATCTGGTTCGCTTCTCGAATCGAAGGCGATGGTGTTCTACTTCAAGGCACGGCCAGATGCTGGGGACTACACCATCTTCATGGGGCTCGATAAGTTCGAGAACGAGGAGCTCATCAAGTACGGCTTCCCCGAAGACGTCTGGTAACCGATGATAATATATTCTTTTATTTATTTTCAGAATCATCGATTGTTCTCGTGTCGTTAATAAATAGTTGGTTTGATCGAATATCCGAATTTGATCCCTTTTGTTTATGGTCAGATGTGTCATACATAATGATCTATATATTGTAAAATTGATATATGTGTCATTTGGGGAATATTGTGATGCAGGTTTCACGTTGATAAAATGTCGTCAGCTCACGTTTACTTGAGGCTTCACAAAGGCCAAGGCTTTGATGACATAAGCGAAGGTGTGCTGGAGGATTGTGCTCAGCTTGTGAAAGCTAATTCCATTCAAGGTAAAACCTTGAAGCCTTTTTCTACTTGTCGTTGAACTTAACATTTACATAAACCATAGGTCTTGGAGTATCTGTTTGTTGTTCCCATTTCTCGGTTTTAGAAGGGTGTATTATAGGTTACAATACTGTTTTCTTGTCGACTGGGATTATGTACCAGGCAACAAGGTCAACAACGTTGATGTTGTGTACACTCCGTGGTCCAACTTGAAGAAGACTGCCTCCATGGATGTTGGTCAAGTTGGCTTCCACAATTCAAAGATGGTAAGCTTCTTCATCTCTCTCTTCAAAAAAAAAAAATAGGTGATTGTGCGTACAAGAAAACAGGTTAAGCGTGGTTGATGACTGCTAAATGATATTGGTGTTTTCTTTAAGGTTCGGACTATCAGAGTGGAGAAGCGAGCCAATGAGATAATTAACAGGTTGAACAAAACGAAAGTTGAGAGAACCCCTGATCTCAGAGGTAAGTTCTTTGATTTATTGTGTGGGCTCTTCCTCAAATTTCAGTATGCATACATCGTTCTCCTTCTTACAAATCTTCTAGCATATAAAATGACGATAGCTTTTTCAGCTAGTGTAACCTCAAAAATTTATTAAATTGTATGGTTGTTTTATGATGAAAGCCGAGAGAGAAGCAGTGAATGCTGCGGAAAGAGCTGAGAGGAAACAACACCTGAGGGAGAAGGTCAGTTTCTGTTCTGGTCATTGTCATTTTCTTAATATGTTGAAAGTATATACTACTTAGGAACTGGACTCAAATCCTCGTTGTTTATGTTGGGTATTGCAGAAGAAACGTGAAGATATTGAGAGGCTTGAGAAGGAGAGGCAAGCAGATATGAGGAGTTACAAGGGGTTAATGGTAACTGACAAAATGACGTCCAACAAAGACATTGCTTCAAGCAACAAGTCTATTCAAGAACTCGAAGATGATTTCATGTAAGAAATGCGGAAGAAAAAACCCCCAAGTTGGTAAACATTCTTGTGGTGGTGCTGTCCTTCAAAGAAGGTTTATCATGTTGTTCTACTAGTCTTGGATATAATGATGATTGATTTCATCTTTTGTTTCAAAGTCTTTGATGAACCTAAACCCTTAGTTTTGTTCTTAGTCTCTCTCTCTCCAGTCCAATGAAATGTTTCAGAGGATTGAATCTGAGTTGGGAGAGAAAACAGAGAGCATTATATGATATATGATGTATAACACAGGCGAGCCAGTGATCTGGTGCGATCATGGTTTACTCTTATCTTACTGTGTTTGTGGAAAATCATTTTACCATTTTACTAAGAATCCGAAAATTCCTCGAGTTTTTTTTTGTTCAACATTAACGCTTGCATCTTTTTTCTGAACATTTGCATTCGCTTTTCATATTAATTTTGGTTTTGGATTAGTTTTAAAATTAACGACAAATTAGTTTTAAGCAACGATGTCCAAAATAATATACTCAATCCACACCATTCTTTTTACATAAGGCAGCTATTTTCTCAAATTTGTTTTGAAATTTTAAAATATTAGTAAGATTAGTCGGCTATCAGCCAGAGTTAGTCCCATGATTTAAAACAATTTAAGAAGGTGGCCCCAACAATCAAGTAAGTCCCAACAAATCTGTAGAAAATCAATGGGTATATAATTAAATATCGGGGTAAAATTCGAAATAAAGGGAAAAAGAAAGGGGGAACAAAGAAGAGAAACAAATAATGACAAGCCCGCTGAGTACTTTGAAAAAGATAGGAGACACCTGGTCAATAATATTTAAAATGAACGGCTGAGATTCATTTAGATCATACAGATTTGATTGGAAAAGAAAGAAACAAAACGTTTAATTGAGTGTGTGGTAGGGTTTGTGGGAAAAAAAGTAATTCGAACATCCAGCTATCTTTTGAAATAGCTCTGCCGACCGTTTAGATTTCTTTCTTTCTTCCAATTCAAACATTATTTTTTTTTCAATTTGTCTGAGCTGACAGTAACCAATCTGAGATTCGGACTATTTACGCTTCGAGATCCGATCAAACTGTGGAGTGAGTTATCTGACTTGAAGATTAGAGAGAGATCCGATCCTGAGCTGTTGGTCTGACTAATCCTTCATAGAAAGGGTATATCTCTTAATGGAAAGTGAGTGTACAACAACGAGCTCAACCCCTCCTCCTCCTCAGGGGATTACTCATGAAGGGAACCCCAAATCGCGTCAAGGGTATTATTATGCTTCACTCTTCTTTTTTTTTTATTATCATATCTCTCTCTCGCTATTTATGAATCGTTAACTTGCCACAATACACTAGCAATAAGGTGAAGAAATAGTAGTATTCATGTCATCTAGAATTGAATTGCATAAACAGTCTGTGTTGATCTGAACCAGGAGGACTAGTGGCCCTGCACGACGTTCTACTCGAGGTCAATGGACTGCCGAGGAGGTGACCAATTCTATGTTTCATTTATCTTTTCTTTACAACCTTTTTTTCTTCGAAATGGTTAAACCAGCTCTGTTCTTTACGCTTAAGTGCATTTGCTTTGATCCATACATGTATTGCACTAAATCAGAGATACACAAGAACTGAACATTTACATGTAACCATATATATATTTTGCAGGATGAGATTTTGACAAAAGCTGTCCATAGTTTTAAAGGGAAAAATTGGAAGAAGATCGGTAAAAACAAAATTCACTACTTGCCTCTCTCCTCTCTCGCCTTCTTGTCTATTTCAGTGTCTAACTCTTTTTGTCTGATCTTTTCTTTTCTTCACTTCCAGCTGAATTTTTCAAGGACCGAACTGATGTCCAGTGCCTCCACAGGTGGCAGAAGGTCCTTAATCCTGAACTTGTTAAAG
The DNA here is from genome assembly GCA_019706035.1 of Raphanus raphanistrum subsp. raphanistrum. Taxonomy (NCBI): domain Eukaryota; kingdom Viridiplantae; phylum Streptophyta; class Magnoliopsida; order Brassicales; family Brassicaceae; genus Raphanus; species Raphanus raphanistrum. Next base: position 23,217,341 of record CM033986.1, read on the forward strand.
GGCCATGGACTAAGGAGGTGTGTGACATCACCTTTCCTTCCTTCCACTACTTTTTTTTTATATATGCATCTTGCGGACTGTTAACTTCTCTCATTTGGGTGGGTGGGTGTGTGTGTAGGAAGATGAAATGATCGTTCAGTTAATCCAAAAATATGGTCCCAAGAAGTGGTCCACTATTGCTCGTTTTTTGCCTGGCCGTATTGGAAAGCAATGTCGAGAGAGGTAATGCTTAATACACATTTACATCTCTCTGTCTCACTTAGCACTTGAACGCTTTCATCCTCTTTACTAGACTATTTTGCATCAAGTGTATAAGCATTCACAAAGATATTGTAATTGATACAGGTGGCACAATCACCTCAATCCTGCCATTAACAAAGAAGCTTGGACTCAAGAAGAAGAGCTGGTTCTCATTCGTGCTCATCAAATATACGGTAATAGATGGGCTGAGTTAACAAAGTTCTTGCCTGGAAGGTACACTACTATTTACTCTCATCTGGAACCTGGAATTTAAAAAATACATATTTATTGCTATTCCTTTGATTTGTTCTTAGCAACATGCATACTCATCGTTGCATATGTTATCAAACAGGTCGGATAATGGGATTAAAAACCACTGGCACAGCGCAGTTAAGAAGAAACTCGATTCATATATGTCCTCTGGCCTTCTGGATCAGTACCAAGCCATGCCTCTAGCTCCTTATGATAGAAGTTCCGCGTTACAGTCTGCTTTTATGCAGAGTGCTATGGATGGTAGTGGCTGCGTAAGTGGACAGGCAGAGCAAGACATAGAAAACTGTCAGATTTCAAGCATGGCAGGCTGCTCTATGTCTGCAAGAGACTATCAAAATGGAATAATGAATGTGAATGAGGGAGCCGCATATCGTTCAGATCAGTATTATTATCCGGAACTGGAAGATATCTCAGTCTCCATCTCAGAAGGCTCTTATGAGATGGAGGACTGTTCACAGTTTAGTGTCTCGGCTTCTACGAGCCAGGATTACCAATTTGACTTTCAGGAACTGTCGGATATTTCACTGGAGATGAGCCATGATATGTCAGAGTTACCGATACCATACACCAGGGAGAGGAAGGAATCATCTCTAGGGGCTCCAAACTCCATATCAAGTGTAGATGTGGCTACTTACACCAACCGAGGAAACGTTCAGACACCCGAAACTGAATGTTGCAGAGTCCTTTTCCTTGATCAAGAGAGTGAAGGGCTCAGTGTTTCTAGATCTTCAACCCAAGAGCCAAACAAGGAAGACTATCAAGATCCTGTTATGTGTACATCATCAACTTCAGAAGTTACAAAATCTCCTATGAAGAGCTCTTCTTCAACGTCTATTGCAACACCTGCCTCAGGCAAGGAAACTCTTCGGCCGGCTCCCTTAATCATAACACCCGAAAAGTATTCCAAGAAGACATCCGGATTGATGTGTCATCCTTTCGAGGCAGAACCAGACCGCGGAGCAAACGAAAACGGTAGCTTCATATGCATCAATGATCCTTCAAGCTCTACATGTGTTGGTGAAAGGCCTAATAACACCAGCGAAGAAGATGAATCTTATCATCTGAACGATTCCAAAAAGCTGGTTCCAGTGAACGATTTTGCTTCTCTGGCAGAAGTTAAGCCACACTCTCTTCCCAAGCATGAAACAAACATGTCAAGCGAGCAGCATCACGAGGATGTGGGAGCATCATCGTCAAGTCTATGTTTCCCAAGCCTGGACCTACCTGCTTTCAACGACCCCCTGCATGATTATAGCCCTCTTGGCATACGCAAGCTACTGATGTCCAGCATGGCGTGCATCAGCCCCCTTAGACTGTGGGAGTCTCCCACTGGGAAAAAGACGTTGGCTGGTGCAAAGTCGATCCTGAGGAAACGCACCCGTGACCTGCTGACACCGCTATCTGAGAAGAGAAGTGATAAAAAGCTTGAAACTGATATAGCAGCTAGTCTGGCAAAGGATTTTTCACGCCTAGATGTGATGTTTGATGAGAGTGAGAGTCGAGAATCTATCTCTGGAACTAGCGCTGGTGCCAATCTTGGTGATAAAGAGAACCACTTTCAAATATTAAATGGAGGAGGAGAAGAGAACTTGAGGGGTGAGCATACTTCTCTAGTTAGTCACAGAATGCCAGAAGAAACCATGGATGTCAGTAACTCACTTGTAAAACAACAACAGCAAACTTGCTTGGAGGCAAATGTTCAACGTGTAAGTGTCTCGTCTTTCCTTTTAAGCATCTGAACATCTGCTGAGTTATCTATTTTTGAAACTTTGCAGTTAGCTTAGTTGTGAATCTGATAACATGACATGGTCATCTAGTCATAGGAATCATCATTTGTTTTGTATGCACTATTACTACCTTCAAGTTATGACCAGTGAACGGATAAAATCTTATGCAGGCTGAAAGTTTCTCCGGTGTTCTTTCTGAGAGCAATACCAACAAGCAAGTTCTGTCTCCTCCTGGTCAATCAGAAGCCAAAGCAGTAAAGGCACAAGTTTCAACACCAAGAAATCATTTGCAGAGAAGTCTCATGGCTACTTGTAACAAAGAACAACATTCTTCTGCATATCTTTGTTTGGTCGTTAACTCGCCTTCTCGAGCGAGAAACACCGAGGGTCATCTTGCTAATAACGAGACAAACAATGAGAACTTCAGCATGTACATCTATGACCGCAACCTTAACTATATATTTTTTTGTGTGTGTTTATATTCTTGCTACAATGATTTTGCTTCTCCTCCATTTACAGATTCTGTGGAACTCCATTCAGGAGAGGTCTTGAATCTCCCTCAGCCTGGAAATCACCGTTCTACGTAAACTCTCTCTTGCCAAGCCCAAGGTTTGACACAGACATAACTATCGAGGTACTTCAATGTCAAATTCTTTTAGCCCGTATATATATATATAGACATAACTTTCTAAGGCAATTTGTGCTTATTTTCCAGGATATGGGCTACATTTTCAGTCCGGGGGAGAGCATAGGGATGTTGACACAGAGACATGAGCATACAAGTGGATTCGCAGCATTCAATGCAATGGATATTTCACTTTCCCCAAGTACTGATGATGCAAGGAAGATGAAGGACTTGAATAAAGAGAATAATGATCCTCTAATGGTAAATATATACTCTGCCAATCATTCACTCTAAGTTGAAGATTTTGAAATATGGTTCAAGAAACTTTACTTTGGGTTTTCAACATTTTGCATCTTTATAGGCGGAGGGTAGAGTGCTGGACTTCAACGACTGCGAGTCTCCCACCAAGTAACAGAAGAAGTCTCATCCTACCTATGGGGATGTAGGTAAGAAGGCTTGAATCTCCACCTCAATACATAATATTCAATGCACATACATGATCATGTACAAACATGTATGTGCAACTTTTATAAACAGAGCTTGCCCCTGCTTGGATCTAATTCTCTCTTCTTCTTTTTTCTTTCTAGTGAATCAACTTTGAATTTACATTCTGTGTTCAATATAGTATATATATACATCACTCATATTGCTTGCGTATTGTACTACACGTTATATATATATACTTGGGAAAGGAACTTAGACAGTGCATCTTGGAGTAAATATCAACTTTGTGTTACTAAAACAAGTTAGGTCTGGTAGTAAAGGGGTTGCGGCCGAAACTTTCGCCGCCAGAGTTCGATGCATTACAATGTTTTGGTTCTCGGAGAAGAAGTTAAAACACTTTTTGTTTAAAAAAGAAATACCAACTTGTTACATACTCTTGTTGTAATATAAAGAGTTTTTTTTTTCTTTTTGGAATTCCAGCGAAGCTATACAAGGCTACAACCCTATGAGCTCAATTCTTCCATGAATTGTATTCTACTCCGAAGCTTATACCTCATTGTGTGACCAGTAATCTGAAAAAACACTGAACAAGAGAACTACTGTACTACTGTAACTGTCGTTAGGGCCGGCTCAATGCAGATAGGGGCCCTGGGCAAACTTTTTATTTTTCTTTGAATAAGGGCCCTTGAACAAAAAATGTCTAAGCTACATTTTTTTAAAATGTATATATTATTTAAGAAAATAATCTAAGAATACTTTTAAGCTAACTCACTAGCTATTTTATTTGTTTTACATTATAATAGTCGTATAACACTATCCAAATTTAAACTTAATCAAATTCTTGCATGTCAACAAAAAAAAAAAGAAGATTTGACGTGGATCTTGGGGCGGTTTCACTGACCGTCTCATATGTTAAGCCGACACTGACTGCTGTTTTAAAACCTTTTAACGTTGCTAACTATTAGTAAAAAGAAAAGTATTTTTAACAATCAAAAATTTTATTCTTTCTTTTTTTCTGATTTGTTCCAGATTTATTATCTTTTTTGTTGTTGTAATGAATTGAGAATTATTTTTTTTCTAAATACAACGATATCTAATTCCACTTTTCATCAATTTTTCCTTTTACCATTATTAACAAATTAGTCTGTTTTGAGTTGTTTTTGTATGATTTTACCGATTATAACATATTCAAAGTTATTTCATACTAGGTGTTTTTGCACAATATGATGAATATAAATTTTAAAGTCTAAATTATCTTTAAATATTTTTTTATTATTTTTACATTTTGTTAATTAAATTATGTGTTAAAATTAAGATAAAATAAATATATTTAAAATTTATATTTAATAATATATATGTATATATTTATTATCTTGAAAATAAATTTTATCTATTTTTGATTAAAATATACTAAATCAAATTTTATCAAATTAAGAGAAATTTTGTTAGGTATATAATTGTCAAAACGTAAAACTAAATGATATTTCTAAAATTTGTAGATATTAAAAGAAACTAATAGTATTATATGTTTAGACATTTACATTTAAAAAACAGCATAAAAATTGTTTTAGTAATAAAGTTATAAAATTATATTATAAGAAATATAGCTAAATAATATTTCAAAATCTTAAAATATTATTATGTTTTCATATTCTAAAAAATATCAAAAATATAAGTTAACTTCAATATGTCATGTCATCATTTTTTCTTTTAAATCAATGTGGTGATGACATATGATAAATAATTCGTTAAATAGTGTATATAGGGGATGAATTTTAATTCAAAGACTAAAAATAGACAAAATAGTTTTGACTTATTTTTTTTGACTTAATGTTACAGTTTATGTAATATTTAAATTCTTTTTTTCTAACCACATAAGCTCTATTAACTTAAGCTTTATATATAAATACGACCGTTCCTACATTACGAAGGCTATCTTTGCAGAAGCCAGAAAATTATTGATACTGAAACAATGTGCGTTTGGGTTACACTCACCTAAAATTACTTTACTTTAACTACAGGACTCACTCTAACTAAGTCCATCGAAACATTTCAGTTACAAAAAAAAAATACCCATCAAAACATTTCTATAAAAAGATTGCCTTCAAAAATCTAATCAGATACGTATTAGCTACACTCTGCTACAGAACAAATTTGTTTTTTCTGTATTAATTTACCAATGCTAGCCTGTAGGTGTTCGACTTAATATTGTCTCCTGATTTTTTTTTCCTTCAAATGTTACTAGCTAAGACATCGAGTAGAAAGACCAAAACAAAAGTATGGATAGTTTTCTAATTCGCATGTATGGCTTTGTATAATTTTTGGTTCGAAGTCCAAACTTAGTCATTTATTTAGGTCAGTGCGCCTTGCATTTTAAACTGCATCGACCAATATAATTCGGACTCAAGTATGTATCGATGCTGTGCATGCAGTAACGTTATAGAGTAATTTTATAACATGTTATTGTTTAGTGATTATATACATCACATATAATTTAAACGGTAAAACAATCTTTTTATAATAATAAAAAATTCTTGCAAATAAAGTTTACATTCAGTCATATAATGTAGTCTCTACAATTAATCATAATTTCAATTAACCAGCTAAGTTGTTGTAGTTAGTTGTTTTTCGTTTGTTTCTTAATTAGACCGATTATTCAGAACCTAAGATTCCTTCTTCCTAGTCAGTATAGTCACCTACTTGAAGCAAACAGGTCGACCCTAATTAAGTTGGATATTAACTCTCTCGTCCCAATTCATGGTTGGTTTGTTATCATTGTAGATGCATGGAGAACAATTTTGGATAATCATGAGTTATGAATAAAACTTAAGCACTATAGTTTGTACCATTGACGTTACGGTAAGTACTAAGAATACAAATTAAATATTATAGTAATGATCGAATATGTAATCGTGATATTGAGGATACAAACACACGAGGATAATATTCCAGATATTTGAAGCTTGATTTATTTGGTCTAGAAGAAATGTTTGGTTGGTTGAAGATATAGGTGTAATTTCACTTTAAAAATTACCCAGAAACTTAAGAGTGCTATGTAAAGTCTGATTGGTTTCTGCTGCAACTTTAGGTATTTTGCTGTAGAATATGATATGTAGGTTTTTGTGTTATATCTCTAGATTTTTTTTTTCTGTAGAATCTAAATTGTAGGTTTTGTATTGTAGATTTATATTTTAATGTATAATTTCAGCTATAGTTTTTGTAATATAATTATAAAAAAATGATTATGATTTTTTTCTAAAACAACTGTTATGTGTAGTTGACTAAATATTAAGTGTTGATTCAAAACTAAAACCAAATTTATAAAATTAATATAAATTATTATTGTATTATTATAAAAGGTTTATTGTGAAAATATATAATTCACATATGATATATAGGCACTAAATGTAAAACTAATATTTATATTTATATTTATATTTATATGTTATACATAATCTTTTACATAATAATTATAATATCCTAATATTTTATATACATATATTGTAAATATATTATTATACTTTAAATATATATTTAGTAGAGAGATGAAGCAATATATTTATTAAAAGAAAGAAAACATATTCTCAAAGCACTTAAACTCGTGCTCTAGGAAAATTGCTATGTAAAATCGTATATTTGTAGAAAAGGTTTATTATGATTGTAGGTTTTAGTAAATAAATAACAGTTTGATAGCTTTAATTTTAGTTTTGTGGAAAGAAATGAGACTGTCAACAGTATCCAGAGCTCTCTCCAATCACCTCCGTGCAGTTTTCGTAGTAAAAGAGTAAATACTGCATCAAAAATTCAGGCTGGATCACTAACGTGTTTTCATATATAACAAATACATCACAATTTTCAAACCCTAATTAATCTCGTCAAAAAAGAGAAGTTGATATATATGTACGTCACTGTGAAGAAAAGGAGATTATATATTTCCTTTTTTTGTCTACCGATTATATATATACTTCCTTAAATAGACTAAAGCAATACACCTAAATTGATATATATGTACGTCACTGTGAAGAAAAAGAGATTATATATTTCCTTTTTTTGTCTACCGATTATATATATACACTTCCTTAAATAGACTAAAGCAATACACCTAAATTTCTACGGAAAGGATATTATTATCAAACCCCGATTAAAGGTGATAATAACTAGGCAAGACAGATAAAAAAAAATATCGGAGAAAGAATTATATAAAAATGCAGTATAACAAGGAGAGAAAGTTTATTTTATCTTTGGGTTTTGTAGTTCAGTTTTTCACTTTTCTATCGTGTTGTAGCCAGTGTCAAAACATAAAATGCGTTGTCAAATACAAAAACAAACGGGTTCAAATTTAATAACTCTATAAACTATAAAGAGAAAATATAAATTTATGGGGTGTCAATTGAACCCCTTGGTTGCATGTAGGTCCGCCACTGGTTGTAGCAGCGATTTGTTTAGCCAGTTGGTTGTGTATCACGTAGTGTAAATAATGTATCTTTGTCTGTAGAGAAATTAATTAATTATGATTATGATTTTATTAAAAAACTTGTTTGAGCAAGAAAAATAGAGACAAATGTGTCTTCTTGTGAGCTTTATTTTCATTTAGTGAAATCCATCAAAGAAAATGAAATGTTTTTTTTTTGACATCAAAAGCAAAACACTTTAAAACTAGTTGATTACTTCTTGGCCAGCGTAAACATATAGCCAACTTGGTGCAAAACAGTCGACGAGAAAAGTTCTGAATACACGTGATCTTCCACCTTTAGTAAAGAAGTCGGTATAGACATTCAACGATTTTGGGATATATACTATAGAAAAGTGTATAAAATCAGAAAATGAGGGTTTAATCTCATCCGATTCAGATGGTATTGCCAGTAGTGGCCCTGAGTACATGCCATGAAAACATGTGTTTCCGGTCATTTTAAACTATGTATTATTTCGACCTTCAATTTCTTAAAATCTTTGATAGCTAAGTTGGTTTAGACGCAGTTTTAATATGTTAAAGGTTTTAGGTTCGAAGTGTCTTGATTACATTCTTAGCTTTTATATTTTGTTGTTTTTAATAATAGATCTAAAATATATTTTTTGTTTCCAGCCCTTAATTTTTTCGGATCGGGCCTGGGTATTGCCGGCTAGTCTTCTTCCTCTTTTAACAACTTTACCCCAGTTATTCACGGTCAGACTCAAACCGCATCTCTCTATTTCTACTATTTACTTTTTTAGAAAATAAGTCTATCGTATCTCTATACATGTCAATTAATAAAGATAAATAGTAAAATATCATGTATAAACACGCGTTTACACATTAGTTTAAAAAGATCAAAGAATAAATTGTCACAATTTTTCTTTGAAACACCAATTAACTGTCACAATTAATCCATGATTTTTTTGTTGGATTTTAACGAAACATTTGCAAGAAGACAATTCTGTTAAATTTCTTTATGAGCTAGCTAATTAATAAACATTTACAGTATAACACATGTAGAATTAGTTTCTCATATATTTATTAGTAATGAGATTGACATATCTTTATATACAAAATAAAATAAAAGAAAACGAAACGAAACTTTTTATGTGAACCAAATCTTTGTGATCTTTACTGTGGTAAATTTGAGAAAATGCGAAGAAAGATTTTAGGGTTTATATCGACGAAATTGGCTCATCTAGGTTAAATATTATTATGGTTTTAGGGCTTTTTATTTTTCGCTCTTGTCACTCTTTTCTACACTCTCTCTCCTTACACGTGAATACACCTTCCAATCTCCGGTCTTCACGTGTCGACACATCACGCGCCTAGGGTTTTTTTTGTACAACCAATGTTGTGACCAGAATCGCAGATTAGTCTACGTGGAGGTTTCTAATTGGGTTATAGTTCTCATCCTATCAAACAGAAACGTAGTCATGATATTATATTTTTTTCTAAAGTAGGTGAGTTGGGTTTCCTTTTAAGAAAGCAACGAAATCTTATAAAATAATTAGTTTATATTTTTATTCAATATTTGGATACACCTTAATAAAGCTATTTATATTAATGCTGAGATTTTTTCCACTAAAAGTAAGAAATATTACACAAATAGAAATATATCTTTCCCTTTTAATACAATAAAATAACGTGCACACAGTATATAGAATAGCACGTCAACGTACTAATAGAAATACGAAGACCAGATGGTGAATGGCAGTGCCATATGTTCAACAGATGAGCTGTTTTTGGCCAAGAAAATGAGAAATTTTATATCAACGATAATTATTTTTGTTGGAAAAAACTTTCATTCTGACCCAGAAACCCTTCATTTCAAAGATAAGAAGAGAGCCACCACATATTCTCTATCTCTTTCTCAAGAGTCTCTCTATATAAGCCAAAGAAGAAAAGGTCTCCCTTTCCCCTCTCGCTCTCTCTCTCTCTCTCTCTCTCTCTCTCTCTCTCGTTTCGCTAGCAAACGTTGTCCTAGGGTTTCTCGAAAACGGCACTCAAATTCTACTCATCTCCCAAAACAAATCAGTCCTTAAAACTTTCAATCTTCCAAAACGTTTTTTCTGCTTAAGATCTATAGCTTGAATCTCGCATCGATCTTTTCCTCGCGCTCTCTGGTTGGATTTCCACCAGGTTCGTGTTTTCCGACATAGATCTACGATTCCTTGGATATATGTTCATGTTTCGGATCTTGTGGGATAGATCTAGCTTGACTCATAGCTGACTTCGTGTTGTTTTTTTCATTTAGGCCTCTTTACTGTTTGTTAACACGTCCCTTAACTCGTTGTTCTTATTTGGTTTTGTTTTTTTCTTGTCTTTACGTACGGACTATTAGCGTGCGTATAGATCTGACCCGTATTTGGTGGGTCTTCGTTTATCTTTGTTTTCTTTTGTATGATCGTTTATCTTTCTTAATCATATGCATGCGGTTAATCTTAAGTGTATTATCATCTGTTACTGTGTTCTAATGGAGTAATTGATCTATACTTTTTTGTCAAAAAAAAATAATTGATATAAACCCTAAATTACTCAGATCTAATTTATATTGACCCGTGTTAGAGTTTGTGATTTGGACTATATTGAAATGGGTCCGTTATAATACTTTTCTTTTCCTGTTTATGTAGATAATGTTTACGACTTTGGGGGGGATTCTCTAGTATGTAAACCCTAATTTCATTTTGATGTTCAAATACATGTTATGTTGAATGTTAAATGTTAATTAAATGTTCTCTTGACCAAAAAAAAATTAAAATGTTTACTGTCTAAAATTCACACGAATTATTTTATTTGTTTAATGAAATGGAACGTTAACAAAGAAATTCGTTCTTGATTTTATGTAGACCTTAAGGTTTTAAATTTTATTTCCATGGAACTGTAAAGGTGACTGGATGTTGGTTATGAATGTTATTTCATGTGGATATTCATGGAATATGGTTGAACTTGAACATGGTGGTGTAAATTCATATTGCTTCTTTAACTAATTAGAGTTATATTGGGTGTCATATATATGTGAAGTAAAGATTTTTGAAGCATTATCTCTTTTTGAGCAATAACAGTTTGATCATCATTGTATATATAATTCTTTTCATTTGTGATGCTAATAAATATTATCATGCATTTTTGCAGCTCTAATTGAGGAGAGATCATATAATGGTGGAAGTTATAATCACCATTAAGACAAAATCTTTTTCAAAGCAAACCAATGGGTTTCCTCCACTAAGGTCGACTCAATCGTCATAGATCTCACAGACGCTAACAACGAGCCTAGCAGGGTAGCATGTGATGGTTTCTCCCTATGGTGAGCCGATATTGAACTTATATTTTCAACTTTCCTTGGTACTGTGTGGTTATGTTTCCATTTACTTTGGTAATTAGTGGATATATATGATGTGGCCACTTTAAATTCATATATATATATCAAGGTACACGATGAAATGACATGAATATATCGAGTTTTTCTTCTTTATTAATGCAGTGGCTTAATTGCCAAAGAGAGAGACGGTAATCCTAAAAAATATTGGCCGTTTTCAATGGAGAGTGCTAGCTTGGTAGACCCACACGTACAAAGCGATTCTCTCCCTCCTTCATCTTTTCTCAAATGGTTGCCTAGGTTGAGCCGCACCAGAAATATCGATGCTGATGGGACAAATGGTATATTAAAAACTCATTTGGTTTTATATATGTTCTATACTATTACTAGCTGGATGAGTTTGTTTAAACTTATGGACGTGAATGATTGCTTTTTAGATTCTGGACTGCCTTCAGATTCCAGAAGTATAATTAGCACGAACGGGCTAAATGGCAGCTCTTCGATTATCCCCAGTCAAAGCGAACTGAATTCACCAATTGCCATTGACCAGGAGAGAGAAATGGTTACTGATATTGCAGGTATGCATCTGTGTTGAATTGATATCAAACTAACATGTCACTTTAGCTTTTACAAACAATCATATTTATTAAAGAAACTAGGTTGGGTAACCCTAGATAGTAGATACTTATCAGAAATTATCCTTAAATAAATTGGAAAGTATACGCATATTTCTTAATACAATAAAAATATAACAATTTGATATTTATGGATACGTTATCTGCTATTTTTAATACTATAATAATCAACATATAATATATTTTTATAGAAAAAATAGAGCTGTCTGATGTAGCTCCGATATCTAAAAACACATTTCCAGTTTTTATATAGATATTTTTTTAGTATTTTTACATCAATAATGTTTTGGGAAACAAGGCATCGATAAAAATAGTAAAGATATTAATATATTTGAGTTTAGTATTAAAAATATGTTGCATATCCGTTTAAACCAAGTAGTTAAGTTATTTAAATTCGGTATTTGCAACTTTTCGAGTATTTATGTGCATCCCTTACGAATATGTTGGGGACAGCATGTCATCATAAAACGCATCGTGAACTTCATAAAATCATTTTCCATATGCTCGGTCATGGAAGACACGACTCACATCAATATAAATAACTACTTTGCTATCATTAAAGAATCTGCAAAAAGCATAAAACTTAAATAATTTTAGATATTTAATCAGATCAATGTTATAACGAGACCATGTATAACTAATATCAAGCTGACGTGTCCCTTAAATCAATCGTATTTATACAATAGTAGATTGACTAACCCTAGATCCTTATAGGAAAATATCCTTATCTAAATTAGAAACAATTCACATATTATAAATAGAATAGGAAATATAACAACATGAATATATTCTTCAGTAATCTGCTTGTTTTAGTTTCATAACTTAAAACAGTCATAATCATTTCGTATTATCATTTTCTCTTGCAGGCAATGATGTTGTGGTGAATGGAGATTTAAACTGCGAAAGATCCCAGAACGAAGACCAGAGAGGTATAATTTCTTTCTCTGGTCTAGCAAATTAAAGTGTGAAATGAAAAAAGAAAAGAAAATCATTTGGTATGATCATTTTCTCTGGCAGACGATGCTGTTGTTGGGAATGAGGATGTAAACTGCCAAAGATCTCAGGATGATTTGAGAGGTAAAGTTTTATCTGGTCTAGAAAACTAAAGTATCCAGATGAAAAAAAAAATTCATTTCGTTTTAAACATTTTCTCATGCAGGTAATGCTGTTGCGGAGAATGAAGATGTAAACTGCGAAATATCTCAGCAGAATGATCAGACAGGTATAAGTTTTATCTGGTCTAGAAAATTAAAGTATGCAAATGAAAAAAAAAAAGAAGAGGTAATCATTTTGGTTTTATCATTTTCTCTTGCAGTTAATGCTGTTATTGAGAATGAAAATGTAAACTGCGAAATATCTCAGAAGGATGATCAGACTGCAGGTATATAATTTTCTCCGGTCTAGCAAATTAAAGTGTGCAGAAGAAAGAGACAATCATTTTGTATATATTATCATATTTTCTTGCAGGCAATGCTCTTGTGGTGAATGAGGATGTAAACTGCGAAAGATCTCAGAATAAGAGAGGTACAAAGTTTTCTCTGGTCTAACAAATTAAAGTGTGCTGATGAAGAAAAAAAAACAAAAAACTAATTTTGTAAAGCTCAAAATAATTTGCAGTTACTAGGTCTAGCAAGAAAGTTCATCCACCCCCGCTTAGAACCTATGCCCTCCGGAACAAGACCACAAAGAAGGCAGTTGCAGAACGAGTAGGAAACAAGAGAGCTGAGAAACAACCAATTGTGGAGCAGCTGGCTGTGACTGAGACAGCTGCTTGTGTTGAAGACACGGAGCCTGAGGAACCTGAGAGTACAAGTCTTTTCATCGGTGGGGCGCCCACTAGGAGAGCTCGGAAGGTTCGGACGCGGAGACTCGCCGACCTCAGTGCCAAACCTAACACCCGAAGAGTAGAGAGTTCTTCGAGAAAGGAACCGGTTAGAGGTCAAAAGAGACAGTCCCCACCTGCAAGCAGGAAAGTAAGCACAGCTGGTGCAGCTTCAGGAAATGCCTCCAAAAGCGTTGACTCTAATCAATGGTGGTACTGAGTCAACTGAAAGTGGATTTGACATAGATCCTATTAAGGGTAAGAAGAAGAACGTAAGGTTCCAGGTCGATGACGAGCCTGATACAGATCCTGAGGTTGATGACGAGGATGATTGGAGTCCTCGTCCTCCGAGGGCTAAGAGAACTAAGAAGGTCAAAATATCCAAAAATAAGAGAGCTACACCAGCGATAGATCCCAGTAACAAGGCTTCTTCAAGCGTGCAACCATCACCGAATGAAAACGAGACGGTTCCTTCAAGTGTGCAACCATCACTGAATGAAAACGAGACGGTTCCTTCTCCTCCAAGGGAACAGAGAACAGAGGAAAGAGTGGGCACTACTTCACTTGACGATCAGTTGGCTTCAGAAGGATGTTTCAAAAAACCTAACCCTCCGGTTAATAATGAAAGGCAAGAGAATAATCGTATGAGGAGGTCAGGGTATGTTCCAGTGTTTGGTAACCCTTCTATACCAACCACGGGTAGAGGGCTTGGAACTGGACCGGGTGCTATTTACTTCGGTAGCCCCAGTAACAATCAAAGTAACACCCCTCCTCCTACAGTTGCTGCAGGTCAATCTTCCGTGCCGCAAAAGGTACCAACTTTGCATCTATATATTGCTTTTATAACACCGTTCTAAATCTGTCTTTTTAATTTAAAAAATATTCAGTTTGTGGGATGAATTTTCTTTCACATGTCAACTTATTCGCCGCAGTTAGTTGATTAGGTTTCCATACTCTATAATCAGTTTCTTATTGCACACGTATAGTTACTGTGATTAAGTAAATGGACTATAGGATTGTAACGTGATTGGTTTACTTGTCACTTGTCAGGATGCTTCTATACCAAACAAAGGTAGAGGGCTTGGAACTGGACAGGGTGCTATTTACTTGGGTACTCGCAGCAACAATAACAACAACCATAAAAGAAGCACGCCTTCTTCTACACAAGTTGTAGTTCCATCTACCGTGCCGCAAAAGGTACCAACTTTGCTTTTATAATACCGTCTAAAATCGGTTCTTTTAGTTATAAATTTTTCAGTTTGTGGTATGAGTTTTCTTTCACATTTCAACTTATTCGCCACACTTAGTTAATTAGTTTTTCATACTCTTTACACGTATGGTTAATGTGATTAAGTAAATGGAGTAGGATTATAACGTGGTTGGTTTACTTTCCAGGATTCTTCTATACCAAACACAGGTAGAGGGCTGGGAACTGGACCGGGTGCTATTTACTTCGGTAGAAGCAGAATCAACAACACCAACAGCAACGTAAGAAGCACCCCTCCTTCTACGGTAGTTGCACCTCAGTCTTCCGTGCCGCAAAAGGTACCAACTCTGCATCTATATTGCTTTTATAATACCGTTCTAAATCTGTTCTTTTTATTTAAAATATTCAGTTTGTGGGATGAGTTTTTTTCACATATGAGTCTAACAAACTCAAACATGTCAATTAATTCACCACGCTTATAAGTTGATTAGCTTTTTATACTATATAATCAGTTTCTTATTTCACACGTATGGTTAATGTGATTAAGTAATTGGACAAGGATTAATAACGAGATTGGTTTACTTGTCAGGATGCTTCTGTACCAAACACAGGGAGAGGGCTGAGAACTGGACCCGGGGCTATTTACTTAGGCGGCAACAATAGTCAAAGAAACACCCCTTCTAAAGTAATTGCAGCTCAGTCTTCCGTGCCGCAAAAGGTACCAATTTTGCATCTATATTGCTTTTATAATGCCATTCTAAATCAGTTCTTTTTAATTTAGATATTCAGTTTGTGGGATGAGTTTTTATTTCACATATGAGAGAGTCTAACAAACTCAAACATGTCAATTAAATCGCCACATGTATAAGTTGATTAGGTTTTCATACTCTATAATCGGTTTCTTATTGCACACGTATGTTTACTGTGATTAAGTAATTGTACGAGGATTAATAACGGTATTGGTTTACTTTTCAGAATGCTTCTCTTTCAGACAGAAAAGGGAAGGGAATTATGGTCCAAAGCCAACATGAAACGGAGAACACACAAAACGACGGTCTTCTCGACAAAGAAGTGGCAATGAGCAACAACCTACCTCAAGAGGTACCACAAAAACCAAAAACACCGTTTCTGTTTGACCTCAATGAGACGTATGAGGAGAATGTTACCTCGCTGGAGGATAACACCAATGCAGCAAGGGAAGGATACCGTGTCCCGGTTAGATCAGAGCAGACACAAAGGCAGAACTCTTACAGGGCTTCTTCATCAGTGATGCCACCTCCGGTGCAAGAAAGCCGACGTAGCCCATTTATATTTCCTGGACACAACCCCCAGCGGATGGGGAATGTGCCAATGGCTAGTCCTTACCATCATCCATCTCCATCCACGTATCCGGTAAGACGTGTTCCTCACCAGTTCAGAGCACCTTCTCCTCCAGTTTGGGCATCATCCATGATACCCCCACAGTATCATCATCATCATCATCATCATCTCAATCCTCCTGCTCCTTTCAACATGGATTATTCTAGTATGTTTGCACAAGCACCGAGCAGTGATACGTGGAATCTCAGCTATTTGGGGGCGAGCTTGTTGAACCAAGCAATGATGAGCCGCATGGATCCTCGCTTTAGATCAAACCCTCCCGTTGACCACCACGGGAACTTTGTTTTCCCTCCAAGACATGTTCACCCGGTGAACCAGTTTAACCAACTTGTAGAGCTTCAACGTAGTCATGAAAGGACGCCGGCGTTTCCTAGAAACATAATTAGCCAAGGCAGATTCCAGCAAAGGAGAAACGTAGCGAGCTCCAGCAATGCCTCTGCATCGCCTGCAGAGAACAGTTCTGCTTCCTCTGTGTGCATCGTTAGTCGTTACCCTGGTGAGATCACCGATACCGAGACTTACATGGTTGGGGAAGAAGATCTCCATGTGCCTGAGCGCATGGCAGAGTTTGAGGATCAATTTGGTCCAGTTACAGAAAGTGGCTAGAGGAAGACAACGTGGAAGATATTTGTGCAGGTAACTTGCTTATATTTAATCGTTTATTAGAATTTTCTTGGTTTATCGATCTTTAAAATCAATGACATAGTAAAACTGTTTTTTTTATTTAGTGCTTGAAACTGAAACTACCATTTGCACCTTACCTAGTGTTTTGTCTGCATTGCTATTAGTTAGAAGAACTGAGCTTTATTTGATGTTTTGTTAGTAGAACAGACTTTTATCAGTCTCTTTCTCAGAATCTTTGTCTCCGGTTCTAAGTTCTAACAAAACATGTGTTTGCGTAAATGTGAAACAGGTACCGGGAGAAGAAAGTTACAAAGAGACGCCAGTCCTGCTGAAATCAAGAAAACAATGAAGTCAATCTTCCCAGTTCCTCCTGTTCTTGGATTTTTGAACTTTTTTTTTTGCCAAATTGGATTTTTGAACTTTCACATTCCTATCTTTTTCTTTTTAATTATTATGTTTGGTAACGCATAAAACATTCATCGTGTGCGTGTACCTCAAGTTACTATGCTACCCTTGTTGGCTTTTGTTCTTTGTTTTATTGGGATTACATTTCAGACTTATTTATTTATTAATTCCGCTGGATTTATCTTTTTGGATCGACCAAAATGTTGCCGTTTTAGCCGGCTTGAAGTTCTCTTTTACATTGCCAGCTTTCTAAACTTGCAGGAAAACCTTTAAAAAAATACATTATAAACAGTTTTGGTTTGTTGGTTCTATTGCTTGGATAATGATAAAGTTGGAAGAGGCGGGTATAAGAAGAGATGCTTCTTGTATAGGAACTGGAATTTGGAAGCGAGAGTGAGGAGAAAGTATAAAACGGTTTCATCAGTAACATGACAAGAAAGGAAGATACACAAAACTCTAAACTTAATGCATTGATATATCTACGGTTGTTTGCGTAGTGTACCCCTAAGAAACTCATTGGTGTGGATCACAAAGCTAACTCGTGAGTGGTGATAGTAAGAAGAATGACACAATGGATTAAAACGGATAATAATACACAATTAAGGTAAATATTTTGAAAAAGTTAAATACGGATTATATCAGTATATAACAGATTTATAACATATAATCCAAAATTATGGATATGTGATATCACATTTATTTTAATGATACACTCACGAGGAAAGAATGATAATATTTTTTATTCTTATTATCTTTTCCTCACTGCATGAAATAATTTTTCTACTTCTTTTTTGTTTTTGCTTAACAATATTTTTATACTTCCACGAATGAAAAAATTTAAAACATAAAATTTGAGTTACCTCACTTAAACTTGAGCCAAGGAGAATCTGCAGACCCTAGCTTGTGTATAAACGAGGCCTTGTCTACAAAAGTAATCTTTGGAAGGACTACAATGTCTGTCTTCTGAACACACGCAATTCCCTTCAAGTGCACATCCATCATAATTGGAACTTTCTCTCCCAAACAGAATCTCATCCGACCATTCACTAGAGAATATCATCTCAGGATCTAACTTGTTCTTCACTTCCAGGAATTTTTCAAAGTTAGGTCCATACTTTTGCTTGACGCCAGAGAAACCCACTTTCCTATTCTTCCCCCAATGAGGCTTTGCCCCATATTTGACAAACGCCATCTGCTCCATCTCCTCCATCACATCTTGGTTCAACCTCGGGGTCAACGCATCGTCCGCTCGGTAATAATTAAAGTCAATGACCACAGAGTCCTCTGTCTGGCCAAGATAAGCCTTAGAGCCCTTGATAAAACGTATGAGAATACCATTATAGATATCTATCCCGCAAAGCTTTTCCGGTTTCAAGTCACGTAGCTTCTTTACGTCTAGGAGAAAGTTTCTAAACCTTGAAACGGGGAATATCGCAGTCGTTTCGTAGAATGAAAGACCGTTATATCTCGGGTCCCATGAGCAAGAAACATCAAGCATTGTTCTATAAATGAATATGAGTAAAGACAAGAACCAGAACTTTGGAGCTTTCCTTGGGTTCCAATAACCGGATATCCGGTAAATAATAAACCATTGTTCTTTAAGCCGTCCCCGGTTAACTTCTTGTAGGACAACGTAGTATCCGCCGTGTTACATTTCCCATTCTCGCTTTTACTAGTTTCAAGCGCCTTTTCTGCAACATTTTTTAATCCAATTGTTTTTTTATTTTCGACATCTAAACCGGACTAAACCGAATATGGTATTGATGTCTACTAAAAGAGAGAGGTAACTAACCTAATGCTCGAACCCCTTTGGAGATCAAGATAGCATTGGACTGAAAACCAATGAAGTCGTTGACTCCGTTGCCGGAGACATCGTCCGGTGATCGGAAATCGTAACGGTAAACCGCAGTTTTTCTGGAAGGATACCAAGTTATGTCTCCGAACTCGAACTTCTTCCCATGCTCCATGAAAGTGTCTTCAAGAGCCACGTCGGACGTGAAGTTATACGTTATACTTCTCTTGAATGCTTTCTCAATCGAAAGCTTCACCTACAAAATGAGATAAGCACACAAAAAAAATGAAAAATATATATTTTCATATTTTTTTCCAAAAAATGAAAAATGAAACAGAATGAAAAGTATATAAAGTATAATGAAAAATGAAACAGAATGAAAAATATATAAAGTATAAAGTATAAATAAAGAACAGTTTGACCGCTTTATGTTATACCTTTGAGATGACTCCTAAAACACCCAATGATACTTTAACGGCGTTAAGCAGCTCATCATCTCTCCCTTCTACGATACTAACAACCTTTGCGTAACCTTCGGCTGAATTGGCGGGAACCACAAGGTTGATTCCGAACATGGTCGTGAACCGAACCGCCTCGTCCCGACCACGAGCTTCCGTGGGACCCAGTACTAATTAGACCACCGATACTCACTCCTTCCCAATACGGTGACGCTCCGATGCTAAACCCAGCTGCTTCCACTTTATCTATCAGCTCTCTCAACGAAACTCCCGAATCAGCCGTAACCGTTAACCGTTCCGGTTCTATATCGATGGCCGAGTTGTATTTTGACGTGCTAATTAGCATCGCGTCTGAACCGGAAGGACAAGCGAGTTTAGGTATGGTGCTAGAGAATTTAGTGACGGTTTTGACCTTGAGATTGTGCTCAGACGCGTAAGCCACGGCTTTAATTAGCTCCTCCTCCGTCGTTGGGTATGTGACGTTTGCCGCGTTGCAGTTTCTCCGGTCAGGCCACACGCCATACGCGTTAGAAACGGTGCAGCCGGTTTGGTCGCATCGAATCGGTGGTTGTGGTGGTACGGAACGGACGGTCCATGCAATTACGAGGAAACATAAAATTAAAAGAAATAGTGTATGAGATAAACGCATGCTTATACGGAGAGATTATGTGGATCTGTTAAGTTTTTTGGAGCTTATGGTATACTCATGGGGTATACTTGGTACTTTATTTAGAAGCATGCGTTTGCAGATACTTAATACTTCTTTAGAAGCATGTCCGTTTGCAGATGGAGAATTGAGATCATTGCTTTGAAGGAAACAAATATTTGCACAGGTATCTTATATTATTTTATTTAAATGTATTTATATGGTTACTATAAATATTTTGCTAAAATAGCAGTTTTCGGATTTTTGTGTGAATAAATCTTATAGTATGATTAGTTATTTATTTCACCATGATTTGTCCTAAGAAGCTAAGAATTAAAAACAAAATCCTATAATCTAAGGTCTGGATCAAGACCTAGACTATGGGAAGGATCGTATGTTTAAACTTTGAACTATACAACCATATTATATGGATGTTGGTGTAACGGATGAAAATCAGTAAATTGTATTATATTTTATCTACACAAATAACGTGATTACATTGAGAGAATAACCGATGTAGCATACCTCCGTTAAGACTAGCATAATTAAAAATTTATATATTTTATCTACACAAATTACAGATTTTCATCCGTTAAGATTTTGATTACAAGTCCTTAACATTGGTGGTTATTACTTACCAAGAATATGTGTTGCGATTATTAGATTAATCCAATAATAGTATTTTACTTGGTTACGACACCAGAGGATCGGTGCCATCATTATCATTGTTCCACTTGGCCAACCAGTATTTATTATCGGAACGCACCGTCATCCATTCCCGTCCAGCTTTTGTAGGACCGAATTTTAAATTTCGATGGTATATATATAACTGCTTGGTCTGATCCATACCTTGAATTTTATGGTTAGTTGCGTAAAAAGCCAAAATAATTGAGTCAGATCTCAACCCTAGAACTTGAAAGTGATATTACGTCCGTTGACAATTAGATGTCTGGATCTGGTCTGGATGTTCTAGAGTTTAACGTAAAAGTGCTTCACATGCAGTTTTTTTTTCTTCACATGCAGTTTGTTGTTTCTCATGTTTGTATGTAGCTAGCTTTTTCAATTGAACACTGCATTCGTCTGTATTAATTCTGATTTCTAAGAAAGAACAAATGAACGGGTTTCTTTTTTGTTTTCTTGATATTTGAAGCAAAAAAAATTATGCTCAATTTGTATAATTAATATAATATGTCCAACGAAGAGTTTTCATGAGATTTTTTTTTTTTTTTTTGCTAAAATTTGTTGCAGTTTTCATGGGATTCTCAACTTAGAGCACCCTTAACCCTATAACCCCATTTGGGTTTCTGAATGACTTATTTAATGATAAAAGTTAGTTAAAATTTTTAGTTAAGAAACTCTTAGTTTTTGTGGTACATTGGGAGTTTCATAAGTAAGAGTTCTTAAAACAATGATCATGACATACATACAAATCAACAAGATATAACAATGATCACGACCTGCTTCACTCTTCTGCGTACAAATCAACAAGATATAACAATGATCATGACCTGCTTCACTCTTCTGCGTGACACAAGAAAACAAAACAAGTCTTTTTGTCCGTGATGTTGTGGCCAGGCCAGTCTTCTGCGTGACCTGTTGTGTCTTCTGCGTGACCTGAAAAAGAAACAAATCACACAAAAACAAACCTTTAGATTACATAACAAACTTCAGAAAATTGAGACAGAACATGACTCCATTACACAATAACATCATACGCTTAATGATCGAAGTGAGAAACTTAGCCTATGAGAGGAAACAAACGACATCACACAAGAAACTCAAACTTAAATTCATTAGTAGAAATTCCATCACAACTTAACTCCATTACAGAACAACATCACACAAGAAACAAGAAACATAAATATTAAACATATTTCGAATCATAATACGAGGTTGTTAAATTCGAATCAAGGATAAAGTTTCTGACTTTACAATATATAAATTACTCCGGTTTTAACGAACTTTGGAGAAGTAAAGAAAGAGACTTTACCGTTTAGAGACGAAAGCACGCGAGAGGGAGGAGACGAGAGAAGAGACAGACGCCGTTGATGGTGATTGAAGGTAGGAGACGAGAGAAGAGAAAGATGTATGTCAACGGCGATTGAAGGGAGGAGACGAGAGAAGAGAAACACCGTTGACGGAGAATGCGAGAGAAGAGAAGAGAAAGAAAAGAGACAAAAATACATTTGGCTCAGACAAGTGACACATGGGTTTAGAAACCTCCTAGTTATCGGTCGCGAAAAACCTCAATAAAGGATCGGTTATCTTAATTTCTTTTTGTTTTGATTTAATTAAATGCTCACTTTTGTTTAAAAACCCTGCTTAGAAACTGCGTTAATGCTGCTCTTAAACTTGAGTCTCTTTTGTCCAAAAGCTCAGTTTGTACTAAATTCAGGACATTGAAGTTTACACCATGTCTCAGTTTCTTTTACCTCTGGGCTACCATAAATTGGTGATAACTATATACTTGCATAGAGTCTCCTGCTGGAGTCACTTTACATTAAACCTTGATTTGAATATATAGTGCGAGAAAGAAGAGTTCAAGATTGTGAATTAAATAAAATGAGTAAACCTATAAACTTAAAAATTTCAAAAAGGTTCAACGCAAGAAACTAGAATGTGACAAAAGTCACAAGCAAGAAGTGGGCAAAGGGTACTCAATTTCCAAAGCCTAACATCAAGAATTTAAGTTAAGCCAATATTTTTGTTTTTTCTCATGAACATTCTACAACTGTGAAAAACCAAAGAGAGGGAGTTTTTGAAAGGATCCAGTCACCTCCATTTTTCACTTAGTTCCTTCTTCTCTGAAAGCGCCCAAGTGATGTAGATGGCTGCAACGAGTGCCACAATCGTGATCAAAAGAAGCGCGTAGCTGAAATCATCCGTAAGCGAGTCGTAGGTCTTTGAAGGAGCAAGCCTTGTGTAGAAGAGATCCACTCCATAGGCAAAGACGTGTGTTGTTGACTCTAGCTTGGCTGGAGCTGTTACTATGCCTCTTAGACCTTCTACTTTCAGGGAGTGTGTGATGTATGACTGTGAAACATGACAAAAGCCCATAAGACTTTGATGACAAAGGGAAAAAAAAACTAGGACTGGGCACAGAACCCAAACAAGAGATTGAGTGTGAGCGAACCTGAGGAATTATAGGTAATGAATCTGTCAGAGGAATGATTCCTTCTTCTTTCTCAGCTTGTGACGGGTTAAGTGTCCGTCTTGGATCCACAAATCGTTTATCAAGTGCCAATATCTAATCAATTTCATTGGAACAGTTCTGAGTTAATCCATAAAGTATTATATATATTAATGTGATATGTAATCTACAAACCTGATCACCGATGGTACCAATGAGAAGCTGCTTTGAAGTAATACCCTTAGCTGTTGATGTCACCGCGATGGTTTTCACGGACTGAGGGAAGAAGTATGACTGTGACTTTGTGAACATCTCTGGTCTTGAGTATGAAGAGATTGGTGCTGTTAGATTGTGCTTTCCCACAACAAGTTTCCACACATTTTTGTTCTCCTGCAAAATAAAAAGTTCATAATGTTTCACTTAGCGAAGACCATTTAAATCTACTGATAAGATGTTTTGGATAAGAAGTCATACCGCCCGGGACTGATCATAGATCTCCACCACAGTAACCTCGTACTTGTGAGCTCGAAGATTGAAGTAGTGATAAACAACCCAGTTCTCACTAAACACCTGCAAACAATTTTTTAAAAAAGTTTTAAGAAATTTGGATTTGAATCAATTACAAAAAAGTATATGAGGATCGACTTACAGCATGAACAGGCCCTTGGCAGCCTTGGTGTGACAAACGGTGCAGTATACGCCCTGTGATGGTGTCGATGAGGTATACCACAAGTGCTGACTCCTCTGGTGTAACTGAGCCAATCTCACCAGCGCCTTTTGGTGACACAGTGGCCACAAACAGCAAGTTTCTTGATACATATTTGTACAACACGTCTTGGTCTGTGCTGACTTTGGCTTGCGTATGAACAACCTGTAAATACAATCAAACTCACATTTAATAATAAAATGAAGCATTTGAATTTTGATGATTAGAAAAACCAATGTTTATACCTCGTTTGGTTTCCGTGTCAGTGTTGAAATGATTTTCTCTGATTCCGAAGGAAACACAACAGTCCAAAGCTCCCTGGTAGTGAAGCAGTACTCATCAGCTGTCTCACCAGAGCAACTACTCTTCATACCATGTCCTCTGATAATACCGTTATCAGCCTCGACATTGTACCAATACACATTTTGAAACTCGCGTTGGAAGATGCCGAGCGCCTCTGAAGTTTTCGGGTACAAGTGGACATGTCCATCGGTATCAGCTATCAGATGCAAACGTTGCTCCGTTGAATCGGTAAACGGAAGAGGCATAACTTGCACAACGGAGTGGCCAATATCCGATGAGCTAATCTCCTTTCCTGTGTACACATCTACAAACGAAAGCACACCGGGAGAACTCGAATCAGATCCGCATCTCCCAACTACAAGAACAGAAGGGTTCTCGTCCATGGCGTGATGATGAGGGACCTGCCACTGGTACAAGCTAACCCCGCTTGGGCGTGGACAGGATGGAGAGTTCAGCAGCATGGACCAGACAATCCTCCCATCTCCAGTGTGAAGAGCAAAAAGCTTTCCAGCTCGAGTAAGTGCTATGAATAGCTTCCGGAAGCCGTTATGGTCACGGGTGAGTTTGCTCCTCCCAGAGCTCTTCATCCTCATTTCTTGAATTGCTACCACATCCTCTGGGCTTGCTAGAAGCAAGGATCCTTTGAGCTTCAGGATGTGCCCCTACAGGAAAAAAAAAAAGATCAATTGATTAGAGTGAGGAAACTTTAACGTAAGGTTTAAGAAACATTCAATACCTTAAGCCAATCTACGAGAGTGTGTTCCACTTTCGCCACTGACACACCATCCTTCTCCACAGGGAGTTCTGCCGTTGTGACATCAGTAACTGAAGCCAATCCTTCTTCTCTACTCCAAACAATCGCCCCTTGTTGCAGTAACAAGAGCGAGTGATCTTCCATCACGATAAGCGCCCTGAATCCATTACTCCTGTCTGTCTTGATATAGTTGTTTATGAATACTTTATCCACGCGTCCTCTGTGCTGGTCCATCTGAATGCTCTCTCTAAGCAACACAGTTTCCAAGTCGTCAACAAGTTTCACCGTGAGGTGAATCTTGCTCCCTTCGTGATGAACCGAGGCAAATGCCACCTGGTCGTCTGCGACTGGAAGCGAATCACTCATGGCTGTTTCACCGGATAACGAGTCCACCACCTCCAGCTTTCCTCCGCCACCAACCCTCACGAATATAGTGCGTTTTCTGACTTTTACAGCAAGCATATTGCTAAAACGAGGTGGTAAAATCTCAGCCTCTCCAGACTCCTCGACGAGATCTGAAACACGTGTCTTCTGGAAGCTAATGTCACCACCACCATCTACGAAGCTGATAGTAACCAAGATTGACCTTGTGGAATCAAGAACAACGACTTTATCGTTCGAAACTGATGAAATCTCGCCAGAGAATCCACCAGGGAACGCTGTAGTTTTTTCTGCCGCAACCTCTCCACTTCTGGAATCAATCTGATAGACAACAGCCTCAGATGAATGAAGGAATCCCAGCACATAAATTATAGTGCTCTCAAGAGGTTGAAGAACCCGCTGAACTTCAAACCTGTACATAGAAAGCAATCATTATAATATGCATGTCAAAGCAAGCAAGCAAGCAGCCTCGTTTAAATAAATAAATAAAAAAGGTGAAGGCTATCTCATACCCTTGGGCTGTGAAATCCTTTTTCCAGAGAAGCTCACCATCTAGAGGAGAAACAGCATGAAGGTAGCCACCACCGAAAACAAGAATAGGGTAGTCCTTGTCAACCTTCAGATTTATCTGCAAGACACACACCTCTAGATTCATAAAAAACAAGAAACCAAAGTAATATATGATGATGACACAACTCCTAGGCTTTTTTATATAAACTAACCGGAACGGATAAGAGTGACTTTGAATGGTGTGAGCTGTGGAGAGACGTTTCCCACACCATTTGGCCATCAGGAAGGTTCCATGCTCTTAACACACTTCCTTGTGATGAAAGGGTGATAACATATTTTCCCAAGGCAATATCAACCCCATCGATAGCATCTTTTGTCCCGAGAACATGTCGCCAAACTGCAGCCAACCAAAAAAAAAAAAACAAAGTAAGAAAAGAGGAGACTCCAAGATTGAAACATGGATAGTAGTAAAATCACTTAAATCTTACAAATCTCGCCATGTCTGAGATCAAGTGAGGCAACAACATTCTCCTCGGTTGAGACGACGACACGTTTTCTCCCAGTCTTCTGAGTGTGGAACACTGCGTGCTTCACTTTCCCAATGTACCGTTGGTGCCTTATGCAATACAAACAAACAAGAGTGAGATTCTCAACTAAAGTTTACTTCTTTCATCCATATATAGCATAAAGGAAGTAGCTTTACTCCGATTGCATCTCAAAATTCATCGAAATCATATTATCACTTAAATGATCTAATAAGCTAATAAGATCTAAACTACTTATATATATATACACTGCGAATTGGTTTTAATCTAAGAAGAGTTTACCAGTCCATGAGGCCGACTTGATCTTCGTAAAGGGAGAAAGATGCAATCGCAGATGATAAGAATACGAGGAGGAGGAGATACAACTTAATCGCCATAGCTATGGCGTTTGCTGACTAGGTGGTACCAACAGATCTGGAGATGGAAGAGAGCTTTGGTCTGTAAAGAAACCAAATCGTGGGAGGAGCAAGCCCAAAGTCTTTCTCTTTTGTTTCTCTGTCGAATCTAAATCTAATATAAGCGAATTAACTTTTTTATATTTTTTAACTAAGGCTAAGAACAAAATATCTTTGCTTAATTAATCAGAAAATAAACATACTGACTATTTCGTAAATTCTTACTATAATTTCTTTATTTTGATACTTACATAATTAATTCATTGAATTATCTGCGTCACTTTTACATTTACCATAAGCTTTGCCGCACATAAACCAAACAAAATACACAACGTTGAGCAGAGATAATGCTGTCACTCAGCCAATAGTAATAGTCCAAGTGTCTCTCGTGTATATAATCTGTAATTTAATTAAGCTGAGAAAAAATTATCTTCGTAATTGTTTCGTACTATAATATATTTTTATTTATTTTTTTGAAAAAAAGACTATAATTGGTTTTGATACTTACATAATTAATTTCCTCAATTATCTGCGTCATTTTTACATTTACCATAAGCTTTGCTGCACCAAACAAAATACGCAACATTGAGAAGAGATAGTGCTGTCATGAGCCAATAGTAATAGTCCAAGTGTCCCTCGTTTATATCCTTTGTGATCCAGCTCCCGCAGGTGGCTGCGTCTACGGCGGTGACGATCCAGGAGGAGACGAGGCTTGCGGCGGCCATGTTGAGGCCGAAGAGTGTGGTGGCGACGCTTGACATTGACTTGGGAAGCTCTGAGTAGAAGAACTCGTTTTGTGCTATCGAAATAAGTGCTTCCGAAATGCCTCCTAGTAGCATGTATGGTAATAGCCACATCGCAGACAACACCGTACCTCCCTCCTCTCTCTTGTGATTCAACCACACAACAATGACGTTAGATTCAGGATACAATAGTACTCAAAAACAAATTCCCAAAAAAAAAAATTTATTAATCAATAAAAACACTATATTATTATGCATCCCAACTTCCAGTTTCATCCTCTAAATAAACAAGAAACTCAAATTATTAAATTTAACCCCAAATAACAAAAATAAAAAAAGTTATTTTGGTGATTTTCCTACTTGTGTTCTATTTCTTTAACAAAAAAAAACATGATTTAAAGGCGTCTAATAGTATTTCTATATTTTTCAATATAACCGATCGATATTTTAGTTAGATTTTTTTTTTGAGAAATAGTTTAGTTAGTTTTTTGCATAAATTAATGTTTCTAAATATACTTTAACTATAAACTGATCCACAATTTATTGTATTACATTACAATCTTATGTTAGTTAAGTATTATTTGAAAACGAAAGAAATCTCATTGTTTTGAAAAACGAACAGAAATTAGACCAAAAATTCAGATTGAACACTTACAGCTCTCTTTCTTCTAGCGTACTCCACTATCGCGAGAGTCAAGATGCATAATACCGATATTGCAATCCCAGCTCCCATTCTCACCATAACTCCCAGTCTAAAGGGCTTTCTTTGAGCCCAAGACACTAACGGGACGACAACAAGATCGTAAATAACAAGGAAGAGCACGAAAGAGATGATCATGAAAACGCCGTAACATCCCGGAGGAATCTCGAAACTCTTGATGAAAGTGCGACGATCCATGGCCTTGGCTTGAAGAACTATGAAGGAAGCTTGACAAGCTGTGACAAGTGACAAGATGATTCCCGTTGACCAGATTGGTAGGACATTGACGAGAGATTTAAGGTCTTCTACTTGTTGCACAGTACATAGCTTCCGTGGGCTCCGTGAGTTTCTTGTTACGGTCAGGTCTTGCTTTGGGTTACTTGTGGCGCAGGCTTTATTCAAATACCTATAATTATAAATTAAATTCAAGAAATATGAGGTGTCCTTAATTTACATCATTGTATATGTGTGAAAAAGTCATCAAGAAGATAAAAGATTAAAGAAAACTATTAATGTACCGCTTTATCAAAATTAATAAATGGTGTTTTAGAAAAGAACGTCGGATAGATTCAACAATAGTATTCATATCTAAAAATGTACATATGTGAAATTATGATGATAGTTACATTTTTCTAAAAATGTACATATTTGCTAAACTCTGGAAACAGCTAAGTTCAAAATGATACATTCAACATGAATTTATCTAGTCTACACCATGACAATAGTCGCTGCTTATGAGTAGTAACTAAAGTTCAACTATATTTAACGCGCGTGTGCAAAGTATCAATAGTTTTCTACTTCTATACTGTAAATCAATATACCTCAATTTCTGGCTAGGAGTTGAAAACGAAGATCCTGTTTCCTGATGGTACGATATAACATGCTCCTCCGATGATAAATCAACGTGTCGGTTCCTAAAAGCAGCAACGAGAACCTGGAAAAGTCCAGAAACGAGGCCGGGCTCACACTCAAACTTGACGTAAAACGGAGACGCAGCGAAGAACAAAGCGACCGATATAGTCATGGCAGCGAGAGAGACTCCAAAACCGATCTGCCAACCATAATTTGTCTGAACGAAGACGAGCAACGACTCGGAGAGAAAGTAAGCGAGCATGACGGATAAGTAGTACCAGTTGAAGAGGGTTTCTAGAGCTGACGTGGTGATACATGGTGAGTGGTTGAGTTTTAGCTGATCGGCGGCGAAGGCTAAGCAGGAGGACCTAACGCCCCCGGCACCGATAGATGTGAGGATAAAAAATGAATATAGGAGAAGAAGTTGGAATGGTGTGGTTGGTTGGCATACGTGTACTGACTTGTCGCATTCTTGTTGGAACATTGTTGCCAGCCATAATAAAAGCATTCCCTGTTTTACAATAAGTGAACAATTTTTAATTAAGGGATCAATTAAAAGTTACTTATATATAATACTCTATTATGGAATATATGCAATCGTCATTTGTAGTATATTATGTAAGTGATAGTTACATCATTAGGATAATTATTTATTTAGTAGATGAAAAATATATGAAAGCTTTTGACACAAAATATGGTGGTAAAATAAGAGATGACAAGATGCAATTTTATTGAGTACCTGTCGTTGTAGAATAGTTTACAACTCTACTGAATTATATTAGAAAACGATGATTTTTAAACAGAAGCTACATCTTTGACAACATCAAACCTTAATTGATATCATTAGTTCGATTACTTTAGTTTTATGGTGAGGGAAAACTGGAGGGAAAAACGCTTACTTGCTTGATTACAAAACTGAATATGTAACTCAACTAAATGTCATTATGAACATGCTTAAATATGAATGCACGGAGCAAAACAAAAATGATAAACAAGCCGTGAGTACTCAGACTCTAATACTCATTGGTAAAATATACTTAGAGAATAAAGATTAAAGAGCAGGAATAAAAAAAAACGAATGAAATCAACTTCTTGTGTTTTTTTCATAATTTGTAAAATATGTACCAGAAGGCTAGTGGAGGATCCAAATCCGATAAGAGGAAAACGACCCGTGTAAGAATCAGCGATAAAAGCACCGACAAGAGGGAAGAAGTTGGTGGCGGCAGACCAGAGGAAGAGGATGTTGGCCGCTTCAGTCGTTCCCATGCCGTACTCCGCCGTCAAGTAAAGTATCATGTTTGGTACCAATCCGTAATATGCAAGTTTCTCCAAAGCCTGACTTGCTATCCAAAAACGTTTAACAAATTTTATATATATCCTTCAAACAAACCTGTATATGTATATGAGACTATACCAAGAATACACGAAATGGTCAAAACATTGCGTTTTTCCGGGTGCTGGTCCGCAGCTTTTCCGACGAGAAGAGCCTCTTGATCCATGTTGGTTTCTATTGGGTGTTCTATGAGTCTTGATAGTATTAATATATGCCTATCTACCCATTTTGTTGTGACAACTTTGCGAAGGAATCTTTTTATATAAAATCCGTCTTGAATAAATACAAATCCGACGGAACGAACCTAATGACGTTTGTCTCTAAAGAGAGAGAGATAAAAATTGTTTTAGGCTTTTACGAAGAAAAGCGTCACTCGTCCTAATCCAAAAACTCAATCTTCGGGCCGGGTTCTACTTAACGGGTTAAATTATGATAATGGGCTTAAGCAACACAGGCCCATGCCAAGTAAGGCTACTAGGCAAGCACCGAAGACTGAACGATTTGCCGAATGCAATTTGAGAACAAACCATATCCAGATCAGTCGGCTGGAGATCAGGCTCGAAGCGTTGGTATCACAGATAAGGATTCAGGGGATTACGAAAGATTGTCTTAAGCCCCTAAACACTAATAATGTCCACCTGTTTGTTGTTGTGCTAATAGCCTAACAGTACCTTTCGCTTGACCTGAAGCAGCGAACGAATGCATATATCATAATCAATTCAAACAATTTAACAAAATTCTGTTTGATCCCTGAATCAAGGCCGTCTTTTAGCACGTGCAAGTGGAGCGGCCGAACAGGGTCCAAAATTTTAGAGGGTCCATAATTTTTTTTGTTTTAGTAATAGTTATAAATTCAAAATCATATTTTTTATAAGAAAATCAGAATAATTATATTTGAATTTAGGTTCAGTATTTATAACCATGTAAATTACAATTTTTATTTTGTTTATATAACCAGCTAAAAATGCAATAAATTAGGACATAATTAATATTTATATCAATTATATATTTTGGAAAGTAAGAAATAGTTGTTAATGTGTATTTGAATATTCAATTGTAGTATATAAAGTTAATATTCTAATTTATTATGTTTTGGAAACAATTATTAATTAGTGATTATAAATACGGATAAAAAAAATATTTTTCACCATTTTTTAATTAGAAATAGCAAACACAAAGAAAAGAAAACTAGCCTACAACTTTCCGTTGACAAGAAAAAAGAGTGATTTGTCCAATCAAGAATATATAGCTTGCTATCTAGATTTTGTTACTCTGCTATATTTGTGGTTTTTGATTTTTGATTATGCAAATAATAAACGTAAAAAAATAACTGAAAAAATTAGAAGAATGATCAAATTTGATCATGTTCAATGGTTTTGCATTAAAAACTAGAAAATGGTGTTTTTTTAACACGAATAAAATAGTGTTATTTAGATATAAAATAATTAAATTGATAGATTTAATTTATATTATACTGATATTTTGTAAAAAAATCAAAATGATTTCATATTGTTAAAAAAAGTTTTATTTTCTTATTTTGAACAGGGTCCATCTAAAGTTTGAGACGGCCCTGCCCTGAATGATAATTCGGAAACTGTTCTAGAAACCAATACATTTTTAGTTACTCATTGAGTTTGGTATCCGATGAAAATTTAGCAAATTGTTCTTCAAAGAAATTTTCTTTTTTGAAACTAAAAAGGTGTTTTGGGGAGCTTTTCATAAAAAGAATAGACGATGCATTCTCCATCCTCTAGGAATACCCCATGAAAATACTTATCTATAATCTGTCCAAAATATTTATTTATTTCTATTTTTTTTCATAAACTAGTGGCACTGTAGTATCACATCATTCAACAACCAGAGCAGAACAATAGAAAATCATCCAACAACCATTGCAATGTCCTTTCATATTAAATATTTTGATAAGCAATGTCAATTTAATCATTCCATTGCCAACTCTATTATTGTACGTATAAGAAAAACATAAATACATACAGAATTCGAAGGACTTGGACCTTCAAAGAGAAATAATATACGCATTATATATATTTTTTTGTATCATTGACACAGTCTCAAATTACTTATAAGATTGTACACAAGTTTGAAAGCTATATAAACATGATTAATTATTTAAATGTCAGTATACATAGACGAATAATTAAATACATATATTTACGTGCGACGTAGATAGATTTGATACACAGACCTAATTTTTGTGCTATATAAGTATACTTGTAACATCCCGGGCCCGGCCCAAAATGAAACCCGAGAACCTCAGGCCCAAGAGAGTGAAACCATAAGCCAAGACTCTCCCAAACCTTATAAAAGGGACTGCACTCCTAGGGTTTCACCATAAGAGAGCCAGCAAGCGAAGCCCTGCCCGACCAGAACCTCGCCGCCGCCTACCGCCGTCGCCGACCAGCCGCCGCCGCCGATCACCGCCGTCCGCTCGCCAGCCGCCGATCGTCCCGCGCGCAGTCCGAGCCGTCGATCCCGAGCCCCAGTCGTCGCCTCCTCGATTCTTTTTCTTGTAACCTTCTCAGATCTGAACCTCAAGGTAATCTGAATCCCTAACCCTCTAAGTCATTGGGTATGACAAGATCTGAATCTAAACCCTTCTTCCTTCTCATGAATCTCTGGATCAGATCCGGAGAGGTGACCATCTCTTGTCCCCATCCCTAGACCCAGATCTACCGCTTCAAGAGACTAAGGTGAGGACTTGGTTGTGAACTCGTCTCATGTTGAGTAGTTGGTCATGTCATAGTCATTCGTTAATCTGAACTGAATCATGTGAGTGTGTGTTCGTGTGTTGTTGCGGTTGTGGTAGCCTAGCTGGCTTGTGATGTATGATATGTGTTGATGAGTTGAAGCACCTAGATCTAATAGGGTGTTGTGAACAAAGTTGAGAAGTGATAAGCGTGCTTATGAATATGAGTTCAAGTGAAAGTGAAAGTGAAAGTGAAAGTGAAAGTGAAAGTGAAAGTGAAAGTGAAAGCGATTGAGATTGAGAATGAGAATGTGAAAGTGGAAGTGTCAATGAACTTGCTTGTAGTCCTGTTTGGACCACCGAGAACGGGTGGGCGTCTAGAGTCTAGGATGTGATGTGACCCGTGGGACAGTAGCCTAACACGAGGTACCCACGGGAAGTGAAGAGATGAGCCTACCGCGAGATGCGGGATATAAAATGATGTAAGTGGCGCCTAGGATCGAGTCAATGCCGAGTCGTGGCATAATTATGGCTATTACGACCGGGTAGCGGACAGTGCCAATGGGCCAACGAGCTGCAACTCGGATAGTCATTTAGGAAGCTGAGGGGGGGACGGCTACCCAAGAGAAGGGCGCCCCTTTCAGGATAGGCTGGAACGGGTAAAGAGACCCGTAAACGACTATAGGTCCTTACGTCTCGGATGATTGATTGCTGTAGAATGCTGTGTGGTTTGGTGTTTTGATGTTTGACTGCGATGACTGTTATTGGGCTTGAGTGGGTTCGTGGGTTCCTGGAACCTGCCCTCACTGAGTATTCCGTACTCACCCCTCCTTCATTTTAGGTACGGCTGGGAGGGAGCAGGAGTAGGAGTCCGTATGGTGCCAGTCGTTTTCGAGTTTTCTTTTGCTTTTCGATCTATTTCTATTTGAGCTTTACTTTCGTCTTTGAATAATCTATCTATGAGTTAAGATTCGGTTTTATGTAAGACTATTTTGAGTTTCAATAAAGGAGTTTTTGAACGATTTAGAGATGTATTCGGTTTATAAATGATCCTGGGGACAGGGATGTTACAATTGGTATCAGAGCGGGGGTTAAACCCGCCGGTGCTGTCCCGGGTGGGTATGTGAAGAGTCTTTAAAGAAAAAAAATATACGGGTTTCAAAGTGTTTTCAAACGTTGCGAAAAGATTTCGAAGTTGTTTACAGAAAGTAAAGGCACCACTCGGACCGAAACTCCTAGCTTGCCCGGTAAGCTAATCAATTCAATCGAAGCTTGATCTAATACACGCTACATTGTCGCAGGATGCCTCCTAAGAACACGAGAGCCGCACCAGCAGCTGGAACCGCCCAGCGAGTTGCACGACGGGCCACCCGATCCGCGTCCCAGGCCTCCAGCGAGGCGGAAAGCCAGAATGGTGGCGCACCCGTGAATGGAAACCCCGCAGGGGGACCGAACGTGGTGAACGCAGCAATCCTGGAGGAGCTGCGAAGGTACCGGGAAGCTTATGGGGGACAGCTCCCCAATGGTGAAGCTGCAGCAGGGGCCGGAGCCGTCCCGATACCACCCGCGGTGGACCAGAACCCGTTACCACCTCCACCGCCACCACCCGCGGCTCCTGTGGTGGTACCTGCTCAAGGACCCACGTATTGGGATATGATGAGACACATGCGAAACATGCAGATGGAGTTCTTCAGTGGAAAGGCAGATGCCATTGCTGCTGACAACTGGCGACGACAATTGGAAAGAAATTTTGAGTCAGCACGATGCCCACCGGAGTTCCGCAGGGACCTAGCAGTCCACCATCTCAAGGATGATGCCCTGGTCTGGTGGGAAGGAGTAGTCGAGGGTTCTCACGGGATACGTTTGACATATGATGACTTCCTGGAGGAGTTCAATGGGAAGTACTTTCCTCTGGAAGCCATGGACCAGATGGAAAGCAAGTTTCAGGACATTCGTCAGGGATCAAGGAATGTAAGAGAGTATGGGGACGAGTTTCACAAGCTCCGAAGATTTGCTGGGCACTACCTGAATGATCGGGAGCTGGTCCGTCGATTTCTGAAGGGAATGCGGATTGAGCTCAGGAACAGTTGTAATGTGCGGGATTACCGCAACGTCCATGAGTTGATTGAGAAGGCTGCGGAACAGGAGGCAAGGCTGGAAGAAGAACGGAAGCAGCACCAAGCCGCCCAGAACCGGGGCACCAAGCGAACCCGAGATACCGCGCCAACCAACGAGGCCGCTCCGGCAAGGGCCCCATGCAGGAGGTGCGGACGGTCGCACCCGGGAGAATGTCGGATGGGGGTGTGTTTCAACTGCGCTCAACCGGGACACATCTCGAGAGACTGTCCGAATGAAAGACAGATTCGACCAGGAGCGGGTCCTCGAGTTCGATGTCACCGCTGTGGGCAGGAAGGACATGTCATCAGAGACTGCATGGCACAGCTGGGAGGAAATGCGGGAGGGGCGCAGCCACATCAGCAAAGAGAGCCGGCTGGGAGACCCCGAGCCTATGCGGCTGAGGGCCGTGAAGGACCTGAACCGATAGCGGGTAAGTTCCATCATCCAAAATACCTTTACTCTTGCGTGAAAATGAATAGTTGGTCGGGTCGCTTAGCATTAGTATCGTGTAGGATCTGTCGCGGTCGGAGGAGTGGCGGCGTTCACTCTCTTCGACACCGGGGCCACCCATAGTTTTGTGAGCCCTAACCTTACCCGCGAATGGACCTTTACGGGGAGCTACAACACCAAGGTCGCGGGGGTCGAAACTGCGGGAAAAGAGAAGATAACAACTAACGGGAAGTATGAAGAGGTGCCGGTGGTCCTCGCAGGCATAAACCTACCCGCGGACCTGCTGGAGTTGGAGCTCGGACGATACGAAGTGATACTGGGAATGGACTGGTTAGCTCAGCATGGAGCCATAGTTGATTGCGCCAAGACATGCGTTCGGATCCCACTAGATGGAAGGCAGATCGTGTACCGAGGAATGAAGACAAGGACCAGAGTGTCAGTTATTTCGATGGTGCAAGCCGAGGAGGCGATCCGGAAGGGCAGCGAGGCCTTTCTGGCCACCATAGAAATGGTGGGAGAGACGGAGGTGCCGGACTTAGGAAATATTTCTGTGGCTGCGGAGTATGCAGACATGTTCGAACCATTGCGGGGACCCCCACCCCACCGGAATAATGCTTTCATGATTGAACTAGAACCCGAAACTGCTCCGGTATCCAAGGCACCCTACCGACTGGCGCCTGCAGAAATGGCGGAACTCAAGAAGCAATTGGAAGAGTTAGTAGAAAAGGGATTCATACGCCCGAGCAGCTCGCCGTGGGGCGCGCCAGTGCTATTCGTGAAGAAAAAGGATGGGAGCTTACGACTCTGCATAGATTACCGAGGGTTGAATAAGGTGACCATCAAGAACAAGTACCCCCTTCCCCGAATAGATGAACTTTTGGACCAACTAAGAGGAGCCACCTGGTTCTCAAAGATTGACCTCGCGTCGGGGTACCACCAGATTCCCATCCACGAGGAGGATGTCAGGAAGACGGCCTTCTGTACCCGGTATGGGCACTATGAATTTGTGGTGATGCCTTTTGGCCTAACCAATGCCCCATCAGCCTTCATGGGACTAATGAATGACATCTTCAGAGAGTATCTGGACCATTGCGTGATCGTCTTCATCGACGACATTTTGGTCTACTCTAAAAGCCGAGAGGAACACGAGCGGCATCTGGGGATGGTACTGGACAAGTTGAGGGAACACCAGTTGTATGCAAAACTCAGTAAGTGCAGTTTTTGGCAACGGAAGATCAGATTCCTGGGCCATGTAATTTCGGAAGCCGGAGTGGAGGTGGATCCCGAGAAGATAGAAGCGATCGTGAAATGGCCCACACCTGGCACTGCGACCGACATCCGGAGTTTTCTCGGACTAGCAGGTTACTATCGGAAGTTCGTTGAAGGGTTCGCGGCAGCGGCTAAACCGCTCACCCGCCTTACGGGTAAGGAGGTTAAGTTCATATGGTCAGAAGCGTGCGAAGAAGGGTTGAAACGATTAAAGGAAGCCTTGACCCAAGATCCGGTATTGGTACTACCGAGACCAGGAATACCCTATACCGTGTACACCGATGCGTCAGGAATGGGGTTAGGCTGTGTACTCATGCAGGAAGGACGAGTAATTGCCTATGCATCTAGACAGCTACGGAAACATGAGATTAACTACCCTACCCACGACCTCGAATTGGCAGCAGTAGTTTTTGCTCTCAAGATCTGGCGATCCTATCTTTATGGGGAGAAGGTGCAAGTGTATACGGACCACAAGAGCCTGAAATATGTCTTCACCCAAGGGGATCTGAACTTGCGGCAGCGCAGATGGATGGAGTTATTAGCGGATTACGACCTGAGCATCGATTACCAACCCGGGAAAGCCAACCTAGTGGCAGACGCCCTGAGTCGAAGAAAAGCAGATGTTTCCGGGGCGAGAGAAACCCAGGAGCTAGTTGCGGCATTAACGAACCTACGTCTCTGCGCGACAACTGTGGACGAAGACGGGGCAGGACTGGAAGCAGTGGAGCAGGCCGACTTACTTAGTCGCATTAAAAAGGCCCAAGAATCAGACGATACCCTGCAAGGGTTGGTGGACAAAGAAGTGGTAGGATATCGGATAACCGGCAATGGAACCGTTCTGTTTAGGGGACGGGTATGCGTACCAAGTGGGGGAGATTTGAGGACTGAAGTGTTGGCACAGGCCCACCAGTCGCGATTCTCGATTCATCCGGGAAAGACGAAGATGTACCAGGACTTGAAGCAGTATTATCATTGGGAAGGGATAAAGAAAGACGTGAGTGATTGGATATCCCGGTGTCAGACCTGCCAACGAGTTAAGGCAGAGCGGGGAGTCCCCGGGGGACTACTGCAGGGGTTACCCCTACCACAGTGGAAATGGGATATGGTGACGATGGACTTTGTTACGGGATTACCGAGGACCTCCGGGAATAAAGACGCGGTGTGGGTTATAGTCGACCGCCTGACCAAGTCAGCGCACTTCCTACCAATCAAGACCACGGATAAGACAGAAGATCTAGCGCGGGAATATTTGAACACAATTGTGAGATTGCACGGAGTACCGGTGAGTATAGTGTCAGACAGAGACCCCAAGTTTACCTCCAACTTCTGGCAAGCCTTCCAAAAGGCATTGGGAACCAAGGTTCACCTGAGTACCGCATATCACCCCCAAACAGATGGACAGTCCGAGAGAACCATAAGGACATTGGAAGATCTACTCCGGTCGAGTGTATTGGATTGGGGAGGGAAGTGGGGCGAACATCTACCCCTGGCTGAGTTTTCCTACAATAACAGCTACCACGCAAGTATTGAAATGTCCCCCTACGAGGCATTATATGGTCGACCATGTCGCACCCCTTTCTGCTGGACCAAAGTGGGAGAGGAGCGCGATATGACACCCGAAATGGTCAGGGAAACAGTAGAACAAGTGGAGCTACTCAAGGAAAAATTAAGGGAAGCGCATGACCGACAGAGGAGTTACGCGGACAAACGGAGGAAGGATTTAGAATTTGCAGTGGGAGACGAAGTGTACCTAAAGATGAGGATTTTCCGGGGAAGTGACCCAAACCGGAAGTTGAAAAAGCTGAGACCTAGGTATATGGGTCCATACATGATTACGGAAAGGATTGGTGCGGTTGCATATCGGTTGGCACTACCCTTGGAACTCTCAGACTTCCACGACGTGTTTCACGTGTCAGTACTGCGGAGAGTAGTACGAGAACCAGAATTAATCTTACCTCAACCGCCTGAGGACACTCAAAGGAACCTCACTCTGATCAGCAAGCCCGTAAAAATTGTGGAAGAGAAGGAAGTGAACCACCGGGGGAGGAAGACAAGAATGGTGCTAGTCCGATGGGAAAGGGACGGAATCTATGAGGACGTATGGGAACCTGAATCGCAGCTACGGGATAGTCACCCCGGGATGTTTGGGGATCGAGAAAGAAACTGGGAGGGAACCCAGAATTCGGGGACGAATTCATTCCAAGTGGGGGAGAGTTGTAAAATCCCGGGCCCGGCCCAAAATGAAACCCGAGAACCTCAGGCCCAAGGGAGTGAAACCCTAAGCCAAGACTCTCCCAAACCTTATAAAAGGGGCTGCACTCCTAGGGTTTCACCACAAGAGAGTCAGCAAGCGAAGCCCTGCCCGACCAGAACCTCGCCGCCGCCTCCCGCCATCGACGACCAGCCGCCGCCGCCGATCACCGCCGTCCGCTCGCCAGCCGCCGATCGTCCCGCGCGCAGTCCGAGCCGTCGAACCCGAGCCCCAGTCGTCGCCTCCTCGATTCTTTTTCTTGTAACCTTCTCAGATCTGAACCTCAAGGTAATCTGAATCCCTAACCTTCTAAGTCATTGGGTATGACAAGATCTGAATCTAAACCCCTCTTCCTTCTTCATGAATCTCTGAATCAGATCCGGAGAGGTGACCATCTCTTGTCCCCATCCCTAGACCCAGACCTACCGCTTCAAGAGACTAAGGTGAGGACTTGGTTGTGAACTCGTCTCATGTTGAGTAGTTGGTCATGTCATAGTCATTCGTTAATCTGAACTGAATCATGTGAGTGTGTGTTCGTGTGTTGTTGCGGTTGTGGTAGCCTAGCTGGCTTGTGATGTATGATATGTGTTGATGAGTTGAAGCACCTAGATCTAATAGGGTGTTGTGAACAAAGTTGAGAAGTGATAAGCGTGCTTATGAATATGAGTTCAAGTGAAAGTGAAAGTGAAAGTGAAAGTGAAAGTGAAAGTGAAAGTGAAAGTGAAAGTGAAAGCGATTGAGATTGAGAATGAGAATGTGAAAGTGGAAGTGTCAATGAACTTGCTTGTAGTCCTGTTTGGACCACCGAGAACGGGTGGGCGTCTAGAGTCTAGGATGTGATGTGACCCGTGGGACAGTAGCCTAACACGAGGTACCCACGGGAAGTGAAGAGATGAGCCTACCGCGAGATGCGGGATATAAAATGATGTAAGTGGCGCCTAGGATCGAGTCAATGCCGAGTCGTGGCATAATTATGGCTATTACGACCGGGTAGCGGACAGTGCCAATGGGCCAACGAGCTGCAACTCGGATAGTCATTTAGGAAGCTGAGGGGGGGACGGCTACCCAAGAGAAGGGCGCCCCTTTCAGGATAGGCTGGAACGGGTAAAGAGACCCGTAAACGACTATAGGTCCTTACGTCTCGGATGATTGATTGCTGTAGAATGCTGTGTGGTTTGGTGTTTTGATGTTTGACTTTGATGACTGTTATTGGGCTTGAGTGGGTTCGTGGGTTCCTGGAACCTGCCCTCACTGAGTATTCCGTACTCACCCCTCCTTCATTTTAGGTACGGCTGGGAGGGAGCAGGAGTAGGAGTCCGTATGGTGCCAGTCGTTTTCGAGTTTTCTTTTGCTTTTCGAGCTATTTCTATTTGAGCTTTACTTTCGTCTTTGAATAATCTATCTATGAGTTAAGATTCGGTTTTATGTAAGACTATTTTGAGTTTCAATAAAGGAGTTTTTGAACGATTTGGAGATGTATTCGGTTTATAAATGACCCTGGGGACAGGGATGTTACAATACTAATCTTTTTTTTCTTTGACATTCCTAACTACGCTAATCTGTGATTGTCTACCAACTCTTATACTCTACATTTATAACCGGTTAGACATCACTCGTTGGATACTATATTGTGTAGTACTTTTCTCGACTTGGGTTTTGCATATAATAATACTGAACGTTACTAAATCAAGTAGCACTACCTAAGATTTTGTACAAAACAATAATTTAAAGCATCCTTCAAATGGCAAGCGGCTGAGAAAATGATTTCCACTAAGAACATATCTTTTTCCTTTTTCTTTAGAAAAAAATATATGTTTGTCTTTTGAAGGAAATCAATGCTTTAATACGGACGTATTCGACTGCATTTGATCATTGTCATGTGTCGTTGTTGTTCTCATTACCCTCTTCGTTTTAGTGTATTTACACATATATGCAATTTTGTCCAGAAAAACATATATGCAGGACGGTTTAACATTATTAGGGGAGTTATTCTTGGGCAAATTTTTATTTTTTACCTTTTAAAATATATATTTTTAATAATTTTAATAATTCTTTTGTTTTAAAAATTTAAACAGTAATAGTTTATTACGAAAACATAACTACATACATATAAATATTTTGGGGCCCTTTTCATTTTTTTATTTTTTTTATTTTTTTAATTTTTAAAACTTTTTTATATATTTTTAAATTTTCTTTATATAAAAAATTAGACCCCTTATAGTTAATATGCGGAGAACATGGTTTGATTCGAATGGTCGCACCGTTTATCCTCCTAATTGGCCGATCCAGCATATATGCAGTATTAATATATGTTTCAAGATACAATACATATATTTATATCCATTCGTAATAATATGTTAGTTATAATACAGAACGATATTGGAAAAAAGAATATTTCCTCAAAAAAACAAGAATTTCATTGGTAAAACTTAAAAATAATGTTTCAACGTGTAACAGTGCTCGAGTTCGAAGCCAGTATGGAACATTTTTAAAAGTCACTAAAAAAAGATAATGGAAAGAGATACTGTACGTAGACTTCACATACGAGGCTCTATTCATGAGGTAGAATGATTTGTAATTAATGCATCTAATTGATTTCTAATTAATGCATATTTCTATGTTCTAGATAGGTTGTGACGTTCAAAAGGATACGTTGTGATTGTTTCAAACGATAACCTTTTAGTTGCATTTTTAGGATTTTTAACATTAAACCTTTCGACTAAATTTGTTTCGGGTAAAAATCTTCAAACTAAATATTTAATAAAAAATATCTTTAAACTAATTTTATTTAATAAATTAAATCATCTATCTACAGTACTTTTCAAAATAATCAGTATAACCGATAAACCATCTTTAGTTTAAGGTTTTTGTTACCATCAAAATCCAATTTAAAAGAAAATCAAAATATAATAAAATTATCTAAAAAGTAATACTTAAATTTTCAAAATTAGCATTTTATTTAATTGTAAATAGACGAGTCTGATTTTTTTTTAAAAGATCAACATTATATATGTATAATCTAAAATATAAATAATCAAAAAAATATAATAGAAATTTCAAAACAGAAAATTAGAGACAAAACAAACTTTAATCATCAAGGAGAACTCAAGAGAGTTTTCATGGACCTCTCTTTACTTGAGAGTAGTTTGCTTTGTATTAAAATTATAATTGTGGGGTTTTAGTTCCCATCTAAAATATGATTTTAAAATGAATTTATCTGAAGTGCTAATTTTGAAAATGTTAGTTACTAGTGTTTTTGATAGTTAGTTTATCGCTAATGCCAGTTAAATGTACCAATGTTAGTGGTAAATCTTTAGATAATTTAATTTTATATTTTCTGTTTTTTTTTTTATATTTTCAATTTATACATATATAATATTAACTTTAAAAGAAATCAAATTCATTTTTATCATCGATGAATTCATCTATTTGCATAAGTTTTTAAAAGCTTTTTGAAAATTTAATTTCCGAATTTTAGATAATGTAATTATATTTTTATATTTTCACCTTTTTATTTTAATAGTAAAACCTCTCAATTATGTTTTGTAAATATGAAAACCCTTAAACTAAAGATTTATGAGTAATAATTGTAATTTTGACCGGTACTGTAGACAGAAAATTTAATTCATTGAGTAAAGTTTTTTCTTGTTTAAATGTTAAATTTATACCATTTTTGTGACAGAAATACAATGAAAACTAAGAAGTCAGAAAGACCAAAAACTAAACAAAAAGCAAAGGATGAAACTAAACTTAAAACTAAGGAAGCCAAGCAACAATACACATCTTGAAAAAAGAAGACCAGCTTGCTTCTCAGAGGTAAAATCGGTTACATGGAAGACCAATGTTACCACGAGATACCTCTATCTCGGCCAAACCTCGAAACTGAGATGCTAGCGTCTCCTGCAGCTTCACAAGAAGCACCTTAAGTTGGAAGCACAACTGGAATGTCGAGGCAATAATAATGCAAGCCCGAAAACCGTCCATCCCTACTGAACTAAACCACAGCATCCCAACAATTAAAGAAAGGAGAAGAGGGAGATTTTCGTTGAACCGAAAAGATTTAGCCACCTAACTCTTAAAGCTTAATCAACTTGAAAACCCATTGCCAAGCAGTTTCCTAATCACAAAGAAAAAGAAGATTCACAGAGCAAAGAACCCAAAAATCACAAAGAAAAACCTTCAAACTAATTTCATTAAGTAAAATTAGTTTACAGGTTTTTCTATTAAATACTTAGTTTT
This sequence comes from Raphanus raphanistrum subsp. raphanistrum, assembly GCA_019706035.1. NCBI lineage: Eukaryota > Viridiplantae > Streptophyta > Magnoliopsida > Brassicales > Brassicaceae > Raphanus > Raphanus raphanistrum. The sequence continues at coordinate 23,260,777 of CM033986.1, forward strand.
AAGGTTTTATCTGAAATAAACTTAGTTGAGGGGTTTTTCACGTTAAAAACTCACGTTTTTATGACAAGTTTCTTATACATTCACATTTATACATTTTTCTATATATATCTAAATGCAAACTGCATTGACGTTTGCTGTTATAATTTACGAGTTCATAAATGGATTGATGTGCCAACTTACCTGCAGCCATTAAAACAAGTGATATATATATATATACTAGATTTTGATATGTACGTCCGTGCAGATATTATTACAAATGTTTTAAATATATCATTTGTATTTTAGTGTTATATATTAGTGTAAGTCTATAATATTATTGTCTATATTTTTTGGTATTATTAATATATAATGATTTGTTTAATACATTTTACTTTGTTTTTGTTTTATTTTTATTACTTACGAATATATTTTCGAGTTATGTACAATAAAAACCAATCTGAAATAATCAAATAGAGAACCTCTTCCAAAACATATTTTTTCTTAAATTTATACATTTTACGTATAATGATTTTTATATTATAGAAACTATATATGTTAAAGATAATTTATATTTACATGTTGTGTTTTTTAAAAATATACTTAACATATATCAATTTAGTATTTTTGGGATTTATAAGTAAAAATACTATTTTGTTTAAATAGTAATGCCCTTTTATTTTAGTAAATTTTATACATTGTAGCATCTATCATATTATTTTAGTAAATTTAATTGATATATGATATTTTTGGATGTTATGATATTAATTTTTCTCTTTTAGTTAAGATTTCAAAATATTAGATTACTTTAATTTTTAAAACATGTATAGTTTTTTTCGTGGTGCATTTCAAAAAAAAAAATAACACTCTTTATTATCTATGATTTTTATCTATTGTAAATTTTAAATATTGTCATTTTTAGTTAGAATATTTATTTTCAAAATTATAATTTTGTCAAGAAAACTTTAGAAAATTACACAAGTATTTTTGAGTTTTTGAATTTTTTTTACTACATTAATACATTATTTAACCAAAACAAACTATATTTGAACTTTTTGTAATGTTTTCTATATTTGAACTTTTGGTAATGTTTTCTAAATTTTTCTCAACTGATTTTGTTATAATAAAAACAAAATAAATTTATAATTTAAATTTTATTTGTTTTTAATATTTTAAATGAATTATAGTTTCTAATACCATATTTTTTAAATAGTATATGAACTAAAGGTTATTATATACCATTATATATTTGTATATATATTTGTATATATACATTTTAAACAATATATTGTTGAGAGTTTCAAAATAAATAAAAATATAGCCTATTGTTGTGGATATAAGTTTAACTTATATTAATAAATTTATTTTTGTATAACAATATTATATAGTTTACGAATTTAACCCATTTTAATGATGAGTGATAATTTATTTAAATGAAAAAAAATTACCTATTTAATATAATTTTCATATTTAATTCATAAATCACTTCTGTTTTTATATAATACAAAATATAATTATAAAATTTATAAAAAATAGTATAGAATTTTTATTTTCTTGTTTTAGAATAAAATTCTAATTAGCATTGATTTATCGTAATATTATATTACTAAACAGGAGACTATAAATTTATATGCACAAAGTGGGAAGATTGACTGCATGTACCTTGAGCAAAAGCATCTATCCTTGTGTTCTGAGTTCATGATACACGGCACCAGTCCAATATTTTCAATTTTTTCTTGATGTTTTATGTTCAATTAAAATTGAATGTCCTAAGCGGTTGGTTATTTTACCTGTGTTTCGGACCGGTTCTGATGGTATATGCGTGAGGTGGAACCGTGGAAGGTAGTAAAATCAGCTTGAAGTCTTCAGGTGTTTGATATGTATTTTGATAATTATGCAAGTTAGGGTGATTTAGTTAACCTGTAAAAACTGATTTTAACGTATTAGTTTTATCAGTAACTTTTAAAATTATCAATCATGTTTTATATAAGTTTCTTAAAGCTATAGATCAAAACTAAAACAAATCTGTTAACTTTTATTTTCTAAACAATATTTCTAAGCTGTAAAAACATATTAACTCTTAATCAAAATATTAATGTAGTAATATATTTTTATTATTCACTTAAATTCTATGAATACAACATATATAATTACATCAATAAAATGCATAGACTAGACTAGGAGTTTTCATGCGTCATGCACATAAATAATAAATTTTAAATACATATATATTTATTTTAAATTTAAAAATATTTGGTTTGCATTTTAACAGTATTATACTTTAATTTATTCAGAAAAAAATAAAACAAGAAATGAAATTATATGTTTTATTGTTTCTTTTGATTTGGTGTAGTTATTTTACATATTTTTTTTCTAGTGTCCAACCAAATCATACTCATGATCAAAGTTTAATAAAAATTAGAAAGACTGAATGTGATTAATCTGCCGACTTACTTGATCCTTAGATATTTAGAACAAAGCACATTAGTGGAGAATATCAAGTGGTTCAGACACTAATTATTTATATGACAATTTAAGCATTTCGTAAAGCTTTTTTGACGATTTTGGTGGAAATCTAAAAAAGTTATAAAGGAGTCAATAATTTCTTTTCCGTTTTTGGAGTTATGCATAGTACCATCATTAGACAGAATAGAATTCGAATTAAGAAATTCAACACCTCACAAAAGATATATTGTCGGATCCACTCTAGATTTGCGTGGATTGATGTCGGTTAATAAAAACTAATGAATATACAATATAGTTACTAGCTAGTGGGGGATAGGTAGGCTATGTTGATCTAAAATAAAATGAAAACCGATAAAATAAACCCGAACCAAAATCGTATAAAAATAAAAATGATAAACAAAAAGTAAGAAAGAAAACTGACACCAGAACTTAATTATAACAAACCAATAACACATTATCTCAACTAAACCACAATTACATTACCTAATTAAACCTACAAAAACTCAAATACCACATATCCAGTACCAGCTGGTTAAGTTGATCTTTAACCGTTATTTTGAACTTTTTGTGATTTTGTAGTTTAGGTGACAAAACTGTTATGCATACGCACTTAATACGCATTCAGACGGTCGGTAAAACTGTCTGCTGGAGGGACCTCCTTTTGACAATTATTTTTTAATGAACAACAATGACCAGCTTTTACATTTGAATTCTGATATTTAATTACAATTTTGTAAAAAAGTTTTAGAATATTTATGTCGGAGACTCAAATTCTTAGGGTTTAGAAGATCAAGAGAGGAAGTGAGTGGAAACTTGAAAACTGTAAAGCTAACAATTCGTTGATTTATTTTTGAAACACCGGTGTGGATTATTTTAAAAATACTATGACGTTCAACCCAACAATTTTGTGCAATGATTTGCTCAACTGCTGACTTATTTAGCGGTCTATTTCTAAGTCAAAATAGGATGTGGTCTTGACTTAGTTTGATATTTAGTGAGGTTTTATAAACCAGAAAACACAGATCGATTAGCTTATATAGTACTCTTGTGGTGTGGAGTTATCATAGTATTTTTCAAGCATGTATTCAATCTTCAAAGCTCGTTTATGTTATAAACGAACGTTAATGATATATTAATGCTTATGGTATTCAACTTTTGTTAAAACATTTCGTGGGTTTAACAATTTAGAACGAAATAGTTTAAAACTTATCACAACTCTTTTACTGAATTGTAAATTTTTGATGTTCTTAAAAATAAGATACTGGAGACTGAAAAGGCATACATGTGACAGGACTAGCTAGACATGTCATATTCTCCATCTTCCTCACATTAAGATCATTAATTCCATTATAGATTCAGATATATTAATTAAGAGTTAAGACTAACTTTAGAGGTGAACAGTATTTTTTTTTTTGACAAGAGAGGTGAACATTAATTTTTGGTTTGTAAACTGCTACACTATCGTTCGTTTTTTCTTCATTAAATGCATTATCACTTTGGTTTATCAGAAGCTTCCAAAAATAAAAATAGCAGTTCACATGTTTTTGAAAATTTCAGAAACGTTCATAATTTTTTTCTACGTATTTCTATATGCTTCAACAAATTTTCGGGAGCTATATATTTTTCATTTTATCATATACTTTTTTCATTTTATCCTTTTTATCATATATTTGATATCCAAGCATCTATTTACTACATACACAAGAGCTGATTACAAAATTATAAAAATATTTTCCACTATTATAACAAAATTATGATTAGAAAAGCATATATGCTTATTATTTACAAGTTTCTTATATGTAGAGACGATGTTCACAGATTTAATCTGCTGTGCATGCCAGAATTGATGTTTCTGATATCTAACCCCTAAATAGCAAAATATATAAACCCTAACCCAAAAAATTTGAACACAAATTAATATCAGATCGAAACTTAAAATTTAAACTTTAAATTTATTTCAATTTCTTAAGTTCATAAAATAGCAACGTCGTAATGTTTGAGTCAGCTTGTACAAGTTGCGCTTGTTTTTTTTTTTTTTTTTGTCATCGACTTTACAGACTCAATTGCCCTTGTTTTTTATTTATCTTATTTTACCCTATCTCACATTCTCCACCCCGACCAAACCAAAATCGATGATAGTGAGACTTTTCCAATTTACAATTAAAAGGAGTAGCAAAAAGCTATTTTCCTCGTTTTAGAAAAAAAAAATAGTGACAAAAAAAATCTGTGATGAAAAACACGCCACAGTTTTGAACTCCCAATGATTTGTATTGATTATTGAACTATCATAAAGTTAGTGGACTTTTATTTACTTGGATGTTACTTAGGATCTAAATGATGACATATTAATTAAGAGGAATTATTCATTTCTATTTGTTCCTTAAAAATTATAGCATTTGTGAAAAATATTTGCTGCCTATAATTTACTGTCATTCCTTAAATTTTAAAGAATTATAGAACAAAAACATTTTTTATCAAAATTAATATAGAACAAAAAGAATAAATTTTATTTTATTTTATTTATATTCTTTCTTTTTCCACTTATTTCTAATTTTTATTTTCATAGTCACCAGTTAGAGCCTTAAACAAAATGTTCACTTGTTTACCTCTTCTTTCCCGACAAACTAAACCGAAGTTTATGGTATTTAAAAAAAAACACAAACCGAGTTTTATACACGAAATTCATTACGGAGCTCACACACGCACCAAAGAAAAACAAACCCTTTCTTAGCTAACACAAAGTGTTCATAAGCACGGTATTAAACACTACGATACTTATAATAATGATACAAAAAATCAAACTGATTTAAAACGTCGTTAGAGATCCCATGACAAGCCGTTATTGAAACTAGGGCTAATTCCGTAGCTATCTTCCGACCACTGCCCCCACGGCGGAGGATATAAACAGTAGTCCACTGAGTCAGAGAACACGAACTCCTTCCCAAAGCTAGCCGAGTGTACGTCGCAATTCGACCCTAGACTTGGCAGCTCCACGATCTCATCAAGCTCCTCCGACTCAGTTTTCGAGAGGTCCATCACCATCACTAGAGACTCAAGTGAAGAAGTAGAAGACGTGAACGACGTTGTTGGTTCCATGTGTGCTGCTTTGAGAGCTGCTGTCTGAATGTCTCGAGGGTTTAGCGAGACAGGTCGAGGGAATGAGGCAGCTAGTTCAGGGAAGTTTAGTATAGCTGAGGTCCCTTTAATGCTCAAAGCTGCGACGTCGTGGGCACGCGCCGCCATTTCTGGCGTGGGGAAAGTTCCGAGCCAAATACGAGACTTCTTCCTCGGCTCACGAATCTCCGACACCCATTTGCCCCAGCTCCTCATCCTTACACCACGATATACCGGGTGCTTACCGGAGTCTCTAACACGTTTTGTCTTCTTTGAGTTCTCGTTTTGCTCTGCCTTGCTCTCATCAGTCGCTAAGTCAGAAGCTGAGTTGGGTAGTTGAGCCACTCTCTCCGCTTGGCGGCTGTAATATTCCTCCACTGACCTACTCTCGGAAGCTGATGCAACCATTGTTTTACACGAATAGGATAATAATTTTGACGGTCTCTTATTCGGTTTTGTGTATGATTTATGCAAAGAGTTTTAGGAGAAAAATAAAGTTCGAGAACTATTCAAAATAAGGAAAAAAACAGGGCAGTGAAGTGATGAGAGAAACTTTGATATGAGAAGAAGAAGAAAGGTTGGTAAAAAATGTTTGCCTATCATTTTTCTCAGTCACTCAATATATTTATATGCATTAATATTTTGGGTAAGGGTTAAAAGATGGGACCAAAACAACGCAATAAGTCTCTATGAATAAAGGAAATGGACCCAATCAAAATATTATATATAGATATATTTATTAGTGTAAAACAACACACTTGATGTCACTATCTGCTTTGATATCTTCCGGATTTCCAACAAAAAAAAAAATCAGCATTTTTCTAAATATGCTCCTTCTGTATTATTTTATTTGGTTTTCAAGATTTTGGCACAATAATTCAGAAAAACATAAAAATTTATCAAGTTTACCTCTTTTACATCAAAATATCACTTATTAAAAACAAATTCAACCAATAATAATTACACTGCTGAATACTGTACAAATAATCATAAAAGTAAGAGATCTTTAATTTTTGCATTTAATTTTGAAAACATTATATTTAAATCGAGACAAAAAAAATCTTAAAACATGATTTATACTGAACCAGATGGATTATTACGAGACTACAACATTTATAAAGAAAAAAAAACATACTTCGTCCCAGCCGCGTACGTAAAATTTATGAAATTTGTTCTTTTTTGTTTGTAAACAGAGATTTAATTACGAAGTTTGTTTCTGCGAAAAACACACGGTGAGACAAGTTTTTTTGAAGTGTTGATAGACCAACTACTTCATGCCAGCCGTGTACGTAAAATTTATGAAGTTTTTTTTTTTTTTGTGAACAGAAATTTATGAAGTATGTTAATTTCTGCGAAAACACACGGTGAGACAAGCTTTTTCATTATATTTATCTTATCTTTTATTTGTGTGCAACGAAATTTTCACCCAATTTTTCCTGTTTTAATATCTTTTACTCATATCTCTGACTCAACCGATCATGGTGTTTTTCATGACATGAATATAATGCATATGCATTCGCATTTACACGCATATGTTTGCATATCATCATGATCCTCATGTGAAGCTAATCATACATGATTTTGGTTTTCTATAAATACGTGAATAAAGTTTTACGGAAATGATATTTTTAAAAAGTGCTTTCTTTTGACAATTAGTTCTGCTGTGGCCTCATAGTCTTAAATCAATTTCGATACCCTAAGTTATGAAAAAAAAATTGGATACCTAAAAGTAATACTCTAGCAATAAGTTAGATGTTCAACATAATTTCCACGTACTATATCTTATTGGTATAAGATCTTTTTTTTCTTATGTACATATAAAGTTTTCGAAGATAACTTATAATTCCAAAAACCTGTTTAAGCATTTGTTTATTTTAGTCAAAGATATCAAGGGTTAAGGCCGTAATGCATGTGTCTTAACATATGTCTCGAAAATTAATTCCAATTAGTAAAGAAAATTTGAAAATGAATTTTGTTCAGTTGAAGGTTAAGATATACACCAAAAGTTATTAAGAAATCTGAAAGACACATGTCAATCAATCATCAATAATTGATTTTCATTTGAAAATCAATAGAATTTATTATATGAACTTTAATTTATTGATCCATATAAAGTCCATGACTAGTTACATTTAAAATTTTAATAAGGACCACGTACCAATCTACATATTATCTTAAATTATCAATGAAATTTCATATTAAAGAGTCTGATTATTAGTATCGGTTTCATTTAAGATAAAATACATTCCCTCTGTGTTTTTAAATGTAATTTTGATATTTTTTTATGAGAGCATAAATATATTTCATCGTTTTCTAATATTTGAGAAAAATATCAAAATGACATTTAAAAAGAAATGAATGGAGGGAACTGCCAATACAATTCCTAAACATTTGAACATGGTATAGGTGATTGTTAACGCTGTAAATTCGAGATACAGCGAAAACACAAGGCACAAAATAATTCCAGAACACAAATCTCTTTTATTAGAAATTTTTTACACAATCTCTTACATACTTGTTTGATCCGAATTACACGACTCGACACGGATCGATTTCTAACACACCCAACTTCCTTGACTCAACACTTGTTGATCAAGTCTACCAATTCACTCACCTATGAAACCCCAAAACCCTTTGTGTTTCTCTCTGAGAATTACAACGTAAAAGCTCTAACCCTAAAACTAGGTTAAAACTACATTATATATTAAATAACCTTTTCCTATTATCTAATATAATATTTTCTATATTTTAGCATCACCAAATCTTCCAATTTGTGATCTAATAATATTCTTTTAATGCTTATTTTGTCATCCAAAGTATATGGAAAATCCCACATAATCGCATCTTGATGTTTCCTTTTTATTCTTCGAAGCGTGTGTCACACACCATCCTCCGCGTGTAACACAAATACACGAACCAAAACTCCACCACTGCAACAGGTTCTCAAGCTCCAAGTTCTTGAGCTTACAAACGCTAGTAATTAAATTTTTAACTAAGACACCATTTTGTCCTGCCATTCGAAAATCTATGGGCAAGCTCCTTATGAAATGATAAAACTATCAGCCAATGAATATTAGGTAAAAGATGGTTCCAGAAAAGCAGACAAATAAAGTACATTTTGGTGTAATAATACAAATGAAGAAAATAAATTGTAGAGAGAAACTTCAAGAAAATTTCTGAGGGACATCAATTTGTTCAATCATGGGACCTTATTTGTGTACCTATAAGGACTGACATACAATATACACACATACTGACATAAATAATATTAATCAAGTCTTCTATAATCTTTTTATTATTATGTGGGAAATCTTTATAACAAACCTTGTCTATTTGCTTCCTTATGTCCTTCACAGGATCAATCAAGCTTCTCGTTTCCCATTTAGAAATTATTATTTAATTTAGTTATTAATGGAGGTCTCTTGATAAATGAAGCAGGCCTACTTTGAAATAGAAAGCAGAAAATGATTTTTGTGAGTATTGTTATTTTTGGTCAATTTTATGAGTGTTTATTTAGGTAGACAAAACCAAATATCAATATCTTCCAAATATGGTTTATTTAGGCATTTAGAAACTAAATTCAAAGTCGTTTTTTTTTAAAAAAAGGGGTCCAAAATAAGCCTTTTCGAAAATGCCTTCTTTTTCTTTTCATACATGAAAGTCATTTACCTGCTTTGTGTTCTCCTAGTGGGATTAAAGATCGTTAAGAACAACTACAGGGTCAAAGTTCAACCACGACTGCAATGATAACCTCTCAGGTATCTATGATGAATTTTGTGAACTCATCAAAATGTTTGACGATTTTCTTCTGTGTATTCTCATATGTAACTCTATTCCATTTTATAGAAAGAAATCAGGCCACATGTGTTAAACAAAATATGTGACAAAGTACATTTAACTATTACTTTATGCTCTCCATATATTCTCCGAATTTAATTTTGGATCTTGATGTTATCATATATTCTCCGAATAAGCATACATTATAATTAAATTGCAGTTGATATCGTATGGTGTGTAGTTTTTATTCCTTACTCAGAGCATATATGTTCATAATATATCACTGTATATTCATCAGAGAGACACGGCAGGCGATATAAAAGAGGACAACTGGAGGGGTAGGACCTTAACATGCTATTTTTTGAATGGATGTAAAATTTATTCGATAAAAAGCGTTTTTACAATGGAGTCTTACATTGAAGCAGAGTTTTAAGAACTTTCACTCTTCAGAGTTATAGAAACATCTTCTCCTATTAGCTTTCTATGATGTGTACTCTAGCCGTCGAAGTAGGCTTTCTAATGATTCTTCATTCTTCTTTCTACTAATTGAAAGTAGGCAATCTTTCACACCACTATCGATTCTTTTAAGCATCTTAACATGCTTTTCTTTACATCTGGTCTGATTCACAGAAATGGTTGTCGTTTAGACCCACTAAAATCCTTCAATGCGTCTAATATTGGGGATTAACATGAAGAATTCTGAAAAGTAGTTGACTGAAATGTAAATTATAATGGTAATCTACTTCAAAGTACTCATCGGTCCTAGCTCTCCAATTTATCTGTTGTCATCTCCATATTATAATGTAATTTTAAATCAATAAAATCGTTTGTAAACAGTAACGGGAAAACAAGGTTATTTATCATCTTTTTCTGGAGAACAACTTGGATTAGAAAAAAAAGAAAATTTTAGATAACATTTTTGTGAATTTTCGGTTATATGAAAAATGGGTGATATTCAAAAAAAATATTGCAGTCCTAAAAAACCGACACGTCTGTGTGCATGGAGATGATAAGGAACAAGAACTCTAGCCAGTAGGCCAGTACACAACCAGGTGTCAAGTACGCGTACTAACAAACGCGGTAATGGATTGATAAATAAGATCATAACTGCAGTTTTTTTTTGCTTGACCTTTGGGATCATAACTGCAGTTGCTCGAGGTAGGCTCTACGAAAGAGCCTAATTGCTTAATGTTCTCCATTTTAATTTTCATATATTTACAAAAACTGTCATATTGGGATCGACAATGTATGTACCATCGATTGATTGACTCTATTTATCTTAAGATTGTTGATAGATCATAGTGACCAGTCTAAGGAATGCATTTATATACCCTTATAAATCATTTACCAATAGTTGACAAGAGATCATTTATTAAGATTGGACTTTAATATTTTCACTTACCTTTATATTTTCTTCCTTTCCCAGACATATTCGTTTTAAATTCATCACACACATATGTACATATATATATATATATATATATATATATACTGTAATTATAAAAAGTAAAAAAAATGATGAAAAGTTGGAAACCATAACATGGTGTAAGGGACAGACAAAACATACAAAGAAAACATGATTCTGACTCAATAGTACATCAGGCATCACTAGTCAAAAATCACCATCCCCATTTAATGATATCCTCTAGTTTTTCTTTCTCCCAATTTTCGGCAAACAAAACATATCATCATTTGTGAACAAAAGAAAATACATATCATTATTAAAATAGTAATATTAATATTTAATATAAAGAAGATATTATAGAAAAGCGAAAGACAACATTGACTATCTAATTTCTGCCTATCACAGCTTCAGTCCTGCTGCTTGTTTGTCACATGCGATTGCAGATTGCCTGGCTCATGATATAACCACACAGTGTCTTTGATCAGTAACGTCCAAACGAGAAGTTTGTAGCCAAAAAGGTTCCGAAATTACATTTGTTTTAGGTCGTCTAAGAGGAAAGTATAATGAAGATATGTAAAGTTGCTTAAACAAATTTTTAACATGATACTAAATTTGCATGTCTTGAAATTTCATTGTGTATGCTCCTATTTGATTGGGAAATCGAACAGGAAGATAATTTTAACTTGCGATTAAACTTTATGGATCTTATTTAATTAGGGTTTGTGCAATGGAAATTATTTTGGTGGTCTAATCCTTGTGTACAAAGTATCGGTTTAAACTGCTTGTTTGCGACTTGGATATTAGTTCTTTTGAATTGCAAAAATTATTGAACCAACTAACATCATCAAATAAATTATAAATCATTCTATTTCTTTCAAAATATAATTCATTTTGAATACATATTAAGCTAAGAGAATTGAAAGTTGATTTACAATTCTTTTGCTCTGCCCATTTAAACCTTTTATCAATTAACTTGATGGCAACCTGGTACAGTAATATAAAAACTACACTCTAAAACCTTTATTTAAGAAGCCTTTAATTAGTTATTTAGGCAGATATAGACAAAATGTGTAGATTGGTGTAATAACTCAACCCATAAGACTTGCCAAACCCTCAATTGGCTAAAACGTTTGAAAAACCCGGTTATACCAAACAGAATGAAGAATCATATGAAACATATCATACCGAACCGGTTCACCATCATGCCACATGAAATGCTTTTGAACCTTCAACACCCTTTTATGCATCTCAACATATCTCCTCCATGGAATCGATATCAGAATCTTCCTCAGATTAGGAATCTCCTTCTCTGGCACAAACACGGCAAAAGATTCCCAATCCAAAACCTCAAGAAACGGCGGCACAAAGTTATCAGAGATGATAACCGGAACGCAACCGTACAAAACCGACTCCACCACCCTTGGGCTATTCACCTCGTACCCTTTAGCGCAAACGCAGAACCTGCTGCGTTTCATGAACCGGATGTATGATTTGTGGTCAATCCGGCCGAAGATTTTCATATCCGGTTCAGGTCTTGAAGACCATTGGTTAAGTAAGATGGGTCTGACATAACCATGCAAGTTACCTGCGAAGAAAGCGAGGATGGTTCGGTTGGAAAGGCGGTTACCTCCAATGTTCCCGTTTGGGTTTTGGGCCGACGAGATTTTTGTTTCCGGTAAAGAGACGTCTTTTCCGACCACGAAGTCTACTCCGACATCAGCGTTACATAGTGATCTGATGCAGTTCATGTATGGTCCTCTAGTCTCAGCTGGAGCCTATAACAACGCACAATTGATAAACTAAATCATAATGTAATCAATAATTATATCAGTTAGAGCATGTTCAACACATTTCTATTTCTATATTGTATCTATAATAACATTTAAAGTAAACTATAATCAAATTAATCACCTTTTTTTCTTTAAAATAAAAATTGTTATTTTTTCTTCTATATTTAAGGAAAGATATATCATTCATCTATTTTTACAGAAAACAATACTAGTAAATTTCATCTTTATTATAAAATTCTTCTAAAACAAAGAAAAATTAGTAAATTACATTTCTAATGATCTTAATCGTGGACCGTTTTAAACTTAAATCATACCCAGTCATGGCAAGCGGTGAAGAAATGATCGGAGCCACGGGTTCTATTCCAGAAAGGGTAGCTGGAAATAATGAAATCGATGTGGTCTCTGAGATATTTAACAAGATTTTTACGACTGTGAGAATCACGAACGTAACTCGGTGAGAAAGGACTCTCCCAGGCACATAACTCGATGCAAGACAGTGACGTCTCCAACGGCCAAAAGACTTGATAGCGACAACTCCAAACGTTACCTCTTTCGGAAGGTACCCAGCGGTCACTACACAACCCCACGTTGGAAACCCTACTTCTTTACCTAAAGAAGCATCCTCCATCAGTTCTTGCTACCATCTCAAGACCTTCGAATCTCAACTAATCGACTGCATCTGATCCAGTTTCAACACAAACTTGCTACTCTAGCCAACGATGGATCAAAAGAACCGCTACACTTCTGCTTCACAGCAATCCTACCGGGAAAATAACAAAGAGCTACGTTACTCAAGAGAAGAAAAAGGGAAAGGCCGTATGCTCGAAAGTGGGACACCTCAACCCAGACGTATCAAAGCTCCTAGTGTCGATAACACCGCACTCATCAAAGAAAATGCTCTCACGCTGATAGGAAGAGTTACTAATCCTCAAGAACAACGAATCTGGGCTCTCCTGCCGGCTCTCCCCCGCAAATGGCAACTACAAGGAAGAGTTACCGGGTCAGATCTGGGAAATGGGCTTTTCCAATACAGATTCGAGAGAGAAGAAGATCTACAGAGAGTTCTGGACAACAGACCTTATCACTTTGCCTACTGGATGGTTATCATTCAGAGGTGGGAACCTATCATCTCTGCCTCCTTCCCTTCTCAGATCCCCTTCTGGATCCGAATCAAAGGCCTCCCCCTCCACTTCTGGTTTGACGAGATGGTCTGCAACATAGGAAAGGATCTGGGAACCTACCTCAACCATGAGCTTACCAAAACAACTGCAAGAGTGAAGGTCCTCATTGACGGCCTGAAACCTTTAACGAAGACGGCTATAATCGAGTTTGAATCAGGAGAAGAAAGCTTAGTGTACCTGGAGTATGAGAAGTTGGAAAACCACTGCCTATCTTGCCACTCTCTAAATCATCTCCAAAAAGATTGCCCTGAGACCACTCAAGAAGCACGTCAAGTACATCACACAGATCTGCTAAAGGAGTCAACTGAACGAAAGGAATCTTACCACGTGGAAGGAGATCTTTACCGTAGCAGCAGGCAACCAACAGATAACAGAACTCCTAGAGGAGATGAGCGAATAGCTACAACAGTTCCTAGATCTGAACGCAGACTAGAACGCCAAGCAGACGATTTCCACGAAAGAAGAGATAGACACGGCAACAGCTTTGGCGCCAGAGTAGCAACCAAGCAAACTCGAATCCCTCCACCAGTTAAAACACGTGGAAGAACATCACAAGAACCTCACACTTGGAGAAACTCGCCAAAAGAAAGCGAGCCAAATCAGCAAGTGAATATCTCTCCGTCCTACACTCAGCGAAGAAAAGCACATGAAGAAGAATCTCGTAATATTCGTCCTCCATTTCCTCAACGGGGACTCAGTGAATGGAGAGTAAAGAACCCTGATAGAACTGTGACAGGGCCAACAACATCCAAACCACCAACAACGAGCCAACAGAGCCCAGCTACGCCCAGCGGAATCATTACAAACCACTACTCAGAAGACCAGATCTCAGATGCTTTGAACGAAGCTACCCTTCGCTATATCAATTGTCCTGACCAATCTGAATCAGCTGCAAGAAGACTCCGAGTGCTTTCTGATGACAGGACATTGCACAGAGAGGAAACTCTAGCTCTCTCCAACCTGAGCAAGAACAACCACCCCATTAATCATCAGGCTTCAACTGGAGATCAGACTTTAGGGACTAACCTACAACACTCCCCGAGAACATCAGCAAATGACAAAATTATGCAAGATCTGCAGGATGTTACTAGGCAATACCTCTGGGTTTCAGACCCTGTGGAAGCGGCTGCTAGACGACAAAGAGTTATTGCGAGTGAAGCAGAGGGACTACTGGAGCAGACTGCAGCGAACATTCTGGCAGCAGAAGCAGAACAAAGACGTCCCCTATCCCCATGGGAAAGAGGCATACGATCAGAGAGCCCACCTGGGATCGACTTTGATCTTGCAATGCAACCCTCTGACAAAGAAGACACTCCCCCACCGCTGCAGATCACCGAAAACAACCAAAGGAAAAGATCAACAACACTGAAATCAGCCATAGTTACTCCGAATATCCTTAATGGAACGAGCTCAAGGAAAAGGAACATATCACAGATGAAATTCTCACCGGGAAGAAAGGGTAAGACGCCTGAAAGAAAGAGACAGAAGCCAACAACACATGGGGAACACTCAAGAACGCAAGCAACATCTTCCACACAAGCGAGTAACCCCCCAATCCATCTGATTCCAGCAGTAGCCAATAAGAAGAAGGATTTTCGGCTACATCCACACCGGGCTCCTTAGTCGTTCTGTCCTGGAACTGTTGTGGGTTGGGGAACCCCTCAACAGTCCAGAGACTAAGGGAGATTAACCGAAGGAATGCACCTGACGTTATCTTCTTGATGGAAACAAAGAACACTACCGATATGATCACCACCACTCTCAACTGGCTGAATCTGGATAACGTTCACGCAGTTCCCCCCAGTAGTAATAGCGGTGGTGGCCTGTTTCTCATATGGAAAGAAGGAATCGAGTTAACGGTCAACTCTTCATCTCCAAATCACATTGACACAACTATCACAAGTAAAGGGATTACCTTCCGTTCCACGTTTGTCTACGGCGAACCGGATCATACCAAAAGACTGGCAATATGGAACATGCTATCAGAACTACGACCTGCAGATGGAGATGCATGGTTTTTAACGGGAGACTTCAATGAAATTATAGACAACAGTGAGAAGACAGGAGGAGCCACTAGAGCAGAAGGTACCTTTTGTGCTTTTCGATCCTTCCTCGCTCGAAATGACCTCTTTGATGTTAAGCACTATGGCAACTTCCTCTCATGGAGAGGAAAGAGGAATACCCATGTGGTCCACTGTAGACTGGATCGTGTTCTTTGCAACAGCGACTGGTCAGATCTCTTCCCATCTTGTAGAAGCCAGTATCTAAAGTTTGAGGGCTCGGACCACAGGCCTGTACTCTCCTTCCTCGATACAACAAAGAGAAAAGGAACAAAAATCTTCAGATTTGATCGAAGACTAAGAGATAATATGGAGGTTCGGGCGCTGATTAAAGAAACGTGGGAAAAGGATCCGCACCTTCACGTGGAGGAACGACTGTCGCTTTGCAGAAGAGCAATCTGCAAATGGAGTAAAAAACATTACGAAGACAGTAGAGAAACGGTTGAAAAACTCAGAGCCCAACTCGATGATGAAATGTCAAAACAGAACCAGAATGAAGAGATCATCTATCAAATAAACAGATCACTCTTACAGGCATACGTCAAGGAAGAGGAATTTTGGAAACAGAGAAGCAGACAACTATGGTTGACCTTAGGCGACTCTAACACTAGCTATTTCCACGCGATGGCTAAAGGAAGAAAAGCTAGAAACAGATTGTCAGTGATGGAGGATCACAGAGGTATACCTTGCTTTAAAGATGAACAAATAGCAGCGGTGATCTGCAAATTCTACGAAGACATCTTCAAATCTTCCTACACAGATTGTTCAGCAACTGTTAATCAAGCTCTCATACCAAAAATCTCTCATCAAGCAAATGAAAATCTCATCAAAGACCCAACAGACGAAGAGATTAAAGCAGCTACCTTTGCCATTCACCCTGAAAAGGCTCCAGGACCCGATGGATTCTCCGCAAGCTTCTTCCAAGCGAACTGGGAAACGGTGGGGCCAGTAATCATCTCTGAGATTAAGAACTTCTTTGCAACGGGCTACCTCCGGTCCTCGCAAAATGAAACTCATGTCAGACTTATTCCAAAGATCCTAGGGGCGAAGAAGGTGTCAGACTACAGACCAATAGCCCTATGCAACGTCTACTTCAAGATTATTTCTAAGATGTTGTCTCTACGCCTAAAACCGGTTCTAAATGACTTGATATCAGAAAATCAATCGGCGTTCACATCGGGCAGAGCTATCTCCGACAATGTCCTAATAACTCATGAGGTACTACACTTCTTGAAGAATTCCCAAGCAGAACAACGATGTACTATGGCTGTTAAATCTGATATGTCCAAGGCATACGATAGAGTCGAATGGGGTTTCCTAGAGCAGGTGTTTATCAGGCTGGGCTTCCATGCTAAATGGACAAACTGGATATTACAATGCGTCTCTACGGTCTCCTACTCCTATCTAATAAATGATGTGGCCCTAGGAGCAGTGAAACCTGAAAGAGGGATCCGACAGGGAGACCCCCTGTCGCCCTATCTATTCATCCTCTGTGGGGAAGTCTTATCGGGTCTATGTATGCAAGCAGAGAGAAATGGAACACTACAAGGAATAAGGGTTGCTAGAGGAAGCCCGAGAGTGAATCACTTACTCTTTGCAGACGATACGATGATCTTCTGCCAAGCTTCAAAAGAGAGCTGCACCACGCTAAAGAACATCCTCCTCCAGTACCAAGAAGCGTCTGGCCAGCAGATAAATGAAGCTAAATCATCTATTTTCTTCTCTGCAAAAACACCAGAAGATAAAAAAGAAATGGTCAAGTCACTGTTAGGGATCACAACCGAAGGTGGTAATGGTAAATACCTTGGACTACCGGAGCACTTTGGTAGAAGAAAACGAGATCTCTTCACATCGCTAGTGGACCGAATAAGGCAGAGGGCAGCTTCTCGTTCATCTCGATTCTTATCGAAGGCAGGCAAACTCACACTCCTCAAAGCAGTCCTCACCGCCATCCCTACATACACCATGTCATTATTTCAACTACCAGTTAGTCTGTGTAAGAGAATACAGTCTGTTCTAACGCGATATTGGTGGGATGACTCAGAAGAAAAACGAAAGATGTGCTGGGTTTCATGGGACAAGATGACACAACCAAAGGCTTTGGGAGGTTTGGGGATCCGAGATATCCAACTGTTTAATCAAGCTCTCCTAGCTAAACAAGCGTGGAGGATACTAACAGAACCAAACTGTCTACTAGCTAGGGTACTAAAGGGCAAATACTGTCACAAAAGCCCTTTCCTAAAGACAGAGGCTTCAGCTGGGTGCTCTCATGGCTGGAGAAGTATATTACATGGAAGGGACCTCCTCTCTACAAGCATCGGCAAAGCCATAGGCAATGGCGAAACCACTAAACTATGGGCTGACTCGTGGATCTCATTAACTGAAAACATAAAGCCCATAGGTCCAGTCCCTGAGGCGTATACTGATCTAACGGTGGCAGACCTTCTAACTACAGACATGGAGTGGAACACATCGAGAATCAAGGAGATCTTACCTCTATTCGATCAACAGATTAAGTGTATCCAGCCAAGTAAAGAAGGACTCGAAGATAGCTACATCTGGCAACCAACAGCATCGGGGATCTACACCACCAAATCAGGATACTTTGCTGCAAACACCAGAGAGATACCAGTAAGACCTCAAGATCATGATTTCAGTTGGATGAGAGACGTCTGGAATGGTGCTTTCTCCCCAAAGATGCGCGTTTTTCTCTGGTCCATAGTCAAGAACGCCCTCCCCTTTGAAGAAAACCTACAAACCAGAGGTATAAATACTGAGGCAGTCTGTATCAGATGCAAAGAAAGAGAGACAGCATGTCATACCTTCTTTTCATGTCCGTTCGCCAAAGAAGTGTGGAGTTTGATACCAACCCAAAGAGTAGTTCACCTAGCTACAGAGGCAGATTTCAAAACGGCTTTAGTATACTTCAGGAACGTTGTCTGCCTTCCACCTTCAGGAATCTCCAATAACGTTCTCCCGTGGATTTGTTGGACCCTATGGAAGGCGCGTAATCTCCTCATCTTTGAAGGAAGGAAGCTGACGACGCAAGAAGTGGCAACTAATGGAATCAGACTTGCGAGGGAATGGAACCAAGCACAAACTCCGATAGTCAAGAGACTACTCCAATCGGAACCATCATATGAAGAAAGACGTCAACTACAACTCGATCTAGTAGACGCCGCCGTCTGCAAATCCGATGCGGCCTGGAACCAATCACTAAAAAAGGCAGGATTAGCTTGGATCATCACAGATTCGGTTAACAACATCATTCAGAAAGACTCCAAGACCCAAGACTTGGTCAACTCACCTCTAATCGCAGAAGCCCTAGCGCTTCGATCAGCGATCATCACTGCAGTGAATCGAGAGCTTCCCAAGCTCAAAGCGTTCTCTGACAACCTAACACTCATCCGAGCAATCAACGGCGACACTCAGGCGAAAGAAATCTTTGGAATCGTACGCGACATCCAACAGATAGCCTCCAGTTTCATCGCTATTTCTTTTTCTCATTTCAACCGTAGCAAGAACACGGAAGCTGATGGGCTGGCTAAACTAGCCCTATCAAATTCCTCTTTGTAAACCCATTAAGGGTCAAACTTGGGCCTGAGGCCATCCCTTTAATTTAATCATTCAGTGCCAAAAAAAAAAAAAAGAGGAAAGTATAATGAAGATATGTAAAGTTGCTTAAACAAATTTTTAACATGATACTAAATTTGCATGTCTTGAAATTTCATTGTGTATGCTCCTATTTGATTGGGAAATCGAACAGGAAGATAATTTTAACTTGCGATTAAACTTTATGGATCTTATTTAATTAGGGTTTGTGCAATGGAAATTATTTTGGTGGTCTAATCCTTGTGTACAAAGTATCGGTTTAAACTGCTTGTTTGCGACTTGGATATTAGTTCTTTTGAATTGCAAAAATTATTGAACCAACTAACATCATCAAATAAATTATAAATCATTCTATTTCTTTCAAAATATAATTCATTTTGAATACATATTAAGCTAAGAGAATTGAAAGTTGATTTACAATTCTTTTGCTCTGCCCATTTAAACCTTTTATCAATTAACTTGATGGCAACCTGGTACAGTAATATAAAAACTACACTCTAAAATCTTTATTTAAGAAGCCTTTAATTAGTTATTTAGGCAGATATAGACAAAATGTGTAGATTGGTGTAATAACTCAACCCATAAGACTTGCCAAACCCTCAATTGGCTAAAACGTTTGAAAAACCCGGTTATACCAAACAGAATGAAGAATCATATGAAACATATCATACCGAACCGGTTCACCATCATGCCACATGAAATGCTTTTGAACCTTCAACACCCTTTTATGCATCTCAACATATCTCCTCCATGGAATCGATATCAGAATCTTCCTCAGATTAGGAATCTCCTTCTCTGGCACAAACACGGCAAAAGATTCCCAATCCAAAACCTCAAGAAACGGCGGCACAAAGTTATCAGAGATGATAACCGGAACGCAACCGTACAAAACCGACTCCACCACCCTTGGGCTATTCACCTCGTACCCTTTAGCGCAAACGCAGAACCTGCTGCGTTTCATGAACCGGATGTATGATTTGTGGTCAATCCGGCCGAAGATTTTCATATCCGGTTCAGGTCTTGAAGACCATTGGTTAAGTAAGATGGGTCTGACATAACCATGCAAGTTACCTGCGAAGAAAGCGAGGATGGTTCGCTTGGAAAGGCGGTTACCTCCAATGTTCCCGTTTGGGTTTTGGGCCGACGAGATTTTTGTTTCCGGTAAAGAGACGTCTTTTCCGACCACGAAGTCTACTCCGACATCAGCGTTACATAGTGATCTGATGCAGTTCATGTATGGTCCTCTAGTCTCAGCTGGAGCCTATAACAACGCACAATTGATAAACTAAATCATAATGTTATCAATAATTATATCAGTTAGAGCATGTTCAACACATTTCTATTTCTATATTGTATCTATAATAACATTTAAAGTAAACTATAATCAAATTAATCACCTTTTTTTCTTTAAAATAAAAATTGTTATTTTTTCTTCTATATTTAAGGAAAGATATATCATTCATCTATTTTTACAGAAAACAATACTAGTAAATTTCATCTTTATTATAAAATTATTCTAAAACAAAGAAAAATTAGTAAATTACATTTCTAATGATCTTAATCGTGGACCGTTTTAAACTTAAATCATACCCAGTCATGGCAAGCGGTGAAGAAATGATCGGAGCCACGGGTTCTATTCCAGAAAGGGTAGCTGGAAATAATGAAATCGATGTGGTCTCTGAGATATTTAACAAGATTTTTACGACTGTGAGAATCACGAACGTAGAGTTTCTGTTGAAGAATTCTTGAACTGAAAGCCAAGTAGAAAAGATGAGCTTTGGTGGGATCTTTTGTCAAGAATCTATGGCTACTCTCCATTAGTTTCATAAACCATCCTTCTGATGCGTAAACACCTTCCATTACTGCCTCAGGCTGATGAAAGATTGGTCTGTCCCCATCTGAGTAGATATACACTTTCAAAGTCTGCTCCATTAGCTCGTAGCTCCTGCGCTAGATACTTAACCATTAGTCGTTTCAAACGTTAATTGTAAGGTTGTGGTAAACATGTGAAAATAAATAAAATTTTATAGTAGAAACAATAATTTGTTAATGTATGAACATTTGAAATAAGAATTAAGCCTTTTCTAATTACTACCTTATATATATGTGTTGTTTAGATTGGTTAATATGTTTTGTCCAAAAAAAAAAGATTGGTTAATATGTTAAACCTTTTGAAGATGGATAGGTTGTGGTATAGAGGTGCGTAAAGAGTATCATCCTTCTTGACCAAATCAGCGTTCTTGATCTGGTTTCTTGCATCTCTAAGCTCTTTGTCCACATTTGATTCCCAACGAGGTGCCTATGGACATGAACAAACAAAAAGTGGATCATAGTTAGAGATGATGAGTGACATGGTCACAAAGAACTGGAAACTTAATTATGGTAAAGTCACTTGCATATATACAACTGAATTGTTAGGATCGCTATGCCGCTTCAATAACATATTGTTCATTTGGGTTATTGATATGACAACCAAAGGTGGTTTTTTTGCGCTCCTCTCATGTTTCTTGTTGCTTTGAGGTATCTTGGGTTGAAGAGGATGATGAGAGCTTGCGGTTTCATTTCCTCTACTTTGTCCATAAGCTTTTGGAGAATTATTCAGAAACTCGTGTTCATAAGCTTTAGGAGAATTATTCAGAACCTCTGTAGTGCTATTACGCGGCCTAAAATCAGAGGTTGCTTCTTGAGGTGCAAGAAACATTTCATTTTCATCACTTTTAGTGATATCACTGGGTTCAATGAATCCAGAAACGGTGCTGTTTCCAAGAGAGCCAATAGATATTGGAGTGATCTCGAAATACTGAAGGCCTAAAACGAAGGCTACAACCAGAGTCATTAGAAGAAGAACTCTACATGTTTCTACTTGGCCTAGAAACCGAAAACCCCGAGTTTGATCCATCACAACCTGATATAAGTAGACTAGCTTATACTTCTATATAGCTAAACGGGCCTCTTCTTCCTGAGAAACGGAGAAGACGATCTGTTTTAGTCAATCTGATACTAGAGACACCAACCATAAGTGATACGTGAACTCTAGAAGAGGACTGATTCAAAAACAGAGTTTGACAACTTACATGGAGAAAAAGATAAGAACCTGAAGCGTTGGTCAGATCTGAGCGTTTCTTTCAGGTTTCTTGGAGTAATTATCGTCTAAATAATCAGACAAATAATTAAGAAGCAAAGAGACAAGACAAGGCAGTCGGTGGCTTTTAATTTTGTTCAATCAAAAGTCTTAGACTAATTAAGTACTGGAGAAAATACTGTGTTTTGAATTAATAAGCCAACAACAAGGTATGATAAAGACTTCTCTAATATTTTAAAAATACACATGTCTTTCCTACTATATTTTCATGAACTTACACAAATCAAGAAATACATTAATGATCGTATTATAATAGTGAAGACGTTATTTATGCATGGCTATCGCCTGTCGGTGTCAGCGTTTGCGTCCCGCACTCTCCTCAGGAACGTTATCCAAGCATCTGAAGTTGCGAATTTCACGTGATCCAAGCATCAAAAGAATCGTTTTCACTATTGTTCTTAAACATATAAAAAATATGTTACTTGTGGTTTACATCTTTTTATGGTGCAAACTTGTGATTTACTAAATAGCAAAATTTATGAAGAATATCACGGAATATTGGATACTTCTAAACATAATCAAACCGAAATAACACGGGTAATTACTAAACCAACACGACATTTAGATAAATGAATACATATATCCACAATTTTGTTTCTGTTAAGTGCATCTTGTTTACATGACATTAACAATTAACACATGACATAACAATTAATCTTTCAACTTCCTCAACATGACCGTTGACTCGTGCCAGCCCCATCCTCCTCCTGCTCATTAACATAAGGAGCAAGATTTAAGTAACAATTACCGTGGAAGCTCTCGTTATTACCACCGACACTCGGAGTCCTGCTAGAACGACTGCTTCGCCGCCACCGTGAACGGCAAACCACGCAGATCGCCGGCCTCCGTCCCCGACTCGTCCTCCACTTCATCATGCATTCTTCATGTACTTTGTTCTTGCACACCCTGCATTTCACCACCGCCTTCTCTATTTCCTCGCCTCCAACATATTCACCGTCTGTGCTTTTAATGACGTTAATATCGTCTAGACATATTGGACATGTTGCTGCTTCGTCTTCCATCTCATTTTCCTATACTCAATCCCAATAAATAATCTACGGATGTAAGATATTCCATGGGATTATCACATATAAATGGTATAAAACAGTCTTTGATTTAAATTTCTCAATAACAATATTTAAATATATCAACCATATACTAACCATTAAATTTACACCTTTCGTAACCCTATAGTTTCAATATTTTGTAACGTTGTTCGTGATTGTGGATTCGTTCATTTTCACAAAACAAAAAATTAAAGAAGAAAAATAGAGGGTACCAGCTCAAGGGTGGTGGAGGAGTTAGTAGTGTCTCCGACATGTGAATTGACGGTGGAGAATAGCTGAAGAAACCGTTGCTGAAGATGTAAACTGGCGAGGCAGTCAGGTCGTGTGGGAGCGGATACGAGACGGTAAAGGAGACATGGCCGGAGTCTCCTTTGGCGGAGACACCTGTCTTCGAGTGGAATACCGAGAACTCGGATCAAGACAAACAAGATGTGCTTGCACGGCTTCTTACGGTCGGGACAAGTACAAGTCGGTGTGGCCGTTAGCGTCACGGTATAGACGTTACACGTAGCACCCAGGACGTGGAAAGTAGCGTCGTTCGGACGGCTGAGGAGACGGAGCCTGTGACGGAGAGCTCGAATGATCCGATCTTCCACCGGCTGATGAGCCAAGAGGTGACGTTGGTCTCGGTTACTGACGTACGGAGATATTTGATTGGAGTCATTGGACCCGACAGATTCCATAGTTTTGTAAGAATTAATCCGTTACGGCAGTTGTGATGTTTTAGGTTATAGGTAGGGTTACTTATACACGTCATGTTGGAGATTCTTTGTACGAAACGATGACACAGGTGTGGAATAACGGCGACGTGTAGGAGATATCAAAGACGGCGTTAGACGGAAGGTAAAGTTTTATCTAGGGGTCTAGTTGTACCGTATTAAATTAAATAAAATATAAGAGAAGTAAACTAGACGCCGCGTTGTTTCCTGGAAGAAGGGTTACACAGCATGCCGTTTAGTGTTAAACATAAACCTCGTGAAAACCCCTCTTCTTAACCTAGAAATCAAAATCAGAGACTGTAGCTCGTTATCGGGGAAAAATGGCTTCACGATGTCGATCGTTGTCCAAACCAGCGTTCTCTGCGTTTAGATCTGCAATGAACAAGCCACCTCTCCGACCCAAATCGGCTTCATCATTTCTCGGCGTCCCTCCGTCGCCTGGACTTGCAAGGTTAACAACTATCTTCTGATTGATTCATTTTCAGAAATTTTAGTGATGCTCAATTATTCATGTAGTTCTGATTCATGGGTATTCTTCAATTTTGTATTTTTTGGGCTTTGACACAGGCCGATTGGTCAGCTAGGTTCGCTTCAGTCGCTGCTTCCATTATACAGTGCGGTAGCTTCTGCTAGGCTGACTTCATGTCTCGGTATTGATTCGATGAATTCAAGGTCGTTGTCCCAGGGTATGCTCTGCTGTGCGAATCCAGGAGTTTGATATTCTCCCATTATCTTGTGTTTAGTTGTAAGCAACTTTTTATTTTTTTACTCTCTGATCTTTGCATTTCTTCAAAAATTTACATCTTTTCTACTTCAGTGTACTATTAGAGCTTTGCTTTTTACCAATAACCCACCAGAATCTGTAGTAGTCTATTACTGAATGACTTTGGAGATTGCTATAGTTGGATAGCTCTCTGCAACTTTATCACCCATCTATGCGGAACTGTTTATTGAAATGGGATAGACATAGATTCTTTGGTTAGATAAACGCATAATAGGTTCCACCATTAGAAAGAAATGGTTTAGCAAAATAATCATGTGTTGGATCAGAGATGAAATTTTGTGATATTGGTGCTGCTGTCTTCATGTTTTCTTCTTGTAGCATTTGATTGAAAACAACTGAAACAAGAATTGTCTTATGATATGGCCATGTGCTAATGAATCTATTGTGGTGTTTCTCATGCAGAGCTTGGCCTAAGCGTGCCTCGGTAAAGAGACCAAAACTCAAAGACAATAGGCTTCATTTGAGATCAGATTCACAGTTTTTTTGCTTTGCTGGTCTAAACTCAGCCACTCGGATCAGTTTCTTCTGTTTTTTTGGGAGTGATAAACATTCTCCTCTATTTTCATTCAGTTAACAATTTCTTTTGAAATTTTGTACACTTCCAACGCATCACGGTTGAACAATAATGGTCTTTTTGTCTATGTCCATTGGTGTTACTGGAATTGATGATACATTTTTATGATTATTGCACATGAAATACCCAAAATTCTGTATACAAACGCCAAGACATAAGACTATTGTTGATCGGCTTCTGCTCGACTAACGAATCATAGCCAGGGAAATGTGATATTCGATGACAACTGGTGGGAGAGCAGTCTAAAGTAACACATGGACGCACTAGCGGGCCTATAACAGGCAAACATTTCCTCCTCACTTTCATTTCTTCTATGTTTCTTATAGTAGGCATTTTTAGTGAGGCTTCGCCTGAGGAACCCAAACCACATATACTACTTTGTGTTATAGAGAGAAAAAGATTATGTTAAAAGTTTTATGCGGCTCAGATTCGGAAGAAGAATTCTTGATGATGATGGTAATGAAATCTCAGTAATTCTTGACTTTTTAGTGCCTTTCGTTGTCATGACTTTTAGTGGCAAGGCTTGTTGCGGGAGTCATCCGTCACCTATTTTTTGTTGTTTTCATGTGCTAAGTACAACCAATTATACTTCCTATGTGGTCTAAAATTAACACCAAATAAGATATAAAGAAAAACTACACAATAAAGTCGACATAAAATCACACATTTAACATTTTTAGAAGAGAAGTGTAAATATACACTTCATATATCGATTCTTTAACTATATAAAAAGTATCAAGATATTCATATTAAATGTTATTTGTCATTTATGGAAAAAGTAAATTTGTAGCAAATATAATGAACCATCTAAGGAAATAAAAACAGATAATAACTATTTTTGGAATAAAATATATATACTTTTCTAAACATTACAAATACTAATTTAGAGAGATGAATTTGTGATGGCTCGTGCGGTGTCATATTTTCTGAATATCGTGTGCATCATATCTTTGTTTTACTAAAACATTACAAAATCCCGAAAGCAACAGCTAATATGTGCGAATAAGCATCGTTATCTTTAAAAGACGTGCGACTCTGAATTGCTGAACAAGAAAATGAAACACTTGGTAAAAGATTTGATGCGTAGTGGCATATAGACTATGCAACATGTTCAGAAAATTCAATGCTTCCAAAACCACAATTAAGCCACTAATTATTGATTTGGCTCAGTTCTGACTTTGTAGCTCAACCGTTTTATTTACGTACACAATACATAACAGAAGAACATGTCTATAATAATCGACTAATTAATTAGTTAACTAACTTACTATGCCAGACATAACAATTCTATTTAACGAGATGATGTGTATCAAATCAATTTATTAACTTTTTAAATACACACTTTCAGATCCTCAGAAATCCCCTATATATTAATCCTGGAACATTACAACATGTTTTGTAGCCACGTGTCATCACTAGGACGATTCTCAGAAATCCTTAGAAAAATATGTTGGTCCATATAAATATATATTATACTTTTTATTAAATAATTATCATATTAATTAGTAGTCTTAAATTATTTCCTTAAATAAAAGGTACATAAGTTTATTTCTTTAAATAAAAGCTACGACATTACCTAATATGATTAACGTATATATGATAATTAATGATTACAAATCAAAAATATTTGATAAAAAAGTTTGTATCCTTTACATTTTATTTTAATTAATATTATCAAAAAAAATCACTTAAACATATTTAAAAAAATAGATTTTTCATATATGTTATATTTTGAATTTTTTAAAACGTCTATAAATTACCAAAAATTGTAAGATGTTATTAAGATGATATTTTTTAGAACGGAACCTGATCCGAAACGAAATATTTCGGATATCGAATATATCGAAACCAGATTTATATACTTAAATATATTAATTATTTTTAGAATTTAATATCTAAAAGAATATACAAAATATATAAAATGTTATTAAGTTGTCCAAAATACTTGAAAATATTTACAAATAGTTAAAAATACATGATTAAAATAGTTAAATGATATTCAAAATACCAATACTTCAAATATCTATTGATTTCTTATCCGAATATTGAAGCTAACCAAATTTTATGCTAAGTTTAAGTATTTTAGCTTACATTATACACATTTATATGTTATAAATAATTTTTTATTTTTATATTTTGAGAAATTTAAAGTATATTTTAAAATAAAATGAATTATCTGAGTCCAAACCCAAACCAAACCCGCAGATCTGAACCGGATCGAACTCACAAAAAATCGAAACATAACTGAACCGAACCAAACCAAATTGAACTAAATGGTATCCGAATGTCCACCCCAAATCAAATGTAAAAAAAATCTTGATAACAAGATGCATTCTAATTGTAATATTTCAATACAACATATTTTAAAAAACTCATCCCGCGCATGGCGCGGATTATCATCTAGTATAATAATAAACAGCTTACCATAAAACGCGGGTAATCAATCTAATCATAAATAAATGTTGCAAACGGACCGATCTTCCTCTCCATCCAACTCATCAACCGTTAGTGACCGAACCCTCCCAGAAACACCGTATCTCCACCGTCCAAAGCATTGACTTATCCATCAAACCCCATCAACCCATAATCTATTCAGCTCAACAACCAATAAAACACAGCCACGTAGTTTCCTCACACGATCCTAGACCACACCCGATTAATAAAGACTTTGTCGTCTTCCGAATGCATTGAAATATTCACCACTATAAATTGGAGAGTCCCACCATTTGTCTTAAATTTTTTTCTGACATTAAGCTCTGTACACGCTTTCTCCTTTCTTCCTCCTCCATCCTCTCTTTTTTTTTTGTCAATCGATTTTTTTTTTTAATTTAAACCGGAGATGGCGTCAACGTCGTCGTCGGCTGAGATCGAGCAATTGACTTCCGGAGCGAGCAATCGGATAATCCCGATACTGAAAACGCTTCGAAAGTGCTTCATCTTCGTCCTCTCCCTCTTCCTCTCTCTTCTTCTCCTCCTCCGTCCCCGCCGCCGCGTTTCGCCGATCCCGTCGTCCCCCGAGGAGGAGGCCGGGAATCCCGCTCCTCCTTCGAGGCGATGGAGGAGGAAGATGGCGTGGAAGCTGGAGGAGGAAGACACGGCTCGGCGTCGTTCCTTGGCGGAAGGCGTTGAGATTGTTGGGGGTATCGATTCTCGCTGGAGCAGTTCGTTGTTCTACGGACGCCGTGGTAACGCTCTGTTCTCCCGGTCGTGGTTGCCTCTCTCCGGCGAGCTCAGGTAAGCCTTCCTTCGAGCCCTTGCATGCTTTGCTTGCACGTTTAGGTTTTAATTGAATTTTTGTCTGTGTATGTTCCACAGGGGGATTTTGATTATTATCCATGGATTGAATGAACACAGGTGAAAATGAAATTCAATTATCCTTTTTTTATTTCAGACACATGTCTTTGTTCTTTGTCTGTATATAAATTAATTAGATGAATCTCTTTTAATCTGTGAATCGTTTTGTTTTTTTTCCAGTGGGAGATATTCACAATTCGCTAGGCAGCTAAACTCTAGTAACTTTGGTGTATACGCTATGGATTGGATTGGTATGAACACAGAGCTTGTCTTGTTCTTTTTTTTTTTAAGTTTCATTCTTTTGTTCTGAAACTGTGAGTCTGAACAGGTTTGGTCTCATAACGTTGTAAATTAGGTCACGGTGGGAGTGATGGTTTGCACGGCTATGTTCCTTCTCTTGATTACGTTGTTTCCGACACCGTAAGTTCACTATCTTACAAACATTTCTTATGTTTCTGCTTTTTGGAGATGAAGCTAGGGAAATGTTCCCTTTGTAGTTGCTGTTTTGTTGATGATTTGGATGGATTATATAGGAAGCTTTCTTGGAGAAGATTAGGTCCGAGAATCCGGGAGTCCCATGTTTTCTCTTTGGTCACTCTACCGGTGGAGCTGTGGTCTTAAAGGTACCTAAACTTCTTACCTTTAAAGTTCTCTCTCTCTCTCTCTCTCTCTTCAAGATTTTACTGTTCTTACAGTGGTCTATCTTGTCTTTTAGTCTGCTTTGTCTCCCTGTATTGAAGATATGTTAGCTGGTATTGTCCTAACATCGCCTGCACTTCGTGTCAAACCCGCTCATCCTATTGTCGGGGTAAGTCAAAGTTGGATGCTTTTATTTTAATTCTCTGTCGGAAAATTTAGTAATTGATATGTGTCTTTGTAGGCGATAGCTCCAATCTTCTCGTTGGTGGCTCCAAGGTTCCAGTTCAAAGGAGCAAACAAGAGAGGCATTCCGGTGTCAAGAGACCCTGAAGCTCTTTTGGCCAAGTACTCTGACCCGTTAGTCTACACGGGTCCAATAAGAGTCCGAACAGGCCATGAGATTCTCCGCATAACAGCTTACTTGACCCGGAACTTCAAATCCATTACAGTGCCCTTCTTTGTCCTCCATGGCACAGCGGACAAAGTCACTGATCCACTAGCGTCACAAGACTTGTATAACCAGGCACCATCAGTGTTTAAAGACATCAAGCTCTATGAAGGTTTCTTACACGACCTTCTCTTTGAACCTGAGCGTGAGGAAGTTGGTCTCGATATCATAGATTGGATGATGAAGCGGCTCGATGATGTTAATGGATCAGCCGCTGGCCTTTGGTGAAAGATCAGAGGAGACATCAGATATGCTTCTTGTTGTTTAGATAGTTGTGATACAAATGGTGTGATTGTAAAATCAGAAAAACCAAAGTGTAGGAGATACATATATTATCTATGAATTGTTTCATTTTTTGTTGTTTGCTTATTCAGTAGCCAATTCTTGGTAGGAGGAGTTTGGGCAACGAAGTCTCTTCTGTTTACTGAAAGGTCTAGTCTGTAGTTAGGATCCTCTGGGCCTAGTTTGAACAGTGTTTTCATCCATTGGGCCTATTGGTTATGATGAATATGTCAAGATTTATATATATTTGATCCGGATAACGGTCATTCCACCAAAAATAAATTTTCTCTCAACAAGAAAGAGATATGAAAGATAGAAAAGATCGAACGACTGATAATACTTTGATCCGTCTAAAGTTTAATTGAAGATTCTCATTTTCAATGGCCATTAACATTGCAAGGAGAAAGAAGCTTTTTAATTGGATTGTTATGGAAAGTGTATTAAAAGTGAACTTAAATAACTAAACCAAAGTATATTTCAGCAATTAGTGTATATACTAAAGTTCCTATTAAAACAATCTATAGATTAATATATTTGCTAAAAAGGTAAAATGCAATACAGAAAAGTATATTTTGATTTTGTTGCGTGTCAACCATGTAATATGCATATTAAATAAATATGCGCCTACAACACATCAAACAAATAATATTGCCTCCATTTTACAGAAAATGTCATTTAGACATCTTTTATAAATATTAAGAAACTGATTGAAATGTATTTATATTTTAATAATGTTATTTTATTTAACCAATAATATTTAAGATAAATAAATTTATTTATGCGATCAATTCATTTTGCCATTAATATTAAACTGAAAGTAAGTATAAATTACATTAAAACTGTATAATGATACTTTTTATAAGACAAAAAATGAAAAATGACATTTAATATGAAACAAATGGAGTATGCATTTTCATTTTATTATAGATAAGATCTCTATGGATTAATATTGTTTTATGAAAAAGTAATAAAAAGATAAAATATTTATTTAAATATAAAAATAAAAACAATAAAAGTTTTGAAAATAATAATAAATAGGAAAAAATATCAACTTAAGAAAACTTTGTGACATGTGATTTGTATCTTTTGATAAAAAATATCCAAGTGAACTAATGCATAATAAATACCTCGATGGACCCATATGGAAAATAGTAACTGAAAACCAGGATGGACCGTATATTAATCATCCTTAACTATTATAAATACCTAAACATTTGGAGGCGTATCCACCACCAAAAAAATATACTCCCTCCGTTCCCGAAAGTAAGATTTTCTAGAGTTTTCACGTTTATTAAGAAATTAATATATTTACATTTTAGTTTACTATTTATTTTTTCTATACGATTTTCAATAACTATCCACCAATCAAATTTAATCAATTCAAATATTCACAATTAATGTTTCTCAAAAGTATACAAAAGTACCTTAAAAATATAGAAAATCTATCTTTGTGGAACAAGAATAAAATCTAGAAAATTTTACTTTCGAGAACGGAGGGAGTAGTAAACCTTTTCCGGAACTTTTATTTTAGTTCATGAATATCTTTGTCAAACTCGTTTTAGTCGTTTTCATAGTTTCCCTAGCTCAATCTAGAGAAATTGTAAGAAATGTGAAATCATCCAAGGTAGTTGAAAAGAATAATAAGATTTATATATTAACACCCATTCAAAATTTTAAACTGATACTATGTAAATGAATTTCTGTATTGATTCCAAATATATTTCTAATAGCTAAACGAGAAGATTCTATACGACTGTGTGGATATATATAAACAACCTTCATTAAGTCATCCACTACTAAAAAACCATAAAATCCAGGTATTCATCAAGTTTTTTTTTCCATAGATGTTCGAATTTTAAACGGTCCCTTTTTAATTTATTATTATGGTATATACACTAGTTATTAGTACTTGTTAGTTGACTTAAAAATGATGACTGACTGTGCGAGTACAATCAATCCAATGTTTTTTGCTAACAATCCTTTTTGTTTATAGGTTTGTTTTTGTTTTGTTTTACCTTACTCTCTTAGATTTACATTTATAAAGTAATTAAATATAAAAAGAAATTAATCGTCAACCACGTTTATTATAGTTTTTTTTTATTTTTAACTTTTTCAAATGGAATGTTTAAAAAATGGAATTTACAAACTAAATATATTAAAGTTTTTTTTAAGCAAGATTGAATTGTTGTTTGGGAAAGTATAAGGCAATATATAACACTACTTAATTCTCGCCTGATGCTATCGAGTAATTTTATAATTTTATAATTTGGAATAGATGGAGCCATCTTTTTCAAGCTTAAAACCTAAAAAGCAAGTGAAGAATGAAATTGAAAACAGAATAAGAGTTGAGTGTCCAAAAGGAACAGTACCTATACTGAAAAATACAAAAAAATATGTCGCAAATGCTCAATATTGGGCTGAGAGACACTTCAACCCACTCACAGACGAAAGCCATGGGAAACATGTATGTCTTATGAATTATTTGAGTTATAAATATGTACGTCTTATGTTTCAAAAAAAAATGTACATCTTAAAAACTTTGATGAGTGTGCATGATTTTGAAGGTTGCTGGAGTTAGAGAACAAGGTCAAGGTCCTTACCATGGTTTGGCAGCTTGGATGAGTGTGCATGATTTGAATGTTAGTAGAGACCAAGTTTCATATGCTAACATATATGCTGGCAGTGTATTAAACAACAAAACCAATTTTATCCAAACCGGCTGGATGGTAAAATTTAATCTAATTCAGTTTTCTATT
Organism: Raphanus raphanistrum subsp. raphanistrum; assembly: GCA_019706035.1. Lineage (NCBI taxonomy): Eukaryota > Viridiplantae > Streptophyta > Magnoliopsida > Brassicales > Brassicaceae > Raphanus > Raphanus raphanistrum. Next base: position 23,293,863 of record CM033986.1, read on the forward strand.
TTAATTTCATATACGTATATATATATATTTGTGTTTGAGTAATAGGTAAATCCAAGTTTATTTGGTGATGGACAAACATGGCGTTATGGGTTTTGGAAGGTACATAATTAACATATAAAATACTCTCTGTTATTTTTTTTAACAAAATAAAAACTACAAACTATATGATAAACCATGGTTAAGAGTGTTACTAAAAATTCCAAATGTTCTTTTTCAAAGAAAATTCCAAATGTTCTTTTTCAAAGAAAATTCCAAATGTTTAATAAAGAAAAAGGTATAGGTTTTCACATACATCGCAAGTTCGCAACAGTATTTAAGTGACTAGTATTTAAGTGACTATTATGTTTTTGCATATATTTAAATTGAAATTTATTAATAGTCATCTTCTATTTTTAAAGTTCTTATATTAAAATTCTAAGTGATAGTTAAAGATGAGAACTAAAACAATATGATTTGTTTTTTTTCTCGTTCTTTAAATATTACAAATTGACTGTTTTATACAGAATCTCACATTTTAATAAATATTATTCATCTAGTTTAGCTAAACAAGCGATGATTACTGTATATATTATGCATATGAAATTTACATGAAATATTTTAAGCTATAGTATATTTTGATCCGTGGAAAATGAGGTTTTGTTTTCTTATTTAAATATATTTTAATGAATTTCAATATATTATAATGTATAAGCATTTTTGTCCAGAAATACGAACCAAACCCTACTAACTGAAAATAAAATAAAAATTGAACTGAAATTCATAAGTGACCAAGCAGACCATATATTGGTGGAACTGTAGATATTGAAACCGAACTTAGACCAAATTAGTACCTGAAATTTTTAAATACAAATTATATATTTATAAATATTAATTATATTTAATTTCTTAATAACCAAATATCCGAAAAGTATTATTTATAAACTGAATAACTCGAAAACCTGAATTACTCAAATAATTTTTATTATAAATATTAAAATTATCAGAAATTATCCGATATTTTTATTTAAACAACTCAAATTATTAGATATTTAAACTGAGAGCCCCAAATTATATGATATTTTATTTATAAATCCGTAATTACCTGAAAACAAAATTTACTTGAATTGGTACCAAATGGTTTTTGTGTTTGCATTTTAACCAGTTTCTAACTTTTCTATTGAACTGAACCAAAAAACTTAAATAACCCAACTGAAACATAACCAAAATTTATAAATAATGAACGGTTTCTAAATTTCTAGAACCAAAAGATAAAACTAAAATACTCGAAGCGACTACTGAATGTCGAGGATGCATCAATATTTAAATGGTGTGAAGAAAGTATTTTATTTTTTTACAAATTATTTAACTCTTTTTAGTAGGTTACATATGTGGTTTATAAATGAATTAAAATATAAACAATGTTTTTATATTCTATCCGAACATCTGATCGAACCGGTAAACTCGGTGGCCATATATAATCTAAAATATACTATTCATGTAATATTTTATGATAGGTTCTACCAACTGATATGTTTCCACAAATATGAATTTAATAAAAACCTATTAATTAAAATTTGATTAACCTAAAAAATTCGCTATTTATTAGCTAATCAACACCGGTTAATCGGGTAAGAACTCAGAAAAATCTTATAATATTTTTTTAAATGATTAAATTTTTCATATATTTTTTAAAAACTGAATAAACTATTTTATTTGTCATAAAAATAAATGTTTTATATTTTTATGCATTTGTAATGAATAATACTATTAAAATCCATGGTAAATATATCACCTAAGTAGTAATGTAAAAGTGATAACTTATAACCAGCCGACAATAATAGTTTTATATAAATTGAACATAAGTATTCACTATTTCTTTGTATTATAATCAGTATATACTTAAAATTTCATAATGTCTAAAACAACTTTTCTTAGTGTTATATCTCGATTTTTGCTCTTTAGATGTATGTTAGTTTCTATTATTATCTAAATTATACTAATATATTAAAACTAAATATTGATAGGGTGCCAGTGGAGGAGGGTGTTATAATACAATATGCTCTGGTTTTATTCAAGTGTCACAAACTGACCTTTTATCTGGCCCTATTCCTCGTCCCCGAAAAGGAGATAGAGCTATTTTTCCTAGTATTGTTCAGGTGTTGTTTATATTTTCCTAGTAACATTTTCTTTGGAGTATTACAAATCTAACCTTTATAATGTTTTATTATCTAATTAAGGATGAAGTATCAGGAAATTGGTGGACAACACATGTGCGAAACTCTAAGAAAGATATAGCTATTGGTTATTGGCCAAAAGAACTATTTGATATAATAGGTCACAGTGTGAACATGGTTGGAGTTACGGGAGTAGTCCAAGCTTCTCCTTCGGGAATAAGCCCACCAATGGGTAATGGTCATCGACCAACTAAAAACGAAGGTGAATCAGCGCGCGTTAGACACCTCTTAATTGTAAACTCTAAATTTAAAGGCAAAGAGCTTGACATAAAAGAGTTAGATAAGTTATTAGACGGCAACAAATGTTACGGATTAAGAGATGGAAAGAAGAGATTTTTCCAAGAATCTAATTTGTTCACATATGGTGGACCCGGAGGAAAATCTTGTTGAATATGATATTATAAAATAGTATAATCGGTTATTAAAATAAATAATTAAATCTCATGTTTAACTAATATTTATTATGTCTATTGCAAATCCTTTTTTTTTGCTATATGTGATCTGTTATTTAATGTTGTGTATAAGAAATTAGTGTACGGTTTTATTAGGTACTTAATCAGTTAGGTTTTTTGCACCATGCCTATGAGTTTTAAAATCTAAATAATTTATGTATGCAATTCCAATGTAGTTTAATATGAAAAAACTCTTATCAAAATATAAAAAATGTATATAGTTGACAAGGACATATGATCTAATGATTTGTAGATTATTATGAAAGGTTCAATCATTTATACAAGTGGTTCGATGATCTGAAGATTTTATGCTTCGATTAACATTATAAATGAAATACTAGATTTTGATCCACTTATAAAAAGCATTGACAGACACTTGTTGTATTGATTTTTTTTTTATCAAACAAACTTGCATTAAACTTAAAAGAGTTTAAGCTCTATTAGAGGATGATACAATAAAGTCACAAAAAACCAACAATAATGAGAACAACTGCCACAAAGAAGAGAAAACCAACACTATAGCACCAAAAACTAAACTGGATACAACAAAGAAATTGCATACTGTAGTAAGATCGTATTGAGGCGGCATAGATGCCACTAGGCATAAGGGTAGAACTGAAGGAAACTTTATACATCAGTACATTATCAATTAAAACCAGAATCCTAATTTCCAACATGTCATTCACACAACTTGCATTCTAACCCATTCAACAGAATAAAGGTAAGCTGAAACTGATAAGCAAAGATGAATCTGGAGAACCGTATTAGCAGGAAGCGGAGAAGAAATACCGATATAAGATTTGAAAGAAGACGTCAACGCCTAAATGGCGAAAAAGATGTCACCAGAGTCAGAAGAGGAACGCCACCTGTTCAACAAAATTATGAAAATTCGTAAAATATATTTGTAAAAGATAAACCAATAAGGCTGATAGTTAAAGATAAACAACACTCATTGTGTAGAATTTGTTCGAGCCCACTAAAATTTTGATATGCATGTAAATACATCGGTTATGCTTTGTAAACTGAATCACAAAACCGGCCAAGTTATTAAATGGAGATTAAACACATAAGCTCGATTTTGACTTGTAGTTAAGTATATAGTTGCAAGTTATATAAACCCAAAAATGTAAGTTATATAAGCCCAAAAATGTAATGTTTGTTTTGCCATTAATAAATGTTTAGCTCTCTTTGAAATAGTAATGGATTATTTGGATAATTTTAATAATTCGATAAGAGTAATTTGAGAATGATCTTCTTTTAGTGGTACTGATATAACCGAATAAATTAATTATGAGTGGTATTTTTTTTTGAACGATTAAGTTGGACACTCTAAAATTATACTGAACGGGGTTTCAGCTACTCTGAATTCCGCAGCACTGAAGTTCCCTTATCATATAGAGTACCAGATTCAGCAGTCCTAGATATGCAGACCTGATTCGAATTAGTTATAATTTTAGAGTAACAAGCTTCTCAGGAACTGAAATACGTTACATTCCTAGGGTTCCCAGAATCAGATTTTGGAATGAGGAAAGTGGTTTTGTAGGGGTGTATTGGTACAGCTGAAACCCTAGTTTGGCTTCCCCGCTCACGAAACTCACGCGTACTATCTAGGCGATCGAAGAGACATAGAGAGAGAAGAGGATTTCGGAAAATACTTTTTATTATAATTTGAGAGTTTTACAACATAATAAAGAGACACACGGCTATATAGTTAACGAGGAACGCATTATAATATAATATGAGTATCACACGGTTGTCGCCGCCGCCGCCGCCGGTGGGTTACCCGCAGGAGGAGGAAGATAGCCGAAAGTTAAGAGGCAGCATACGGGACCCGTCTTCTTCTTCTTCCCGCAGTAGCGAAATAATACCGCTACCGCCACGATGGCCAAGACGAACAACAGTAATCCAATGACTGCATAAACAACCAGATTTGCTGACTTATTAAGCTGGAAATTGAAATCAAAAACCATTTTAAAAAAATATGAATATTGTTTTTGCTGCCTTCGATTTGGATTTCTATATATTGATAGAGCCTCTATATATAGTGATTAAGAAAGTAAATGTGTGTTTCCACCTTATCAAACAAATACTTTCTAGAATGTATGTATAACTTTAATATTAGAGTACCGTGTATAAAATGTATTACTTTTTAAAGTCATAAATTCTAAAAATGTATTATATGTAAACTGTATAAATTTTCAAGTTATACATTCTGACACTGAAATAACCAAACAGAAAATCATGTATTAAATATTTTTAAAAAAACTTCTACAGTTTACATATAATACAGTTTTAAAATTTATTCATACTTTATAGAATGTATAACTAAATTTACAGTTTACATATAACTTTGAAATAATCAAACAGAAAATCATGTATAAAATATTTAAAAAAAAAATCTACAGTAAACTGTATTATATGTAAATTACTCCACTGATATTTGAAATTTAAAAATTACATCTTCTATTTTATTTTTTGAAAACTACACTTTCTTAAATGTGAATTTACTTTTTATCCTGATTAGATTTTTTAATAAATAAGATATAAATTTGAAATTAATAAAAAATAATATTATAACTATTTATGTTTAAAATAAATTTATATGTTGAGATAAATATATTATTTTTAGGGGTGAACAAAAAACTCAAAACGAACCGAACCAAACCGACCCAATCGAAGTTAAACCGATCCAAACCAAACCTTGCTCTTTATATAACCCAATTGGTCATGTTTTACTCAGCCCGAATAGTTTGGTTTGGGTTTAAATCAAACCAAACGGAACCAAACCGATAACCCAATATACTTTTATCTATATATATATTATTAACATATTGTAAATTTTAGTTAAAGTCTTGTTTTTCATTTTTTCTTAACTTCCATATATTTTTAAAAAAATTCCAAATATGATTCAAATAATAATATTATATATATTCTTTAATCCTAATACCTAAAGATTGTACTCAAAATAAAATCTAAAAACTATAAGCATCTAAATTGTAGCCATCTTGTCTCGTTCTTCTCCAATATCCATTGTGTAAAGGTAAATTATGTAACAAAGTTATTGTTTGGTATTTTTAGTTTTTAGATACATTGTTTTTTTACTTTTAGTAATGGATTTTTTAACTAACAAATTTTATATTTCCACTTTATCTTTTATAATTCGCATATCCAAACTATACCGAACGAAACTAAACCATAATAAAGTAAACCGAACTAAATCAAAACCAAACTGAACTAAATCTAAACCAAACCGAACCAAACTAAACCCAATCTGAATCCAAACCAAAACTACTTTGGTATTATTGGGTTGAGTTTTATATAACCCAAATTAACCAAACCAAACCAAACCCAGACCGAATCCGAAACTAAACCGATATGCTCGCCCCTAGTTATTTTACAACTAAAAATTCTACTAATAATCTCGTATAATTTATTATGTATCAATACTTTAGTCATTTGCAGAGGATATAAAATTCATATTATTTTGTATAACTGAAGTTATGCGAAGAAAATATGAAACATTGGCATCGTATTTAGGAAAAAGATTTGGCATCATATACTCCTAAATGCATTGTCAAGAGTGTATATATATATAGATTAGATGAAATGCTAAAGAAGAGTGTTTGTTTTAAATTTGTAATAAAAGTAGAATTAGTGTAGATGTTGACACAAAAAGTGTAGATTGAGAAGAAAAAAAGAAAAATACAATTAACGGGTTACGTTAGGTGAATGACTAATGGGTATGTTTGACAATATCGTTTAACATTAGTAATTGTTAACCCATTAGTAATTAATAATTCAATGGTATTCATTTGTACTTATTTAAGAAAGTTCAGGATCAAATTTTATTTGTACTTCTATTTTAATAGTTTAAAAGAAATTGATCCGTACGTCCGTATGGATATTAACTTTTACATTTTTATAAAACTCTATTTGTTTCCATGATTTGTATTATATATTTTATATGTGTCACAATATAATTAATTTTATAATTTTTTTTGTATTTTTAAACTTCTATACATCATAATCGCACCCCAATCAAATAGGGTAATTTGTTACTTTTGGTTATTTGGTTATTTTATGTTAAGTTTTGTTTGAATTCAAAATATCCGAACTGAAATGGTTATTATTGTTACTTTTGGTACAAATGTACGAACCGACCTCAGATACATTAGTTTTGGATATTTGTATGTTTCTATTTATTAAAATTGAATTCATCTGGATTTGAAAAAACCCGATTCGAAACCCACATGAAAATTTATAATATCCGAGTGAAGGCTAGTTTTAAAACTTAAAAAAATATAATACCCAAAAGAAATAACACGTAAGTGAACATGTACCCAAATGTCTATGTCTAACTAGTTATGAAAAAAAATCTGTTAACCATTTTGAATTTTTGTCACAGATATTCAAATATGTTGAATTATTATAGTTAATATGTAAAATAAATGCTGTCAAAATATCAATAGTAAATACAATTAATGAAATAGTTAAAACTTAAAAGTAAATAAAATGAATTTAAAGGATAAAATAAAAAAAATTGAAAACAAATACGTTATGTTTTGTAATTTTGTAATAAATGATGTAAATTTATTTAGTAAAGAAAATAAATAAAGTGGTTAGAATTAATTAGAAATATAATGAAAATCTGTGTAAAAAATTATTTATAATAGGCAAGTATTATTTTGTACTGATATCCATGTTACCAAACAATTTTTATTTGTACTGATATTCATGTTTCCAAATAATTTTCATTTGTACTTTCGGTTTTAATAATATAGATAGATTCATCTCGATTTGGAAAGACCCGATTTGAAATTCACATGAAAATTTATAATATTTGAATGAAGGCTATTTTTAAAACTTAAACATCCTAATACCCAAAAGAAATAACTTGTAGGTGAACATGTTTCTGAATGTCTATGTCTAACTAGTTATGTAAACAAATAAAAATAATTTGTTAACCATTTTGAATTTTTGTCACAAATATTCAAATATGTCGAATTATTATAGTTAATATGTAAAATAAATCCTGTCAAAATATCATAGTAAATATAATTAATGAAGTAGTTAAAAAGGTAAAAAAAATGAATGTAAAAGATAAAATAAAATAAAAATAATAACAAATAAGTTATGTTTTGTAATTTTGTAATAAATGATGTCAATTTATTTAGTAAAGAAAATAAATGAAGTGGTTAGAATGGATTAAAAATATAATGAAAATCTGTAAAAGATTAGTTAAAATAGACAATTATTATTTTGTACTATATCCATGTTACCAAACCATTCTTATTTATACTGGTATTCATGTTTCCAAACGTTTCTTATTTGTATTTCAGTTATTATAATATAGGTAGGTTATCCCGTGCTTCGCACTAACAAGTTAAATATGGGATCAAAATTAACAGAATATGAGATGATTTATCTTTTCCAAGACAATAAAATTTAATATATATGAAAATTCAGCCAAACCATCTTTTTTTTATAACATCAAAATTTTATTAACTTGAATGTATATGATCATGATTTCAAGGAAACCATCTTTTTATTTCAAAATACAACTAAAGTATTAACATTATTTTTGTATATAATTGACGTCGGTATTTCTTATAGTTTTTAATTCTTTTGATGTGTATTTTGGTTTTTATTACTTTTTCTTTCTCCATTTCTAATGTTTATTTATTTTGCAGTTTTTCTGTATTTTTATTTTTTTCTTTAAATTATCAAACATATTCCACGTGTAAATATATATTTTTTTTTGTCGACACGTGTAAATATTTTATTGGTGGAATAAATTGTGCTTTAATATATAAAAATATACCCTGAATGGATGTAGAGATGAATTTTATTTAAAAAAAATTACATGTACATGTGAACTTATAGTATTGTGAGTCAAACCCCTTAAGGAAGAGTAAGAGTTTTCAAATCATGTGTGTGATCATGAAGTAGCGGGACAAATATTGTGTCACCTAAATTTTTATTTTATAGATGTTTTTCTTTTTCTGTATTTAAGTTTTTTCTGTATTTTCATTTTATTCTTTAAATTATTAAACATATTCCAAATGTAAATATTTTATTGGTTGAGTGATTTATACTTTAGTATATAAAAGATTCCATGTGTAAATATTTTATTGGTTGAGTAACTTGTGGTTTATTATATAAAAGATACATTGCGTGGATATAGAGGTGAACTTTATCAAAACAAATTTGCATGTACAGTTGAACTTTTATCATCGCGAGTCAAACCCCCTAAAAGAAGAGTAACAGTTTTCAAAATCGTGTGTGTGACCATGAAGTAGTGGGACAAATATCGTGCTACTTAAATTTTTATTTTATAGCCGTTTTTCTTTCTCTGCATTTAAGGTTTGTTTCTTTATTTAAAATCTATTCTATTAAAAAAAGAACAGTATCTATTAATATAGGTGTGATCCAACTATTTTAATATAATTATTAAGATTTTTTATTAATCATTTAAAACAAAAACACAAATATAAATTTAAAAACATAAACTAAACATTATTTTTTCAAAAAAAGAATGTAAAACAAAAAAATATATCCACCTTTAGAAGCGGATCAGAATCTAATTTGTTCTTTAGATTATTAAACATATCCAATTTATAAATATTTTGTTGGTCTGCTTTAGTATATAAAAGGTTATTCTTTTGAGAGCGGTATATTTTTCTTTTAAACTTCTTGATTGACTATAAAATGCTACGGTTATGGAAATCTACAATTCAACATGTGTAGATTTCGCATATGATAAACATTTACACATGCTATTTGCATTACTATCATATTGACGTGTATATACACTATTTAAATATTCAAAGGATACAACTAATATTGATCTGGCCTACTCAAATTGCTCAAATTATAGTTCATATATATTTTGGATGAGCACCCATTTTAAAAATTACTAGATTTTGATCCGTTCTTTTATATTTTTGATCCACGATTTTTAATATTCTTTCTTAAAAAATATTTTAAGTAATGGAAATTATGATTTTAACTTTGGTTTAGCTTATTTAATTATTCTTAATATTTTAATTTAAATAAAATATTTTATATTTTTAACCCATTCTACATTGATAAGGTTCATTTTTATGTGTTTTAAAATTTTCTATATTTTATTAAATTTAGTTTAAATGATTTATTTTCTAATTTTAAATTTAATTATTTGTTAAAAATTGAGATAATTGAGACCCTCATTATGGTTTTGTAGACTTAACTTATATGCTATATATTATTTTATTCAAACTAAACTATTATGTTGTTTATATTAGGTATTTTGGTATACATTATTCAAATTTATATGTTATCTATTAATTTGTTTTTATATTTATGAAATTTACAGTATATATGAATTTTAAGATTTTTAAAGTAATTTAAATGGGTTATTCGAACCGAACCAAAATTTAAAAATACCGAATAGGACTGAGATATTTAACCCTAAAAATGTGAAACCTCATAGATCCTAACGGAAATCGTATGGGTACTCGGACGTCTATCCCTATTTTCTATATAAAATATTGTATAGGTTTAGACACATTTATCCGGATCAAAGAACTAAAACCAAATGTGAATCTAATTCATAAATAATCAAGTAAATCTTATATCTCTGAAACCAAAAATTTAAAATTGAATCGAAACCACATTGCGAACTAAATAAGTATCCCAAAATTTTAAAATAAAATTATATACCCACAAATATTAATTGTGTTTAATTTATAAATAACTAAATATTCTAAAATATTATTTATTAAAAAAATTACCCAAATATTTTTATCCATAAATTTAAAACATCAATATTGAAAGTTGGTATAATTATTCATTTATTATTCGTGTTACCTAAATTTTTATTTTATAGCCGTTTTTCTTTTTCTGCATTTAAGGTTTTTCTGTATTTGCATTTTGTTCTTTAAATTATTATTAAACATATCCCATTTATAAATATTTTGTTGGTCTGCTTTAGTATATAAAATATTGTTCTTTTGAGAGCGGTATATTTTTCTTTTAATCTTCTTGACTAAAAAATGCTACGGTTATGGAAATCTACAATTCAACATGTGTAGATTTCACATATGATAAACATTTACACATGCTATTTGCATTACTACATAATGACGTGTATATACACTAGTTAAATATTCAAAGGATACAGCGAATGTTGATCTGGCCTAATTAAAATATGCTCATATTATAGTTCATATATATTTTGGATGAGCACCCATTTTAAAGATTATTAGACTTTAACCGCACATCAGTGCAGGTAAATTTTCATTTTATAAATATATAATTTTAATATAATATTGTCTATAACTAAAATCTTTATAAAAAAGTATTTTTATTTTTATAATAAATATTCTTAACATTATACTATCAATTATGAATTAATCATGCATTAATTTAAAACAATATTTAAAATTTATACTAAGATTTTGTTAGATTTTTTTCAACAGATTTTGTCAGCTAAAAGTATAATTTAATTTTTCAGTTAAAATTAATTTATTATTTAATATTTTTATAACTATTAATTTAAGGTTTTGTAAGAATATTATATATTTAATAGATTAATGTAAATAATTAAATAGATATAATTGATGAAATAGATCTAATATGACTTTTTCATGGTAAATAAAAATAGTAATTCTCTTATAATTGTGAAGATGTAAACTTCTAAGAAAATAATCATTGAGATGGAAACCAACTTGGTTGACGACCATATATATACAGCGAGTCTTCTAACGTTGTTGTGATCAGGTCACGTGGGAGTGATGGTTTACTTGGCTACGTTCCTTCTCTCATCTTTTCTCCACATAAAAAAAGATTAATCCCAAAATCCATTTCTTTGTCAATATACACCGAAAGAACAATAACTAAAGTGAAGAATACTCTGAGGCAGAAATAATAAACACAGTGCCAATAGATAGATCAATGGGTTTCTCACTTATTTACATACAAAACCTTTAACAAGAATCTTTCACCAATACGACCATCCACTGGGAACAAAACCAAATCCCTCTAATTATAATCCACCATCATAATGAACTTGTTTTCTTTACTTTCTTTTTCCCATGACAATTACTTCTCTTTTGTATCCCTAATTCTATTCACCTATAGAGTAATAGAATTACAAGAAGAGGAAGAAAAAACGCAAACTGGGACAAGGCTGTTTTCAGCTGTTCTCATAAAAATTACCTGACAAGACTTTTTCACGACTGCCAAAACAGCTCAAAATCCTTACTATACAAGGAGCGGTCTTGTATCTCCAGGTTTGCTACATGTCTATTTATGAGCTGCGACTGCATTATCTTACACACGACCAGTCCCGCTGGAAATATCCACCATTCACTTTCGCCCCTGCATCCCCACCCAAAAACCACAACACACATCACAAACCCAATAGACCAAAACGTAAGATTGCCACAAAGTATTACTTTCCATCGTAGTAAAACTCACATGTTTATATTCCACGGCTGAAATGGGATTTTCTTGCTTGCTGATGATTCGCTGTGATAATGAACATATCCGCAGAGAAAAGCAACAAACTGTCGCACAGCCAAAAACTTGTCAGGTAACGTGAAACATGCAAGAATCAACAGTCATAATTTCAACAAATATAACTGTTAAAAAATCATCCTCATCTGACTTGAACATGCAGTTCACATTGCATTTTATAAGAAAATAAGTTTTCAACAACAAAGAAAAAAACAAAGAGTACTTACCACATTGACCAAGGACATGTAGTTCCACAAAGCGTAAACGCGTGCTAAGCCAGCAGAGCGTCTGGGTCCATGACTGAATAAAGCATTGATTCCAGCGGGGAATGGCAAAAGCAAGCCGAGAGGTAATATAAACAAAGCCAACAGTACATCCAGCAAAGAAATCGAATAAAGCTGGAGCAGCGTGAGCAAGACTAAACTAAAATCTCCTAGAAGTAACATCGAAATAACTAAGCCAACCATATCCTGCAATATCATAGAAGAAGATAACAGAGGGAAGAGTTATTGAAAAGTTTGACAGCACAGCATATAAGAAGACATTCATACTATACGAATTTTGATTGGAGAGGTACCTGGTGGCCCACAGGTTTAGTGTTGTGAACTAAGAAAGAGAGAATAAAAAACATGTCTCTCTTCTCTTTGAGACTCGGCAAGCTGTCAACGTCGATTATCCCTGCATAGTTCTTTCTGCGTGTAGCATAATCCTCAGTGTTTGTGCGGTTTTGGTTGTAGAGCATACTCTCTCTTAAATGTGCCGGGGAATTCTCTTTATGTGCACTCACGCCATAACTAGAAGTTACAAGAACAAGACATCATAACTCCGCATAGATAAAATGAAATGCACAATGAAAACAATGCTGAAGTTTGAGATCACAAAAAAAACTAGATTACTGACTACTCAGTTCCATATATTGTCACTACAAATGAAACCGACGGAAGGATGCAATTTATCATTTATGTACCGTGGCTGGATCTCAGTCCATGTTGTTTCACCGACACACTGAGGTGACGTTGGTTCACAATCCTCAGCAGCATGAATCAAGAGACCATATTGGCAGTAACCACAAGCTGTAGTCTGGAACCAGGCCAGATCAACCCGTATGCCATGTGTTTCTAGAGCGGGGTTCGCATGAGTTTCTAACCATCTCAGAACAGAATGAAACGTTGATCTCAGACGCCCACGGCGAACAAGGCGTAATTGAGCATTTACACCAGCCACCAGTCTGTACCAAGTAGTGGGAGCAACGAGCTGAGAAAATAAAAAAAATGACGAAGATCAATATAACCTCTAATGGCTGCTGAAACTGTTTCTGCTTAATTAAGGAACCCACCTGATTCATCAGACTAGTAAGAATGTTGTCATTTTGAAGTGAGAAAGGAGCCATGTAACTGCCATCACCACCAAACAATATGGGCATGGGAAACCTTTGGTGAAGCCGAGGTGGAAGGTCTGTCCTTTTCTCATCCCCACCAAGGAAGAAATCCAAATATGCAAGCATCAAATCGGAGGTGGCAGCGACCTATATTTTGAAAGAAATATATATATAAAAAAACAGCAAACCCTTATAAAACGAACAGATATTCTGAAAGTATGTAGTCCGTTAAGCGATTATGAGACTAAATCATCAAGAAATTACCTTCAGACCCTCGTATAAAGCCCGGGAGCGACAGGACCGTAAACAGGAATGATCATATTCTGAACGTACAAACTCACGCAGTTTTTGCAGTTTTAACTTCCGTCGCCATTGTTGCCATGACCACGCAAGCGGATATGCAACCACTGAAAGAATACTATATATTGCACCTTCCCACCACTGATATGCAGCTATAGAGTTGATTTCGTCGACAAACGTGTTAAATGCAGCCTCATATCTATAGATTCCAAAATCATATAAGAACATTTCAGAGCCCGGGCGACTTGTTAGATAATTATAGACAAAACAATGGGACAAAACAAGTATCACTAACACTATCTCTTTTAGTTCTTCCGGGGGAATATGCGAGAGATGCCATGGCTCACTGAATGTATTAGGACCCATAAAATACATTCTATGCACATGACTCTGCGATTGCTCTGCTCTATTTGTTTCCAAGACCTAAAAAGAAATAACATTATGTACAACACAGCATTGTAAAGTCTGTAATATAAGGGAGAAGGTTCTTTCACTCAATCATGTATGCTAGCCATACATTAGTTGCATAGGAGTGAAAAATTAGAAAACACATACATCATTCTTCATTTGCTTCGCAGAAAGTAAAGAAAAACAAACAGTTTTTGGAACTAATGTTACAAGACAAAGAAAATCCTCTAACCTCATTTAGTGATTCAAGGAAAGGGAAGGAATGATCAATTTGAGAGCCATGATGTGTGGGAGCTGGGCCAGGTAAATCATCAACTCCAACAAATTTCATTCTTGCAACACTAAGTACAAGTGCTAAGAGGATGAGGAGACCCATCAGAAGAAGACCAAACAACCAAGGCCCACCAAATGTGTAAATTAACTCCTCCAGAGCGGTGTAACAGTGTGGCATATGATACCTTTCCGATATGCATCGATATGGACATGGTGTCTCAGAAACACCACCTGTTATTAAGCATATAAGATTCCAAGGTTTATAGTATATGGACATTTCCAGCACCAGTTTACGAGTAAATGAGTAAGAAAACAAGATCGTAGCCAACTTAAGAAACAGTTCTTTAAAAACCACACTGAACCGGAAACAAAACTTGTCACCGAGGAAATTTATAGCACATATGTAATACACGAGCTAAAGATATATGCGAATGCTATTTGTACCTCGAACTGGAACATAAACAGCACGAGTTGGAAGCTCATCAACGGGACAAGGACGGCAAAGAGACGTGTCAGATCCAGTAACATTTTTGAATGTACCAGATGGACACTCCTGGAGAAAAGTAGGAATTGGGAATATAATGAGCTTAGATAAACTACAATAACAATCTAATCGTGATAGGGGAACAAAAGGCATATAGAAAAATTTCACCCGTGATAGTATAGAGCGAGGGAAAATGTTGAACTAGGTTTTCCTAACCTTGCAAAATATACCGTGGAGTCCCTTTGGGCAAGGCGTTCCAGTTACTGTGCCATTTTTGCCTGAAAACCCATCATCTAATGCCGCTCCTCCCCTACAATTACATAAAGAAACAATATTAATTCGACAGGCTGGAAAAATAGTTACAAACAATAGCATAGAATTGGGTAATGCACAGGTATTTAAAGGCCAGACCGTGCATGGATTATCCCCTTCACACTAGCAATAGGCTGGTATATGTCTCCAGTGGGAATGTTAGACCAATGAAAATGAATCCTCCCGCCTCCGCCACCACCACCACCAGCAGGACTACCTGACCCACCGGCACTTGAGAGAAGAGACGACTCTCCCAGAATAAGATAATGCAGGAACAAAAGAACTGTTCCACCGGAACCACCACCAGGTGCTACAACAGAACCATTTTCATCTCTGCTCAAACGTTTGACACTTTCTCCATCAGCTTTGATTGAGCCTTCGAGTGATAATGCAGATAGAGGCTGATCCATTGAACCAATCACTGACCAGATTCAAACGAAAGGAAAGAACAGGTTAAACAGTACCATCTTGAAAGCAATAAGCTCTCAAGGCAATCACATGCATGCACAGTAGTGTATTGGCTATAAACTTATATTATAATAAAAGATATATAATTAGTCAAATATTTGGCACACGTACGAATAGTCAGTGGTCTAAATCATACATTTTGCATCAAATCCTATGACGACACTACCTAATCTCCTGTTAAATAGAACCCCAGAATCATCAAAAACTCTGGCATTTCATACCTACAATACCACCACCAGCAGATGAATAATCCGGGCTATAATCGCCGCTTCCACTGCCAAGCTCACAAGGGAGATCTGCATCTCCATACGTAATTCCACCTTCAACACAGCTGTTATTGTAACATACACTGCCCCCTTTACCGCCATGCCCACCACCACTACCAATGCCATTTCCAAGCAATTTACCTTCACCTACACCACCTCTACAACCTGTGGCATACACAAAACAAATGCATATTTATGTTGCTAAGAAAACACATTACAAAAAACATAAGGACATATCTTTTTCTCCCTATGAAAAATGCTTAGTAGCAGCTTAAGATTATAATGGGGGAGTAAGCCAAGGACATGCCCATACGACATGTAGTAGAATGAGCGATCAAAACAAAATTCAATAAGGAAATAGTCTATTTTTTACCCATTCCACTGGCACTAATCTCTCCAGAGGATTCAAGGGTTACTGATTTTGCACGGTGGAAATGAACTACTGATCCTTTGATGAAACCTTCGACGATAATATCCTCAACTCGGCATATCTAGAAAGAAAGAAAAGTTATCAGAATTTTCATGCCAGAGCATGCTGGTTTAAGTAGAGCAGAAGTACCTGTAGCGTAAAGGACAAAGACGAATTGACATTACAATCCTCTGGAGGACTCAGTAGTTCATAGGGGCAATCTTTCCGATCACAATAGAGCTTCGGGGTACTGCAAAGGATGTGAATTCAATATTGTTAGCTGACTTTATCTCAAAAGATTCAAATAAATATGGTATTTTCCTTCACACTTACACAGCATCTCGGGATGCATTCTGCAGAGGACCACGCAAAATAGAACCAGGTCCAACCTTCAATTTCCAGGGGAAAAAAAAAGAAAGAAGTCGTTATCTTCTAGAAGGGCAAATCAAGTGCCTTTCTATATCTATTATTTAAAAGCCAGTATGGCCGTTAAAGGAGACCGATTGTCAAATTATGCTAGTTTCATTACATTTTTGTAGCTATAAAGACCAACTATCTTTGCATCTGCACAAAATAGTCATAGAATGTAGGAATTTCACAAAAACAAACACACGGAAACCTCTTACATAAATCCGGTAAAACAGTGACAAAACAAGCCGCTGTGCTTCAATTGAATCCCCTGGTCCAGTTAGATTCAAGAGACCTTGTCCATGGACAAAAAGATTTGCATTTGAGCGAATCACAGATGATTCCTATATTTAGAATGAGTCATACAAACAAATTAGATTCAACGGCATGTCACAAAATTACTAGAAGGAGGAAAACAATGACATGAATTTGTGAGTACCCTAAGAACGAATAAATTGCTAGCCTCAAGTGTGGAAGTCGAAACAGTTGTATCTCCCCCTCCTCCATCTATATGCAATTCTGAATTCCACATCAGGAACATCTTAACACTCATAC
The DNA here is from genome assembly GCA_019706035.1 of Raphanus raphanistrum subsp. raphanistrum. NCBI lineage: Eukaryota > Viridiplantae > Streptophyta > Magnoliopsida > Brassicales > Brassicaceae > Raphanus > Raphanus raphanistrum. The sequence goes on from CM033986.1 coordinate 23,311,287, forward strand.
GTAATGCCCCATAAACCTGGTCGTACCAATAAACATAAAGCATGGCGAACAAATTCACATGAGTACGAAAATAAACCAAGAATGAAACACAGAGTAACAAAACAGAATTATACATATCTAGCTCAGACAGACACAATGTTGTTGCATCCGAATTTCTGAAAAAAAGCGGAGAACCAAGATAAGACTGACCTTGATAGTGGAATCACTCATTAAGAGTTCTTCGGCCAGTAACTCAAATTCTGATGTACCATAATGAGACAATCCGAAGCTCAAAACACCACCACACAACAAACTAATTTGTCCTTGAACCTGCATAATGAATTCTGCTTGAGTAGAACATCTTTAAGAATTGGGTTTAGCGGTAATGGCATAAGCGAAAGCAAAATAATATGCTGACAGGTGGAAAATTCAATGAAAACCTAAATATGCATATACAGAAGCAAGACAAAAATGTAGAGAAGAGACACTTAAGCTACAGAAAAAAAAAAATCATTTTTATATGAGATAACAAATAGTCCTAGCATCAAAATTGCAAAAGTTAATCAAACAGTTGGCCTACAAAGCCCATGTACTGGAAATTCATTTTCTAAATACCTGGACACGACTCCATAGCAGAGGACAAGTTGCTCGCGCTTTGTCCTGAATATAAACATTGGTCCAACGAGGCTGGAAGGGGAATTCTAAGAGAAGCGTATAAGTGTCTGTCGTCAGATTGTAGTTGCTAACGAAAAGGCTTTTGGGAACAGCATCGTATAGGGTGCCAGCAGCACCTGAGTTATCTGGGCACCCGATACTGTATCCGCCTGCATGTAGGAGAATAAAATTAGTTCACATGATTGAAGATGTTAAGAAAGTACTTATTAAAATAACTCACTTAGAACATATAGAAAAACTATAAGGATAGATGTTAGCAAAGTCACCAAGTAAAAATCAGGATGAAGAATTTTGCTGAGATAATTGATCATCTGAGAGATCGAAATTATATCATTGAATTTCTTGGTTCATCTTTAAGACCAAAATCAATTTCGCAAGAGTTACAAGTTCTGGAAGGGTGGCTATCATTACAAGGGCCAGAAAGAAACAACGGCGCCCTAAGGAAGAGAAACTAACCATGCACAAAGATCTTTGGGTCATCATGCCTGCTAAAAATATCGACAGATACTCTTCCACCACCCCCACCACCGTAACCACTCCCACCACATGCACTGATCTTTCCAACTCCAGTCCTGCACTTATAAGAGCAAAGCATAAGATCCTAGCTGAGAGATCAATTTACCAAGAAACACTTTAAAATCCATAGAATCGAAACGAAATTTCATTACATCTTATACGCCGTGATGAAGATGCTACCACCAGAGCCACCACCGCCTTTGGCTCCTCCATAACCTCCATCTGCCAAAAGACTCCCATTAACATCCAGAAACTGCGTGATATTCATCTTCACCCTCCCTCCACCACCTCCTCCGTAATCAATCTCCCTGCTCGTCGACCCACCTTTACTACCATAGCTCCACGGCTTATTCAGAGTCGACCACGAGTACGCATCACCTCCCCACACATCCTCCGGAAGCTTCCTAGTGTCAGTCAAACAGCAAGCCCCTCTACCGCCATGTCCACCACCAGCACCATCAATCCCCTGCGGCGTCCCGCTAGTCTGCGACGGAGGGCTCCCCGCTAAACCCGTCGTGTTCACGGCCGAGTCACCAGCGAAGCTAGCGTTACCAGCGGAAAGCTCAAACGTCCCGGCGACGATCGTGGACACAGCTCCCAGAGAGAAGTTCCCAGAGACATTGATAGCTATAGAACACCCAGGGATCGCACAGTGGAACTTAACGCCAGGGAGGATGATGAAATTGCCCTTCCCAGCTATATACACATCTTTAGTAAGATTCAAATCAGCTACGATCTTACAAGTGGTATCCAAAAACCCGACTCCGCCTAGATCGTCGGTGCAAGACACCGAGGGACCGTGCGGAGGCGGCGGCGGCGGAGCTGGCGGAGAGTAATCCTGGTGGAATAGCAGTGACTCCGAATCCGAATCCGGATCCAAACCCGAGTCGGAGCCCGAATTAGGTTCCACAATGGCGAATCGATAGCTCGAGCTAGGGTTTACGGCAAAAACCGCAACCGAGACGAAGGAGAAGAAGACGATGAATTGAAATCGAGACATCCTCTAGTACCAAGAGTCATCTCAGACGAAGTCCAACCCTAATTTGAGTCATTGAGCTTAGGGGTTGACGAAATTGAAAACTCGGAGACCTGATTAAACTATTCAACACGCACGCACACGCACGCCTTATGCTTGCATCAGCATACACATAGCTGTGTGCATGTCTATGTATAGTATAAGAAGATTTGAAGAAAAGCGGATAAACCCTTACCCCCTAGAGAGAAAATGGATTCTTAGAGAGAGAAGTGTTGCTTTTCCTTTCTCGGAAGAGTGAGAGAGAGCTTCCAAGGAGAAGGAAAACAGGTTGGAACGGAGAGTAGTTACGATCTGGTGCGTGCGGCTTCACCGCAATCGCGAAGAAATCAGCTAAAATCTTGTTTTGGATGTAACAAATCGTATCGTGACACGTCATTCTCAGATTAGTCTGTATCGTGGTTTACATGCAAGTGGAAGTGTCAGCTGAATTTTAATTTATTCTTCCTCGAATCAGTACGTGACACTTGTCATATTACGTTTTAATTACTTGGATTTGCTGTTCCAGGGGTTAATACTTAATAATGACTGGTTTTTAAGAAAATAATTAAACGTCAAGACCATATACGTGCGTTCGGACATTAAACGGTGTTTAGATTGGGCTTAGTGGGCCTTGTTTCCGAACACGTGTTTTCAAAAACAGAAAGGAAGGGCGTGTGACCTGGACTAAGGACCTGACTGGTATAACTGCAGCGGTTGCGGTTGAGGTTACGGGAGTTTGTGGGTGCGGATGGTTACGGTTTTAAGCGTTTTCTAGAAATTTGTACGACTGGTACAGCTGTTAGAAATTGTTGCGTTTGCGGGATTATTTGCCTGGTAAACTATCAAACGCAACATTTGTTAAATAATAATTTAAAAATATTTACATTTTATGTAATTATAAAAAATATTAAAATCATAATAATATGATAAATATAAAATTTATATTTATAAAATCATATTATTCAATTTTAAAAATTTATAGAAAATATTTTAGTTTTGAATTTTTATAATATAAATTGAAATATAATATGAATACATTTTACAATAACTATTATTTCAATTGAAAAAATTTATTGGATATTTTTAGTATTATTTTTATTTATTCTGTTTTTAAAGAAAAAAAATTTACCCTCCCGCAATAGCCCGCAACCGTAAACGCTAGCTGGAACCAGCTTTTGATTTTAAGAGGTTCGGAGCGGTTTGAAGCGATTTGTAGCATTTTCTGTGATTGTTTTGAAACGCCAATAACCGCTATGAACCGCAAAAGCTGCGTTTGCGGGTGGTAGCGAGAAAACCAGTCAGCCCCTAAGTAAAAACAAACATTAACAAATCTGGCTGCCCCAATAGAAAACTAGCTGCATTATCTTTCAATATTTCAATTCCTATAAATATTATAATGAAAAATAAAAAATAAAAAATGAAAAACGAAATGATCATATATATCCAAATACATGATTCAGCCTAAATGATAAGCTATTGGTGTGTGTATGTGTTCAAACAATCTACAGCTTCTTGGTGAGGATATATACTATTGGGAGTCATGGGACACGGCTTGTGGAATTTATGTTCAAAATAAAAGACTGTGGTCAACAAAAACAATTAGAAATAATGGCATACGTGATGTAACATGATATTATGTAATTTATTTTATTGGTATTCCTTCGTTAGCAACTGCATATTGTAGTGTCATTAGCTTAACCTTCTATGTGACCAATATCCAACCAGTTATTTGGAGTACTCGTTCATATTTGGATACAAGTTCTTTTATCATATAAACAAGCAAGTAGTGCCATCTCAGTTTTTTTCTAGTTAACACTATCCATAAGGATCGTTATGATTGTTACAACCTCTAGCATATGGTTCGAAATTGATTCTAAAAGAACATATTTCACCAAGTAGTGCTAATTTAAAGTTAATAAATGATGAGCATGATGAATACCAAAATGGGACATTGAAAGCTGAAATTACCTATACGGCATACATGTGAGGTCAAGTTACCTACAAATTATTTATGTTAAGCTAGATAGATTTTCAATGTATAATCAATTAATGATAAGTGGATTGAGTCATCTATCTTATACATTGTTTAAGATTTCTTTCAACTACCAATGTAAGGACTATATCTCTATATTGGTCCAAAATTGGTTTATCGATCTTTGTCTAAATATTCCAAAATTAACATTCAAAGAACCATCATTTCGAGGAAACATATTAAAGACATATTGTTCTATATTGGTAGTTTGAAAAAATCTTAAGCAATATACAAGATATATGAATCAATTAACTTATTATCAATTGGTTTTAGATTAGAAAATTATTTAGTTTAACAATTTACACCTTGAATAAGTAGTTTATAGGCGATATTTTCTTATTTTATTTGTTTTTTTTGTATTTGTCCACACATAAAAAACATAAACAAAGGGAAAATGAATCCTTCCTTATCAGTTTTACATTTTCTTCTCGCACCAGAATTCTTCAAGGGTTCGTTCCTTAATCTTTGTTCATAGCATTTTGCGAATTCAAAATGGATTTATGAAAGTTTTAGAGATGGAGCAAAAGGTGATTTTCATTTGAATCCGCGTTGCTTGGCTAATTGTTATGCAAATTGATCGAATGTTGAATGTGTTCATAGTTGATATATTAGATCCATCTTTATGACTAAGAAGTCTCTAGTTCGAATCCAGTCGATTACAAGTTAAGTTTGAGACTTGATGTTTCCTACTAATGAAGTTTAGAGTGAACGCCGTTATGTTAGTATATTCGTTTTCAAGTGTAATATTGGCTATTTATTCAGTTTTTTCATCTCATGGTCTGCAATGATGTTTATAAACATATGTCTGTGTTTAGTACAGGTACTGGATGCTACTGATAATGAACCTCGGGGGTCCACATGGTACATTGGTACTACATTGGCTGAGATTGCACAAGCCAAAATTGTAATCTCTCAATTCACTTTCTTACATCTCATTCAACTTGGGAAAAAGTGATTTGTATATTGCTTTCCTTATACATTTGCAATATGTTTATAGTTCAGAGTGCCAAATGGTGAGGATGGTTATGAGTATTTTGTGGACTAGACTGACTGAGACAGGAAAGGATTGGCGATCTGTCTACAAGGCGAGACTATCATTGGTCATTATTATAAGTTTTGTTTTGTTCATAGGACAATGTACATGTATCTCGTCGGGGCTACTGAGAATTTATTGGCATATTTGTCCAAAAAAATTTCCATTCATATGATATGAATCTTATCGCCACAAATCTTATTCATTCATTATGGGATTCGATTAGATCCAACTCAAATTTCTAAAATAAAAAATAAAAAATTTAAACCACATAATTCTCAAATTTTAAAATCATAAAATCCTTCAAAAAAAAATTAAAGGAAGTAACTAATAAAAAAAATAATCAGGGACAATGATCTGATTCCGATATTTTTCCAAAGACTAGGCAAAAGAACAGACCAGCGGTCAGCCAGAAAAAGAAACCGTTCACTTTACTTTACTTTTCAAAGTTAGTCTTTCTCGATTCATCATCACCCCCTCTCTCTCTCTCTCCACATCTCCAAGCTTCGAGATCGATTCGTAATCTCTCAATATTATTCCTGTAATCTCCACACCATTTGATTCTCGTAAGGCCGACACGTGGATCATCCTCCGCTTTTACTTAAAGAGTTTCCTCAAGTAAAAGCTACTAGCTCTGGATCCGCTCACGCTACTCAGATCAACTTTATTTACGGTTACAAAAGTTGATTCACTTCTCCCAGCTCCGATCTACTCTTCCGGTGAAGAAATATCGATCGAATCAACTAGAAATCTGTTTTTTGGTGGATGAAGTAATCAAGCTGCTTCATAGACTTCTTGATTCGAGATGAGATCCTCGTTTCCACAAGTAAAATCAGGATCTCACGAGTTGTTCAAGTGTTAGGCTACTTGATAGTGATAGGTTGTTTTAGATTTGATACTAGAGTCTCTTTATAGTGTTGAGGATGCAGACTAGGGTTATACAAATGGAAGACGGAAAAGAGAACGGAATCTTGGTTAGATCAGGGAAGACTAAGCCGTTTCCAGCGAAACTGCTTCTCATACTAGGCCTTTTCCTTGCGTTTGCTCTCACAGTCTTCATCATTAGTGTATCTACAATCAAGTATACTGGACTACAGACTGTAATGACCACGGTCACTTCAGGCTTTGTGACATGCCGCGAGGACGAGCCGAATAGTTTGAGTAAATGGATAGAGCCTCCTTCTGTTATGATGCATAACATGACCGACGAGGAGCTTCTTTGGCGCGCTTCTTTCTCGCCTCGGAGGAAAGAGTATCCGTTTCGAAGGGTTCCGAAGATTGCGTTTATGTTCTTGACTAAAGGTCCATTGCCGCTTGCTCTGCTCTGGGAGAGGTTTTTGAAAGGTCACAGGGGGCTTTACTCGGTTTATGTTCATCCGCATCCGTCTTTTACAGCCAAGTTTCCGGCTAGTTCTGTTTTCCACCAGAGGCAGATACCTAGTCAGGTCTGGTTCTTCTGACCCTTCTTTATGTTTCGTGGATACTTAGTCATTATTATTAAAGTGTAACTGTTGATTGAGTGATAAGTTTGGGATTACCAATCACCAAATAGTACCATAAGTATGTAACTCTTGAATCCGACTTGGTGTCTTTAGTAACCTTTTTGTTCAAGCAGTTCCGTCTGATCACTTTATGGAGCTAGTTGGTTTCTGTACTTGATCTGATTGTGATTCATTGTGCAGGTTGCAGAATGGGGGAGAATGACCATGTGCGATGCGGAGAAGCGGCTTCTCGCCAACGCACTTCTCGATATCTCCAATGAATGGTTTGTTCTCGTATCGGAGTCATGCATACCACTCTACAACTTCACCACCATCTACAGCTACTTAAGCCGATCAAAACACAGCTTCATGGGTGCTTTTGATGACCCTGGACCGTTCGGCCGCGGCCGCTACAACGACAACATGGAGCCTGAAGTTCCCATCACCAAATGGCGGAAAGGGTCTCAGTGGTTTGAGATTAACCGGGAACTCGCAGCTACCATTGTCAAAGACACATTGTATTACCCCAAATTCAAAGAGTTTTGTAGGCCTGCTTGTTATGTTGACGAGCATTACTTCCCTACGATGTTGACGATTGAGAAACCAATGGCGCTGGCTAACCGGAGCTTGACGTGGGTGGATTGGTCTAGAGGCGGCCCCCACCCGGCTACGTTTGGGCGATCGGACATTACGGAGAAGTTCTTCGAGAAGATCTTTGATGGAAAGAATTGCGCTTACAATGGTCGCAACACTTCCATGTGTTATCTCTTTGCGAGGAAGTTTGCTCCAAGTGCTTTGGAGCCTTTGCTTCACATAGCTCCCAAGATTATGGGATTTTGAGTTAGAGAGGAGTGTCTCTGAACCTCTTGAAAATCATATAGAGATAATGAAATGGATGTGATATGGATTCTGTCCAAGAAATTACTGTGATATTGTTTTATTTTGTTTGTTTTTTATACTAGTTTGGAAGAACATGACATATTAGAAGAGACAACGTTGCACACCAGGATCCACTAATATGCATGTAGCCTTATCTTTATACGTCCAGAGAAAAGCTATGTATAGAACAAATTGGGTTCTTCATGTTCACATGCCTGCTGATGCCTTCAACAAGATAGGAAACATTAAGATGCGGTCATGGCCATGCACATTTCTACTGAATCTATTCGTCTCTTGAGAGAGTATGATATTTTGAACCAAATAAACTGACATATGGGGTAGATGATTCACAAGCCTGAATTGAGTGAATTCTGTCGTGGGTCGTCTCTAACACGTTTATTCTTAGAAGTTACTAGTAAATTGCTTACCGACCAAGTTTTTTTCGCTTTGAATGGGAACATAAGACAGCCAGGTGTAGTCGCACTTTTACACCTATTGGAAACTTCTCGAATCCCTCAAGAGCCTGCCAACCGGCTACCATCTGTCTCTTTTTATATATAGTATAAACAATTCAATAAAGCTAACTCTTTATGGGCAATTCGCTAAAGTGCTTTAAAAGGCTGTCATAAAGCTAATGTTTTTTTTATTTGTACATAAAGAATATAATAATGACATCTTCTTTATTAGTTACTGTTTACCACGTAAAACCTATGTTTACTAGAATGGGAAAATTTCACAAAATCCACCAGATAATCAAAACTATATAATTGTTATAATATCCATTATGTGGATGGACCATAACCAAGTACTTAACCAAGTACTAGACAAGTCCAACATGTACAAGAAGAAGTGCAAGGAGGTTTACATCCGGTCTACATCGGTTCATCTACAAACCAGACCGAGATCAGAAGACTCAGTCAACCTTGGAGTTATCACCAAGACCAAGTCTTCTCTATGACATCAATGTAGTCAATGTAATCAATGTGTAGATTTTATTCCTTATAAAGCATTTGTAAACCCTTATATCAAACCACTATATATTGTGGTGTTGGCTAATGAGAAATACACACAACTTCCTCACAAATCACTCTCCACATTCTCTTTAGTTTATAACACGTTATCAGCACGAAAGTGCTCTCCACCTGAGAAGTCTCTCTCCACCGGAGCTCCCTTTTCCGGCCACAAAATCCTAAATCCAGGCGCAACTTTAAACCGCCGTATCTCTCAAACCCTGTGGAGCCAGATGACGATCTACCTATCAATCTGAAGCCCAAGACGAGAAGAATCCGTTGCCGAAGACGGCTTGTCGATCCGATCTCTGACGCGTCTTCAATCGCATAAACAATCCGCGCAGCCGATTCATGGTTTTTCCGGCGAGCTCCTCCACCTCTCTCTCAACTAGCTCATCCGCGGATCAGCTCTTTCTCATGGTGGTCCATTCAGATTCTTGGTGTGTAAAATGGTTACTAATCTATCCATAAAATCTAAGAACACCATATATCTGAAAAGAAATCTAAGGATCTATATGAATCCATAATATTAATCTTGTTTCTATGATCCATTGATCCATAAGAAACTTGATTCTGAATTATTTTTAATCCATAAAAGTTATAATTCTCTAAAGGTTCTAAGTATCTCAAAAACAGATTAAAATACCTAAAAGATCTATATGAATCTTGTTTATAAAAACTTATGAGAACCATAAACTATTAGAGATACTTAATCCTATGGATGCTTTGGCCAATTTACCAGATGTGATAAACATGAATGTATAATCTGGCCAAAACAAAAATCCATGAATCCATTTCTGTGCCACTTTCGGCCAGATCTCCCAAATTCAGTCAAACCAACATAAAATCGAAATTAAATCATTCATTGCATATCCTTGACTATTAATATTTATTTTGTTTCTCTCAAGAGTTTTAAAACTTTTCTAAATGCAAAATCAGATTTTATAAACTGAAAATCGATTTTATAAATGCTTGCTTGATTTTATTGATTGCATATCTTTGACTGAAAATGTTTATAAAAACTTTATAGCATATAGTCTTGTTTAAATTGATATGTCATAAGATAGAATAAATATGCATGAAATCATTTGATCATATAAGTTGATAATTGAACCAACCTTGAATAAATTTTCATATCATGTTGAATATTGATCATATAAGTTGATAGTTAATCTTGATCTTTTACCATGCTTGAAATTGATGATTAAATTATATAGTAATCTTGTTGCATTCTTGATAGATCAGTTTAGTAAAATCGAAATTTGAATCATCTTGAATCATCTTGAACCAACTTTGATTGCAATTGTCATATTGTTTAAAATCTGACCATGCATAATTGTCATATTGCTAAGACTGATTTTATGTTTGCATATCATTGACAATCCTGATAATAGTTCATTTAAATTAAATGGTTCTTATTGCTTGCATCCAAATGGTTCTCACTGCTTGCATATAATTAGACCAAATCGGTTTTCATTAGCATGTTTGCTTTGATTGAAATTATAAAATTGTTAGATCATTCACATATCATGAACTGATCATTTCCATGCATCTTCTTGTCATATAGTTTTATTAAAAACTAAGCATGATTGTCTTTATTAAAATATAACCAGCTTTGAAACCAATTGATTAAAAATCTAATTGAATTTGGTTTCCTGAGAATTATAAACTTTCTTGTCTTAATTTACCCTATAAAGGGGGAAGGGATCGGTTATTATTTTATGATCTTTGAAAACCAAATATCCTTCAGTTTTAGTTTCATTTTATGATCTTTGAAAATCAAGTATCCTCATGCATTAAGAATCACATTTATATTATTTTGGTCCTATGCTTAGGACAGAACATACATCCGATTAGTTCTTGAGCCATGCATTTATCATTCGACCATTGTGATTGATTTTCATCCATATTGCTTGATCTCATTTAAAATAATGATTGATCCTTATTCAAAATTCTAAAGGGCTTGGAAACCCTATATGAAATTATATACATATATATAATCAATCCAAATATGAATTATAATTAAAAGGATCACTAGATGCAGTGATCAATTGATCATTGTCATACTAGAATTTCTTAAAGCAATTATATTATATGATTTGGGGGAAGCCTTATTAACCTTATTAAATCATTATTAAATCATATAAATTAAATCATATAAATTAAGGCTTCTATTGCTTACATAAATTCTTGATGCTTGAAAGCAATGTTAAATATTCAGATGTTGAAAATCATCTTGAAATCTAAATCTTGGTGACTGTATCTAAATTTCTCATTTTTGAGATAGATACAAGGCGATTTTCTTAAATCATACGCCATCACCCTACTGAAAAGTCTCAATGATCAATATCTCACTATTGAGAATCCTCTGGACCTTTGGATAGAACTGAAATCCAGATATGATCACCATTGTACGGTGCTATTACCAAAGGCCCTATATGATTTGAGGGACCAAAAGACCCAAGACTATAAGTCTGTGGATGAGTATAACTCGGCTCTATAAATGATAGTCTCAAAGTTGAAACTGTGTGGAGAGACTATCACATATGCTGACATGTTAGAGAAGAAATTCTCTACATTCCACAAGCAATGCTTTGCTTCAGCAATAATACCGAGAAAAGGGTTCCTCCACATATGCAAATTTAATCTCTTGTTTGTTGCTTACTAAGCAAAACAATGAGTTACTCATGAGGAATAGTGAGATGATGCCTCCTGGATTTTAAGGCATTGCCTAAGGCACATACAGCCACAGAGCCAAATGAAAGAGTCAAACCATGGCCATGTGAAAGGCCATGGAAGATGGCAAGGGTGTACGTGGATATCACCCACTAGTCACTCCATAGTCGAGGCCGAGGCCAAGGTTATCAACCTAGCCGTGGGTATAAGTCCGTGGGAATAAGTCCGATTTTAAAAACCCAGGCCTCGACCAAATCTGCTTGCCATCAGTGTGGGATGAATAATCATTGGGCCAACCGATGTAAAACTCCCAAACACCTTATTGAACTCTACCAGGAGAGCATAAAGGGATAGAACCCTATGACCCATTGGGTCCATCTAAATGGTGCGAATAATTTCGACCATGAGAATGATGATCAGCTTGAATACTAGACTTCATATTGCCTTAAAAGGGCCAATTAGATTTCGACATCATTTTACTTTGTCTTTGTTCTCTATAGTGGACCAAGCCACATTATATGAAGAGACAAAAGATATTTTTCAAGGTCATGGCTAGGCCAACCTCATGATGCCTAAAGGCACACATCTGAAAAATTCTCTAATGCATTACATTCCCCATAAATCAAAGTGGAATTTATCAAAGTTTCAAAGACATTCATATGAATGGTCTACATATTGAAACTATGGGCAAAGGAAAGAAAGGATTCCTTATGATTTATGAAAATGCCCAAGGCCAAAGGAAAGTCCTAGAGACCATGCCTACTATATCTATAGGCCTTCTTTGAGCCAAGATAAATATGATTGTGGGTTAATACCCCAAATCACTTTCCAAAGAGTTCAGGAAAGCCTGTAACAGATGGCACGACATGCTCGTCCATCTAGGCTCTATTATGATGCATAATATACTCTTGAACTCAACTGGATATTCCTTGAAAGAAAGGAAAGATGGTCCGACCAAGGCATTGCCTAAAAGGCATTTTATTCACCCTATAAGACCCATTGAATTAAGAAGAAAATATGGTTTCCAACAATGGGCAAAAAGAGAATAAGAGTACCTAAATTAAAATCGCCTACATGGTCGAGACTACATTCCCTATTAATCTAGAGATCAATATGATATTAGGCAAATAGCCAGGGTAATCATGTTTGATTGACCCACGAAACTTATCACTTAGATGGCATTACCATACTTAGCCATCTGAATTATGATGCAGAGATTTAAAAGGGCACAAAAGCTATCCCATAAGATCTCACGTTTGTGCAATTTATATATATGCACAAGGGAATTTATTGTCCCAAGCACTACGAATTAGAGTATGTTCATGAGGGGGAGAGGTAAAATCCCATGATACATGACCATACTAAAATCCGTGAAACATGGTCCACAACCATATTACATATTGGTTGAATTTATGATATTATGACCATTACCTATAAGGTTCAAAATCTAAAAGTCCATATGCTTGGGGACATCATGAGTTATAAAAGATTAACTTGCATCAGGCCGTAGATATTATATCAGGCCATATAAGTGATAATAAATATTCCCACCTCAGACTAATACGGGTCATGAGTCCAGACATATATCATATTAAGATATTATGAATAAATCCACCACAAATATATGTGCCATCTAAGATCATATTATCTTAGAATCTCATAAGGAGGATTGGGAATATATATGTTGGATATATATTATGAATATACTTTCTCCATAAGTTTAAAAGAAACCTTGAGCCAAAATGGGTGATTTAATCATAGGCCAAGGAACAAGGATTACATAGAGTTTATGAAATCCCAAGGATTACATAGAGTTTATGAATCCCAATATCCAACATTTGAAAGGAGAAGTAGTAAGCTGGTAAAGAATGGTATCAACCATCATTGTCTTGGCAAAGATCCTCGGACTAGAAAAGATTTATAGACGTCCATATGCTACAATGATAGCAAAATAAAATGCCAGACACATTGACCCGAGAAAGAATGACTATGTCATCCCAGCTTAGCACCACACGGTTTTGATGTCTTAAAGACACAACCAAGTTGCTACAGAGTCTAATATAAGACCAAATATATGTTCCAAAAGGAACCTCGGAAATTAAAGAAAGGTGCAAAAGAAACCGAGGTCATAGATTTTCCAGACTAGCCCGGGATGGCTATGGCTGAGGTGCCTACTAATGTGGTTCGGGACGCTGAGCCTCTTGGTACCGAGGGCATAGTCATTGACTATGATGAGATCTCAATTAATTATTTGATGTCTGGAAATGGAAGGAAACCATATATATATATAAATGTGTCGACACAATACATTCATAGAAAAAGCGCGAATATGTAGCACATGAATAATGAATCGAGGATCATGAACCCACGCAAGAGTACTCATAATAATGAATAAAGAAAGAAACGTGGGGTTTCTAAAAGTGACAGATAAAGGCGTATTGAATTGGCCATGAATATGTAAACGCCATATGATGCCCAGTGAATAAATAAATCCTGAAAGAAGGATAAAATCGTGAGACAGACCAAGGGAGGTCTATATAATCCAAAGTGGTGGATAATACTACATATGTCACTACATATAATGTCTGGAAGAAATTCAAAAGATGTAGTATGTTATATATGACTCACTGGATGATAATAATATTATTGGTACCTAAAAGGTTTACCAAAATATACTGAGCTCAGAATCATAAGATGAGAAAAGAAGTTCTCATGAACAGCATTTTCCTAAAGCTGTCTATGGACTGAATTAAATTGCTACATATAAGCAAATGAAGAGTTCTATAAGAACAGTTCAAACCAGTCCATAGATGAATTTTAAATTCCTTGTGTTATACTAACCAGCCTAAGATAGGGTTAAATGGTTATTCATTAAACCTTAGAAAGGCTATAGACCATCACCACAAATTAGCCAAATTTTGGTAATACTTATGGTTGGTCAAAATTATCAGCATGAACCAACCAAGCTGTGGAATGAATGAATAAGCTATCATAAAGATAAGCTATGAGATCAAAGTTCATCTTTGAACAAAAAGTGTAGGACCGCATTATGTGTCCATATGCGACCAAACGGGTCCAACCATATTATAAGATTTGGTCCATGATAAAGCTATAAACCATGGATGTCATTAGACATAAATTTGAGGATCAATTAGATCAATTCTATGTCATGACCGTGTCCGGCCTAGATCAGTATAATCGTCCATATATATATGTGTACGAATTGCCGGCACACTAAGATTGCCAATGTCTCAGATCAATCATAGATCATCTATGGACATATGTAAATAAGGATCATGATCTAACAGACATGACCTATGTATAAAGTTGTCTATGACAAATAATATTATACTCATAAAGCTAAGGCATGTCCATAAGTCCTAAAGAGCTAAGTAGCTCATACTTGATATATTGATGATCCATATTATAAAGGATCTAAAGTACTAGCCAGCCAATATTATGGAAAGGCATATAAAAGTGATTTGGTCAAGGACCATAATCAAACGACCAGAGTATAAAATAGTACATTTTATCTAAAGTACTAAAGTGGTCGATATCAAAATGGTACATTTTCTAAAGTACCATCAGGATTCTAAGAGACATGATATGTCCGAACAATACGAGTTTGTTCAAGTAAGAATCCATGAACATCTATTCAGCAAGTGATGTTGAAATCAGGGGGAGTAGTATGTGTTGTACTCTTTTTCCTTAACTATGGTTTTATCCCAATGGGTTTTCCTAGTAAGGTTTTAATGAGGCAACATTAAGCATATTATGAACTCATATGGTTATGGCATCCAAGGGGGAGTGTTATAATATCCATTATGTGGATGGACCATAACCAAGTACTTAACCAAGTACTAGACAAGTCCAACATGTACAAGAAGAAGTGCAAGGAGGTTTACATCCGGTCTACATCGGTTCATCTACAAACCAGACCGAGATCAGAAGACTCAGTCAACCTTGGAGTTATCACCAAGACCAAGTCTTCTCTATGACATCAATGTAGTCAATGTAATCAATGTGTAGATTTTATTCCTTGTAAAGCATTTGTAAACCCTTGTATCAAACCACTATATATTGTGGTGTTGGCTAATGAGAAATACACACAACTTCCTCACAAATCACTCTCCACATTCTCTTTAGTTTATAACAATAATGAAAGTAGTCTTTTTCTTGTACAAGTTGATGCTGGACAATAAATATAGAGGATACATATAACATATTACATCCCTTCAAACTAATTTTCTCATTTTATTCAAAAAGTTGAAAAATCTATTCTACATAAATAGTATCAAATGCTGTATTTAATTTTTGACCAAAAATGGTAATTAGAATTATTCATTATTAGTTTTAAACTAAAAATGCCTTAGTCTCCACTCATCTCAAATTAACCAGTGATTAGCATTTTGGTTTTCATGAATCCAAAAGGAACTATTAGAAAGTAAAATATACCCATCAGTTATACTAACTTGTAAGTCTTGGAAATCAGTATTTCTACACATGTCTACGTATTTTAAAAGCTCTTAAGCATTAGCCGTTACACCACCCCACCATGTGGACCAAGTCTGCGCATCTTGGCCGTTTCCTTCACGGAACCCGCGTGAGCTGTAAAGAAAATAGACAGCTCATCATATTCTTCACGCGCCAAACTAACCATCACCGACCGTTGCGCCTTTTTATGTTAGCGAGTTAGGTGCACGCCCTTGTGCGAGCGTTCTGAAAAGATTGCAGAATAAATATCT
Organism: Raphanus raphanistrum subsp. raphanistrum; assembly: GCA_019706035.1. NCBI lineage: Eukaryota > Viridiplantae > Streptophyta > Magnoliopsida > Brassicales > Brassicaceae > Raphanus > Raphanus raphanistrum. The sequence goes on from CM033986.1 coordinate 23,327,328, forward strand.
TTCGAACGGCGCCGTAACGGAGAGATAGCCTGTCGAGATCTCAGTGAACACGCGTAGGAATACCAACCGTCGATGAACACGATTCGCGGGACCCGCAGGTGGTCCACCTGCAACCTCAAGGATTCTAATGTTGGCAAAGCCGGTCAGCTAAACCGGGCAGCTCAACGTCTTTATAAAGAGAAGCTTCATCGCATTGATTCTCAAACACTGTGAAAAACCTTTTCTAAAAGCTTTTAGCATTTTCGAATCAACCAAAAACCCTAGCCTCCTTCCTTTTGCTCTCTACAACAAAATGGCGATCTCTAAGGCTTCCGTTGTTGCTCTCGTAGCTGTGATCGTCTCCGTCGTAGCTACCGTCGCTTCTGCTCAGGTCGAGGCTCCAGCTCCAAGCCCTACGTCCGGATCTGCCGCGTTCTCGCCGTCGATCGTGTCAGCTGGAGTTGCGGCCGTGGCGGCTCTTGTCTTCGGCTCTGCTCTTCGGATCTGAGATTCGCACGGAGTATAATGTTTTTTGAAAAAATATGATCGGGTATAGCATTTATTCATGATATTCGTGTGTATTCCGGAGCTGCTATATATAGATCTCTTTCTATTTTTTTAATATAACTACCTTTCATATCTGTATGAGGGTAACACTACTATATCTCTAGAGTATTGTGGTTTGTGTGTGTGTGTGTGTTCTAGACTATGGTTTTTGATATGACTCTTTATTCTATTTATTTATGGATCTGTTGTTTCTCAGATTTATCTTCTCCTTCTTTGCTTTTAATCAGTTTATCAAGCTTCATCTGCTTACGATACCAACTTGTTTCACAATTATGCTCCAAAATCGAATCACTCAACTCAAATTTAACTAAAAATCTGAATCTAAGTATATGATTGTTACTGGCGATTCAGTTATATTTTCGGTGAAATGTGAATTGAAATTGTTTCGCTGCGATGTTCAATAGAGCTGCATGCGTGTTTTCAATTTTTCGACCCGACAACATCTCCTGATAGTGAAACGCATTTCCAAAGTAGTCATTGTTATGAAATTGCGGTCGCGGTTGCGCGTAAAACAGGAGTATATGGGAGAATGAGAGTAATTCGATAAAGGAATAAAAAGTTGAGCTTTTCGTTTGGAGTAGGTAGAAAATTGAGGTAAACAAACCACCACACTTTTACAAAGAGGTCCCTGAAGGAGATTTAATTTCTTCTATCACCCCTCAGATATTAATTTACCAGTTTTTTTTTGTTCTTTAGCTTCGCAGACGTGTTTATTTTTCTAATTACACAAACGGCAAAGAACATTGTTGTTAAACGAAGTCAGAGTTTCCTTGATGAATGCCAGTTTTGGTCGGAATTGAGAAAAATATTAGTTGGGAATTTATTTGATGATAAGGAAAGTTGACGACTTCGTTCTGGCAGAAATTAAAAGTTTGAAGCATTTTTTCCTACGCTGAGAATAATGGTGAACTGTTGTTGATTAGTATCGAAATAGTTCGCATTTATGTACATGTAACGTGTTGTGTGGTAAATAGTATGTGTGACCATGATCAATAATATCCTCTCTGATCAATTTTCCACGCTGTCCCACACAAATCCTCCCGTCTGGCTGCGCTCATCTCAACCTATCGCATTTTTATGCCATTGGTTACGATTTAAATGCGAAAATTCTATGTTCACATGGTTCGCCGTTAGTTGAATGTATTTGCCACATGATTGGTGCCTTTATTTTGTAGGTCACCCCTGTTGTTATTTTCATTGAAAATAAGGTTTTCTTTAGATAAAGATAACATTCCATTCCATCAACCAAAAAATATATATAAAAAGAGTTGTAATGTTAACGGTAAGAGACAAAGAGTCGTCGGTCATTGATATCATCTTTGACTGATATTATGCCAAACTAATCAATGCCGAAGCCCCGGAAAAAAAGTAGTAGAAACTAAAGAAGAGACAATGCGACATGCAATGATGCAATAGAGGCACATGAATATGGTTTTTGAATTTTCAAAAGAAACGTGGTAAAGCATGTTTGTTTGCAAAAGCGGTTGATTAAGTTACTTCAAACAAAATATTATAGTGAGTTTTTGGTTGATTAAAGTAAACTTATCGTTTTATCTAGAACTTAGCAAGCTTCGGTTTTCTTTTCTGGTGTCTGGTGATATTCCGGAGTTTTTTTTTCCTTGTTAGACAAAGGTTCTCTTTGGTTATACTACTCTCTATCAGATTGATATATAAGGATGCTTCTTTCACTAATTTGAAGGCAATGATTAATCATATGTTTATACTAGAGTTTTATTTGATCAGTCTATGGTTCTCTAATCACATAAAAAAATCAATAAAAATGCAGAATAAAAAATAATGGGTTTCGTTTGATGTAAGCTTAAAACATCAGGGGTTAATATGCAAATTACCAATAAAGAAAATGAGGAAGGAAGGAAAGGGTTTTAGGCTCAAACTCAGCGATTTGGTTATTTTCAGGAGTGAGTCTTCTTGTCGGAGAAATGCAATCGATCCGGAGCAAAGCAAGTTTGCTTCAGAGGAACCTTTTCTCCATCTCCAACACTCTTCCTCGTTTCACTTCTTCGTCTTCTTCTTCCCCAAGCTGGTCTGAGAACGAATCGAGGACGCCAGTAGGGTTTGATTCTTTCCGTTCCACAAGAGCTTTCGATTCACCGGCGACGTATCTCATCACCTCGCTGGCAAAGTCGGTTTCTTTCTCTTCCGCAGTACCTGTAAGCTTGCTTACCCAATCTCTAGCTTGTTTAATATACTCGTCGGATTGTAGAAATGTAGAGAGGATACCTCGTTGATTTATTGATTTAATCATTTATAGATTAGGCTTATTAGTGTTGGAGAGACACTCTCTGAATAGTATGGTGGTGATTTTGGCAAATGTTTCTCAGAGACAACAGAACTTTACGTATGCATCGACGAGGAGCTTCTCCACCATTGGAGATTATGTTCAGTCTACTCAGCAAGCAAGGATTCTCTGTGTCAGCTCCTGATGTGCCTCCCAGAATCAAGTTCAAGAGGCTTGATAAAACCGCCAAGCATATCATGCAGGTACAACAACTCCTAAATTTGATATATTAAAAAATTAAGAAAGTGGCAAATCTTTCTGCAGATTGTAGACAAGGAGGCAGTTGAGGAAGTGAGAAATGGTAGGGAGATACCTGAGATAAGGCCTGGTTACATTGTTCAGCTTAAAGTGGTAAATATACTACTATTTGAGAATGTGATCGAATATATCCTTTCAAATATAATCAACAGGTCATTAAACCTTTCATAGGATTTGTTGCGATTTAACCATTGTTTGAAACAGGAAGTGCCTGAGAACAAGAGGCGTGTTTCAATAGTAAAAGGAATTGTGATAGCAAGACGTAACGCTGGACTTAACTCTACGTTTAGGATTACAAGGCTGGTGGCCGGTGTGGGAGTCGAATCCATGTTCCCCTTGTAAGTAACCTTTCCTCTCTCTTTTCTCCTTTAGGCTTAATGGCAAAGATGGATTTTACATTCTTTTAGAGCCTCATAGCTGGCTGAGAGGTTGTTGTTGTTGTCATGTATTCGCCAAACCTGAGGGAGATTAAGGTGTTGGACAAGAAGAGAGTAAGAAGAGCCAAACTTTATTACCTCAGGGACAAGATGAACGCTCTCAAGAAGCACTAGACCACCTTTAATCAATTAAACAGTCATATAAACAGTGTAGTCTACTACTCCCTTGAACAAAGTCTTTGAGTTTTTTTTTTTTGGTGACTATTTGGCCTTTACGTCACATATTGTGAACCTGTGTATCTGAATAATGATGAATTCCTTTTTTCCTCTTACTTGCTCCAATAAGTCTTGGTTAGTTAGTTCATTATGAGTAATCTGCCTCCAGCTTATATCCTAGTTACTACACACAAAGCACGAAATCAACCTAAAACCATAAACAAATGCTGTGTCTGCAACACTCGTTGAACCAGCAAGCCATGGACGTGTGAAGCAACATATAATACATATATCCTTTGATTGTTATATTTCTGCGTTTACATTTTTGAATAACTGTTTGAAGCAATCAAGGGAGTGATGTAATTCTTACAGATCTCATTATTACAAATCTCATTATTATCATTCCTATCCTTTTCATGTGGTTCCGTGTCCTTGTCCTTTTCATCCTCACTCTTATTCTTGTCCTTAATCTTACTCTTACTCTTTCCCGGAAGTTCCATTGGAGCCGGATCTGTCTCTGAACAAAATTTCTTCACACAGAGAAGGATTTGATTTTTGGCTCACTAAGAGCATTTGAGTTATTACCCACACATACACAACTTCTAACAAGAGTAGGAATCGACTTATAAGTTCATTAACTGGTAAATATAACAAAAAGAACTCACGCAGACAACACAGAACTTTATGTTTATTTTTAAGTTTCCACAAAAACAAACGCAATCCTTTACATGGCATCTCCACCACAATCAGACATGCTTTGAAACGTCCACGTTTTTATTAGCCCCAAACTTGGTTAAAAGAATTGTCTGATCAAACTTCTTCAACATAGGAAGAAGGATTTGATTTTTCTTTTTTTTTGAAACTTGTAAATCACTTGTTCCACCAGTGCAAGAAATCCTTGCGCCTGTTGATTTTCTTCTGAAGCTGGAGGAGTCCATAGAGCAGAGCCTCAGCGGTAGGAGGGCACCCAGGGACGTAAATGTCGACAGGCACGATTCTGTCACAACCTCGAACCACGGAGTAGGAGTAGTGATAGTATCCACCTCCGTTGGCACAGCTTCCCATCGATATCACCCACCTCGGCTCCGGCATCTGGTCATAAACCCTGTCAATGTTTCTACATATTAGAAAAACTAGCAACTTCTTCAAACATGATAAACAAGAACACAAGCTTTTTAAAGCATTTGAACTGATCCACATAGACAATCCAAGATTTATTTTGAAGGTAGTTTGAAAGAATGTTTTTTTTTAACTTGTAAATCAATCACACTAATAGTTTGTCGTCCAGCACAAGAGATAACCTCAACAACTTATAAAGCTAATCAATCATATCTCTCAATAAGCATATAACATCAAACATGCGGTTCACTAAATCCCCGGGGAAGAGATAATTTCAATAAAAATCCCCAATTACGATCTCCTGAAACCCTAATTTGAGGCTTCTACCAAGCGGAGAGTTATATCTGAGATCCGAGAATAAATATCATCACGTACTTGCGGAGAGCGGGAGCCATCTTGTTAGTAAGCGTCCCGGCGACAATCATACAATCGGATTGGCGAGGACTCGGCCTGAAGATGATACCGAACCGGTCCAGATCGTAGCGAGCTGCACCCGTGTGCATCATCTCCACGGCGCAGCAGGCTAGCCCGAACGTCATAGGCCAGATCGATCCCCTCCGAGCCCAGTTCATCAGATCATCTACCTTCGAGATCACGAACTCCGCCGTCTTCGACAGACCCGGCGGAGGAGCCGTGGTTGCGGTCGAAGGAGGACCTGGTCTGGTGTAGGAAGTCGGTGTTGTCGCGGGGGAGGGAGCGGGAAGGGATGTGTGGAGGTGAGAGACCGCGGCAGCGCGGTGAGATTGGAGGAGGAGAGGGAGGCGCGTGGCTGTGTTGCGCGTAATCATGGCCATTTTGATTCTCTCTCTGAGTTTTTTTTTCTTTTCCTCTCGGCGTGGAGTTGTGATAACCAGGCGAGTCTTATAACATTTACTAAAAACAGGTGTAGTAGAATTATCTTATTTATTATAGGGGAAAATCGCATAAAAAATCTTGAAAGTGGCATTTATTGACACTTTAAATTTTGAAGTTTTTTCACTAACATTTTAACTCTAAAACTGATATTTGTGTCATGAAAAACCTTCAAACAAAATAAATAACCTGTTTAGCAGGTAAAAATACTGATGTGTAGATTTTTTTCAAAAAAAATATTTATTTAATTCATAAAACTAAATAAAAAACCAAAAATTAAAAAAAAACTCAGAAAAATTAAATAAAAGTTCAGAAAATTAAATAAAAAATCAAAAATTTTGTAAAAAAATATAAAATTATTATAAAATTCAGAAATTAAATAAAATTTCAGAAAATTAAATAAATTTAAATAAAAATCAGAAGTTAATAAAAACGCATATAAATAAATGAATAAGATTAAATCGAAATACATAAATTAAATAAAAATGAAAATAAAATGAAATAAAATTATAAAATTAAATAAAAATTCATGAATTTCACAAATAACAATATTTTTAATAAACATCAAATTGACACTTAAATAACTTAAAATTTAGTGTATTACATGCATTATGCATATCATCGTTCACAGTGACGGCTGTCAAAATGTTTTTATTGACACATTTACAGTCATTTTCGACGATGGTGTCAGAAATTACCGTTGGAAATATGTCAAAATCATCATTGTTAATGGTTATGTTAGAAATCATCATCGTAAGTAATGATATGTTTGAAATTATAATTGTCAATGATTTGGTCCATTCTAAAAAATAGCAATCCTGTAATTTTTTGGAAAATACTTTTTTTTTTTGTTTTCTGAATTTTTATTTAATTTTTTAAATATATTATTTTAAATATTATAACTTTTTGTATCTGAATTTTTATTTTATGTTATTTTATGATTTTATGTAATTTCTGAATTTTATTTAAATTTCTGTATTTTGATTAAATATTATAGTTTTTATTAATTTTCTAAATTTTTATTTAATTTTTTGATTTTTATTTAATTTTATTTTTTTACCTGTTAAACAGGTCAAATTTATAGTTTGAAGGTTTTTTCTGATATAAATGTCAATTTGAAGATTTAAAGTGTTAGTGAAAAAACTTCGAGGTTTAAAATGTCAGTATGTGCCACTTTCAAAGTTTTTAATGCGATTTTTCTTTTATTATTTTACAGCCTAATCTAGTATTTATCTTCTTTTTTTAACTTACTCTTGGTCAGTGATTATTCAATTTTTATACGATTCTTCTATTTTTTGTTTCTACAAATCAAATATGTTATATTTTATATAGTTTTTTTATAATATACAAACACAGTTTCAATATAACCATTATATCTAAACATATGAACTTCGATGTAGGAGTGAAGATTAACCATGTTTTTTCTACATAATTTTATAGGCTAACAAAAAAAATGAATTGTCCTATTAATCAAGAATTTTGGGCTTTTGGATTAAGACCATTATTAGACTAAATATATTCATAATCCATTGCCAAAATAGTAAAAGTCCTCTTGTTTTTGGGTGATAAATATGATATAAGAATATTATATATTTGGGTAATTTTTCTACTGTTAAACCCAAACTATACTAATATTTACTCCCACAAAAAAAAAACTATACTGTACTTAACTAGAGAATAATTTATGAGGTTAGGAACTAAATTGCGATAATGTTTTGGAGGAAAACTCAAATTGTTAAAATATATACACATTTCCTTCCGATTCCCTCTCTCTTTTTTTTTTTTTTTAACAAATTCCCTCTCTCTTTATTCGTCTCTTTTGCTTTTGAATTTCAAAAGTTTTTCTTTTCCATTTTCCCAAAATTCAAACTCCCTTTCTCCCTCACCGTTAACGGAAAAATGCAACCTCCGATTCCTAACCCTAGCCCCCCTCACCGTCACCACGAGTCTCTCAAACCGCTTCTCAACGACTCAACCAAGCAGTTCTTGGCACAGCACCGGGCCGGCCGAACCGATTTCTCCGATTTCGAATCAATCTTCACCCGCCTCCTCAAAGACCACCCCGATCCGCCTCTCGAGCTCCTCTGGTTCTACTCCGCCGTCGTATTCCACTCCTCGAAGCCCGATCTCGGCTACGATGCCGTCAGGCTAACTCGGAGCCTCTTCCAGATGCTGGTCCCTCTCTCCGAGTCTTTCTCCGGCGCGAAGAGGGTGGCTATGCTGTCTCCTCTTGTTTACCATCTGAGTCGGTTGTTCAAGGAGACTAGGAGGAGGGAAGACGTTTCGGACTTGTTAGATGCGATTGTGGGATACGTTAGCGTGCATTGTGGAGACGACGAACAAGAAGGAGGTGGTGATGGTTTGTTGATGGTTACAGGGTTTAGTTTCGCTGATTTGAGTCGAGTTTGGGTTGTGGATGAAGAAGAAGGAGTGGGAGAGAGTTGTGGAGATTGTTTGGGGATGTTCATGCCTTTTGTTAGTGAGAGATTGCGCGAAGAGGTTGTTGGTTCCGAGTCTTGTACCGTTGGTTACTTAGCTGGGATCGTAGCTTCTCAGCTTCTTCTGCTCAGTTTATGCTTGAGACTTGATTCGGCGGCGGAGTTACGGAAAGAGTCTGTACTTCAGATGATCTCTGGGTTCCACAGTTGCTACTTCTTTGGTGAGTCTCTTAAACCTTTCTTTTACAGGGAAGACAGATGATTGAGTAGATGTGTTCAAGTTATGTGATGTTTTCTTGATCTTGCGCACAGATGGAATTCTCAAGATGCTTCTGGTGGAGCCATATCTGCATCTGACTCCACTACTGGTAGGTTCTTTAGCTAAGCATTGTTTCTACTCTTCGCTCTATGGGTGGGTGACATGAGAGTTTCATATTTCAGTGTTATTCATTTATAAATTGTGTAGACTTGTTTTCTGTGTTGACTCATATTTGTATATGGAAGGCTGTTTGTTGCTTTATTGAATCATTCTGACGCTCTTAAAATCTTTCAGGGTCGTCCAGAAGACGAAGCTGCTTTAACTGAAACCATAACAGAAGCTGTGATTGAATCGGCGGAGAGGCTATTCCTCAACCCTGGAAGTGGAAATTCTCTGAGAAGTTTACAGTTAAAGAACATTGCTATCAACTGGTTGTTTCTTTTTGGCAAGGCTTCTCTTAGGTATATGCATATAAGTTATTGGTTATTGAAAGTAATTGTTTTCGGTTGCTTGATACTCTAAATAATCACACCAGGAAAATCGAAGATCAAGAGGAAACCAGCAGGTACATGAACATGTTCTCCAATTCACGTATACCCTATCACTTGGTCAACTGGGTGATCAGTCAAGGTGAAGTGATTAGACATGTGGACACACTGCTAAACTCTACGCCTGCATCCTTCATCGGTAAATTGCTTCCTTTTATCTCTAAGATATATAGGTCATGTTGTTGACTGTTTCTCTTTGTTCCGTAGAACATTCCCATCTGTTCTTTGGAGCTTTTATGCGTCTCTTGACTAACCCATTGTGCAAAATCTGGTCTCCAGAATGGCTTGTATCGCTTGAAGAGCAGGGACTCAAGGTGTTTGACTGTGTCTATTCCAAGAATTACGCGAAAACAGTGATTCACTGGTCAAGGGCGGATCTCAGTCTCGAATCCACATTGCTGAAACAACAAGAGGAGGTTGATCAAGATGCAGACATGGATGATGATCAAATTATTTCATCTATCTCAATTAACAGTAGCAGCAGCAGCAGCACAAGAAAACGTAAAGAAGAGAGGCCAGATAAGGAGGGGGAAACGAAAGCGAAGCTCTTCAAACATAGACACAACAACTTTCAAGAGAAGTCAAGATTGCAACCTTTTGTATTCTCGGATCGCTTGGTGAATGGGACTGAGGTTGGAGTTTCAGACATGGAGCTTTGAGTGCTGAACCACCCACCACTTGAAAGTCGGCTTAGAAATGAAACCCCTACATATGGTTGAAATGTAAGAACGCTTCTGAAGTAATTGTTGTCTAGAGATTTTAACAAGTCACTTTGTAACTTTTAGGATCTACTTAACCTTTGATCAGAAAAAAAAAGGATCTACTTAACCAAAAGAAAACTACTATTGTGGATCTTTAAATGGTAAACTCTTGAAGTCCTTTGTATACCAGCAGTGTCTTTGAATCGTTTTCCATCTCCAGCAACATATATTTGACTCTTCTGTGATTTACTTCTATCTACGTTGATAAAGAAAAAATGGAAAAACTGTCCCAAAAATGTTCTAGAGTTGTGTGTGTTGTTGGATTCAATTAGAAGAGTACGAATGTTTAAAATTCATTTTCTTAACTTTGACGTTTGACAAAATATAACAATTACTTGGATATTAGACATATGATTACAACAAAAAAAATGTTCAGTTTCTGGTATCGTGATAAGAAATACTGATTGAATTTTTTTTAGTCAGATTACAATCAAGGGGGCAAAAAAAAAAGAAAATCAAACAATACTAATTACAAGTGAGGGCAGAGCAGAAAGAAGCAAACAATACTTTTCTTTTTGTTTTGTTCTTGTCAAAATTGGTGGAGAAGCATGACATCACACTCTTCTTTCTCCACAAATCTTTTCTTCTCAGGAGTTGTGGGATTGGCGTGACATCAGTATCATCCGCTGTTTACCGCTTTCTGATCTTACTATTTCTCCTTTCTGCCCTAAACCAAAACCATCCCTTTGTTATTTATTTACTCCTTTATTATTATTTACATAAACGACGAAAGAACTATTCTAGAGACCCAACTTACCTCTATAGAGTCTGGAGAAAACCATCTTAATAGCACTCCAAGATGCACAACCGCTGGTATCACTTTGAAAACGAGAGGTGTTGTAACCTGCACTTACCAAACCGAATCAGCTACTTGAAACACATATAAAAGACGATGGAAATCAAAATGATCTGATGATCATACCAGGCTAAGAGCGGTTGTCCCTAGGAGAAGCAAGTAGAGTTTCCCCTGATAATGTTATAAAAAAATCTTTCTTCAGATCTCTAATACTCTCACTTCATATCCTAACGAGAAGCAGTTGCTTTTACTTACCTCGATAAGGTGGAGATTGGAGGCACGGCTAAGTAGTACAAAGGCAAACTCCCCTATCTGAGCCAGAGATAATCCAACCTGCATCATCAATTTAACTTAGGACTTGTGAAGCAGGGAGTACACAACGAAAGCAACGTTGATCACAAGTATAATTTGAGAAAGAATCTTTTACCAGTAGAGCTGTCTTGTTGTTATATCCAAATCCCTTGACAACTGTTGTCACTATCGTTGTCTTTATGATGATTACTAATATCACGGAGGCTAACAGTATATCCACATGGGTCCACAGAAAATGGACATTTATCAACATCCCAATGCTGGATAGGAAAAGTGCAGCAAATAAATTACGGATGGGTTCGATCTGCAGCAAAAAATAGAAAAGCATCTGAGTAAGACTATGGACTCTTTAAGGAGTTAACATCAGAACTTACTTGCTCCAATGTATGTTCAGCGAGATCCGTAGTTGATATCATGACCCCTGCGGCAAAAGAACCTAGCTCAAGACTTAATCCCAGCTTATCACTACACTGAAAACGTAAAAAAAGACCAGTCAAATAATAATTCTCACATATAAAAATAGGAGAAGGAAATAACATATTATGTAAGGAAGAACATGAGGAAAAGGAAGGCTAAGTAGGACTCACCCAGGCTACGAGTAGACAAAACGCAACAGCGGCTAATTGATAGAGTTCATTTGTCTGATAGATGAAAAAGACTAGGTTAATCTACAAACTGGATCTTGCTGAAACAGAATATAGGGAAAATAATCTAGAGATGAAAATGAGGAAACCTGTGATGACAAGCTGACCATTAACTTCAGCAACCACGGAATACATGTCCGTGATAATATTGACAGAACAGCCAAAAACGAAAGCAACACAACAGCACTAAATAAATAAAAAAAGAGAAAAGGCATTATTAACATCGATTCTTTAGAAAACGACTTGGGAGGAAAACTCTAATGGTATTTCCTTACACTTTTGCCATTGACAACATTCCCTCAACAATGCCAGAATTTCCACCAAGAACTGGAAGCAAAGCAAACAACAAACCCACAGCACAATCCTAGAAAAAGATGCTAAAAATCAAAACTCCAAATCATTTGAAAATACGGTCAAGAAAGACAATGGACATAACATGTTGATGGAAAGTGCAGTCAGATACCTGAAGAATAAGGGTTCCAATTGTAACTTGGCCATGAAGAGAATTAGTTGAATTTTTCTCCATGAGAAACTTCAGCACCTGTAGTTTCAAAGCAGAAACGCACCATGAACATAAATCCAAAAATATTAAAAAGAGAGCTAATGGAAATGGATAGATAAATTTTATATAGTACACTGAAATTACCACTGCAGTTGATGACATTGACAAAAATGCTCCTACAAATACACCCTCCGAATGTTTACCACCACATAACTGCAAACAGAACCCATCGAAAAAAGACACGACACTTTAAACTGGAAACGATTCAGGATGTATACGTCTAATACAAGTGTATAACGAAAAAAGACACGACACTTTAAACAACATAAACTAAATGTACAGAATAAAGTAAAAATAAAAGCACAGAAAATTTTCTCAGAACCACAGATAAAAATAAATATAACGCACCGACACTGTGATTCCGCACAAGAACATAAAGAGAAGAATTTGAAGAAGGCCTCCCAGAACAGCCACTGATCGAACAACTCGAAGCTACATAGCAAGTGGAAAGGTGCCCACGAGATTATTACGATAATGTTTCAATTCAATATTAGACAATCAAAGACGTTGATCCACACCTTAGCAGTGGAGAACTCCAGACCCAATGCAAAGAGCAAGAATACCACACCAAACTGGGCAACTGTTTCAACCTGCATAAATAGCCATGTTAACATAAAAGCGCAAAAACAACGTATATGAATACTGCATCTCCACGGAAATCTAGTGATAAACTTAGACACTTGTAAAACTGAATTTTCTTTGAAAACGATCTAAGGTCTCTCTTATCCATCAACTATCAAATGAGAAGAACCCAGTTGGTTTTGACCCACAGAAGCAAAGGGTTCCTAGCCAAAACAAACTAGTACTCCTGTTTTGTGTAACATCTTAGCCAAAGATTATCGAGAGAAAATAGTTCTTAAGCTAATGCTTCAATAACAGAACATTCGAGACCTGAACATAAATCTGTCCAACACATAGCATACCTGGACCATCTCACTGATTAAGTTGAACTCTCCAGGCCCGATGATAGATCCTGCTAGCAAATATCCAGTTATCACCTGCATAAGCATAGAATTGTCCACTATCAGAAGATCAATACATCATACTGAAAACCAAACTCATAATGATAGAGACTACGAGTGGCAAGAAAACCAGACCGGCTGTCCAGCACAAGCAAAGGCGATACCACCAATGGTTGCGGATACAATGACAACCACCAGGTCTGATATCAGTCTACATAACATAAGAAGTACAAATCAGATGATTAATTCATAACAGAGAATCATCCCTAACAGAAATTACTTTAAAGACCAAAAATCTCACCTCAAATCTAGCTGCAGTACTGGATATTTCGATTTGAAATTGGATATGATGAAGACATTGTCCTGTAACAACACCAAAATTCCAATGTAAGACGAAAATAAAACAAAACCAGTCTCTGTCTTCCTGTACGAAACTTTACTTTTCGATCAATCAGAGTGGGTGTGTCCTCAGCTCTGTTATCATTGTCCAGGTTGAAAACATCGTGGAGTTGAAACCGCCTGAGAAAGATTAGATAACGCTTAATAGGTACTTAAAATTCTACAACATTATTGATTTTCTTTTAGAGAGAACAAAAACAAAGATTTGAATAGTGTGTACTTGTCATCTTTCGTCTCGTTTTTCTTGTTTGTCTTCACTCTGGCTACAGTTTCCAGAACAGCCTGATCACCACAAGGTACAAGAAATGAGAGAAATGACTCAAAACAATGCAAGCAATGAGAGAAATGATGGAATCTAAAGCAAAGCCTTGACTATAACATGAGACCAACCTGCTGTCCAGCTACACTGTTGTTGAAGCTTCCAGGATCAGCCACTGCAATCGATATGACCTCAGGATTGAAGATTATTTCGCTCTTTCTAAAAATATAAAGAGTGATAAAGACAAGATCTACTACACGCACGCACGCACGCACTATCCGTTTCAGGAAACAAATCAGAAATTGAATCTCGTTCGTTATTCTCGATCAGGAAGAAGCATATATATACATTGGGAGATCCTGATCAATCTAAGTTCGGAATCGTCTATAGGATCACGGATCCAGCTCAGGATCAATCTAATCCAACACTGGTGGAGACTGGAGAAGCTATTGTTTTCAACTTCCTGGATTCTCGGATAAGAGATAGATATACTACCTTCAGCCTGATCGCTTTCGTTGAACTCCTTCTCGAGAGCGCGATCGATGATGTCGGCGAAGCTACCTTCCTTGGGTTTACCAAGAGAAGAAGCGTTGAGAGATGCTGCTGCTGCTACTGCGTCGTCGGAGGAGGAGGAGTTTCCGACGGTTTCTTCTAACAGATCTGGATCAGGGAGAGCGCGGGGAGACGCGATGGAGAAGCAGCAGAGGAAGAGTGAGAGTAAGAGGAAAGCGAGTTCAGAGGAGGAGAGCAAGTATCTTCTTCTTCCTCCTCCTTCCACCATGGCGGGACTGAATCTGGCTTTGATTAAACCGGTTGCAGCGCAAGGGGTAAGCAGAAACCGTTACCGGTTTCCGGGTGGTTAGGGAGGGAAGGTTTCGGCAAGTGGGGGAGAGTGGGAGAAGATTTGCAAGTGCAATGGTCAACAACTTAGTCCATACATCATCTAATGATCTTCTTATATATATACACATCTGTATTATTTCAAATTAATATGGGACTTTTGTGTTTTTTTCCATGTATTATATAAACTCCACCATGTGGCAGAGGGATGATGGGTGGGTTACATTGGCTACACAGGACACATCTGATTATTGGTTTCGATTAGGACAACACATTTTACATATTTTCAACTATTTTTGGGAAATTCCACGCCATAATCAATGTGACTCTTTTTAGGTTTTTATATATATTTTTTTTTTGTAAACTAGGTTTTTATATTTTCAAACGTATGAATATCTCATACTTTCAGATCTACACATATTAACCAGGTGATTTTCTACACCATGTGCAATAAAAAAAATTAAATTAAAATTATATTAAAAATAAAATTTATTATTTTTTAGATTTTATTATTAATATTTTAATTGAATATAAAATTAAGATAAAATAAATAATTTTGTTTATATAAATCATATTTAAGAATAGATATGTATATATTTTAAATTATAATTTAGATAGATTTTTTATCTATTTCTTTTGAATATAATATATTAAATCAACTTATATAAAATTAATGAAAATTAATATAAAAGTTGTATAATTATCAAAAAGTAAAAATAAACAGTATTTCTAAAATTTGTAGATATATAAAAGATTAAAATTAATTTTTAAAAAATTTGTAAAAGATTTTAAAAATCATTTTAGTAATAAAATTTATAATTATTTAAAATACAGAAATAAATAATATTTCAAAATTTTAAAAATATACTTATATTTTATTATTATATTATTTAATATTATATTTTAATAGATTTACTTTAATAATACTGTGATTTATTACCATATTCTAAAGAGTATACCAAAAATATAAATAAACATTAAATGTAATAGTTCATGTCATATATATATATATATATATATATATATATATAAAGTTGAATAATCTGGAAGCTCATGCGGCTACGACATCAAGTAAGGAGGGGGAATTCGTGACACGTCAGCCATCCCAAAAACAATTCTACTTTCGGTGTCTCATGTGTTAATGGGTCCGGTGTTTTAAATTCTTACTGGGCTTTCAGAAAAATCATGCAAAACGGTATATATAGTTCAGTTATTGAACCTCACAGGCAACCACGTCACTTTTTAGAAGAGGGAAAAAGAGACACGTGTCGTCGTTCTACACCAAGCTTACAATTTCGTTTGAAAGAAATAAAAACCTGAACTGGGCCACATAAGTTACAGATAAATTGATGAAGCCCAATCTCTCAGATGACATGCGAAACCCATTAATGTAACTCTCTTTCTTCGATAGTCTGTGTCTTCTCAATTTTCATAAATCCCAGCGACGATACCACAACTGATATGTAACGCTGTCATTACTTTTCACCATTACCTCCTATCATCAAGCTCTCACACTAAATAAGTTTTAATTATCCTTTTCCTAGGCTCCATTGATAATCCCTAATTTGTTTTAATATAAATAGGGATAAAGGCTTCTCCAGTTTTCACTGCTTCACAAGATTCAATCCTATTTCTTCCTTACAAACACAACCTGCAACTATGGTGTCAACCCATATCCTTCTTTGTGATTTGAAGCTCATACGTTGTTCTCAGATGGGCGTCTCCTGCGTTTCTGGTAGCTACAGATCAGTTCTTTGATTTTGACCATATCTAATTGTTTTCAATAATTACTTTTCATTCAAAAATTTAAATTGCATCATTAAACGAGCTCTCATCAGCCAAAACTTCATCTCATGAAAAAGTTCGTAACGCTGAGATTAAAATATTAAACCAAGTTCCAACCTGTGCTGTTTCACTTGAATCTCAGTTTTATAAATCTTATGATTCTAACAAAATGTTCTAATTGAAAAAAAGGCAGGAATCATCGACATCTGATATGGTAGAAGAAATATCTGCGACAGCTGGGGCCATTGACTGAATAATGTTGTCCCTGAAAGCAAAATTATCAAAGCCCCAAAAGATAAAAATTGGAGCCAAAGTTTCTAAAGAAGCAACAGAAATTTGGACAGAAAACGGTTTCTCTAATTAATATATAAGTGTTTCTCTATAAGTGAAATTTGGTTTCTGTTGATCTGTTATTATATCTCCACACTTATATCATCTGATTTGCAGTTTACTTATGGATGCACAAGATCAAAACCCATGAAATTTAGTCAACTATGTTTTGCCACTGCTCTCCAACTCTACTCCCTTTTGCAATATATCATCAATATTAACAGGTACGTGTCATAAGAAAAAACCTTCTCGGAATGTTTTGGTTGCAGTTTTGCATTACAACATAATCTCATGTTGATGAAAATTTTACCGCCTCTTGGGACATGTATACACAACCTTTAGCAGTGGAAGATGGCATCAATCTGCAAATAACAGAACCGTGGCTACAAGAATATCAGGTATCTTTCTTTGTCCCAATAGATCATTGGTCGAGAGGTGTTGTTGAGATATTAAAATTGGAACATGCCTAAAATGTAGTTGCTTCCATCAACAACTCACCCTCACATGCAGATGAGCTCTATTGGAGGCTATGTTCTTAGCGGCATCAGAGTCTCTACCACTTGATTCTTATCTCCAGACTTCATTCTTCTCTTATTATTTTCAATAATAGAGGTTTGCTGTTTGATTTTTATTTCAAACGATCGTGAAACCATATCAATCCATCTGTGGGTCAACGTTGAGAAATTTGACAGTATGCATATATAAGCCAAACACAAATACAGTCTGAATTGCATTATAGATTAGCAACTCCATATCTGGGCCAACATTGAGAGTTTTTACTGTCTGCATAGGCTCAACACCAATAGATTCCCAATAAAATGGTTGAGAGATATAAATGAGAATTAGGTCAACAAGCCAAAGAAGCAAATTTATTTATGAGTTTAGCTTCGTCGTTTCGTATGAGCTTCACATAGCGGTCTGTAACCGTAGCCATTATTCCTTTCATCCACTTTCTGGCAATGAATAATCTTGGGTGTAGATGGTAGAATTCACTTAAAGCAACTCATCAATTCCTCAACCTATCAGCTTTCCTGCGTTTTTGACCAATTTCTTTCATTATTATTCGAACCAGATGTGAGGACCCCGAAAATCTGGTCGTCTCGCAATACTTTCTTCACAAACTCTCTCTAAATGCAGGTACCATAATGGATAATTTTCAACTTCCTCTCTCTCAGTTGAAAGCGTGTCGGTCTAGGACAGTTGTCAGACGGCTTCTCTATCTTTTGGAAGCTCGAAATGTGAAGTAATAGAGCTTATGGAGATTGATATAGTTCTGGTAGATGAAGAGATGTTGCTTCTCCATTGTATTTGTCACCTCTGTAACTGTTTTCAAAATTATTTTGTTTGCTAACGCTTCATTGTTTCTAAATGGTTTGCAGTCTGATCCAGGGATCTATTAGCATACACCCCTTGAACACATTCAGCCACTTACTCAGAGTGGGGGTATGTATGAGCTCGATGCATTCGATGTTACCAAGAGTTAAATATTTGTATTTTACACTCCCATGGTTGACTTTTACGTTCACCTTTAGCTAAATTAATGTTGACTTTCTCTTTGTCCCATTTTTTACAGCATTTGTTAAGTTTTAAAATTCTTTCCACCAGCTTCACAGTTCAGCCGATTCTTAGTTAGTTTCGTACGTTACAATTAATGAACAAAGCACAACCAAAAGTCCCATGACGTTCACGTTTGACTGAAAACAACGTACGAATATGAACATGTATATTAAAAAAACCATTCAACATATAGTTTCATAGAAAAAAATAATCAATTTTCAAACTCACCAAAAACTTAACTTAGATATAACAAATATAATATTAACTAGATTTTGACCCGTCCGACTGGACGGGTCTTTGTTTTTATGGTATATATAAAATTTCAAAGTTTTAAATTAATTGAACAAAATTATATTATTTTAGTTTACTGTTTAAACTTTATATTTCGTATGTATAGTATAATTATAGACTTTTTTAAAATGTTGGGAGCAAACAATTGGTAATTACTGGATTTTAGAAATTGTGGTCTACGTTATAAATTAAAGCTTGATAATTATTATATTGAATGTATTTGTAACACGCATAAATGTGTACTAATTGTCTAATACAGTCGTGTATTTTTTGTGTTTTTATTTGATTTTTAATAGTTCACGTTAAATTGCTTGTGATATATTGTGATATCTATGATGTTAAATTGCTTGTATTGCGGCTATTGAAGTTAAGAAGATTTTAGTTGTTAGAAGACAATTATATGGTAAGATAATATAGTATTGATCACGTTTTATAATTAAATGGAAATATATATTGATGGCTGCAAGATCATCGTTTCAATTTGCGAGATCTGTTACACATGCGTAATTAGTTACACTAATAACTACTTTAAATAGAGAAATTTTTTCTATGTATTAAAATATGTGAATACTACACTGCTATTTTTATTTCTAAATAATCTATATTTAAATTTGTATCCATGTTTCCAAACACTTTAATGGGTACTTCAACTTTAATAAGGTAGATGTAAACTCACCCGCCCGTAGGGCGGGACAAACCCTAGTTTAACCATAAGTTATGTTTTATTGTAGCATGTGATGTCACATTTATTTGGTGAAAATAATTATAAAGAAGACATGCGTCCGAAGTAAAAAAATTACTTGGAAAAAGAATTGTTTGTGGATGAAATTTTCCACTCATTACTTATTTATTTGTTTACAGTTTCATGTGAATTAGTTTTTTTTTAATCAACATGTGAATTAGTTTAATCATCATCCTATCTGTTTTTTTGGTCGTCAAAGAACTTTCATCAAAGGCCCAATTATCATGTACATTATTACGCAGATTTCTTTTCGAAACCCAACACATATTCGTTACAATAAAAGCCCAATAGGTTAAAATTATAAATGTACAAAACCGGACCGAAAAGATGAACGGGGAATTAAAAGAAACTAGGAATATAAATGCTATTCGGGAGAGATGATGATCATCACAGATCAGATCAGATTATTCCCCACTCTCTCTCTCTCCGACAGCCCCACTTCGTGTCTACCTGTTGACAAGAATGGCGGACAAACCAAGCAGAGCGCTTGTAATTTACGGAGACGGCTTGGCTCGATCCGTCGACCCGTTGAATACTCACATCCATTCTCTCGCTTCCGTCGGTACCTGCGGCTTCTTGAGCCTTCCTCATGCGCCTCCAGGTCTCTCTCTCTCTCTCACTTTCTCTCCCTTACTCTCTTAATAAACAAAATTTGATTACTTTCATTCATCCGTCAAACCACTCGATCCTAATCGCTAGTTTAGCGTGTTTTTTAATTACTTATCGGATATTATTGGCGATCCTTTGTTTGGGGACTAGTGGTGTTGATCAGAATCGAACCGGGTCAGACCTGAGAATCCTTTGATTCTGTTTAGCCACTTACGGATCCATTGTCTTAAAAAGACCGGAACTTCCCGACAAGTGTTACGAATTTGCATTTGGATTTATCTTACTTCCACTTTGAATTTATTTTCTCTTGCTGTTCTGGTACTAGCTATTTACTCCGCTGTGTTGTTCCCATTGCAGCAGAAACAGAGAACGAAAGAAAAGTTCGAGAATTTTCCCATTTGCTTGATGCATCAGAAGCTTATATTATAGCTGTGAGATATATACCTTCACTCTCTCCATAAACAATAACTTTTCTTCGCAGATAGATCAACTTTATGAGTCTGTATTATTGATACATCTGTTTACATAGTTTTATTCAGACACTAGAGGTTAACCAAATGTTTTTTTTTTTCCTTCTTTTGGTAACAGAGTGGATTAAAAACTAAGGGAAGTGAAAATGATATCTCAACTTTGTCCGAAAGGTTTTGCCTTTTCTCTCATCTTTATAGTTTTCAACACTCTTTTTTTTCGGTGATCAATGGTCGGTGACATCCACATGATGATAGTGATGTCGGTTGACACAAATGTATTGTGGTGTATAGGTTTATGGGACTCAAGGCTGCTTTAGTAACAGACAGTTCTTCCTCTCTGACATCTTTCGGAAAACTGATTGGCTTAGACGTATTACAACTCGGTGAAATATGCCAAAAGAGTGATGATGATTCCTTTCCTTCCGATGCCACAGCAACTGAATTACTGAGGCTGCTTGGATTCGAAGGAGGAAAGTGCTTGGATGTGAGCCTATACGACTCCGTTTTTGTGCATATAGGTGGTGGTGGTGATAACGTGGGAATGATCGACTCTTTGATTGGTAGTGTTATGAGAATGGCTCAGCCTGGTTCAGAGATTGTACCTCGCTTGCATCTCTCGCTTGTTCTCAGCTACGGTTCCGTCACGGACAAGGATGTCTCAGTTTATTCTGTCAAGGCTCCACGAGATTCTCGTGTTAACCCGGCGTTTCAAGGATTAGTCCCGCGTCAGAGCTACACCATGCGAGGCGAAAAGACACGAGATGATGTTCGGTAAGAGAGACTTAATATTTTGGTCAAACAAACCCATTAGAAACTTTCTCTCAAGTTATCGTTTCGTTCGTGACATAACAGGGACTACTGCCCTATGTTGGTAGCTCAGTGGCAGGATGCAGTGACACGGAAGGACTTAGTTGATACATTATCTTTCGAAGCTCTGAAAAAGGTATATGATTACTAACTTAACGCAAGTTCAGCTGTAATGATATACGGCATGGCTCGTATCAACCATTCTTTTGCTCATTGTAGCTCTCTGGAAGTCTTGTTATACCGGCTGATCGGTTCATCCACGAAGTTGCTTTCAAACTTTGGAAGGCCCCAAAATACGGAGCTTGAGAGAAAAAAAAAACAGACGGTATTTTTAATTGTAATCATCTTTATCATGATGATAAATAACATGATTTTTCCCTTGTTGGTGTTGATTGTGGATTGATCTCAACTTTACATAAAAGGGAAGAAATAAAAATTTTAAAAAGTTTGTTTTTCTTCTAATTTCCTCATCTTGTTATCCAGTATAATTACACAAAAAAACAGAGATTTAACCCTGTTGATCGTTGCTATATATAATACTATGGATAGTTCTACAGGTATATAAGATTATGGATCCTATTTAACCGGATAGTAGTTAGTACCCACCGATCCAAGGCTATTATAAGAAAACAACATTTGAGAACCTTTGAGGCGAGCCAAGTTCTTTAAACTAATAAATAACCAGAAAAATAATGAGACAATTATAATTATTCTGCAGTTAAAACTGTTTACAGCTATTTATTTGTATACCAAGTTCTTTAAACTAATAAGAAAACAACATTTGAGATATATATATATATATATATCTTCCAACTTGTGATCCCTCCAGACTCAATAATAGGAAGAGAAACTTCCACTAAGCTTTTCAAAGCATCCATCCTCCCAGAGAGCAGCAAGTCTTCTCCTCTTATGATATATAGCTTCTTTTTACGGGGGAGGGGGAAGATAGAGTTTTACCTTTGGAAAGGATCTCCAGCCTCAGCAGGATACTCAGGTGCAGCTACAGCTGCATCAATCTTTTCCTTAAGATTGAATTTCTTGGCGATCATCGGCCTTACATCTTCTGCTCCTACTAAGCTTTCTAGAAACGGCAACAAGTTTAGGAGTTCTTTATCTGAGGGGTCATCAAACCAGCTCTCTATCGGCACCCCATTCTCCACTTGGAACCCAAATGCCTACAACATTGCACAGCAAACAATAACCCAACAGAATGATTCATCACATATAATGAGACTATCTAGTAGCCTTGAGATAGAGCTTATACAATTCACTTACATTAACTTCTCTCATAGTTATTATATTAGTCAGTCTTGCTTGCTATAATGTTAAAGTATAAGAACTGGTATTAACAATATTTCTTAGGCTCTCGTTGTGTAGAGAGAGATGAAAAAGAGTATAAATTAATAATACCTGTGGGGAGTTATCGACGATGATAACACGAGACAAATCACGCCCGAGGACTGACAAATCCTTTAGGTAGTTACCGTCAAAGAAAACACACGAGTCACGGTACACTCTATGGCGAAAGAACTTCCTCTTACGGTCAATCACGTTCAGAAGCTGCTCGGCATAGATACTTTGGCTAGCAGTAAATATAATGACCTCAAAGAGAGAAGACACTCTCTCCATAAACTCTTTCAAGTGAGGACGGCACCGCACATACACCTTATGCTCTTCCTCATTGAAATGTACAGGGAATGTGAAATCCACGTCACCACACGGTTCTAGACTAGAGTGCACAAGAGTTTCTGTGCAACAGAAAAAAAAAACTCTTTTATGGAACGTCAAGTACTTAAACAGTAACTAAATAATGCATTTGGGTTTCAGAACATGTAAATAAATAAACTCTATGCTCTAAAACTTCTGCCACGTGTTGTCTATCAACTTCATACTATTATACTGGTGACAAGATAAAGATATAACAATCAAAAGAAGAAATGAAATGTAGAGTTTACCATCGAGGTCTAGGACGAGAGAGATGGGAGGGCAGCTTCGGGTTTGTTTAGGAAGCAAGAGGGGTCTGAAAGTAGGGACAACAGAGGACAAGTTGGGGAGGTTCTTGATAAAGAGGTAAGGATCAAACTCATCGAACTCTTCATCATTCTCCTCAATCTCATCATCATCCATGTTGTTGCATACGGAGGTAATAAGGGCATCTTGGCCGCGCTCATCGACACACTCCAGCTTCGAAGAGGTCTTCATCGCTAGATAAACCGAACCCAAGTTACAATGTGAATCATCAACGGAAGTTGGATTTAGAGCAAGCAAACGATCATAAGGGCTCTGTGTATCCACATCGCGAGAGCCATCGTCTTCCATTAAACAAACCCTATTATTAATTAACATAATGCAATTACTCCCAAGTAACCTTTTTTTTTACACATTGATACTCAAACACACAGTGCTTATTGCTTAAGGAAGTACACATCTACAATTAGAGTTGTAAAAATCCAAACTTTAGGGCGAGAGAGATTGTGTTTTCGCTATTACCTTGTTATGAACTCTCTGTCACTCTGTAGCTACCGAGACGAGCCGGAGCTAAATCAGATCCCGAGTCCGGTCAAACAGCAAGAAGCTAGCTCAAACACACACGAGGATGGCCTGGAGAACGAAAGAAAAAAAAAACAGATCTAGGATTAGAAAAGGAGCAAGCAAGCCCTAGATGAAATAACAAGCACCCGAGATTTTTTTTAAAAAGATTTAAACTTTGGAGCCCAAAATAAGCTTAATTTGAAATCTTCCCGCTCGCGGAAAATGACGGAATTCAATTTTTTTTTTAATTTATAATCTACAGAACCGAACCGGAATCGGAAACCCACGAAATCAAATTCAATTTTTTGCCTTGGGGGGGGTTTTTCTTACAAAACAGATGACAATTCAATCTATGTTTGAAAAGAACAAATGTTTTGACTTTAAAAAAAAAAATAGACGATTCTTTTCCGCTTTCTCCGCAAAAATTCTCGGCAACGAAGAAAAAGACTGAAAATTTTCCAACGAAGCTTCCACATCCAAATTCTATCACTTAAAATTCGAGCTGAGAAAGAAGAATAAACGTAGAGGGAACCCCCGAAATAACAACCCTAGAGACAGTAAAAGTGATCGGGAAAAGCTGTACCTCCGATTAAAAACGATTTCAGCTCTCTTCGTCCTCTCTCTCTCTCTCTCTTCGAAATATAAAAGAGTAGTACAATACATTCTGTAAATAATGAGTGAGAGACGACTAAAGTCTACTGTCTACACAATTGATTAAAATTTGCAATTTATTCCCCCTCGTATTTTTTTTATGTTCTTACTAGTACCTCGATAGTTTTCGATTATAAGACAAAACCCATTATGACTCAACTTTCTGGTTTACTAATAGAAAAGCTGTACAGACGTTATAGGTTATTGGGGGTATTATTAATTATGACATTTATATATATCTATAAATAAAATAATTCTTTTTCTAAAACTGTACAAGATTCTGTTGGGTCTTCTATTTATAGAATGGTTTTATTTTATTTTCATGGGTTCTATTTTATTTTCATAAAGCTGTAGATTTGTTAATTGTTACAAACACACAAATTCAGCATCTTGACTTGAGTGTGGTGGAGAAACTGCTACTAGAGCATCGCGACATTTGTTCGGAGAGAGATTGTTTTCGCAAAATATTGAGTGATTTATAATAACATATTAGAAACATAAGGAGTTAAATTGCAAATTACACCGAAAACATTTAAGACGGCGACGTTTTTGGATGGTCATCGTCAACTTCGACAAACACTTGGAAAATTGATCGTCGTCAAGCACGTCAGGATCAAGGGGAAAAGAAAAAAAAAACGAAAGAGATTCGCCGCACGTTGTTCAAATCGAAAATTTGAAAAAGGAAAGCGACACTTAGCAGCAGATCTTACCTTTTTTTTCTTAACCTGGAAGATTAATCAGACCCAAAAAGAGACAGAGAGAGAAAAAGAAGTTATACTATAAAACTTCCGTAAACGGAAAAAAAGGTTGGACCTTTAGAGGGAAAGAAAGAAAGAAAGAGAGAGAATTTGATGGTGTGGTTGACGAATCAACAGATCGGGACATGGCAAAGGAATCGAATTGTGGTTGGATCGTTGTTCATATGTTGGCTAATCTTATTGTTCATCACTCCCAAAGTTCCTCTTCATTCTTTCCGTCATCATGTCTTCGCTGACAAGCGCAATTTCATGGGTATCACTCTCTTGTTTCTTTCTATTTATCTATACTATGCATGTTGTGTTGTGTTGTAATAAAGACAGGTGGTTTTGTGTTTTTGGTTGAGGAACAGGAGTGCCAAACACATTAAATGTGATGACCAACTTTCCTTTTCTTATTATTGGTGTTCTTGGTTTCGTTCTTTGCATTGGTGGAAGCTTCTTTAATATCAGGTTCCCTCTCTTTCTCTCTCTTTTCTTTCTAAATTTGAATATCTTCCTTTTTGATTGCTCAATTATGTAAATTTAATGCAGTTTGAAAGGTGAGATCTGGGGATGGACACTGTTCTACGCAAGCGTTTCAAGCTTGGCCTTTGGCTCTGCTTATTACCATCTCAAACCTGATGACAACACAATCGTCTGGGACACTCTGCCTGTTCGTTTTTCAATCACTCTGCTTCAGTATCTTCTTTTTTAGTTCTCACTTTAGTATTCTTCTTTTTTAGTCTTCTTTATAGTTATGCATAGCTGCTGCTTCTTGGCATGTTTGTACAAACACTTTGTAAAACAAAAACGTCTTGAATCTTAATAGAAAGATGCCTATACAAATCTTCTTAGAGATTTCGGCTGGAAAGTTGTGGTTGTATGTCTTGTTGAATGGGGTTAAGCCGTTCTCTTTGCTTTAATGGTTGGTTATGAGCAGCTGTTTCTTGATTAATGACACGCTACTTTGCAGATATTGATTGCGTATTCGTCGCTTTTCTCTAGTTTTTTGGTCGAGAGAGCGGGGGAGAAAGTAGGATTGACTTGCCTCGTCTTGCTTCTCTTCATTTCATTTCTCAGCGTTGCTTACGCCAGGTAACATCATCAACAGGAAAAAGCCCATTACCTTCTTGTATTATATATATCTTTTTCATGATTTTTAGGCAGGTTCAGATTGAAGTTATTATATGTTTTCTTAGTTGATGGCAGAGTGTTTAATGATCTCCGGTTATGCATGACGTTCCAGTTGATTCCCTGCCTGGCCATTCCCATCATGACCGTTTTGTTACCTCCCAAGTATACTCACTCTAGGTTCTGGCTCTTGGCAACAGGTTCTTGTTACTACACTTTTGAGGTTTGTCTTTTGTTAGAGAACCGGCTCTCTTCTGATATACCTGATTTCGTTGTGAATGCAGCTGCTCACTCTGTTTCCAAGATCGAAGGACTCGCAGACAGCAAAATATACAATGCGAATGGATATATCATCAGTGGCCATTCACTGGGACATTTGTGTTCAGCATTGTCTATGCTTTTACTTACCGTTATGCTTTTGTATAGAAGCATTCGGTTTCAGAGGTAACCTTTTTTTTTCTTAACCGTCTCTTTGGTTCTTTCTTTGATTTTGAGTTCCTTCCGACCTGAGACATTCTTTATTCTTGTGTGTTTGTGTGTGTGTGATGAAACCAAAACAGATTAAGTGAGCTCAAAGGCCATCCTTGACAATCATTTCCCTCGATTTTTTTTTTTTTTTTGTAATTCAGATCCTTCTGTAATTCTTCAACAGCAGGTTTTGTTGGATTTTTAGTGAAATTTTGTTGGCTTTCTAATAAAAATTTGATTTAGCTTTTTAAGTTTGGTGTACACTCTTTTGTGTTTGGTACCCTTTGGACTTGCAGTAACTAAGAAGAAACAAACAAACAAAAACACAGTTCTGTGTCCTTTTTCTTTATTCATCACCTTATTTGAAGACTTTGGAGTAAAAACATGCAAATATGAAAAGTCTTAACATAGCAATAGCATTACAGTAGTGATTCTGAATAACCAAATAGTTCTACTAAAACAGCAACAAACAATGATGAATGGGAAAATCTATAGACCTTGGAAGAAACGCAAATGGTCATCGAATGTCTCTGCATGCCTGATCTTAGTGATCGAACCATCATCTTCAACCTGCCAAAATTAATATACATTTCTCTTCAATCTTTTGACTATACTGTGATTTCTCCAGAAAAGAAGGTCAAGAAAATGTGTGCGCTTACCCAGTATTCCGGAGGACGCATCTTGAGATTGTAAGTGGAAGCCATGCTCATACAGTATGCACCAGCATCATGAACCACCAGACCAGCTCCCTGTTAACGAAACAGAATCAAATCATTAGATTCCATTCCACATTAACTTCTTGAATTGCTTTTCAAACAGAATCAGATCCTTATCTATCATCACCTTTGGAGGAGTGGGAAGCTCTCTGTCTTTGCCCAAGAAATCAGCAGATTCACAAACAGGACCAACTACGTCAAACTTAGAAACCTCTGCTTCAGGTGCTGGAGGAGAGACCAACTCAATGTGCTGTTGTGTTACAAGAAACAAGAAGAAGAAGAAGATGTTTAGCTATTAGTATTACACTGGTGCAGTTTCTAGCAAACGTTAATTGGCTTTATTACCTGATAGGCATCATAAAGACTGGGACGGATTAGCTCAGCCATACTTCCATCGATCACAATAAAGTTTTTAGTTCCATTCGTCTTCACACCTGTCACATGGTTGACGAAACAGCACGTGTTTGCAATCAACGACCTCCCTGGCTCTATTATTAGATTCAAGTCTCGTGACAAAACTAGCTCTCTCACCTGGAAATAATAATACATCAAAGATTGTAAAAAATTCTACCAATGAAAGAAAAAGAGTTTCTGAGAACAAAGTTGTTTTCTTACGGTGTTGATGAGATCCATAGGTGTAGGAAGGACAGCACCGGCATGGTAATAATCAATCCCTAAACCACCACCGATGTTCAAGTAACTAACTTCAAAGCCTTGACGCCTGATTTCATCAATGTATTCCACCATCAGTACCGCAGCATCTCTGAATATATCCACCTGAAATATTAAACAAAAAAAAAACATAAACGAATATGTAGAGATCAAGAATAATACTACATAACATAGGAAGTACCTACCTTTGTAATGGTAGAGCCTAGATGACAATGCGCTCCAACAAGCTTAAGCTCATTAGGATGCGCCTTCACCTCGTCGAGAAACCACTGAAGCTTCTCGTTCCTGATCCCAAACTTTGAGTTCTTGTTCCCGGTAGCTACATATGGATGCACCTTAAAAATAAAGAAGCTCAAACTCATATCCCATATCTCTGTAGAAAGATGTATTAATGTTAAACAAGAAAACCTATACCTGAGGATCCACATCAGGATTAATACGCAGCAGAACATTGACCTGCTTACCAGAGATCCTCGAAGCTTCCACAATATTCTCCAAGTCAAACTCACTATCAACATTTACGAATACTCCTTCTTGAGCAGCTAAAACTAAATCCTCCAACAGCTTCCCATTCCCATTAAAGATACACCTATTCATTCAAAGACATAGTCAAACAGCTACCACAACAACAACAGCCACTTCAGGCCAATAATCAAACAGTTTCATACTTTGTGGGATCGAAACCAGCAAGAAGAGCGAGCCTGAGCTCGTTCCCACTGACGAGAACAGCACCACAGCCTTTACTCCTCAGATGCTCCAAGATCTTGAGGTTGTTATTGGCTTTGATGGCGTATCCAATGACGGAACTCACGCCTTCCAAGGCCTCTTTGTACGCCTCGACGTTCCTCGTGATCTGAGGCTTGCTGTACAAGTAGAAAGGTCTTCTCTCGACGCTCTCGATGATATCTTCGACCTTGGTTCCCTCGCAGTATAGGAATCCATCTGAGGACTTCTTGAAACAGTGCTCGAACGCATCCTTCGTCGGTGTTTTCACCGAGTTTTGGACGGAGAGGCGTTTGAGCGGTTTCAATGTGGACTTGAGAGACAGAACCGGGATTCTTGATTGGTTCGATTGGTATCGGTTTAGGTTTATGCGGAGGGATGGAGGTTGGGAGAGGAGCTGAGTAGCTGACGCCATGGCTGGTGGGGAGATTGTGAGCGTTTGAAAGTGAGACTGAGAAACTAGGGTTTTGTCAAAGAGTTAAGTTACACGTGGCCTTGTCGGGTCCGGTTTGGATAACCGTTTTTTTTGGGTCTGATGTAATTTTGTATCAGGTAATTTAGTTTAGACGGAGCAAATGGTACGAAAGTCCAGTTTTAAGCATTTTGTCGGAAAACGTATGAACCAATCTTCTTTATCAGATATTCAAATACAAAATATTAGAGCCCAGCCCGTTGTTATATAAATAAATGAAAATATGAGGCCCATACTTTTTAATGATTTTTTATCATTTTAAATGCCAATAACCAGAATTCTAGCTCTTTTCCATTTCATTTTAGAGTAATCAATACTTGTTCTAATCCTAATGTTCTTGTATTAGAATAGATCTAACTAAAGAGAGAGAGAGAGAGAGTCGTATGACTTAGAGAGGAATGAATTGTTATTATTCCATGAGTAATGAGTTCCTTATATAGGATTACATAACTTGCAGACAAAGTTTAATAACTTGGAGTAGAGAACAAGTAACTTGGAGTAGGGAACAAGTAAATCTAGAACATTCCATAATAGACATCACACAATATTCATAACACTTCCCCTTGATGTCCATTATGCGTGTAAGATGCTATCTCGTTAAAAACCGAGATTGTAATGCCATAACCGTCTAGAGTTTGTAATGCGTTTGGAATACTGCCTCGTTAAAACCTTTCCATGGTAAACCCAAAAACCCAATGTGGTAAAAACGGGAAGCCATGGATAGGAAAAAGAGTACAGCCGCATTACTTCCCCTGAAGTGAACATCACTGAAGGTTTCTCAGTGATCGCATACCAATCTGCTGCATAAGCTTCCTGAGCGTGCATGTTGGTAATGCCTTAGTGAAGAGGTCGGTTGAGTTCTCGCTGGATCTGACTTGGAGTACCTTGACCTCTCCTTCTTTCTGAAGATCGTGGGTGAAGAAGAACTTGGGGAGAACATGCTTAGTCTTGTCACCCTTGATGTAACCATCTTTGAGCTGAGCTATGCATGCCGCATTGTCTTCATAAAGAATGGTCGGCCCATCCTTACCATCTGTGATCTCACATGCTGTCCGAATATGGTGTGTCATGAGTCTCAACCAGACACACTCTCTACTTGCTTCATGGATTGCCAATATTCCCGAGTGATTGGATGATGTGGCTGATATGATCTGCTTGACTGATCTCCATGAAATTATTGTGCCTCCATATGTGAAAACATAGCCGGTTTGGGACTTAGCATTGTGTGGATCGGACTGGTAACCTGCATCAGCAAAATGCTTTCATGATATTCATGGTCCATTCGGATCATATGGTTTATCTCTCTTAGATAAATTCCACCATGAATGTCTTTGTATGTCCATGATCTGTCCGGGTCATGACATCATCCATAATCCATCTGGATTATGTTCTTGTCCACTATATATCTTATTCATATCTTTTGACCAAAACTCTTTATGAACTTTTAGTATATGTCCACGGTCTGTTCATGAAGTGGCTATTGTGTTATAGTTTGAAGTTTAATCAAAACTAAACCACCTTTTGGTCAATAGGACGTTCCTCTCACTTGGATGGTTTAGGTCGGATTTAAGACCTAGAGGAACTGGTCGGAACAAGCTGGACATGATGGATTGGTCGGGACCAATGATGATTAAGGTCGAACTATGTCGGACATGATCCTAGTCGGTATGGTTCACTTTGGTCGTGAATCTGATGGATTCTCAGACCATTTGATCAATCTATTCTTGGTGTGTTGGATCATAGATCCCAACATTCATATACGGCTAATGATCTCTACTATAGATCATCGTTGTCTCTTCATAGCCTTTCCAAGAATCAATCATCTTAATCATCCTTTCTTTAAGTATAAACACAAGGAATATATTGACTACTATATGGACTGATCTGAAACGTTCTTTATAGAACTTTCTACTAAGCATCACTTAGTCTTATCATATCGTGTGTACATACACGCATGCAGCTGCATTTCAGTCCATGAACAACGCAGGAACGATGTTGTTCTATGAGAACTTCTTTCTCATCTTTCAAGGTATCTTATATTACCTTTATATATATCCAGTGAGATATCAATTGTCTACTACATCTTTCTTATATGCCCAGATATTTATCAATTTCGATATTGGGTAGTAGCATTCACCACATAGGAATTTATTTCCTTGTTCCTTAGTCCCTGTGAGTATCCTTGTGTGATTTAGCCATTCCATTGAATGCTTCATGTAGCAACATGTACGACCACTTGTCTGTATTTTCATGTTCTACTGCTCACGATTTTCTTTTCCTCACAAGACTCATCTGTTCACTGGTTAGATGGCGTCTCACTTATGTATTTGGCCAATACGCCCATCTCATACATTCTTTGGGTTTAACTCCACGTCTCATTATATTCTCTATGAGTACTCTTACGTGGGTTAGTGATCCTCGCATATCTCTTATGCTCAAGTGCTTTCTCTTTATCACTTATGAGTGTGTGTATGTGTCGACACCTTATATATTATGTTCCCTCGCGTTCTTTCGCGTTCTTTCGCGTTCTAGACATGATACAATCGATTGAGATTTTATTATTATCAGGATCATTGAATATTTTGTAGTTTGCAAGGCTACATTGTATGATACCTGTACCTTAGGACCGGCCGGTCTTATCTCACTGTCTAGTATGGTTTCTCTTTCATGAACCCGGATCTATCATTATGAGCACCTTATCTCTTTATATCCGAGGTTCCTTGTATATGGAACATACTGTTCTATCTTGTATAGACTTCTACAACAACTTGATTATGTCTCTACTAGGACATTTATATAGTGGTGCTAAGCTGGTATGACTTAGTCATTCTTTCGGGTCTGTCTGGCTATCATTCTTTCTTTGTTTATGGACGTCCAGTACATATATATCTGGTCCGAGGATCTTTGCCAAGACTTGGATGGTTAAAACCATTCCACTTTTACTTTCTATTTACCAGCTTATAGCTTTCTCCATGATGTTGGATAGTCGGATTCATCTTGTATGTAATCCGTGTACCTTGGCCACAATATGATCACCTTTGTTTGGCTCATGGTCTCATTGAATTCGTGGGAGAAAGATCATGTTCTCTTATCCAACATATATTCCCGATTTTCATCTCATCCTTAGATGAGGTATTCCATCCTAGATGGCACATAGGTATGTGGTGGTTTATCCATATGTCTTAGGATGGTCTATATCTGGATTATGACCCTTTATCATCTTTAGACGGGAATATCTATGCTCACTTTATATGGCCTGATGTATCTTATCTTTCATACATGTATTCTTGTGGTGTACCCAAACTTATAGACTTTTGAAGTCTCAACCTTATAGGTTATGCCTTATACGGCCAAGCTATAATGTCTTATGGCCTTCGGCCAGGCTTATCATGTTCGGGTTTTATAGTATGGTCATGGACCACACGGAGTGTTTATTCTCCCCCTCATGAACATGCTATAAAATACGTTTGTTTGTCCTCACTTAAACGTAATGCTTGGACGGCCAGCATGGTTTTAGACCATGATACACGAATTTGTGGTCTGGTCATGATCACGGGTTTTGTCCTCACTACCCTCATGATCAGATTATACTTTCGTGTTGCTTGGAACAATGAAGCCTACTGAGTTTCCCTTGTGTACATGTTTCACAACGTGAGATCTTATGGGATAACTCTTTGTGCCTTAGTAATTTTAAACTTTGCATCAAGTTCGGACCAGGATGGCGAATCCGGTCATGCCATAAAGTGTATGAATTCGTTGGTGAACCTTACTGGTTACCTAGGCTTTTATGCCTTATCACACTGATCCTTAGCATAGTATTAGATCAGTAGGGAGAATGTAGTCTCGACCTCTTTTATATGTATGCCTTTGGCGATTTTCATTAGCTAAAAGAACATTTCCTTTTTCTTTGCTTTGCCCATTGATTTATTATTGAAACCATTTTGATGTGGCTTGTAATGCCATTTCGACCTTTACTCCCTCCTCGGCCATGATTGGATCTACAACCACGGTTATTGTGGTATCCTTGTCCACGGCCAGTGGGGATTTTGGGTCTCTCTCAATGGGTCTTAGGTGATAAATTTCGTGCCTCTTAAGGCCATGCCTTAGGCGTGGTGGTCTAGACATACTCTTCTCGAGTTTTCATTCTCATTTCTTAATCAAAAATAATTTCAAGCAAATCAATCAAGATAAAAGAAAAACTTTTATTAATGCTATGAAATTTTGAATGACAAAACACCAAATCATAAGTATGAAATCAGAATGTTTAAAGGCTTTAACAATAGCCGGCCAGTCCATAATAACATCTTGGACGTGGCTCACATTTGGTTCTCTATTCAATGAATAAACCAATCTCATCATCTATATGAGTCCACCCGAATTTTCTTTTCTTAGCTTCTTCAGCATCACCGTATATCATCTCACATTGATACTCGGCACTTATCTCCATAACATAGTCGAGTTTGTCGAGGTTGACTTTTCTTTTCTTCTTCTTTTTCTCAAGAGCTGAAAGGTATGAGAGAAGGTCGTAATAGGTTGTGAAACCTTTAGCCTTCTGTGATAACAACACTTCCTTTGAATGGATCGTGTCACGAGTCTTGCTTAACAAGTCATAGTTTGTTATCACTTCACCACATAGTTTAAGACTATAGGTGATTCTCATAAGATCAAAGTGATAGTCATCCACAGATTCATAATCCTGGAACCTCAGAGCCTTCCATTCTTTCATGGAGTCATGTAGTAATGGCTCGAAGAACATGGTGTTCAATCTCGACCAGAGATCGTAAGGATCGTTGATGTAACTGCACTCATCATACAGATCCTTCACGAGATGCTTTCTCATTATCAAAACAGCTCTACGCCTTTCATATGCAAGGGTATCATTGCCGTATTTGATACACTTCCCAAGTCCTTTAGACTTTAAATCGGCTGAAGTGTTCATCGCCCAATCAAGGTAATTGTCTCCATTGAGATCAAGGGCTGGGTAATCCGAGTGATGGAGTCTCGACATCTGAATCATATCAAAATGATTTGTGTTAGTACATACAATTTCTGATGCCATTGGCTATCCAAGAAATAAAAGGCACTCGGCCAGTACGTAAACAATAAAGCCATATGGCTTGTGTGACCAATTCCATTCGGCTATTACACAATTAAATCACACTGCCATCAAACAAATAAGAGGGCCATACGGCCAGTTTGCATTCTCTTTAGAAATTTACTTTCTCATAACTCATCCATCTCTTAATTAACTTGTTTGATTTATAAATCCCTTGAAAATAGTGGGATGGACGAGTGCATGGTCTAGCCATACAATATGGTATGCTACATCGACCCATGCGGTTTAATGGTCTAGTAGTACCATTCGGTACACTTCCTCGACCAAATAAAACGGATCGTGATTTAGCTGCACTGTGGTGCGCATCATCCATCACCGGTGATTGTGGACCATTGTGGACCATCGAGGATCACTGTGGATCACCTTGGATCACTGATCATCGTAGATCATCGCGGATCATCGAGGATCATCATGGATCATAGATCAACGTGGATCATCGTGGATGATCACCGTGAATCACGGGTGAAAAATCTAGTTGCACCTGAGGGTGAACATCATCGACCATTGGTTTTGTTTTATGGTCTAATCGTACTTAAGAGTACGTATCATCGACCTTTATTTCATATGGTCTAGTCATACCTATTGGTATGCATCATTGACCTAAAAGAAAATCATGGTCTAGCCACACTATGGTGTGCATCATCGACCAAAAGATGTGGAAAACATTAACCTTATGTTTTGTTTGGACATATAGCGTGTCATCCTTAAAGGGGTATCACTTGTTGTCCATACAAAACGAAAGTCATGTAATCACATGCTTTATATTTTAGGGTTTAGGGTTTCTTAAAATCGGACTTAAACTTTAAGGATTAGGGTTTAAAATTCAAATCTGATTTTAGGATTAGGTTAAACATTGATCTTAAGTTTTGTTTGGACATATAGCGTGTCATCCTTAAAGGGGTATCACTTGTTGTCCATACAAAACTAAAGTCATGTAAAACTATTAAGGGTTTAGGGTTTTGATTTTAAAATAAAACAAGAACTAAAATCAACCAAATCAAATCGCAAAACCTTTTAAAATCGGATTTAAGATGAAGAGAAGTTTGAAATCCGAATTGCTTGAACCATAAGTAAAGATTAGGGTTCTTGAGATCTTACCTTTAACTTTGCCGATTCTTCTCCTTGGTTCCTTTCTTAGAAACCTTAATCAATCAAGCAAAGAAAGGATTCACAGTATGATTAGTTTAAGATCTAAGAAACAACTGAATGTAAAAGATCTTAGAGATAGAAGTGGTTGGCGGCGGCTAGGGTTTATGATGATCTCCGAGTTTGGTTGATCTTGGAGCAGGATCGTGCTGATAACGTGTTCTAATCCTAATGTTCTTGTATTAGAATAGATCTAACTAAAGAGAGAGAGAGAGAGAGTCGTATGACTTAGAGAGGAATGAATTGTTATTATTCCATGAGTAATGAGTTCCTTATATAGGATTACATAACTTGCAGACAAAGTTTAATAACTTGGAGTAGGGAACAAGTAACTTGGAGTAGGGAACAAGTAAATCTAGAACATTCCATAATAGACATCACACAATATTCATAACAATACTATTAATTTTTCAACATGTCCAATTGATATGGGGTTATGTCCAATAATTATTTTTTCCACAATAAAAAAGCATATATTCTATAACTGAATCTAAATAAATATTTTTGTAACCACCTTTTAACTCCATAATGGTCGGGGCTTATTAAAAAAAAAACCAAATATTTTATAATTGTTTTCCTTTAATTCCTATATTATAGGATCCATAACTGCAACATTTATGAAAATGTACAAATAAATTATTGATATATGTCGATTTAAATATGTATAATAATTACAGCATTTTGTTTTTGAAAATATATGCACATTTTGTTACGGAAAATATATGTTATTAATCAACAATAATACATTAATTAATCCAAATTAATAACCACCTTTATTCTTACTATTATGACAACTAATATTTAAAATCTAAGTTTATGCTTTACTAGTGGTTTTCCGGCGCTACGCGCCGGGTCTGTATGTTTTATTCTTACATGGATTTATAATTATTATATGATTTTAGTAAAGAGAATATGTTAAAAATATGAAAATGAAAATATGTTAAAAGAAAATGATATTTTCTAATATTTTTGATAGTGGTTAATGAACGTAGTATATTACTTTGTTTGAAATTGTTTAGTTCAAAGAGAAATAACATAAGTGGCTGTTACTAATTGATTTA
This sequence comes from Raphanus raphanistrum subsp. raphanistrum, assembly GCA_019706035.1. Taxonomy (NCBI): domain Eukaryota; kingdom Viridiplantae; phylum Streptophyta; class Magnoliopsida; order Brassicales; family Brassicaceae; genus Raphanus; species Raphanus raphanistrum. The sequence continues at coordinate 23,363,791 of CM033986.1, forward strand.
ATAAAAATAGAATAAAAAGCTGATAGTCGTAACAAAGTTAATTTAGTTAGAAATAAAGCAAAGTTGATATTTTATTTAGAGAACATACTTATGTTATTAATTATTAGAATACTTATGAACTATTAAACTTGTACTAATATATGTAGTTCAAAGAATAGAAAGATAGAATAAGTTTTATATTTTATAAATTTTATAAAAAAAATAAGGGTGAAGTATCAATTTTTGGTAAACTAATTGATGAATATTAATATATACTTTTCAGATTACCACGTTTATTTTTTAAATATAGAGGTGCGAGTTGTATGTTTAGTTTAGTTTGAAGGCCTCTAAAAAATATGTATTTTAAAATAAGAAACATAAATTTATTTTCTATATTAGTTTTGTTATAATAGAAGATTATGTCCGTCTGTTAACGAAATTCTTGTTTGTCTACCTTTATTTGCAAATATCAACGAATCTTGACAAATTTAAATATATTTTTTAGCTAAAAAATATAAATATTTGGTAAACTCCTCTATTTAATGGACAAATTCTATTTTAACCGTAGTGGAACATTTCACCAAATCTTCTTATCTTTCCATCAAGCAACAACATATCAACCCCAACAGCTTGCTTTTTTCTTAACATTTCAGGCTTGCCAAAATTGTTGTATCCTAGTCTTAACAACATCTCTATACCGGTTTGTCTTTAACTCTGAACAATGAAACTGGGACTTCGACATGATCTGAAATGGAAAAAGTAAAGGGATTTCCACCCGAGCTCTCATACCGTCTATACATAGGCAATGAAGCTGAGGAAGCATGAATTAAATAAGTATTCAATATGAGAGAGTGGGATGAGTGGGATTTCTGGATTCATGAACGGCTACGTCGATTGTGTTAAAGAAGGAGAATCGTAGAGGTCCTATTCTCCATCGTCAACATCAAATTCTAAGAAACCCTGTGAAGCAATGTTTTGAAATTTGATTCGGATACTGAACCAGACGATTTACCGGGTCGTTGGGTCAAATGATCAACCGCTGATTAATATAAATTAAATTTATCATATAATAATATATTAGCAATGAAAATAAATATATAAAAACTAAAGTTAATATTTTAAAATGTTATTTAAACATCAAAATAATAGTTTTATAAAATACTACAATTCCATCAAATATTTTTTCTTTGGTTCTTAAATTTTGGATTTTTTACAAAACCTAAATCCGATTAATATGAATTAAATTTTGGTGTCGAAAAAAAAAATCCAATTTACATTGGGTCACCAAATCTACCGGTTCAACCGCGGATCCGGATCGGATTCAAAACACTGTTATAAACTCGTGGACATTTATGAAAGAAAGTTTAAAAATTCAATGTCTTTCACAATTAACACCAATTCAAACCTATTAAATATAAGTTGAGAAAATATTTTAATGGTTAAAAAGAGAATGTCACATGGCATTTTTCCCCCAAGGAGATAAAAAAGCCTACTTTATATATAAAGATATTTACTAACCCTGACCTTTTAATAAAATAAATAATTAATATAATATTATTCACCATTGAAAAATTTAATATAAAATAAAAATAATTAGATTTTTATTTCAATTCATGAAATACAAATTTATTTAACTAACTAGATTCTGACCCGCTCTTAAAAAGGCGGGTATATTTTTTATTTTAATATTATTTAAAAGATAATCTTTATATTTTTGTTTTTTGTAGTTATATTTATAATTAATATCAATTTAATTTAGTATAATTTTTGGTAAGTATTTAAATATGTCAACTTGCATAACTACACACTTCTGCCATATGTATTTCAGAAATTCTTTTAAACTTTATTCTTAAGTTTACAACATATTACATTTCTCAGTAATTATCTAACATAATTAGTGAAGAATATTTGTATCCAAAAAATCTATCTCGGAATCAACCTGAAAATAAAAGTCTCATACTCTATACTCAAAAACCAATATTAAATCCAACCTGCACCGAAAACCGAACAAATTTTTTGAAATTTTTTTGAATGATATTACTTTTAATATATGAGAGGTTAATTATAAAACCCAAGACATGAAACGAAAGCACTAAATAATATCTAGAAGAATTGGTTAATAGAATATATATTATTTTGCATTTGGATTTATGAAATTTAATTAGATATGAATTTTAAGATATTTAAATTAATTTTAACGGGTTATTCGAATCCGAACTAAAATTTAAAAATACTCGAAAGAAAATGAAATATTTAATCCAGAAAATCTGAAATTCGTATAGATCCTAACCGAACCCGAATGGATACTTAAACACACTATATAAGATATTGTATAGGTTTGGACATATTTATACAAAACCAAATAACCAAAAGAAAATGTGAACTAAATTCATAAATAATCAATTAAGTTCTATATCTCTAGAACCAAAAGTTAAATTTGAACCGAAATCAAACCGCGAATCAAATAGGTATCCAAAATTTAAAAATAAAATTATATATCCACCTACATTAATTATATTTAATTTCTAAATACCTAAATATACTAAAAATATTATTTACATACAAAATGACCCAGAAACCAAAATTTTATCCATAAATTTAAAATCATTTGAATTGTTCTATTTGGGTCAACCATTACAAAATAATGATAAAATTCTATCATAAAATTCCATAAATTTAAAATTATTTAAATTTATCTCAATTTTTCGGGTCAACCATTACAAAATCACGGATAAATGAAAATCTGATGGATTTTTAATCGTATGGGATTTCTAAATAGGAATTTTATAATTTAATTCAAAATATAAGCTGAATTCAATGTAGATCACTAGATTTACCACTGGTGCCGTGGATTCATATCATATATGAAAATATACTAAAACTATATCATAAATTAAATTTAGCAAAATTTGGATAAATATAATAAATTAATATTTTAATATATAGATCCAATTTAATCAGATTCGAGGCCTAGACTTATGGAATAGATTCGATATTGGTTTTTCGAGTACGAATATTTAATTGCGTGAATAATTCAAAATGCTAATAAATACCACAATATTCTGATTTTATTTAAACCTGATTATATATTTCATCATCAAAATTATTTTTATTAAAACGTTAAACCTATTATAATATTCACATATATAATGCTTTCTTTGTAACATTTAAATGTAAATAAATAGTCAGAAATATAAATTTATATTCAATAAATTTAATTTGTTTCGGCAAATAAATTTGCACTTTGAAAACGTGGATCAAAAATAATATTACTTTGTTATTTAAGAAAAATAAAAATTTATAGCTGTTAGAAATAAAGTACAATTAATATATGAAATGACTATGATAGAAGTATTTATAGTTATGAAAAATCACAAATTCAATATAACTATCAAAATCTTTTACTGAACTTTTTTAAAAGTAATATTTACACAAATATGATCACAGAAAACACAAATATGATTTACAAAGAATACACAAACATGAAATTAAAATTTCTAAAAAAGTGTAAAACAAAAATATACCCGCCCTTTGAAAGGCGGGTCAAAATCTAGCTGTATACTTTAAAATTCCAGCTCTTTGATTGGATGAAAATCATAAAAGTGCGGGTCAAAATCTAGTTGTATACTTTAAAATTCCAGCTCTTTGATTGGATGGAAATCATAAAAAGATGAGTTTAGGTGTTTTGAGATTTTGATCAAATTCGATTGGCTGGTGGAGGACAATTTCTATCCACACTCGTTCTTGATTTGGTGGCCCAGCTACCACTTTCTACAAGATCGAACAAAACAACGTCAACAATTTATTAATCAGCCCAAGGGAAAACATACAAAAGAAAAAAGTGAAATCGAAACTTCATCCTAATTTAATGAAGAAGCAGGTGGTAGTCTAAACCATTTGTTCGTTGAAACTTCTAACTTAACGTGCGGGTTGGCTAATATTTTTATGCATATTGCAAAAAAAAGTTCAAATACTTTTTTTTCTATTAGAAAACAAAAACAGTTACATTTAGTCAAGGCTTGAGTAGAATGTACGTTATACTTTTTGAAATTAAATTGGGCAGATAAGAGACAACAGAGATTGGTTTCAAATAAATTCAGTTCAAATAATAAAAATGGAATAAAAGGTATTTGATCATCTTAACTTGAGAAAGTATTTATGTTTTTTAAATCAAAGACTGCAACTGGAATACTACTAACAACAATATTTATTTTCCAGGAACAAAGTATTGGATAATGATGTCATATTATAGAGATATATATGAGAAGTATAGAGATAACTATGAGATCCTATTGTTAAGGACTCAATATTGTATAGTGAGTTGTATATAAACCCTGGTACGATATCAATAATATTAACGTTGTTCAGTTATTTACATGGTATCAGAGCTAAGATCTGATTAGCAAGCAAATTTTTCACGATGGGCGATGATGACAAACAAGTGGTGGCTAAGTCGGGTGAAGGAGTTGTGGTAACATCTCCTTATACTCTGTTTTCTTCAGACAATCCGGGTGCGTTGATCACATCCGTGAAACTAAAAGGAGATAACTACAACGAGTGGTCGTTGGAGATGTTGAACGCCTTGAGAGCAAAGAAGAAGATAGGGTTTATTGACGGAAGTTTGGTGAAGCCAGAAGAGAGCAGTAAGGATTTAGAAGCGTGGTTGAGTGTTAACTCTATGATTGTAGGGTGGATACGTTCATCAATAGAGCCCAAGGTGAGGTCTACGGTAACTTTTATCACAGACGCTCACAAGTTATGGGATAATCTCAAGAAGAGATTTGATGTTGGGAATAAAGTGCGTGTGCATCAGTTAATGGAGCAATTGGCTTCATGTCGACAGAATGGAGAGGCTGTCATTGATTATTATGGTCGTATGGCGATCTTGTGGGAGGAGTTACAGACGTATCGACCTCCACCTGCGTGTACATGTTCGGCTGCTGCAAAATATGAAAAGGAGCGAGACGATGAGAGAGTTCATCAGTTCATCATGGGACTAGATGATACACGTTTTGGCAATGTGGTGACTGCGATCATAGAGGCGGATGAGTTACCTGATCTTGGTAAAGTTTATGCCAAAGTGATCAGAGAGGAAGCTAGACTTAATGCTTCCAAGAGTCGAGAAACACCTCAGGAGGCAATCGGTTTCTCTGCAAAGAAAGAATCACAACAGAGTGATGGTCGTGAGAACAATGTGTTGAGCATGAGGAGTGAAACAAACAAACCAAGAGTTTGTTATCATTGTGGAAAGCCGGGGCATGAGAAGAATTCTTGTTGGCAACTCGTGGGCTATCCAGAATGGATTGCGGAGAAGCAACGAGGTCGTGGTGATGGACGCGGAAGTGTCAGAGGTTCTGGTAGAGGATATGGCAGAGGCAGTGGGCGTGGAGCTGCTCATGTTGCGACGGCGACAAGTGCACATGGGTCTACTTCCAATGAGCTCACTCCTGAGCAATGGAACAAAATAACGCAAATCATTCAAGAAGGGAAGTCGAGTGGTGGTACTGATAAACTATCAGGTAAAATGCTTGGTGAAGTCATTATAGACACAGGTGCCTCACATCACATGACTGGAGAGATTTCTCAGCTTGTGAACATACGAGAGATGTCACCTTGTCTTGTGGGTTTTGCGGATGGAGGAACCACAAGTTCAACAAGCATGGGTGATCTTGTCCTAAGTGAAACAATTTCTCTTAAGGACGTACTATATGTACCGAGACTGGATTGCACACTGATCTCGGTCTCTAAACTCTTGAGACATATGAATTGTTTTGCGTTATTCACTGATGCTATATGTGTATTGCAGGACCGTTCTTCGAAGACTCTGATTGGAGCAGGTGAGGAGCGTGATGGGGTGTACTACTTCAAGGATGTTTCAATGGCGAAAGGCAACACGGTTCAGTGCAAGGTCGATCGGTTATTGTTGCATCAGAGGCTTGGACACCCAGCTTTTTCTGTGTTTTCTATGATTTCTGGTGTTGAGATTTCTGGTGTTGAGAATAATGTTTGCTCTAGTCCTTGTGACATTTGTTTTAGAGCTAAACAAACTAGAGATGTGTTCTTTGAAAGTTGCAATAAAACTACCAAGTGTTTTGAGCTAATACATCTAGACATATGGGGTCCCTATCGAGTACCTGCTTCATCTGGTGCAGGGTATTTTCTGACAATTGTAGATGATTATTCAAGGGCTGTATGGACTTACTTGATGGTTGCAAAATCAGAAGTGCGGAGGGTAGTTGAAAGATTCTGTAAGTATACAGAAAAACAGTTTGGCAAAAGTGTTCAGACAGTAAGAAGTGACAATGGTCAGGAATTTATAGGTCTGAGTACTTTCTTTGCTGATAATGGTATTTTGCATCAAACCACTTGCTTTTACACGCCTCAACAAAACGGAAGGGTGGAGAGAAAGCACATGCACATTCTTAATGTAGCAAGAGCAATGTTGTTTCAGTCTAAGCTACCAGTCAAGTTTTGGGGAGAAGCTATCTCATCGGCAACTCATGTTATTAATCTAACTCCATCAAGGATTCTTAAGGGGAGATCACCGTATGAAGTACTGTTTGAGAAGAAGCCTCATTACAGTTCGTTGAGAGTGTTTGGTTCGTTGTGTTATGCTCATAGGAAGGACAGAAACAGAGACAAGTTCAGTGCAAGAAGTAGAAAATGCATATTTGTGGGATATCCTTTTGGGAAAAAGGGATGGCGAGTATATGACTTGGAGACAAACGAGTTTTTGGTCTCTCGTGATGTAGTTTTCAAGGAAGATGAGTTTCCTTATAAAGAAACAGAGTTAACTCCGGTGGGTGACAGTAACTTGACTGGAGGGCCTGATGATGATTGGATTATTCACTCTGTCTTGGACACAGAAGACAGGGGGAGTGGTGATGATGATGATGTTGAGAAGACTAGTGGTGCCAAGGAGAAACAAAACGTGTCCGATACGGAAGAAGTTGAGCAGCCAGATACAGAAGTTGGTGATACTGCAACACATGATCATGAGTCTGCAGAAGTGAATCAGATTGATGCACTTGAGATCAGTGACAAAGAGCAGAGTGATGAACCGGAAGTTAGTGCTGAGACTGGTAAAGAAGCAGAATTTGGTAGAGGCATGAGAGATAAAGTGCCTTCAGTAAGGTTAAGAGACTTTGTCACCTACAATGCGAAGTGTATCAACACCCCCCATCACAATCTCACCAGCTCAGAACCAGAGTCTCCGAAAATGGTCTCAGGTACGCATTCAACACCCTATCCCTTAGTGAACTATGTGACTGACGAGAATTTTTCAGAGTCACACAAGGCGTTCCTAGCTGCAGTAACCAAAGGTGTAGCACCAAAGAGTTTTAAAGAAGCAGTCAAATTCAAAGTTTGGCGAGAGTCAATGCAAGTTGAGATGGATGCTTTCATGCTGAATAAAACGTTTAGCATTGTGGACTTACCACCAGGGAAGGAGGCTATTGGCAATATGTGGTTATATAAATACAAGTATGGTGAAAACGGTGAAATAGAATGTCACAAATCTCGGCTAGTGGTTCTTGGAAACAGACAAGTAGAAGGGGTGGACTTCACGGAGACATTTGCGCCTGTAGCTAAGATGACTACTATTCGAAGGTTGTTGCGTGTGGTTGCAGGAAAAGGGTGGTATGTACATCAGATGGATGTGAAAAATGCGTTTTTGCATGGAGAGCTCCAAGAAGAAGTTTACATGAAGCTTCCGCAGGGGTACACTCATTCTGATCCCAAGAAAGTGTGCAGGCTGCACAAGGCTGTTTATGGATTGAAGCAGGCTCCAAGATGTTGGTACGCCAAGCTCAGTGAGGCGTTAACGAATGCTGGTTTCAAGCACTCGTATGAGGATTATTCACTGTTTATGTATACAAAGGGATCTGTTGAGATCCGTGTTCTTATTTACGTGGATGATCTGTTGGTGTGTGGGAATGACTTGGAGGTTCTGATTCAGTTCAAAGAATATCTTGGGAGGTGCTTTTATATGAAGGATCTTGGAAAGCTTAAGTATTTTTTGGGTATTGAAGTTGGAAGAGGAGGAGAAGGCTTCATGCTTACGCAGAGGAAGTATACTTTAGATCTTGTTACAGAAGTTGGTTTGTTGGGATCGAAGCCGTGTGCGACGCCTATGGAGCAGCATCACAAACTTGCAAGAGACAATAGTCCGTTTATTGAACAGGCAGGACAATATAGACGCTTGGTGGGTAAGCTGATATACTTGTCTATCACGCGACCGGACATAACATACTCTGTTCACACTCTGGCACAGTTCATGCAGACGCCAAGAGTGGCGCATTGGGACTCAGCTCTCCGAGTTGTACGTTATCTGAAGGGAACCGTGGGACAAGGAATCTTTCTGAGTGCAAATCCGGATCTCAGCCTGTCTGTGTATTGTGATTCAGACTGGCAATCATGTCCTACTACAAGAAGATCATTGAGCGCATATGTGGCAATGGTAGGAGATTCAGCTATTTCATGGAGAACGCAGAAACAAGATGTGGTGTCGCACTCCTCAGCCGAAGCAGAATATCGTTCCATGGCAGAGGCGTCCAGAGAGATAAAGTGGCTGAGACGTCTGTTGCATGATTTGGGAGCACCAGTTAAGGAGCCAGTTCGACTTCATTGTGACAGTAAATCGGCGATCTACATAGCTACCAATCCAGTTTTTCACGAACGTACGAAGCACGTGGAGTCAGACTGTCATCAAGTTAGGGATGCGATCAAGGCAGGCTTGATCACAACGGTTCATGTTAGGACAAATGAACAGATAGCAGATGTTTTAACAAAGGCTCTTGGAAGAGTCCAATTTGAGAAGCTGTTGCATTTGATGGGAGTTCGAAATTTCCATCTTCCCAAATTGAGAGGGAGTATTGGATAATGATGTCATATTATAGAGATATATATGAGAAGTATAGAGATAACTATGAGATCCTATTGTTAAGGACTCAATATTGTGTAGTGAGTTGTATATAAACCCTGGTACGATATCAATAATATTCACGTTGTTCAGTTATTTACACAAAGAATGAAAGAGTTACATATAATTATAAAACTACTTCTTATCAACAAATTAGATTGTTAGTATCTTATCAATATTTTCATGTTGTTTTAAAATAGATATATGTTGAAAGTATTTTATGTCTTTAAAAAGTATTATGTTAAAAATTTGATATACATAACAACACATGAAAATATAGTTAAAAGTACTACATTTGATCATTGATTTTTCTTTGTGTTTTTTCTTGTAGATAAATCTTCCATAAAGTTACATTTAAAAAAAAAATACAATAAGCTATGATAGATTATGACAAAATATAACTGAAAACATATACTTGTTGTTTTTTGATATTTTGAGACATAATATAAAGAGTGAGACCCAACAGGAAAATCAGTTATTAAAAAGTATATTTAAGATTTTCCTTCACAATTTTCTCAGACATGTTCATCATTCTCCAAGCTCCAAAAAAGACATGTTCATCATTCTCCAAGCTCCAAAAAACCATGTATATTTGCAGAAACGGTAAATACTAATTTTAAAATGCTCGCAATATTTTTTCCACATGTAGTAAATAGATAACACAAAATGTTTAAAGAGAAATCACAAAACATATATTAAAATCAATTTATAATTAAAAAGAAGTAGAGAAATACTCTGTTACCTGATAAATTTTTATGTCCCATTCTTTTAGAAGTTTTGAAAACAGAAGTATTCTAAGTGCCTTTTCTATAGATATGGTAAGTATAGTGGAGTTGAATCTTTGAGGAAACTGTGAGAAAATGATAGAACAATAAAAATTCTAGAATTTTTTTTACTGTTTTGATTGTTCAGAAAAGTCTCACAGCCAAGATATTTGAAACTGAAAAATAGAAAAAAGGTTTATAGAAAAGAAAACAGTTATTAAAGAAAGTGGGACGCAATTTTTGAGAAAATTTAGGATTTAGGTAGTTGGATTGCAAAATAATAGAGAACTAGATTTTGACCCGCACGCCCGTGCGGGTGTATATTCGTGCGGATGTATATTTTTATAAAAATGTTGTTTTTATGTCAATATTAGAGTTGGGAAAAAAATCCGAATCAAAAAAATTAAACCGATCCCGATCTAAAAAAAAATATCAAACCCGGACCGAAATTGATTAAATATCAAAATTTTGATATTTAGATAACTGAAACCGAATCCAATACAAACCGAAGCATTTCATATACCTGATGGATTCAAAATAGATTTATATACTTACCTGATGGATTCAAAATAGATTTAATGTATATAAAAACATCCAGAATATATATGGTAGTTATAAGTTAGTTTAAAGAATTGAAATTATATATAAATAGTCAAATTTTAATATGTAAAATAATTAAAATATACTCAAATCACCAAAAATAGTTAAAATAATTATTCATTCACTATCCGAATATTTAAATCAAACTAAATTATGTGTTAAGTTCAGGTATTCTGATATATGTTATTCAAACTTATATGTAATATATTATTTTTTATATATATTTTCAGAAATTTAAATTGTATAATGAATTTAAAAAATAATTTAAATGGGTTATCTGAACAAACCCGTAAAGATCTGAATTGAATCCAAACCAAAATTTAGAAATATCCGAATGAGACTGAAATCTTTGACCCTGAAAATCTGAAACTCAAATAGACCCAAACCGAACCTGAATGGGTACCTTAACGCCAACCCCTAATTCACAATCTACCTTTTCCTATAAAACACATAACAAACATATAATTAATAGTATTTTACACGTACTATCATATAAATAATCACATATATTATATTCTTAAAATTAATCTGAAATATAAAAATCATAATTTAAGTTGGTATACGAAATTTGACTTTGTATTGTATTTTTTTATATATATTAAAAACATTTTTTAATAATGGTTATTGGAATATATATATATATATATATATATATATATATATATATATATATATATATAATCAATTTTTGATACAAATCCACTTTAAATTATTATTTTGATTTGATTTTGGGTTTGTGGCATTACACGTTGGGTTTGTGGTATAATAAAATGAATATTTATAACTGATAATTCCATATACCGCTTGTTCAATATAAATAGGTATGTGGAATATATTGGTTATAAAGAAAATTAGAATCAATAAAAAAATTGATATCATATTAGAAAATGAGATAGCTTAAAAATTGAAGGTGTTAAGTAAAGATTGACATCGTAATATAAGTTGATGTGATTGAGTAAATATAGAAGTTGTTATGGAAATGATTTAATACGGTTAAGTCTGTCACATATATTAATTAGGAAGGTTTAGTAATGTTTTGAAAGGATATATATTTAAGGTCAATGGCATGCTATTGTAAATATTAAGGAAAAATTAGGGTTAATTCCTAATTGTACTTCAGTTTTAATAGTTTAGATGATTTTTCTTTCAAATTTTTTTATTATTTTTAAAAAATATATTCCACATGTCATAATTTTATTTTGCAAGTGATTTGTGATTTAATACATAAAAGGGATCACTAAAAATGAATCACGTTTTTGTCACTTGACTAAAAATGAATTACGTTATTGTCACTTTTTAATAGGTGTCTGTTTCAATGAATTACATTATTCAAAATTATCAATTTTTTAATACGAACGTTAAATTGAATTGATGATAAAACTAATAGAGTTTGGATGGAAACAGAATTTCGCACGGTAATTGTGTAGTCAACAAATCTATTATATTAAAAGAGAAATCATAACTTCTCATCTATGTGTGATATTTAATAAAATAGACCTTTATTAAAAATCACAACTCATTCATTCATTAATGATATACATAGACATATTTGTTTCCTTAATAAATTATAAATAGATATTCATAGATTTTCTCTTAATTACATCCAAATAAAATCTTTTCAAATCTATTTATTTACTATATAAATATATATTCTTTTTATTTAAAATATTAATGCTATAATTCGTTTTTCACTTTACAAATATTTTAAATATTTAATTAACTTTGTAATTAATAATAGACTAGATGTATATTTTGTTTTTATTAAAATAAACATTTTAAATATCTAATTAATTTTGTAATTATATTAAATCCATGTACAATTTTGTATTAGTTTGTGATATAAATTTATATTATATTTTCAATTAAATCTTTGATCTCTAACAATTAAGATTTGTTAATATTTGTATCACATAATTGAAAAATATGTCATCAATATGAACAATAGGTCTACAAATACTATTTTAAAAGTGTATTCAGTTTCTATTTTAAGTGCTATTTTAAATGTTATTAAATATAATAGATGGTTTTATTTCATATTTCGATAAAAGTATATGACTGTTTCGTTTACAAAAATATAATCAATTTTATTTTTATATAAACCATATTCATATACTATTCATTAATGTGATTTTTTTTTTATCTTTTATCTTGTGCAATTTTGAAAATGCAATAGATATTATACCAATTTTTGTCATTAGCATAAATTACATTTATTCAGTCAAATATTTAAATCATGCAAATAATTCGATTAACATATATGTACGGTCAAAACCTAAAATACAAGTATACTTTTAAGGAAATTAATATCTAAGTTAATATTAATTTGAATGGATTTTATCGTTAATATCAAAGAATGTAATATTTTAATTAATGTTCATGTTTTAATAAGAGAGATATCATTAATTATTTGAAACAAAAACAAATAAATTACTGCATACAAGCTATAAAATTGTTATATTTAAAAATGCTATAAAACTATTAATAATTTGGTAAATATTAAAATTATATATCACTAATGTAAACTAGATAGTTACACGTATAAAAATGAAAATAATCACCCGCACAGTTGTGCTGGTCGAGATCTAGTTAAGGTATAAAGTTAATGAACTATTTTGGTTATAGAGATTTAGTTAGAGAAATATCGTATAATCCTAAAAAAATTTTTTTGTCACAAATATAATCTCTAAAGATCAAATCATCAAAATGATTAAAATAGTTTTATTAAAATTAATATATAGATTAACTAATCTAGACCTTAAGATTTAGATCTAATGGATGAATGTTTTAGAACTAGGGTTTAAAATTTTAAAAAGTTAAAAAATGAAAATTGAAAATATTTTTTTTAAAAATAGTTTCAAAAACATTTTTTGAATTTCAAAAGAAAATTGAAAAAATAAGATATAAAAATAAAATTATAAAAAGATAGAATTTGGAAAATATATAATTCGAAACAATAATTTTTATTTTATTTTAACTTTTTTTATTTTTTATTTTTTTATTTATTTGCATTTATATATCTAGGATATAAAAGTTTTTTAATTATCAAATAGAATAGTTGCCCAAAAATATAATTATCAAATAGAATATTTTTTCATTTTTCTTTTTGATGGATTTTTTGTGACAAAAACTTGAAAAATTGTCTATCTTGAAGAATTAATCATTTAATTAGGACAAGTACAGATTTTTAATCAAGCTATAAGAACAAAATTGGATCAATTGTCAAGTCAACCATGTGAGTAGTCGACACTCGTCGTTACTAGAAGTGAGAAAAGTCATGCGAAAAGATAAAAATAATAAACCAGAGAGGAATTTTGTGGTGGGGAATGAGTGAATGACTATGTATATAGTTTGATAAGGCGGGCATGCAAATATGTTCATCACAGTTTCAATTTTCCTTTGTAAAGAATATGAAAGGCTCTACGAAATCAATAAGTCTCATTCCTATTTCCTTTTGTTTTCTCTTCTTATTTCGTGATGTGTTTGCGGTTCCTGCTAGGCACTTGTGCCATCCTCAACAAAGGGAAGCAATTCTGGAGTTGAAGAAGGAGTTCCAGATTCAGAAGCCTTGTTTTGACCGGACGGTGTCATGGGTGAATAACAGCGATTGTTGTTTTTGGGATGGTATCAGATGTGATGCCACTTTTGGGAATGTGATTGAGCTGAACCTTACTGACAACTGCATCTATGGCCAGCTCAATTCCAAAAGTACTATTTTGGGATTCCAAAGCCTTCTTTTTTTAACAACTCTCGACCTTTCAGACAATCATTTCAGTGGTAACGTTCCATCTTCGCTTGGAAATCTTTCTAAGCTTACCACTCTTGATCTTTCAAATAATGCTTTCAATGGTGGAATCCCATCTTCACTTGGAAACCTTTTGCATCTCACATTTCTTAGTCTCGCTGAGAATAATTTTGTTGGCGGAATCCCATGGTCACTTGGAAGCCTTTCTAACCTCACCATTCTCAATCTCTCCCAGAACAATCTTCTTGGTGAAATCCCATCTTCACTTGGAAATCTTTCGTATCTCAATGATCTTTCACTTTGGCATAACAACTTGGTTGGTGAAATTCCATCCTCATTTGAAAACCTTTCTCATCATCTCACCTCTCTTAGTATACATGAAAACAATTTTTCTGGTGAAATTCCATCATTTTTCGGAAATTTTTCACGTCTGACCTCTCTCTACCTTTCAGAAAACAGTTTCGTCGGTGAAATCCCATCTTCTTTCGGCAGATTGAAACATCTCACCGTCTTATCTGCTTATGACAACAAGCTTAGTGGTAACCTTCCTGTTACACTACTAAACCTAACAAAATTGTATTATCTAGCACTCGAAGAAAACCAGTTCACAGGCATGCTTCCACCTAACATAAGCTCACTCTCCAACTTGGAGTACTTTTACATAAGTCGCAACGCTTTTATCGGAACTCTTCCTTCTTCCCTCTTTAGCATCCCTTCCTTGAATTCCGTTTTTTTGGAAGATAACCAACTAAACGGTACTCTTGACTTTGGGAATGTATCTTTATTATCATCGGAGATAAGAGTTTTAAGTCTTGGCAATAACAAGTTCGTGGGATCAATTCCCAGATCCATCTCCAAATTAGTAAACCTTGATGTACTTGACCTTTCGCATCTCAACACCCAAGGCTCATCAGTTGACCTTAGCATTTTCTGGAATCTCAAGTCACTCCAAGACCTCGACATCTCCGATTTGAACAGCACCACTACGATTGACTTGAATGCTATCTTACCACATTTGAAATCACTATATTCACTGAATCTCACGGGAAACCACGTTACGTATGAAAAGAGAAGTTCAGTTTCAGATCATCCGTTATTAAGCAAGCTGTACTTGTCAGGATGCGGAATCACCACCGAATTTCCAGAGTTCCTACGAACCCAACACGACATGAGGATACTAGATGTTTCAAACAACAAAATCGAAGGTCAAGTCCCTGGATGGTTATGGGAGCTATCAACTCTAGTGTACATGAATCTTTCCAACAACACATTCATCAGTTTCGAAAGTCCGAAAAAGCTCCGGCAACCATCTTTTCTGTATTACTTTTCCGGCGCCAACAACAATTTCACGGGCAGGATCCCCAGTTTCATATGCGAGCTGCCGTCTCTCACCGTTCTCGATTTATCCAACAACAAATTCAACGGTTCATTCCCGCCTTGTATGGGAAAGTTCAGTAGTTTTCTCCAAGCTTTAAATCTTAGACAAAATCGTCTCAGTGGACGTCTTCCAGAGATCATTGTATCCAAAGCTCTAACGTCGTTGGACATCGGGCATAACAAACTGGTGGGAAAGCTTCCAAGATCTCTGATCACTAGCTCTTTTCTCGAAGTTTTGAATGTGGAGAGCAACAGATTCAACGACACGTTTCCGTCCTGGTTGAGTTCTCTCCCCGAGCTACAAGTTCTCGTCCTTCGCTCCAATGCTTTCCACGGACCGATACATCAAACTCTGTTTCCTAAACTGCGGATCATCGATATATCGTATAATCGCTTCAGCGGAGTGTTGCCAGCGGACTTCTTTGTAAATTGGACAGCAATGCACTCTATTGGCAAAGATGGAGATCAATCTTACGGAACGTACATGGGTACAACCTATTACTTGGGTACAACCTATTATTCTGATTCAGTGGTTTTGATGAACAAAGGCGTAGAGATGGATTTGGTACGTATCTTATATATCTACACCGCGCTAGACTTTTCGGAGAACAAATTCGAAGGAGTAGTTCCATCATCCATTGGTTTGTTGAAAGAGCTTCACGTGCTCAACTTATCAGGAAATGCTTTCGCGGGTCACATCCCATCGTCCATGGGGAACCTCTCCTCTCTCGAGTCACTGGACCTTTCCAGAAACAAGCTCACAGGAGAAATCCCGCAAGAGCTAGGGAACCTCTCCTACCTTGCTTACATGAACTTCTCTCATAACCAGCTTGTTGGTCTAGTACCAGGGGGCACCCAATTTCGAACTCAGCCATGCAGTTCTTTCAAGGACAACCCAGGACTTTATGGCCCTTCGCTTGTTCAAGCTTGTGTAGATATCCACGGGAAAACATCACAACAGTCTGAAACGTCAAAGGAAGAAGAAGAAGAAGATGGCCAAGAGGTGATAAGTTGGATAGCAGCTGCAATTGCTTTCGTACCTGGTATTGCATTTGGATTCACGATGGGGTACATAGTGGTTTCCTACAAACCAGAGTGGTTTACAAACTCTTCTGGCCGAACCAAACGCAGAAGCATAACATCACGTCTTGTTAATTAATGAGGTAATCTTCTGAACTGTTTTTTTTTCTTTCTTAAGTTTAAACTATATACTAGATTTGTCTCAAAGTGAATCAATAAGTGTAGTTTTGTATTGATATTTTCCTATTTTGTATAGCTTTCTTAAACCTAAGGGAAGAATCTCGAAGAATAAAATCAACCAACGGCCTGCAGAGAAAGAAGGTTGGATTGAGATCATTTCAGTTAATACAAAATATTTTAGTTTCGCATCAGGCATATTAGCCCTGTTCGTTCTTCAGACGCAGCGTCACAAGCTGCGACCAAAAATTAACGAACAAATATGAGAAATTTTAACTGTCTGTTGTTATATAATTGTCGCCGGCGTCTGTCATTACTCGTCTTTTCCGTTTTTTGCTTGCCGCTGCAAATAACAGCGTCTCCCGCTCATCCATTGTGGTGTCGCTGGCGTCCATGATTTCACCTTCTAACTCTCTAATTTGATTGGTTGCTGAGCTGTCAATTAACTTATTTTACATTTTTTTGAGTGATTGACGCTGCGTTCACCGAACGAACATGGCTATTATCACATTATAAGTTTTAGTTTGTTCTTTGATCTTTCGCATTGTGTGTATATGATTCTCTCTATGTTCTCTGTCTCTCTATATCTTAAGAACCATGATGTTCTGTCATATCATATGAACCAGTGACATGTATTTTGAGAATCCATCATCACATCTTTTGTAAACTATTTGCGGAAGAGATGCTTTTTCTTAAATCTCGTTAAAGAGGAAAAGAGTAGTACGGTTTACAGAGCAAGTTTTTGAAAGGAGATTTCTATTACATGTTGCGCAAAAGGTTTTACTGAGTGCAATGTGCAAGAGATCAAACCGTTTCGTAAGGTTCATCCAACTTGGATGATGCAAGAGCCAAAGAAAAAAAAAGTATATCGAAGACTTGTGTATCTCTAAATCCTTTTTCTTCTTGACATTTGAGTTGTTTATATATAGCTTATTAGGCCGGCGCCTTCTTGATTCTCACAAAGATTAGTCTCTATCTTCTTTTTTCTTTCTCTAATTTATTTACTGTGGAAACGAAACCAGCAAGAAGAGCAAGTCTGAGCTCGTTTTCACTGACGAGCACAGCACCACAGCCTTTACTCCTCGAATGCTCCAAAATCTTGAGGTTTCTATTAGCTTTAATGGCGTAGCCAATGACAGAACAGTGGTCTGATGAAGTTTGTAATAGATGGAACAAATCGAGTTTTAACTTGACGCCTTTTGTCCGGAAAACATATGAACCAATGTCTCTCTTTATCAAATGTTCAACAAGAATGGAAAACTGAGCCCATGGTTATTTTCTACAAGTCGCATATAAGGCCCATATTTTTTTTTAATATTTTTTTTGTCCTTTTAAGTTTTAAATGCCAAAAATATCCAAAATTCTAGTCTGTTGACATGTGTTATTTGGATGTATCCGTAGTCTGTTGAGACATTTTGAGGTAGACGGACTCTCTCGACGGGTAAATAACTATAGATTAACTATAGTTAAAGCTATCGGATTACATAACTAATAATCTTGGGAATTGGGAGCTGGAGAATAAAGGATTAGCATAATTGAAACCAGAGCAGCATTGCCGATGAGGCGTTGAAATAATTATTGACTTGGGATTTACTCTCTCCGAAGAAAAATAGGTATTCTAATTAGAGTCGTTTACATCCCTAATCAATTACTCCACATCTGCACTCACTCAATTTTAAAAAAAAAACCTGCACTGACTTAAATTTAATCTTATTCAGCTACGTGGACTCTTTTATTTGAAGGAAATGGTGAACTGCTACCCCTATCTGTCGGTGGACTATATAGTTTCCATTATTTTACTTTTGAAACTGAATTTTTTTCCATTACATCTAGAATGTTATCACTGCTCGTCATTCATCACCAAAATTTATAGGATAAATTATTTCCCCAAAAATATGCATATAACAATCATCCAGATTCTACTATGTACTCCACTTTCAGTATTTAACTTAGCGCGAGAAAAGGTTGGGAATTAATTCATAATTATTTTTAACCGCCTAATGAAGATTCCACAGACTTGGCATGGAAGTCATCAACATTCACAACTGAAAACCAAAAACAATTAAAAAAACAAAATAATTATATAATTAATGATACAAATTTAAAGTTATTAAAGATTCCACAAAATAAAAACTCAGTGTTGTCTCTCTCTACCTATCTCCTCCATCACGCTCTCTCTATCTTCTTAATATCTGTTTTGTGTGCTCAGATCTGAACACAGGAGACAGAATCGAAGAAAATGACTGACCGACTCTCCCCAGCTTCCAAGCCACCAACCGCAACTAACGGAGCTCCATCCGGTGCTGCCTTAGCACCTCCTCCTCCAACTACCGTTAACGGTAACGGTACATCCAACGGAATGTCTAACCAGAAACCTCAAGTCTACATTCCAGCTAACCGCCCGGTCTACCGTCCACAGCCTTACAGTCGCCATCACCACCACCAATCTCGCCCGAGCTGCCGTCGAGTCTGCTGCTGCTGCTGCTTCTGGTCGATCCTGATCTTCCTCCTCCTCGCTCTAATGGCCGCAATAGCCGCCACCGCCGTGTACGTGATCTACCGCCCTCGTCCTCCGTCGTTCTCCGTCCCGTCGCTTAGAATCAGCCGCGTGAACCTCACCACCGCCTCGGATACTTCCGTCTCTCACCTCTCTTCCTCTTTCAACTTCACTCTCCTCTCCGAGAACCCAAACCAGCACCTAACCTTCTCCTACCATCCTTTCGCCGTCGTCGTCAAGTCATCCAAATCAGGGGAGACGCTCGCGAACGGCACCGTCCCGGCCTTCTTTAGCGGTAACAAGAACAAGACGACGTTTCGAGGCGTGATCGCGACGTCTTCGCCGGCGGCGCGTGAGCTGGATCCGGAGGAAGCTCGGCGTCTGAAGTCGGATCTGACGAGGGGAGCGCGCGTGGGGTTGGAGATAGAAATGCGGACGAAGGTGGAAATGAAAATGGGGAAGGTGAAGAGTGAAGGAGTGGAGATCAGAGTGACGTGTCGTGGGTTCGAAGGGACATTGCCTAAAGGTAAAACTCCGACCGTGGCAACATCGAAACAGACTAAGTGTAAGTCTGATCTTAGTGTGAAGGTCTGGAAATGGAGTTTTTAAAGGAATCAGGATTTTGATAATTTTTAGGTCATTTTCTGGATTTATATAACTTGTGGAATGGTCCAAAGAGAAAATTTCTTTCTCAGTTTTTAGATAAAATTTGCAGAGAAGAGTCAGAGAGATTTGTTGTTATGTTAGTAGAGAAATTCACTCACGCCTTCTGAAAATTTTCTTTGGATTTTTGTTTGTTTTTTATTTCTTTTCTTTTGGGAGTTTCTTATTTAAATTATGGAAGTGAAACAAAGCATAAATGTAATATAAGGAATTGAGTACTAAAAAGCCGGAGAAGGCAGTGACTGCATTAGTTGAGAACAAAACAACTAATAGTGAGTATTGAAAGTTTGAAAGTAAGATGGTGATATACAACACGTAAACAGTTATCTTAAATATGCAAAATAGAAAGAGACAATTTTGAAGACACACAATTGAAAAAGATGTGTTAAATGTAGATGTTGAACCATATGATCCCTCACATCACATCAACTCTTTTTTTTTTTTGAACTCAACATCAACTTTCTCATTAACCAAAGGATTTGATACAAGCAAATTGTAACCACATTGCCTCAGCAGAGGCTTTAACCACCTGTGATCTAATGGGTGAAGATATAGTATCACTTAAGCTCACTAACATGGAACCTAAATTACCTTATCAATTCACCCGATCACTTAAACCACCATGAAAACAAACTCATCTCACCACAAGCGACATCTCACCACAAGCGATGAAAATGAATTGTCTCTTAGACCACACTACTACAAGGACAAAACCAAACCTGAAACTAAGCTCTAAACAAGGAATTCTAATATGAACGAAGCTGGAGATCACCACTAGATTAGAATTAGGGCCATGGACCTGACCAACTCAACACCGAGGCGCATGTTCCAAGCTCAGGGCCGCTTCAGATTGCAGTCAGTGTCCCATACCTTATTCAGCGGACGCACAGCCATTGAAACAATTTTGATGAATCCGTACCTTGACCGGCAATTGCATCTTAGAACAGAATAGGCTCCCCACCGTACAGGTGCTTAAACCACCACCGTACATCAACTCATTTAATAGAACCTGCATATGAAAACATGATTTTTTCCCCACTAACTTTACTTATTCTGAAGAAAAAGGCCCTTATTAAAGAAACTGAAAGAGAAAAACGGATAAAAGGCCAGGCCCAAACTGAACCCATTCAAACAAATGATCTTTAAGGCCCAACACATGTCCTAAGCGTCTCTCCGACAACATTGTCTTTGGCGGTATTACTCCGCCGTAGAAATCAGATTCTCTCTCTATATCTACTAACTTCAAAAGAATCTCGTTTTTCGCTTCTGGAAAAGGGAAGAAACATCGTAAACCTATGGCAGAGAAGCTAGAGCCGACAAAAGTTTTGTATTGTGGAGTTTGCTCTCTTCCAGCTGAATACTGCGAGTTCGGTCCTGATTTCGGGAGATGCAAGCCCTGGCTCGTTGAAAACGCACCCGATCTCTATCCTGATCTCCTCAAAGGTACCACACCCTACATTTTAATTTTATACAAAACCCTAATTCAAAAAGCTTCCACCGCTTATCTGAGCTAGTTTGATTTAGATTGTCGGCTAGCGATTTTTGATTGAATCCCGTTTGAAAGATTTTACCTTTTTACATTATTATTATTGTCTCGATTCTTTGAAGGGCTAAGAAATTCACACTTTGTCTTAATCTTGATTGATATACCCACATAATTGTTGTCTTAATATCAGAGTACTCCCATCATGTCTTAATCAAATATCATGTCCGCTTATTTAGGATTATTGTCGTTCGAGTCTTTTGTATCCTTCTACTGGTTATGACAGTGAGTTTAATACTTATTTGATATGGATTATTATTAATTGTGGAATTTCAGAAGCTAATGAGAAGGCAGTAGATAATGTCTCTGACAAACTCCAGTCCGTGGGAATCTCTTCAGCTGGCGCTGATGGTGCACCCTCTTCATCTCAGTCTGGTATGTATCCATGGACCTATGCCTGTGTGTGCACATTTGTTTGCAATTATATTTGTTTACTTTGCATTGCTATATACTGTTCAAACTATATATATTGCTTAGTGTCTGGAAGCTGCTGTTTATGTTTTTTTTTTTCTTTTGCTGGGGAGGTTTTTTAAACATGAATGAAAAATGTTCTTTTGGAGTTACTGATTTGTGTTGATGCATATGTGGGAAAGATTCAGCTCTTTTTCTTTTTCTTATTCTGAATTTCTCAATTGGATTTTCAAATTTATGTATAGGAGGAGGAGGGACATCCAAGAAGGAGGAAGGGAAACGCCTTCCCGGGGGAAAACTAAAAAAGAAAGTGAGTAGTTTTGTGTAACCTTCCTCTTACCTTTCTAGAATATCACCACAAGTTTTCATGGAAGTTTATACAACCGACATGCTTGGAGATCCCCAAGCACATTTCAATGGACCATTCATATTATCTTTCTTTTCTCTTTTATGTAAACCCTTTTTGTCTGGTTGTCTAATGCTTACGGATCCTGTGTAGGAGAGACAAGAAGTTATTATTGAGAAGGTTGTGCGCAACAAGCGCAAGTGTATCACCATTGTTAAAGGACTAGAACTGTTTGGTGAGTTGTTTATTTGCTTCTTTTTTTTGAGATATCTTAGTAATTATTATTGGCTGGAACAAAACCTCATCTCTTGACCGCTTATTTTTTTTTTCATCAGGGATAAAACTCAGTGATGCATCTAAAAAGCTTGGGAAGAAGTTTGCCACTGGAGCTTCAGTTGTCAAGGTATGTAGATGTGAATGGGAAAAGTATCAAGTCTAACTCTCTATTATACAACTTTTGACCCCTCACCGCATCAGCACCGCTCTGTTTCCTATTTTATTCCACGTATGCTTAGGGTCATCTATGTTTCAGGGACCAACTGAGAAGGAGCAAATTGATGTTCAAGGAGATATAATCTATGACATCGTTGAGTTCATTACAGACACTTGGCCCGACGTAACATAAACTTAATCCTTCTTTGTTTTTCTTTTTCGTATGAATAAAATTCTGTGAAGACTGTTTCAGAATCCTTCCTACAAACTCTTGACTGTTGCCATTGGCTTATATCCAGGTACCTGAAAGATCCATTTTCTTCATTGAAGATGGGAAGAAGGTTCAAGCTGGTTGATGACCACCTCCTGAGTCCTTTTTTTTTGGCATGGCAGGTTCACGTAGACAAAGCTAGTTTCCGATTCCTTCTATGTGTTTTGGAGGAAACGCTACGCTATAATAACTTAAACAACATAACATATATAGCTTCCTTACTCGGGTTGTGATAATTCCTGTTGGTTTCTCCAAAGCATCTCTGTTTGTGACATTTAAAATGTGCTTGGTAATGACAAATGTGTTTCTTGATTCCTGATCCCTTTTCCTGCTTTCTTGATTCTTGGCTTATTGTATTTATTAAATCATCATCCCTTAGAAGCCAACTTTGACATTCTTCTATTTAGTTTTGTGTATAAACAAGCCATCGTTAACTCGCACGAAAAGTTTATTACTCATAAGAACCTTTGACGTGCTTAAACGTTAAACCTGGCAGATTGTTTGAACAAATCTATTTAAATTCGAGACTTAATCGCAACAACTGATCTCATGTGGTCTCGGTTACTTGTACAGACATCACCTGAATCATCATCTTTCTTGAGATCCAATTTGAAGAAGGATAAAACAGTAGAAGCAAGCTGTTGCTGGTGAGATGTGAACTCATGATCAGCTCCTTCAATTAGACACAGTTTGTGATTCTTTATGTATTTGGCGAATTCTGATGCTTCTGTTACATGCACTATTCTATCGTTTGTTCCATGAACTGTAAACACCCTGAAACATTTAAGAGAATCACAAGTTAATACCAAAAGAGACTCAAAGGAGAATGATTGATTTGGAGGAGTGTACCTGCAGTTTTCATGAATCGAGAGACATGCTTCATGAGTATTGGTTGTGAGACGGTCCATTAGGCTCTCTTCGGTAACTCTATATTCAAACTTTCCTGCAGCGAAAAAAGGGGTAAGATGTTGTTTATAACAGTATACCCGTAAATGCTAAACTCCATGTCCTAGAAAGCTTTTAGAGGATCTACTACCTTTTCTGTTCCTAACATCAATGAATCCATTCTCTTTGATTCTTGTAAAGTAGTCCGTACCAAGGCGCCATTCCATTCCTCTCTCAAGAAAAAACCGTCCAGAGATATTCACAACAGTCTGCACGTCCTTGTACTTTGCTGCATACAAAAGCACCACACTTCCACCTGCCAACAACAACGCTCCAGTCTTTCATATTTTCTATGAGAAAAAAGGAAAATCATGAGTTCCACCTAAGTTTTAATGTTTTTTTTTTGTTTAGACCTTTGCTATGTCCGATGATTGCAGAAATTTCACGGTTTTCACCACGCAAGTGTTGAAGAACAGAGCGCAGATCTTCAGCTTCACGGCGATAGTTACCATACTGGAAGGATCCTTGGCTTTCCCTGAAGAAAACATGAGTAAATACACACTTCACCGTGGCTAAAATTTGCATCAAAAATCAAGAAAGAATGTGATTTAACCCGTTGCCAGCGAAATCGAACCGGAAGGAACTGATCTTAGCTCTTTCAAAGACATTGGCAATAGTCAGAATTGGAATCCGATCCTACAAGATTAATAAGTATTTAAGAGGAAAAAACAAACACAAAAAAATCAAATGCTACAAAGAAAAAATGCAAAACCTTCGATGAGTGAATGCCATGGCAGATGACAACAGTCTCAGTTGAGCCGGTCTCATGCAAAACTCCCACGAGTTTCTCACCATGACTGTTCTCTATCACAACTCTTCGTTGTTGATTTTCTGCACAGACAAAAAAAAAAATTCGATCACCTAACAATGTTCAAGCAGCAAACTTGTTTCAAGATTTTCATGATTAATCAAAAGTGACTCCAAAAATCAAACATTCAAAGAGGAAGAAGACAGAACCTCTATGAACAATTTGAACATAAGGGATCTGTCTAAACGTATGGATCAAAACACAATCGGTACAGTCTTCAGGGTTATGTTGAGGGGTCTCATGGATGAGATAAAACTTACCGGAGTTGTGGATACGTTCATGGCTAGATTGATTCCAACGAGTCTCCGACATGGGCGCGTCGAAACGTTACGTTTACCGCTAGATTTACCGTAAAAATGTATTTTGTATTTTACAGTTATATGAGGAAATTATTTTAAAAAATGTATTTTTGGTGGTACTTCTAGGAATTTTATTTTGCGAGTTTTTTCACAAACTCATGAGAAATCTACCAATTTCCCCTATTTCACAAAGTATCATTTTTAAAAAATTTGCAAAAGAAAAATTAAAACTCTTAATTCTATAATATTATATTTAATAAATTACTAATAATGTAATTTTAAAATATGTTTAAAATTTATAATATGATAATATCATATTCTATAATATGATAATAATGTAATTTTTAAAAAATATGTTATAGGTGAAAAAACTAAATATTTTGATCATCATAGAATATATTTAAAATTTAAATAGATGTTTTTGTAAAAGAATCTAAAAAATATTTCTTTTCGGCACAAGTCACAAACTATCAGATATATTACATACAGTAAAACCTTTATAAATTAATAATATTAAGACTTTAGAGTTTTATTAATTTATAGAAATATTAATTTATAAAAGTTTCATTTTTTAATTTGTATCCATTTTGAATATTTTTGTTTATAAAAAGAAAAATATTTGACTTTTGTATATTTTTATGTTGTTATGTGGTTTTCGATATAATTTATTAAATATTTTTAAGATATAGTAAAATATTAAAAAGAAAACAGATGTATTTTCATCGTGAATATAGTATAATATTTAGTTTGTACTTATATAAATATATATATATATAGATAAATTATTAATTTATGATTTTAGTGGGATTATATATTTACATGGAAGTTTTAAAAATATTATTATCTTATTATTTTATCGATTTGTATCATATTTTACACCGGTCTAAATTGGGACTGATGAAATTTATTAATTTATAAAAATTATTAATTTATGGAGTATTAATTTATAGAGGTTCTACCGTATGTCTTTACGAAATATTTTTTGGTCCAAAACATCTAAGTAATAATAATATCAAGAACATGAGTGTATAGAAATGTTTTCTCCTTGTTTAAATCACAGCTTGTTTTGAGGCTTGAAATGATTTGTTGAAAAAGAGAATTCTTTTAATGCATAAACAAAGACCATCGACCAAGTTGGTTTAAGATATACTAGCCCCGACTGCTGAAGTTTCATCAATCATAGAAATGACATTTGATGAATCCTCCACGACCAAAGGACCAAAGAGATAAAAATAAACAGGTATGATTAATACAATAAACTAAGTATCATAGTTAATAACTTTCCTGAGAGGTTCCTCCACGATGCTTCGAGCGTAAGGCAATACACTAATAGACCATCGAATAAATTGATTAAAATATGCTAACCCCACCTGCTAAGTGCTAGCCCCCGCATGCCGAAGTTTCCAATTTTGTATAAAGAAATGACATCATTAACAAAGACCAATGACTGAAAGCTTAATAATCTTTAATAAATTACATATTAACAATTAGTTTTTCTTAGAAACAATTAACAACTATCTTGAGAGTTTCTTCCACGTTACTTCGAGCATAAGACAAAATAAGAAGAAGTTGTCAATGTCAACGCTCTATTAGCATTATTAATGGAAGGAAATTTCATGACGACTCTATAATCATTTTCTTGGCAAGACCTCAAGATCACTTATAAAAGCCACACATATATACGTAAGACACATTGTTCATAATCCCCCAGGATCAGTTCCCGATCACACAGAGTAAGATCATCAATGGCTGACCATGGAAACGATGTGCTCAACAGGACTTCCTTCCATTTCCAACCTCATAGAAACTGGATCAACGGTTTCATTTTCTTCTTTTCTCTTATTTATATTCTTCTATCATACACTGGCAAAGATCTCTAATCATGTTATGTCATAAACCAATATATGGCTAATTTATACAGTACACTTATACAGCTGATCATTGAATAGGGTTATTAATTTTACACAACACGATGTGCATTATATCCATGTCGGAAACTATTAGTTTTGATGGTCTGAAGTAACTAATCAAGATAATTGTTGCCTAATTTCTATGTCACTCCTGGTACTTGGATGCATCTTGGAAACTCTGAAGATCCAAACGGTACATAATTATTCTACAAACTCTTCACTTGTGATTCAAAGAACCTCTAAAAGTGTACACATGATGAAATATTTATGCAATAAATTAATGTTGTTTCAGCGCCAATGTATTACAAGGGATTCTACCATATGTTCTACCAGCACAACAATTTGGCTCCCAAATTCAGTGAAATAATGATATGGGGACACTCTGTTTCACAAGACATGGTCAACTGGATCCAACTCGAACCAGCCTTTGTTCCTACTGAATCCTATGACAGACACAGCTGCTGGTCTGGATCCGCCACTATCCTCCCTGATGGCAAACCTGTAATTCTCTACACCGGACTCGAGGAGCACGAGGAGCTTGACAGACGCCAGGTTACAGTTCTTGCCGAACCTAAGGATGTTTCCGACCCTTTGCTTCGTGAGTGGGTAAAGCCAAAGAATAATCCTGTGATGCTTCCGCCACACGACGTCCCTCACGATTGTTTCCGTGACCCTACGACCGGGTGGCAAGGACAAGATGGGATATGGAGAGTTCTCGTGGGAGCCAAGCAGATACATACTGAAAGAGGAATGGCTGTTTTGTACAGAAGTAATGACTTTGTGGAATGGACAAAATATCCAACTCCGTTACTTGCGACACAAGACACCGGAATGTGGGAATGTCCTGATTTTTTCCCGGTTTCTCTCACCGGTAAAGAAGGCGTAGAGAATTCGGTGAACAATGCTGGTGTGAAGCATGTCTTGAAATCGAGTTTTGGAGGCCATGATTGCTATGTTATTGGTACATACTCTTCGGAGAACGAAGACTTTGCAGCTGATTCTGAGTTCACTAACACAGTTGCGGATTTGAGGTATGATCATGGAACGTTCTATGCCTCGAAGGCCTTCTTTGACAGTGTTAAGAACCGGAGGATCAACTTTGGATGGGTTATAGATACTGATAGCGCGGAAGATGATATCGCGAAGGGATGGTCTGGCCTTCTGGTAAATGTTTTCTAGGGTTCAAAGTAGTTATAGAGATAACTTGTCAAGAAAGTTCTTGAATTGGTTTGGTTTTTTATTTGGCTGTACGTAGTCCCTTCCAAGGGAGATGTGGTTGGACACAAGTGGAAAGAGGCTGATACAATGGCCAATCGAAGAAATCAACTATCTTAGGACTAATCAAGTTAGCTTGGATGACAAGCATCTCCCAGGCTGCTCGAAACATGAAATATCAGGCATCACTGCATCACAAGTAAGTTTGTGCATATTGTTTTTTGTCAGGAATTAAGAATTTATATTTGTTTGTTTTTATCTTCTTATCTTTCTCTTTTTGTTGTTGTTAAGGCTGACGTAGAAGTGACTTTTGATCTGCCTGTTCTGGAAGGCAACCCCCAAGTACTAGATTCTGATCATGTTGATGATGCGGTTTTGTTCGACCGTGACAGCTCGGTTGGATGTGTGTATGGACCTTTTGGATTGCTAGCACTGGCTAGTGACGACTTACGAGAACAAACTGCAATCTTCTTCAAAATTATTCGTCGTGGAAATGGATATTCGGTTGTAATGGGCAGCGACGAGAAGAAGTATGATTTCAACTATAACCTAAAAACAAGAAACAAAGTGTTTCTTACTCTTATGTAAAATCTCATGCTTCATTTTAACAAATGGAAATGTAGGTCTTCGTTGAGAGACAACACAAGGAAATCTGCTCATGGAACAGTCCTAGACATTGATCCACTACATGAGAAGATCTCATTGAGATGTTTGGTGAGTTGAATTCAGCCTTTTTGCAATGTCAGTTCCTTTATTTTAAACAATTTAACCCTTGAATTATTAAATTTTTTTTGTTTTCATATAGATTGATCACTCGATTATAGAGAGCTATGGAGCAGGAGGAAGAAATGTGATAACGTCAAGGGTTTACCCCAAATTGGCAACTGGTGAAGCAGCTAAGCTTTACTTGTTCAATGATGGAACAAGAGGTGTGAACATATTGTCTCTGGAAGCTTGGAGCATGAGAAATGCTGAAGTCAATTTAAACGCACTTTAATTTATCGCTAATAATGCTGCTAATAATTAATCTTTGGACTGCCAAAAGATAATTCCTGTACTTTTATGAATTTGTTTTAAGATTTATTCGTGTTTTGTGTTCAAGATATTTGTGTGTTCTTTACAGTGAGTGATATGAGGAAACATTTACAAAAATGTATTTTTGGTACTTCTAGGAATTTTATTTACGGTTTTCTCACAAACTCCTCAGAAATCTACTAATTCCCCATTTTCACAAATTAAAATTGTTTTTTTTTAATTCTTAATTCTAGAAATATTGTGGAAGCCTCTTTGGTCCAGTGGTTTGATTAAGGGTTCAATTGTTTCTACACCCGGAGGTCTGGGGTTCAAACCTCAAAAAATACCAAATTATACAGATTATGGAGAAACAAGTTAAAGAAGACCTTCAGCTTGGTGCATGGATCTCATAGGACGGCTCAGAGTGGTGCAGTCAGGAGTGTATTCTCACAGGATGTAGAATTGTCGGCTGTATAATCGTCTTTGTAATATTCTCATAGTTGTAATAGCATAATTAATCGATAATAATCGATCCAGACGTTAAAAAAAAAATTCTAGAAATATATTTAATAAATTATATGATACGTAATTTTAAAATATTATATAGGTGAAAAGACTGAGAATAATTTTTATCATTGCAAAATATATTAAAAATGTAAAGCGATATTTTTGTAAGAAAAAATCTAACGATACTTTTATTGAATATTTAAAAATTATTACTAATGTATTTTGACTAAAAAGGAAATGTTTTTTTTTTTTGCACAAGCTATCAGACATGTCTTTACGGAATATTTCTCCAAAACATCTAAGTAACAATAATATCAAGAACATGAGTAGATAGAAATCTTTTCTCCTCATTAAGGGGCTGACTGGTTTTCCTGCTATCACCCGCAAACACAGCTTTTGCGGTTCATAGCGGTTATTGGCGTTTCGAAACAATCACAGAAAACGCTACAAATCGCTTCAAACCGCTCCGAACCTCTTAAAATCAAAAGCTAGTTCCAGCTAGCGTTTGCGGTTGCGGGCGGTTGCGGGAGGGTAAATTTTTTTTCTTTAAAAACAGAATAAATAAAAATAATACTAAAAATATCCAAAATTTTCAATTGAAATAATAGAAATTGTAAAATGTATTCATATTATATTTCAATTTATACTATAAAATTTCAAAATTAAAATATTTCTATAAATTTTTTAAAATTGAATAATATGATTTTATAAATATAAATTTTATATTTATCATATTATTATGATTTTTAATATTTTTATAATTACATAAAATGTAATTATTGTTAAATTATTATTTAACAGATGTTGCGTTTGGTAGTTTACCAGTCATAAGAGTCCCGCAAACGCAACAATTTCTAACAGCTGTACCAGTCGTACAAATCTCTAGAAGACGCTTAAAACCGCAACCACTCGCATCCGCAAACTCCCGCAACCGCAACCGCAACCGCTGCGGTTACACCAGTCAAGCCCTAAATCACAAGTTGTTTTGAGGCCTCATATCCCCTAGACTATATTTTAGAAGTGATTTTGCCACATGTCCTCTCTACAATCATTCTCACAAAAATAATATGACATGACTATTAAAATTGATGACATGTCTTATAGATTAATATGACATGAACAATTATATTTTATGTTCATTTATATTTTTGGTAAACTTTTTAAAATATGGTAATAGCTCATATATTACATTTAGTTTCGATTTTGCATTTTTAGATTTTTTAGAATATGGTAATAACTCATAAATCATCATTAAAATAAATATATCCAATTATAGCATTAAAATTTTCGAAATATCATTTAAATTATAAAATTTTCAAAAATGTATACATTTTCAGAAAATTAAAAAATTAAATCGTAAAATCAAATTAAATCGTAAAATAATTAGTTTCTTATATATATCTACAATTTTTATAAATATTGTTTAATTTTAAATTTTGATAATTATGAAATTTTTACATATTTATTTAATATACTTAATTAAAATAAATAGATATAAAAATCTACCTAAGAGTATAGTTTTAAATATATACATACACATTCTTAAATATAATTTAAAACAAACAAAGTTACTTTTATCTTAATTTTAATATTTATTTAAATCAAATAAGAAAAAGAAAAGTTACAATATTAATTAAAAAATTTAAATATAATTTATATTTATCTATTAAAAAGAAAAGTCACATGGTGCAGGAAAATACCTAGTAATTTGCGGAAAAGAGAATTCTTTTTACATAAACAAAGACCATCGACCAAGTTGATTTAAAATATAGTAGGCCCGCCCGCTAAAGTTTCATCAATCCTAGAAATTACATGTACTCCAAAGACCTTTCACTTTATTAACAAAGACCAAAGGACCCAAGAAATAAAAATAAACAGTTTGCCTTGATTTATGAATTGATAAAAAAACAGTTACGATAATTACAACAAATTAAATACTCCTTCAGTATATTATTAAATATCATTTTACTTTTCAAATAAAGTTTCAGTATAAATATTGTTTTATATTTTCTTTTTTTGACAAAATATTGTTTTATATTTTCAAAGGAAATATTTTAAAAAATAGGTTTTATCTTTATTTTTAGTTCATTAATTAATAAAATTATGTATTAAATAGAGGTGAAACAGAAAAAACTAATCATTTTTTCTATTCATATGAAAACTTCAAAAACATTTATAATGAAACGAAAAGAATATCATAGTTAATAAATTTTCTGAGAGTTTCTTCCACGATACTTCTAGCTTGAGACGATGAATAGACCATTAAAGTACGCTAACCCCGCCTGCTAGCTAAGTGCTAACTCCGCATGCCGAAGTTTCCACTTAAAGAAAAGAATAGACACCATTAACAAAAAGCTTAATAATCTTAATAAACAAATTTACATATTAACAACTAATTCTTTTAGAAACAATTAACAATCTTGAGAGTTTCTTCCACGTAACTTCGAGCATAAGACAAAATAAGAAGAATTTGTTAATGTCAACACTATTAGCATTATAAATGGAACGAAATGGCATGACAATTCTATAATCATTTTCTTGGCAAGACCTCAAGATCACTTATAAAAGCCACACATTGTTCATAATCCCCCAGGTCCCGTTACAGTGTAAGATCATCAATGGCTCAACATGGAAACGGCGTGCTTAACAGGACTTCCTTCCATTTCCAACCTCATAGAAACTGGATCAACGGTTACATTTTCTTCTTTTCTCTTATTAATATTCTTCTTTCGTATACCGGCAAAAATCTCTAATCCTGTTATTTCATTAACCAATCTGTGGCTAATTTGTACTGTATACTTTATATAACTGATCAATGAATAGGTTCATTAATTTTACACAACACGATGTGCATATATTCATGTCGGAAACTATTAGTTTTGATGTTATGAAGTAACTAATCAAGATAATTGTTGCCTTATTTCTATGACACTCCTGATACTTGGATGCATCTTGGAAACTCTGAAGATCCAAACGGTACATAACAATTCTACAAACTCTTAACTTGTGATTCAAAGAACCTCTAAAAGTTTACACATGATGAAATATTTATGCAATAAATTAATGTTGTTTCAGCGCCAATGTATTACAAGGGATTCTACCATATGTTCTACCAGCACAACAATTTGGCTCCCAAATTCAGTAAAATAATGATATGGGGACACTCTGTTTCACAAGACATGGTCAACTGGATCCAACTCGAACCAGCCCTTGTTCCTACTGAGTCCTTTGACAGAAACAGCTGCTGGTCTGGATCCGCCACTATCCTCCCTGATGGCAAACCTGTAATTCTGTACACCGGACTCGAGGAGAACGAGCTAGCCAAAAGTCAGGTTACAGTTCTTGCCGAGCCTAAGGATGTTTCCGACCCTTTGCTTCGTGAGTGGGTAAAGCCAAAGAGCAATCCTGTGATGCGTCCACCAAGTGACGTCCCTCATGATTGTTTCCGTGACCCTACGACCGCGTGGCAAGGACAAGATGGGATATGGAGAGTTCTCGTGGGAGCTAAGGAGATATATACTGAAAGAGGAATGGCTATTTTGTACAGAAGTAATGACTTTGTGGAATGGACAAAATATCCAACTCCGTTACTTGCGACACAAGACACCGGTATGTGGGAATGTCCTGATTTTTTCCCGGTTTCTCTGACCGGTAAAGAAGGTGTAGAGACTTCAGTGAACAATGCTGGTGTGAAGCATGTCTTGAAATCGAGTTTTGGAGGCCATGATTGCTATGTTATTGGTACATACTCTTCTGAGAATGAAGACTTTGCAGCTGATTCTGAGTTCACTAACACAACTGCGGATTTGAGGTATGATCATGGAAAGTTCTACGCTTCTAAGGCGTTCTTTGACAGCGTTAAGAACCGGAGGATCAACTGGGGATGGGTTATAGATACTGATAGCGTGGAAGATGATATCGCTAAGGGATGGTCTGGCCTTCTGGTAAATGTTATCTGGGGTTAAAAGTAGTTATAGAGATAACTTGTCAAGAAAGTTTTTGAATTTGTTTTTTTTTTGGCTGTAGTCTCTTCCAAGGGAGATGTGGTTGGACACAAGTGGAAAGAGGCTGATACAATGGCCAATCGAAGAAATCAACTATCTTAGGACTAATCAAGTTAGCTTGGATAACAAGCATCTCTCAGGCTGCTCGAAACATGAAATATCAGGCATCACTGCAGCACAAGTAAGTTTGTGCATATTGTTTCTTTTGTCAGGAATTAAGAACTTATATATTTTTTTGTATCTTCTTATCTTTCTCTTGTTGTTGTTGTTAAGGCTGACGTAGAAGTGACTTTTGATCTGCCTGTTCTGGAAGGCAACCCCCAAGTACTAGAATCTGATCATGTTGATGATGCGGTTTTGTTCGACCGTGACAGCTCGGTTGGATGTGTGTATGGACCTTTTGGATTGCTAGCATTGGCTAGTGACGACTTACGAGAACAAACTGCAATCTTCTTCAAAATTATTCGTCGTGGAAATGGATATTCAGTTGTAATGGGCAGCGATGAGAAGAAGTATGATTTCAACTATAACCTAAAAACAAGAAACCAAGTGTTTCTTACTCTTATGTAAATTCTGATGTTTCATTTTAACAAATGGAAATGTAGGTCTTCGTTGAGAGACAACACAAGGAAATCTGCTCATGGAACAGTCCTAGACATTGATCCACTACATGAGAAGATCTCATTGAGATGTTTGGTGAGTTGAATTCGGCCTTTTTTGCAATGTCAGTTATTTTATTTTAAACAATTTAACTCTTCAATAACATTTTTTTTGTTTTCATATAGATTGATCACTCGATTATAGAGAGCTATGGAGCAGGAGGAAGAAATGTGATAACGTCAAGGGTTTACCCCAAATTGGCAACTGGTGAAGCAGCTAAGCTTTACTTGTTCAATGATGGAACAAGGGGTGTGACCATCTCGTCTCTGGAAGCTTGGAGCATGAGAAATGCTGAAGTCAATTTAAACGCACTTTAATTTATCAGTAATAATGCTACTAACAATAATCTTTGGACTGCCTAAAGATGATTCCTGTACTTTTATGAACTTGTTTTAAGATTTATCCATGTTTTGTGTTCAAGATATTGGTGTGTGTTCTTTTGGTTTTTCTTCTTTTAAATCTAAGTTATTGTTGATTTGTTGTGTTTATCATAATATTCAATTTTCACGACTTTCATTTTTCGAGCTTATATATTAAAAACATGCTTATCAGCATCCTCTTTTCGCCCATATTTTTTTTTTGTAAGCAAGTAGGACTTCGCCAGTTATCACACTATTATGAAGTAAAATAGTTTAGAGATAAGTGATAACTGGTGAATAATTCATTTCATAACAAAGACCATTGACCAAACAAATTACAAGTACATTATTGCATTCCTATCTTCAAATGTTCCCACAATTTAAATTAAACAAAATGAATAATATGTTGAGATAAGCTTGAAATAGCTTGAAGATAAAGCTATCTATTTCCTACCGAGTTATGGAATAGGAAATAGTAAAGTCCTTGGTGTTTAGGAGTTATCTAAACATCCTTTAGTCATTGTGTTTAGGACTTATGATGTGTATAAATAGAGACACCAATGTGTGGTGATAGTCAAGAGTTTTGAGATTGAGAGCTTTAGTTTTTGAGTCAGTTTTCTAAAGCAATAAAGAAGAGTT
Organism: Raphanus raphanistrum subsp. raphanistrum; assembly: GCA_019706035.1. NCBI lineage: Eukaryota > Viridiplantae > Streptophyta > Magnoliopsida > Brassicales > Brassicaceae > Raphanus > Raphanus raphanistrum. The sequence goes on from CM033986.1 coordinate 23,398,893, forward strand.
ATTTCTTTACATTGAGTTCTTTGAGTTCTTAGATTCTACACGTGGTATCAGAGCCTGCAGAGAAGGATGGGAGAAATCGTAACCGCCTCTGAGACTATGAAAGACGTCGGAGGATCAAACGCGATCAAATGTCCAATGCTGAATAATACTAATTATACAGTTTGGAGCATTCGGATGAAACTTGCGTTGGAAGTACATAAGGTTTGGGAAGTGATAGAAGGAGAAGACATAACAGAAGAAGATAAGAAGGTCAAGACAGAGAAAAATTCCATGGCAAAGGCATTACTGTTTCAATCTATACCAGAAGCCATGATATTACAACTCGGAGGACTTGATACAGCTAAGAAGGTTTGGGAAGCGATCAAGGCACGGCATGTAGGAGCAGAAAGAGTCAAAGAAGCAAGATTGTGTACCCTAATGTCTGAGTTTGACCGACTAAGAATGAAAGACGATGAAACAATCGACGACTTTAGTGGCAAACTCTCAGAGATATCATCAAAATCATCTGCACTAGGAGTCATTATCGAAGAACCTAAACTCGTGAAGAAATTCTTATCTAGTCTCCCGCGAAAAAAGTACATCCACATGGTGGCGTCTCTCGAACAGATGTTGGACTTGAACAAAACCAGCTACGAAGATATTATAGGAAGAATGAAGGCATATGAGGAGCGTATTCGAGATGAAGAGGAATCACACGAGGACCAAACCAAACTTATGTACACGAGCAACGATGGACAACAACGAACACAAGATCAACAACGAGACTATGGGAGAGAAAATAATAGAGATTACAATCGAGACTACAACAGAGATTCAAGGAACAGAGGACGAGGGGGACGTTCCTATTATAACAGAGGACGAGGAAGAGGCCGTAGTACATGGACGAGAGATGCGAGCAATATAACGTGCTACCGTTGTGATAAAACTGGCCATTACGCAAGTGATTGCCCAGACCGTCTGTTGAAATTGCAAGAAACTCAAGAGAATAACAGTGAGACTCATAATGCAGATGAACTTATGCTGCACGAGGAGGTTTACCTTAATGAAAAGAACTGCGTACCAGAGAAACTTGATGCAAACGAGACAGGACAGGATATGTGGTACCTAGATAACGGAGCAAGCAACCATATGACGGGTGATAGAAGATATTTTTCAGTACTAGATAGTACAATCACAGGGAAGGTGCGATTTGGAGACGACTCGAGAATCAACATCAAAGGCAAAGGAACTATAAGCTTCACAGATATGAATGGGGAACCTAGAAAGATGACTGATGTGTATTATATACCAGATCTACGAAGTAATATAATTAGCCTAGGGCAAGCAACTGAAGCTGGCTGTGAAATAAGGCTTAAAGGTGATCATCTTACTATGCACGACCAACAAGGAAAGCTTCTAGTTCGAGCACAAAGAGGAAGAAATCGTCTTTATAAGGTACGAATGGGAGTGAGAGATACCGAGCAAACATACTTAGCAGAGATAAGCGAGTCAAATAGGTGGCATGCAAGGTTGGGGCATGTGAATCTTATGACAATGAAGGCAATGATTCAGAAGGAATTGGTAACAGGTGTACCAAACATGAACGTCATTAGTGAGGTTTGCTCTTCTTGTATGCTTGGCAAGCAAGCCAGACACTCGTTTCCACAATCTACGACCTATAGAGCAACTAAAACACTTCAACTCGTGCACGGAGATCTTTGCGGTCCAATAACTCCAAGTACAGCAGGAGGAAGCAGATATATTTTTGTGATAATTGATGACTATTCAAGATATATGTGGACTATCTTGTTAAAGGAGAAAAGTGAGGCATTCCATAAGTTCAAAAGGCTGAAAGAAACAGTAGAAAAGGAGACAGGAGAGAAGATAATAATCTTTAGGACAGATAGAGGTGGAGAATTCGTGTCCAAGGAGTTCAATGAATACTGTGAGCTTGCCGGAATCAAGAGACATCTTACGGCCCCTTACACCCCGCAGCAGAACGGAGTAGTCGAGAGAAAGAACCGAACATTGATGGAGATGACAAGGAGTATGTTGAAACATATGCATATGCCTAACTACCTGTGGGGAGAAGCAATACGTCACGCCACTTATCTGATAAATCGAATCACGACGAGGGCACTACAAGACATGACTCCATATGAGGTTTTTCGTGGAGTGAAACCAAACATTACTCACCTTCGCATCTTTGGCTGCATCGGGTACGCTAGAATAGTGAAACCACACCTAAGAAAGCTGGATGATAGATCACGAATACTTGTCCATCTCGGAACAGAACCGGGATCAAAAGCATATCGTATGTTGAATCCAGAAAACCGAAGAATTGTTGTAAGCCGAGATGTTGTGTTTGATGAAACAAAAGGTTGGAACTGGAGTGAAGATGGCAAAGAGTTAAAAGAAGATTTCGGAGTAGATTTGGGAGAGTTTGGGAATCATGGAATTCAGGAGCTGTCAAGAGAAGTCGTCTCTGTTCAAAACGAGAAACAGAGTAAAACAGAGCATCAAGTACGGAGTGAAACAGAGCATGAAGAACAGAGTATAACCGAGGCGAAATCAAACGAGCCTAATGATCCGGTGACAGTAGATGGAGTGGTGGAACTAAGAAGAAGTGAGAGACAGAGTGTAAAGCCTAAATATCTTGAAGACTACGTCATGGTTGCGGAAGAAGAAGGAGAGCTACTGTTGTTGAGTTTGAACAATGAACCGATCAACTTTGATGAAGCAAGCGAACGAGAGGAGTGGATAGCAGCCTGCAAAGATGAGATAGCAAGTATTGAGAAGAACAAAGTATGGGATTTAGTTGATCTCCCGTATGGAATAAAACCAATTGGTTTGCGGTGGATCTTTAAGATTAAACGTAATTCAGATGGATCGATCAACAAGTTTAAGGCCCGCTTGGTGGCAAAAGGATATGTTCAGCAATATGGAATAGACTTTGAGGAAGTGTTCGCACCTGTGGCACGACTTGAGACTGTGAGATTGCTTGTAGGAATGGCAGCAGCAAGAGGATGGGGAGTACATCACCTTGATGTTAAAACCGCTTTCTTACATGGAGAGTTAAAAGAGACAGTGTATGTAACTCAACCGGAGGGCTTTGAGGTGAAAGGAAGTGAGAAGAAGGTGTATAAACTTAACAAAGCTTTATATGGTTTGCGACAAGCACCAAGAGCATGGAACCATAAACTAAATCAGATACTACTTGAGCTTGGGTTTCGCAAGTGTTCTAAAGAACCTTCTGTCTACAGAAAGAATGTGAGTACACATCTACTAGTGATCGCAGTATACGTAGACGACCTGTTTGTTACAGGATCATGCGAGGATGTCATCGAAGACTTTAAGACCAAGATGGCGTCTAAATTCGATATGAGTAATCTTGGGAGACTTAGCTATTATCTTGGAATAGAAGTTAAGCAATTTGACGGCGGAATAACGTTGAACCAAACAAGATATGCGATGAAGATTCTTGAAGAGAGTGGGATGAAGGAATGCAATATGACACATACACCTATGGAGGCAGGACTAAAGTTGTGTCGAGCAGACAAAGAGGAAGACATAGATGCTACACAATATCGAAGGATCGTGAGGTGTCTTAGATATCTACTTCACACAAGACCTGACTTGTCTTATGTGGTCGGAGTTTTAAGCCGCTATATGTCACGACCAAAGGTATCACACGGGTTAGCAATGAAGCACTGTTTGAGATATCTTAAAGGCTCCACAGGTCTCGGATTAATCTACAGGAGGTCCACGCCAAACATACCACGACTTATGGGATACAGTGACTCGTCGTACAATACAGATTTAGATGATGGGAAGAGTATCACAGGTCACATATTCTACTTAAACGACAGCATGATTACCTGGTGTTCACAGAAACAAGAGATAGTTGCACTATCTTCATGTGAGGCTGAGTTTATGGCAGGTACGGAGGCAGCTAAACAGGCCATATGGTTACAAGAATTACTTGGAGAAATCTTGGAGGAGCCAATCGTGAAGGTAACCATACGGATTGATAATCAATCTGCCATTGCTCTTACAAGAAATCCAGTGTTTCACGGGAGAAGCAAACACATACACTCAAGGTTTCACTTTATAAGAGAGAGTGTTGAGAAGGGGCAAGTCAACGTGGAACACATCGCAGGAAGCCAACAGAAAGCGGATATTCTAACCAAAGCATTAGGAAGGATTAAATTCAAGGAGATGAAGGAGCTCATTGGTATACATGAAGTGTCAAGAAATGATTTCAAGCTTAAGGAGGAGAATGTTGAGATAAGCTTGAAATAGCTTGAAGATAAAGCTATCTATTTCCTACCGAGTTATGGAATAGGAAATAGTAAAGTCCTTGGTGTTTAGGAGTTATCTAAACATCCTTTAGTCATTGTGTTTAGGACTTATGATGTGTATAAATAGAGACACCAATGTGTGGTGATAGTCAAGAGTTTTGAGATTGAGAGCTTTAGTTTTTGAGTCAGTTTTCTAAAGCAATAAAGAAGAGTTATTTCTTTACATTGAGTTCTTTGAGTTCTTAGATTCTACATAATATGTATTAGCTACCTAGTCCGACTAATATATTATAATAATTGAAACAAAAAATACAATTAACAAATACCTCGAAAACTTCTTTCACTTTGCTTCAACCTTTGGACAGATCGAAGAGGTAGCAAACGCCAATGACACTATAAATACACTGACCTCTCTCACAACCTTATAACATTTTCTTGACAATATCAAAACTCTAGTCTAGTATATACACATGTATAAAGAGAAACTAGAAATAATGGAAGCTGGTTCTTTTGATAGTCATGGAAACTTCAAGCCTTACCGAACTTCCTTCCATTTTTCAAGCTACTAAAACTTCCTTCCATTTTTTGCCCACCCCTAATTTATTCACTATGTTCTAATTTTCTCTGATCCGATGTGCAACAATACTCTAACATATCTATTTTACCTAAATAAAGATAATTCATTTTCGTCTTTTTGTTTTCTTGTCACCTCCCGTCCTTGGATTATTAGAACGTACGTTGCAACTTTGGAAAACATGTTAGCTTTGTCAGTATTTCACCGATGAATGACGATTTACCTTTTTTTTTGGTTTCTAGCTCGATCACTCTGTCACAGAGAGCTGTGGGGGAGGATAAAAAAGTGTAATAACGTGTAGGGTTTATCGGAAAATGGCAATTGATAAAGAAGCTAGGCTTTACGTATTCAATGCATGGAGCAAAGGGTGTGACTATATATGTCGTCTTTAGAAGCTTGGAGCATGAGAAAAGCCATAAGTCAAACGAAACTTTTTTTTGAAACACTCAATTCAAAGTTTCAAACATCCTTTGGACTATCAAAATAAGTTATCATTATATTTCATCCTTCATGTGTCTATGACCTAAAATTTATTCGAGATGAAAAATAATTAAGGTTAAACTAATATGTTTCCACGCTTTTTAGGGCTCTTTGGTACACCAAATCAACACCAATGTTTTATCCTATAGTCACTGTTAATATCAACATGGGTTTGAAGAAAAATAAATCTTTTCAGTTATGCGAATTTAGTCAGTATCTTCTCTTCGAACTTGTGGTGGAGAATAATTGGAGATGTCTCAAATATTTAGAAAAGAGCAACCACATAGATTAATTAGACACTTGTCTTTTCTGTATACTTTAAACTGTGGCCATTGTAACCTCACCTTCACTTATATTCCCTTTAATCATATCGAATTCTTTCGGTACCTCACTTTCTAATATTGATGTGCATTACATCATTCGACTCTCATTGGCTATTGCTACTCGAAATCATGGGGTAATTCAAGTTGATCCGTTTATTTTTATTTTCTTCCTTCCTATTTGGTGATATGCCGTAGCTGCCGTTGGAGCTGCAAATACCGTATTTCAAATAATAAAATATAAACTGTCATTTTATGAAAGAAAAAATGTTATATTTTATACGATTATTTTAAACAAAGTAGATGAGAAATAATAATAAACTCGTAACAAGTTGTCGTTGTTTCAAAATAAAATAAAGAACTTGTTTTTTTTTCCTAAAGCCTAACCAAACCCCCCACCACTGAGGAGCTCCCATATCTAAGGGTAATATTTTTCTTATTGGTTGAGATGTAAAATCTGTTGTTCGACATAAAACAATGATATCTGTAAATATGATTTATGGCTAGGAATAACTTCTCAACTAGGTTAAGCAATTTGAGTGGTTGTCTCGTTGAGAATTTTCCTTTGATTCAAAAATAATGAATAAATTAACAAATAATGTGTAAGTTGTAAATCCAATCAAACGTAATCAAAATATACATAGAGGACGTTTCACGTATTGAAGAATCCAACGGCAGTGATTGTGCAATAATTGTGAGTGACACCTACTTTTAAAGTCTTAAAGATTCTTGGGCCAAACTCTCTTATTGCACACAATATAAAATCTATTAGAAAAAGAGATATTCCTAATACTATGCCTACATAATACAGATGTACCCAAATACCTAAAATTGTTCAAGGAAAGGATAGTAGTCAGATTCCCTGGTAATCAACTGATTCTATACTCATAACTTCGAGGTCGTTATTACATAAACCATTGAACTAATGACCTCTTTTCAGTTTTGCTTCTCCCAATTATCCCAAAAGGGCACTACTTTATTTTAATTCGTGATAAAATTTTACAAGAAGTTATTATTTTTTTTGCTACAAGAAGTTATTATTAAACTTTCATGAAAGTAGATAGCTAGCTCAATCAATTCTTTAAAGTTTCTTAACATCTACAACAAAAAAAAATTGTTTTAGAGATATGTACAAAGTCAATATCCAAAATTTAGAAAGTATTCTTACTCCTATATATCTGTTTTGTCCAGATTATCAACTTTTTTGATAAGTATTTATTACACAGCATACGTAAATCTAAACAACACAAATCAAACTGGTAACATCAAAATTACACAGAGGATGAATTTTTTTTTTTTTGGAACGCTGAAAAGATTACATTTCTTTTTTTTAACTTTCAGAACAAGAACGGAAAGAGTAATGCAAAAAGAGTAGATCATGAAATATACAATGGATTTTATTACCAGATTTTCATTATTAGTTATAAATTTTTAAAAGCACAATTATGCCCATAAGGCTCCAACCTCAACGAGTCTAGAAACTAGATGACCACTAAGGTGAAGTGCGACAAGAGACTCGAACCCACCGACACAAGCACCACCGATGAAGAGCACCGGAGGGGTTTTAACGGCGAGGCAAGAGATCTCTTCTTCGTCGGCCTCGATCACCGTTGGGTGAACTCCAACGGTCAATAGAAGCTTTTTCATGACGTGACACATGCAGCATGAGGAGGTTCGAGTGAATATGATGACCGGATGCTCCGATATCAGCCGTTCGATCTTTGACTCTAAAGTCTCCTCCTCATCGAACGATAGGCTCGTCGAGGTAGTGGCGGAGGATACCGGTGCTGGTACTGTAGGAGGAACCATTAGGCCGAGTGAAACGTCGTCGTTAGTAAAGTTCCGTAAACCTTGCATCGTGAGAGAGAGAACGAAAGTGGGAGTTTTCTTGATGTCAACGCGAAATGAGAAGGACCCATAAATGGAAATATATATTGGGTGTCACTATAGCTATAATGACGTAACCATTAGGTAATTATATATTTTATTTTCTTTCTTTACTAATATTTTCTTCGCTTTTTTATTCATTGAGGTCAGCTTGGTCGCTTCTGAATTTGAAAATTGAACACAACTTATCGCTTCTAAGAATGGACACCATTTATAAAAAATGTTTAAGAACATTCGAAAAGATGAAAAAGATTAGAAAACTATTGAACTTTCTCTTACCACAAAATAAAACTATTGAGCTAAAATCATTTACGCAGCTGTCTGATAATTCACACATAGAATCTGGTTACAACAACATATGTAAGCATGTATATCTGTACAATATTACAACTATATTTTTTTTCTCAAAAAATTTGAAGCAAAAGAAGAAAAAACGCTTAATTTTGAATTTTCCATGAAATCTGGCGTACATGGTGGACATACGAGAGATTCTAAATATTTGTATATAGCTCGGTATATACGTTATACGCCAGCATCATCGTCAGTCTTACGACTTCGTGCTGTTTATTGTCTGAATCCCTTATGAGTCATGACGTAAAAAAAATGTTTAACAAATGCTGATAATAGGACAAAACACAGATATTGAATATGAATCTCTGCTGGCAACAAGGAGTATTACACCCCAAAAAATGGTTATATTATTTTTCTTGTTGAAAATTTATGTTGGCGCATGTGCAAACAAAAGTTTATAGGCCATCTCTGCAATTAACTAATAACATCATTTGAGATTATTGTTTGAACACTTTGATCAAAGAATTGTTTGAAAACAAGAATACTATTCGGTCTGTGAAAAAGGTTAACTAGTAGCACTTAAGATTTCGTGAGGTAATTGATGAGGTATGTATGGCAGATGATGTCATTGTCTACCATACATTAAATAAAAGTTCTGTCAACTGTTGCATGTTGTTAACACTGTTTGGCACATATCAGATAGTAAAAGTTTTATCTTTCCAATCATAATTTTTCTTGAAATTTACATGTTTGGGTATAGTTAATTTGTACTAGCTAGCTGATAATTAAAAGAATTATTGCTCAACTATTGGCTTTTTAAGTGTTTGAGAAAATCGCACGTTGAGTGGGGACGGAAAAGGAGCGTGTAGCACACGTAGAGGAGTCAATAAGTACATCTGAGAGAGTGAAAGAGTTAGAGGAGAAGGAAGTGGTCACATGGAGATATACGATAAGTAAATGATGCTGACGTCTTTTACTTGTTTTAACTCGGGGTAAATTGGAACCACTTGACGTCATCAGAATCAGATCATCAGACAATGTCTCTGCTAACGTCGACAACGGTATCTTACGAAAATATATTTATTATATATTTGATGGATAGATTATACGCATCATATATATTAAACTAAGAACTTAGGAAGATTAAACTTCAAACATTTCCAAGAACCAAATTATCAGATACAAGACCTAAACATAGGCAGCTCGACCTTTTAGTGGTAATGGAGAAGATAGAGCAGGTCGAGGGATATGTTCAGAACGAGGGAAGTCTCTCTAGTTTTGTTCTGTCCTATGCAGCCAGCAAAAGATAATTCTTTCGGTTGATATTTTGAAGAGACCGCGGAAGTTCATTTTTAATGGAAATCATCATTTAAAAACAATGTTTTAAAAACAATCATCATTTAAAAACAACAATTGAATAATCATCAAAAAGATTTTTAAAGAGAAAACCAAATGGTGAACTGATTCCATTATAAACCATTAAAAAGCGTGGATCAAATATAATTAGTGTTTTTTCTTCTAATGCCTTGATTGGTAGAACATTAGCATTAGCATTATACTCCACATTATCCAATCAATATTTGTTAGAAAAGCATTTAGAAAAGCATTTACTAAATGCTAATGCTCTCCAAATGCTCTCTAGCAAATGCTCTCATATGAAGTTTTTGGAAGAGCATTTGTATTTACAATTTATAAATTTGTGAAATAAATATAATTAGTTCATTTATTTGATTTAATAATATTATAAAATCATTTTTATATCCAGAAAATGAAATTTTATTTCTAAAATAAATTTACAATATAAATATTTTTTAAAAAAATAGAATTTCACATTTAAAATATAATATAATTATATATATTATATTATATTTTAAATGCGAAATATTGTTTTTAAAAATAGATATTTTAATTTTAAATTTTATTCTTTAAATAAAATTTTCGATATAAACATAATTTTTAAATTAGTAAATAAAATCAATTAATTATATCTCTTTTATATATTAATATATATCCAAAAATAAATTTATATTTTATTTATTTTATTTAATAATATTCAAAATTATTTTATACCTAAAATAAATTTTTATTTTTAAAAAAATTACATTTATTTTTAAAATAATAATATTTCACATTTAAAATTTAATTTAATTTATGTTATTAATTAAGATTCATTAATTTTAATAACAAATATATTATTAATATATATTATAATTTAACATATATATATATTATAATTTAATATATATATATATATTATAATTTAATATATATTATTTTAAAATAAATATATTATATACTAATTTTTATTAAAAAATTAAAATTGTATACTGATACTACTCTATCAATCATCTTATTAAAAGTTTTAATGAGAGCATACAACTTCTATAGCATACTGCTCCTATAGCATACTGCTACTGCTTTTTCATCAGCTGTACCAATCGAGGCCTTAAGAACCATATTGGGATTGAATTAAACAAAAATTAATGATTTAGGGAAATATTTCATAAATTTTATTTTACACCTATATATTGATCTCATCTGGTCAGAATGACAGTGATCGTTGTATGTTAGCTTCTTCAAGGGCTGGGGCAGTGCCGTGCGAAGGTTTTCCGGGGCCTATGGCAAAAAAAAAAGTTTCAAAAAAATCTCTTGCTAGAAAAAAAATTATAAATAGTGTATATTACAATAAAATAAAAATACTTTATGATTTTTAAATTTTTTATACAAGATTAAATTTTACAACTTCATTCTAATCATTTTCTGTTTTAGAAAGAAAATTTTAATAGATTTGTTTATATATAAATATAAATATATATATAGAGAGAGAGAGACATTTATATGTATATAATATTTTGTATTTTTACAATAGCTATATATGGATTATTACGTCAAATGATTGTCGACCGTAAAATCGTTTATGTAATATTTTTCAGTACGTCAATTTATGAAACACAATTAATAATTTAATAGGTGATACTTTAAGAAAACGATTAAAACACGAAGACAACATAACTGAAGCTAACGAAAAACATAATTTCTTCAAAGGTCAATATAATATTTATGTAGACAATCTACTACATGCACAAAATGAATACAAATATTTCTAGTAACATCCTGTAAAGACAGAAAATAAAATATATTTTGATATTTTTTTAAGTTAATAACTTAAAATAGTTCATTTACATTTTTTCTCTATCAATTAACTAGTAAAAAAAAAGAAATAAGTCAATATAATAAATGAGGCCCTAAAATTTGATGAGAAAGTTGGGGGCCTGGGGCTGTCGCCTCTTTTCTTTAAGGGTAAGCACGGCTCTGGGCTGGGGTTGATACCAAGAGCAGAAAAAACATGTTTCTCTATGTGATACTAGTGATTTTCCGGCGCTACGCGCCGGGTTCGTATGTTATATTCTTACATAAATTTATAAATTATTATATGGTCTTAACAAATAAAATATGTTAAATATGAAAATAAAAATATATTAAAATAATATTTTCCGATTTTTTTATAGTGGTTAGTGACCATATTGCATTACTTTGTTTGAAATTGTTTAGTTCAAAGTGTAATAGCATAAGTGGTTGTTACTAATAGATTTAATAAAAATAGAATAAAAAGTCGATAGTTATAACAAAATTAATTTAGTTGGAATTTAAACATAAAACAAAGTTGATGTTTTATATAGAGAACATACTTATATTATTAATTATTAAAATAATTATATATGAACTATATATTAATTATTAAAATAACTATATATGAGATATTAGCATCTATAACAATTATGAGAAAGACAATTTTTAGCTATCTTTGACATTCAGGTTTGCTGACTTATTGTATTTAGTAATGGTTTTGACAATAAATGGTTAGTGTGGTGCAAATGATTAATGGTGAGGGTGGTGTGTGGTTTACATCAACTTTAAATAACTTTAGCAACCAGGCAACGTTTTTAAATTTCTCTCAGATTGGAAGTAATGATTATTTTTTTTCCTTAAGTTGGTTTTTTTTGCTTAATAACCAAAAAAAAATAGATTTTGGGAGAGAGTAGAGAGAGATAGGAAGAGAAAGTAGGAGAAAGTAAGAGAAAGAGGGTGTTTTTAGTTAGTTAGTGAATTTTGTTTTTTTTTTGTGTATATTTCACCCAATTTCCCTAAGTTTTAAGAGTATATTAATCATGTTCACAGTTTTTAAAATGTAAACACAGATAGCATGCATCATGGAAGTTATTAGTTTCCTTGCACAGTGTAACATACGAAGATATCATAGAGTTTATGTGTCAATATCAATAGACCAAATTTTAGTCTTTTGGACTTGAATCGCTATCAATTACTAAACATTATTAGAGTGGGATCAGTGGAATTTTTAGATTGATTATATGACGGTTACGTTAATTGCGTTAAAGAAGGAGAATCGTAGAGGCTCTATTCTCCATCGTCAACATCAAATACAAAAAAATCTTATAAACCAGTGTTTTGACACCCGACCCGGATATTGAACCGGACGATTTACCGAGTCTCTAGATCATTGGGTCAACCGTGGATAAACCGCGATTTAGTAAATGAATTAGTTTTATTATCTTATATAATAAAGTTGGATAAATGAAAATACTTAACTTTAGTTTCCATTTTTGTATTTTTATTTGACATATAGAATATTAAAAAATAGTTTAAAGTATTTAAAAAAATATGTAATATAAAGAGTTATGAAATCTAAAAAAAATCAAGACATAAAATTCATAATAAATTAAAAGTTCCAATCCAAAATTAAAATACCATTACAATAAATTCTCAATAACAAAAATAAACTAACATCTAATGACAATTAACACCAAAACACATTAAATAAAATTGAGAAAAAAATTAATTATTAAAAGGAGAATGCCACATGGCATTATTCCCCCCAAGGAGAAAAAAAGCCAACTTTATTATATAAGAGAAAAAATTTAATTATTAAAAGGAGAATGCCACATGGCATTATTCCCCCCAAGGAGAAAAAAAGCCAACTTTATTATATAAGATAATAAATTAAAAGTTCCAATCCAAAATTAAAATACCATTACAATAAATTCTCAATAACAAAAATAAACTAACATCTAATGACAATTAACACCAAAACACATTAAATAAAATTGAGAAAAAATTTAATTATTAAAAGGAGAATGTCACATGGCATTATTCCCCCCAAGGAGAAAAAAAAGCCAACTTTATTATATAAGAGAAAAAATTTAATTATTAAAAGGAGAATGCCACATGGCATTATTCCCCCCAAGGAGAGAAAAAAAAGCCAACTTTATTATATAAGATATTGGGCTATATGTTAACAGTTACCAACTCAAAAGTTGTACCAAATTTTAGCAAAAAAAAAAACTCAAAAGTTGTAGCTTGGTTTCTTACTATTCTTTTATTTTTTAGTTTGTAAAAATATATTTAACAGCTCAAGCAGAAACAACAGTCACGTTTGTGTTTGCAGGAAGAAGATAAAGAATAAGTTGACAAGAAAAAATAAAAGATAAGAATAATAACAGCGAGCCCAACAGATTTTCTTCTCGGCCTTACTTTGTGTAGCTTTATTGGGCTTCCATTCGAACTGGGCTCGTTTGTCTTTGAGACTTTGATTGAAGAACCGCCTGGACATCACCGTTGGGAGGAACGAAGTCTAGTGGAGGAAAAGAAATCTTGAAACACTTAACTCATTAGTTAAACCTAGTTTTCTTGAAGGAGGGAGCAAAAGAGCTGGTTTACAAACTTTCAAGGCTAAATAGAGGGGAAGACCGGTCCAGAGAGGGCAATCAATTTTGGGTAAGCCTTGTTGGGAACATCATCTTTCAAATGTCTTTGAAAATAGATTAAAATATTCAAAGTTTAATGTCTTTTTCTATGTAACGTCATCATTCATATATTTTATCTTCTTCTTAGTGCAATAATGAAAAAATTTCAATAAAAATGAATCATTCAAGTTACTTTTATTTTAATAGTACAAAGAACTTTTCAATCGAAGTTTAGATATCGCGAGCAAAGATACGGTCATGTACGATTTTAACAAAATGAAAAATAAATAAAAAACGACATTGCTTTCTAGGTGCGCGCATTTGCGTGCTTGCAATGATACTATTATATACTGGGGTCAATGCTACCGAAAACACGTATCGTATCTATATAAAATCCTGTTAGATACCTAATGCTATTTATTTTTTGTTTAGAGAGTGATAAAAAAAGAATGATAAATCTACAAAATTCTTGCTAAAAAGCTAGTAGTGGTACATTTACGATAAGTTTAGGCCGCCGGTGACTTGGTCTTTATTAACAATGTCAATGTACTAGATGACATAGTCACCCGTGACTCATCGAGTGAAAATATAATATATAACAAAACAATGGAGTCAAAACTCGAACAAAAAGACCTGGTATTACGTTTATGATTAATTAAGGACTTGAAAAAGACTCCGAAAAGTTCTAAGATCATTGGTAGATATGTTCTAAGCAACTTTATATTTTCCACATGTATATGTACAAAATATACATACAACATAGTTTTGGGGAAGAAAACATACAGCTCAGTAAACGAAGATGCACATACAAGATCCAAAAACCAGACTACTGAAAGACTAAAAGTCTACTGAATTATCGTACAAACAAAATGAGCACCACTAAATGAGCCAGAACCAACATGATCCATATAAGTAATTCACAAGTACACAGTATGAATTATGAAACCAATAAATAGACTACGGTAATCCCGTTTAATCCCATTAAATACCAAGTGGATATGTTCTAACAACGAAACACATTAATATATTAGTAAAAGTTCAAAAAAAAAAAAAACACGTTAATATAATGAATCGAATATGTAACTACAAAAATACAATAGGCGACAGATTGGCGTTGGACGATGGAAGCAGCGTGGAGGTTCATGTGGGCTTCCTCTGTTCGCCATATCTATGCGCAACAAATATATTAACACAAACAACTTGTCATATTTAGTAGAGTTACTAGTTTTTTTTTTTTTAAAACACTGAGTTACTACTTTATAAGTTTTTCTTTTTGAATATTTTGCTAACTTGGTATTTTCTCCGCATATACGGACATAATGACATACTTTTCTTATACAAATTTATTATTTTATGTCTTATTAATTGAAAATAAGAAATTATTACTTATGTTTTTATAAAGTTTAAATTAAACAATAAACTTTTATATATGACAAAAAGTTTCATCAAAATGTATATCCTTATTATTGTGTTATTTTTTTTTAAAACACTCACATATTAGAATTATATCAAAAAATATTTATGCAAATATTTTTGCTTGATTAATATTTAACTAAAAATTGTATTATATATTAAATTTTAAATTTTATAATAGAAAATATCATTTCTAGATAATAACACAATACATATAAGGATTTTTTTTTTAAATATGTATATTTTTGAAAATTTCATCATATTAATTTATAATCAGTTATCTGATATAATATAAAAATCTAATATTATTAACATATAATTTGTTTAATTATATAAAAATAAATTACAAAAATTGTAAAAAATATATGTCGATTGGATTTATTTCCCTCATCTTTTTGAATAATAAAAACCCATAAAAATATAATATGAGATAATACAATACAGCTCAGACTTCTAAAGGCTACAACTTAAGAATACCACACTAAATTTTTTAAAATTGATCATCACCCGTAATGAAAAATTTAAATAAAACCCAATTTTAAAATTTAAAATGTTAGATATGAATTATTTTACATATTTCTTTTTACAGTAAAGTCTATGAATATTAGTTCAATTGAAATTCATGTATTTTTTATCTTCACCAAGTCTGAATTGGTAGCAAAAAGTAAACAAAATCATCTAATACAGATATATTACAACTAAAATCCTAATTTTGTTGAGTAATATTCCTTCTGTATTTGAAAGAATGATGTTTTTGGTTGCTTAAACATACAAGGAATTTTTTTTATCTATTACTTTCTAGTTTTATTTTAGTTGATTTAGAGTTTTATTTGCTTTCCAGTAAAGTTCAACCACTTTTATATTTAGATTTAAATTTATGTTTAGTTCTAAAGTAAAAATATTAATCAAAATTAAAACATCAGTCTTTTTATACACAAAAAAAATCTAGATCTTCAATTTTTTTTGAATACGGAAGGATTATAGTATATTTAATATATATCAATAAATAAATTTACCAATGTTTTGAAAATGTTTACAAGATCTCTAATGTTATAAAATATTTATCATTTTTTTCTTTGCAAGTTTATTTTTTTGTTTGTCACTCATATAACATGTAATCAAGTACTGGTTTGCAGTAGAATATAAACGAAAATTTCGTGATAATTTTACAAGATCTCTAATGTTTTATAATTTTTAGAAAAATAATTCTTTTTAATCAGTCACTAATAAATTAAAAATGATAAACTATATATGCTATTGATAAGTTTATATTGACAAAATTCAAAAATATATCTTTTAATACAAAATATAGATATAATCCTTTCATTACATATAAAAGATTTTTTTTATATAATATTAATAAGATGATATCAAATATTTGTGTAGATGTGAATCATCATATTTTATTAAAAATGTTTATTATCTAGTATATAAATAATATTGAAATTATTTATTAAAATCATTGACTCACCTAAGATCATAGAAAAATCCTTTATATAATAATAAATAAGATATTATCAAATATTTGTATGTATAAAGTTATCATTGTTTCCAAAATTGATTATTATTAAATTATATAAATATACTAAATCTAAAAATACTGAAGAACAAGATAAATCAGTAAATTCATTTATTAAATAATAATATAGATTCATCAAGTAAAACTGTAGCTGTGATTTGGCCAAATATTTTTCAAGATATTATACCAAACAGATCCTCCATTTTAAATTTTCTAAAACGCTAGCAATCCATTAACTACTATTTTTTTTTACCTGCAGTGCCAAATTTACCATAGCAATTATTTTGATTATACCATTTACGAATACAGCAAAAGGTAAAAAAAACACGCACACAATTTAAATACAGAGGCTTATCGTCCGATTCTTCCACTCTGGATTGGATTAGAGTTTTGTTTTGTATTGTTCTCATTCGATATTTCAATCTTGTTTGCTTGCATCCCGTCCCTCCCGTCGTATATAATAATAATAATCTCGGTCACACAAAAGGTTTCGTCTTTGTCACTTTATCTCTCACTCCTGGGTTTGTTCTGCGTTTGGTTCGATAACGACTTGAGGGAATATACCTTTGATTTTTTGTTCTTTTGTAGTGATTTTTATCCGTTGATGATGATGGAGGAGAACAAGAGAAGCAGGTTCAGGAAAGTTTGTGTCTTTTGCGGAAGCAACTCTGGTAATAGAGAAGTTTTCAGTGATGCTGCCATCGAACTCGCCAATGAACTCGTTTGCCTCTCTCTCTCTCTCTCTAATGATTTGCTTATCACTTGGTTTCGTGATAAAGACACCAACTTTTCAAAACACTGAAGATAAAGAAATCAACAAAATAAGACTGAGAAAAAACAGAGCTTTTTGAATACCTAACATGGCTGGAACACATTGGGTTTGTGATTCTGTTTGTACTCTGTCTATTAGAGAATTTATATGTCCGGTCTTCCTCTGTTTTCTGGACGTGTTATCTTTTGTTTGGTTGTTTGGATTTTTAGTTGATGTTTACGTTCAATGTATCCTTTGGATTTGATTGTTTATCTGAAAAAAAAATTGTGTAGGTGAAGAGGAAGATAGACTTGGTTTATGGAGGAGGAAGTGTTGGGTTAATGGGTCTTATATCCAGGAGAGTCTATGAAGGTGGTTTCCATGTACTAGGGTTAGTCAGCTCCCTTCATCTCCAAACTTCTCTTTAAGAGTTTCTGATTTGATTATCTGTAACAACAACTGCAGGATCATTCCCAAAGCTTTGATGCCAATTGAGGTATCTAATGATGAATGTGTTTCCAATGTTGCCGGCTTGGTTCTTGAGTGCTTTTATATAGTTAATATGGGGGATATATTGTATGGTTTACTTTTGTCCTCAGATATCTGGTGAGACTGTAGGAGAAGTAAGGGTTGTTGCTGACATGCACGAACGAAAAGCTGCAATGGCACAAGAAGCTGAGGCCTTCATTGCTCTCCCTGGTGAGAGATAAACAACGTCTTACCTATTCAAAGCAAACTTAATGAAGCTGAAATGTTTTTGGTTACAGGAGGTTATGGAACAATGGAGGAGCTGCTGGAGATGATAACATGGTCACAACTTGGTATCCATAAGAAGACGGTACTATCTATATAACTCTCTCTCAAGAAGCAGTAGAGGCTACTAATTCCTGCATGTTTTGATCCGTTTGTGATTGTTTTTTTCTGCAGGTTGGTCTATTGAATGTTGATGGGTACTATAACAATTTGCTTGCTTTGTTTGACACTGGCGTCCAAGAAGGTTTTATCAAACCAGGGGCACGTAATATTGTGGTTTCTGCACCAACAGCCAAAGAGCTTATGGAGAAGATGGAGGTACATATAAACTTAGCCTGTCTTCCCCTTTTGATCTTGTTCTGTGATTATGTTGTCACTTTGTATCTCTCTCATAATTTTTTTTTTTTCTTCATATTCTTCACAGGAGTACACTCCTTCGCATAAGCATGTTGCATCCCACGAAAGCTGGAATGTTGAAGAACTTGGAGCTTACCCTGGACAACAGAGCAAGCAGCAATAAAGAAAACAAAAAACAAAAAAAAACCATTCTTATTGATTAGCATATGCTACTTCTTCCATTTCAAGTTTTATTAGTCTCTGATTTTATTTGCAGAATCAACAATGTGTATAAGAAAACTCAAAATCTTGTTGCAATTTCATACATCACATTGGGTCACAAATAGTTAAATTTGTTTTTCTTTTGGGATGGTTTCTCTATAAAGAAGAAAAAAAAAGTTTAAACCTTTATTGTTTTGATTTTGGTTTCACCACCAAAGGAAGAAAGGAGGAATCTTTATGTTTGTGGGTGATGCAGAAAAGTCCCTACCCAGAGCACGTGTCATATCATAGTGAATGAACCATTAGAATAGGAGTACTGTGTGTGGTCCCTTGATTGTGGTTTCATTCGATGGCTTCAGTAGAAAAGCACAAAAAAATGTGAATGATGTGTGACCAAGTTGGATATTGATTGATTGATGGGGTTTCTTCTTTTTGCTTAGTGCCTTTTGTGGTGGGGAATGATTGGATATGTCTTCCTCTTTCCTCTCTTCTACGTTGTTGGATCATTTTGATTAGTAGTCATTGACTTGTAGTTATAAAAATGATGATGATGATTCATGGTAATAAATGATTAGTATATAAAAATGAT
The DNA here is from genome assembly GCA_019706035.1 of Raphanus raphanistrum subsp. raphanistrum. NCBI lineage: Eukaryota > Viridiplantae > Streptophyta > Magnoliopsida > Brassicales > Brassicaceae > Raphanus > Raphanus raphanistrum. Next base: position 23,418,070 of record CM033986.1, read on the forward strand.
TCGGCACGGATCGAATATTACTATGTTTTTCCACGGATTTGATTTGATTCGAAAAATATGGATATTTGATATTCACATATATTTATAAATACCTAATTTATTTTGTTTTATACAATTAAATTTACAAAATTACACAAATTTATTTTTTATTACAAAAATTTAAATAATATAAAAGATAAACTAAAAATTAGTGAAACTATATGTGTTTTTTTATGAATTTTTAAAATTAATAAATTTTCTTATAAACAAATATTCTTAGAAATATTGTTATTTTTCGTAATTTTATATTTTGTAGGTAATTTATAATTAAAATTAATAAAATTATAAGTTAGAATAATAATTATATATGATTATAGATTTAAAACTCTATATTTAGTTATAGATATACATTGATCTGTATATAAGTTGGAGATCGGATATATGTCTCTTTTTTTTATAGTATTTGTGATTTGATTCACTTTTAACGGATATTGACTTATAATATTTGTTTTGGTTCACAAACTTACGGATATCCGGATTTTTAATAAATAGAATCAAATTTAACGGATAGTTTTAGATAGTAATTAATGGAGTACAAAGGTTTTACAAGAGATTTGGTCAAAGTTTGATACTTTGATGTAGTCTTTCTTTATCATCGTTTTAATTAATAAAATCTATTAACGGTGATGATTGGTTCGGCTGTGGTTTTAAAAATTTAGCTGTAGAAATTTAGATGTAGATAAATTGGTTGTAGCTGTACAGTTGTTACTGTAAATTTTTTTACAGAGACTTTTGTTATAGTTAAATTTGTTGTAGCTGTAAGTTATAAACTGTAGACATTTTAAAATAAAATATGTGAAATATGTAATGTATATATAAAATAATTAATTTTTATCAATTAAAGAATTTATATTATTTTTTTTATAAATTATCAAAGTTTACTATTATTTAAAATGTGATATGTAAATAATAACGATGTTATTAAAAATATTTCAATCAATTTAGAAACACTCATAATTAAGCCATCTTTAAATGTTTCAATCAATTTAAAAACACCCAAAAGTAATAACGATGTTATTTAAAATATTTTATCAATTAAAGATAGTTTTTTTTATTTTATAGATTCTACAGTCTATAAAAGAGATCTTTAGGTTTTATACTTAAAACACATAAGAAAAAAAAAACTGCTTTAACTTTTTTGTTGTAGCCTTAAAAATAAAGTTAAAGCACGATTGGTAAAAAATTATAGAAACTTAATGTAGGCTTTAACTACTTTTAATGTAGACTTTAAATACTAAAATTAAAGCTACAATATGATTGGTAAAATTTGGTGATTTAAAAATAAATAAAACTAAAGTAAAGAGATAAAGCCTAACCAATCACCCACAATATCCATTTAAAACGAGCTCAGTGATCTCCGAGCTTACCAACCACCGCTAAGCATTTAGAAACAAAACTAGGTAGAGACGTTATCGTTTTGACCACTCTCTTGGAACCTTGATCAATGATTTGTCTCAGTCACTGTCACCAACCAACAATGTACCGCAAAACATTAATACGTTTAAAAGTTTGCATAGGCTTTCTCTCTAAACTTTGTTCTCACATTTGCAATGTCGCATTTTTGAAGTAGTTGTCGTTGCGCGGTGTTATATGTAACCAACCCTCCAATCTAGTCCAAGTCCAGTCCAACTACGAACTACTTTCATGGAGGAATATCTATAGAGATTTTCTTAAAGATCTTTTCGTTTGTTAACGAAAGAATAATCTTGAAACCCTAATTGTTTGACAAGTGACACTTGAGTTTTCTGTCAAGGCCAAAGACAAAAGCTGACTAGGAGTGTGTGTGTGTGTGGGATTAGGGCATCTCCAACCCATAACACTATTTTAGTGTCAAAACAACACCATTTTAGTGTAATTTTAGCACTAAATTTTTTTGACTCTCCAACCACAACACCAAATATTACACTAAAATAAATATTCTTTATTATTATATTATTAACTAAGATTCTTTTTGTCTTTGTTTTGTTTTGAAAAATGCTAATATTTTATGAATAAAAACTATTAACTAATATAAAACTATAATAAAAATAATATTCCTGTGTCAATATAAATATATTATATAATAGTTATATTAAAATATTAGTTTATTTTGTAAGTTAATTTTCACTGTGTAAATCAAACTTTGTTATATATTTTTATTTTTCTTATCTGATCTATTTATAAAATAGCAATCTAAATCAAATTTAATCAGTTAGATAAATAATATGTAAATAAACAGTTTTGATTTGACATAAAAGAAGCAGTTTTGAAAAAAAAAAAAAGATTTGCCGTCGCTACAGTACAGCACCAAATATGGTGTGACACTGTAGCAAATAAAGAAATCCCACTATTTTGCCGTTTGTTTTACCGTGCCATTGGAGAAAGAAAACGTCAAATCCTACACTATTTTAACGTTATAGCGTCTGGTTGGACTTGGCCTTAGGACCCACATTAAAAAAAAGAGAGGAAAAATAAGAGTGTCACTTCACTGTCAGACATATATTGTCTACCTCAGATTTGAAGTATGTCCTGATTCGGTACCAATATATAGGTCAAGCCCCAACCTAATTGGATGTTCAGGTTTCTCTTCTATTATGCCATCTCACTTTCTTCCATCTTTTCCGCCTATAAAAGAGTTGGTTAACCGGTCTTTTTCGCTTTTAAGTACCGACGACCTACTTGCACATCATTATCTAATGGGCCCTATTGCTAGCTTTCAAACGGACCCTACTAAATAGATCTTTTAATCACTCAACTCTTACCTAATGGGCCTATTGTACCCATGAGTTTGGCTAATGATGAAAGTGTGTTCGTTGTGGTCTTTTCTGACCGTTTAACGTGACTCGCCCGGCACCAAAACTCACAAGTTCATTCAAATGTCTTATGATTTTGAGGCAAAAAGATAATAACACTTTGTACGTATGTTATGCGATCGTAGTGTATGTCCCAAACTCACAGTTAGCCCAATAGGCAAGATAACAAGGGGAACTCATATTTCACCAGTTCAGATGTCATTAATTTGATCACAAGCTCTGATCTTGTAACTGTTCCCACAAACTGCAAGTATCAATGAGATGAAACTCTGAAAATCTTAGACACTTTTTTAGTCACAAATTTCTTTGGTGTTTCCGCAAGTCTTCTTTAGTCTTTCTCTTTTGATGCGGATGATAAGAGATGGTGCAATGTTGCTGCTTGGATAACCGCACTTGGGTTTGTATCCTTTGGCGTGTGTGATGATGATGATGCTGTCCGCCTCATGTTGAAACCTCTCTCTACACTCGTCTGTCTGGAACGCCGGAACGACCTTGGAAGATGTCTGATAAGTCGTGATGAAGTCACCAGTAATACAACACCTAGCATTATAAGTAACCTGCCAAAAAAAAAGGTTTCAAGACTCTCCCAATATCATCCAAAAAACTATACTTCTGTATATCTGTTCTGTTAATGCACATAATGAGTGGAACGTTACCATCCCAAGAGAAGTAAAAGTCGACCAGATGGTGAAGTGGGCAATTTCTCACCAAGAGCAAACATTCCAGCAACCACACCTGTTACAATTGATGCCACAGCGGCGCAAGTGGATACTACAATTGCTCTACCGTGTTTTAGTCCCCGAGTCTGATAAAGTAAAGGGGAAAAAAAAAACAAAGACTAGAATCATGATGAGTATCAAAACTACAGGAAGATAATCTGTTATGTTTATACACGACGGTGCAGTGCACTCATATGCAGATAGTGGAAAGGGACTAAGCAAAAGACAAAGTAACCTGGTAGAAAAATCCTGTTCCGCTACAGCATATACTAATGGAGATGCACATGGGAATGAACATTGCAGAAAACCCCTGCTCCACGAATACGAAACCCATCTTTGATACTACAGATGCCATCCTGTCATTAAAACAGTTACAAACTGTTGTTGTCAGCTATGCAACATGCTGTTCATCTACAGTTTTTATTCTCTTCGGATATGTTCCTACAAACACTCCAGGACATTGGTATATAGGTGTTTTCAGAATCAATAGGAGATGGCAAATGGGAAACATCAGAGGCTCATCAACTAGACCAAATTGGATGTTTTTTAATGCGAAAAAAAATACCCGAATAAAACACCAGATTCCAAGCCATATATGATTTCTTCTACCACTTCATATTCCATCTGCAAAAACCAAAGACTAGGATTATTGCATTTGGTAGGAGAAAATTACTATATGGCTCTGTTATATAGCTCAAAAGATTCTAAACAATTAGACAATAAAGAGGATAATATTTACCAGCTCCTGCTCCCTGCGCTGGCGTTTATAGATATGAAGCCACGCATTTAGTAGTACCTTGTTGCACAAAAAAGAAAAAAATCAACAAACGAGTAAGTAGAAACATTGACATTACTACCACATCAACAAACTGAAGTAGTAACACTATTATCTGATAAAGATGAAAATGAATATAAAAAAAACCATCTTGTGTAATGGTTGATATATAAATCTAAAGGAGAAGCGAAAGTCAACACACGATCGATGATGCCCAAAAGAGATGGACTTTTCTAATGAAAATACCATGTAATGAAAGGGTACCTACAAACAAGAAGGCAACAACAAGAGCCAGCCAGAGCAACTGGAAGACAGATATCAAAGATGCTTTTTGCTCCTCACCGCCAGCACCAACTCCTAAACCAGAATCCTCAGAATCATAAAATAAAAAATGAATCTTCTCTACTGTCATATCATACATCTTCTCAAAAACGTTTTACCTATGGTGCCAATGCCAGCGACGGTGATCCCAATCCAGTCAAAAACATTCATGACTTCCTTGAGATAAAAATGAGAAAAGACAGAAAGAATGGCGAGTCCACATCCAGAGACTGGCTGAACAACAGACACCTACAAGTAGAGAGCCAAATTTATCATCATCAATAATACTTGGGACAACATCTCAAAAGGCAAAACAATCTTTTTTTTTGTGAACTTACAGGAGCAAGTGAAAGAGCTCTGAGCATCAACAAAGCCCCAAAAATGTCCATGAGAAAACCTAACGCCCAAGGTTTGTTAACAGCATATGCTCTTATCACCTGAACAAACAAAAAATGAATACACAGCGAATTGATGATTAAAAAAATGTGACCTTTCCCATAGAAAAAGTGATCACCAACAACATCCAGAATCGATCAAATTGAGATAGAAAAGAGTCTCGATACTAAAAAGACAAGATTTTTAATCTCGAATCGATTTTTTCCAGATGTGGAATCCAAGAGATCCGTCAAATTGAGACTCATGCAATAGAGAGAGAGAGAGACCTTAAGCTTGAGGGAGAGAGGAGGGAGGATGATAGTGCCTTTCTTCTGTAGAACTTTGCCGATATTGTTACCGGCGGTGGCCGCAAGCGTCAGGCATATTGATTCCCACATTCTCCAATGTTCTCTCTAACGCCCCGCCGAGACGTGAATCCTAAAAGCTCCCAATTGTTTTTTCTTTTCTTTTTGGTTTGCTCATGTCTTACGTTATTACAGCTCCCCTCTCTCTTTATTTTTTTAGTAATAATATTATTAGTAGTAATTAACTCTGTTTATAGCATTTTTTTTATTATATAATGAAGACTATTATCAATGTTATAAAATAATGAAGACTTCTTTTGTCACTCTAATTTGTCAACAAAATCAGAATTTTTTTGATCGACACTGTTTCTTAATAATTAGATCTTTGGTTTTAGTTGGTAAAGCTATGAAAAAACTGCTCAGCCTCCACGGCTAATTGCGTTTCCGTAACTTTTTACCAATTTCTTATAAGATATTTCTGTAAATACATATGACAAGTGCGAATATATACCTTATATATCAAAACAATTCGTGTGTAACTTGCAACGCAGACAAATAATCGAGACCTCGTTAGTACAATGGATGTAACTCTAGCTGAGTGTGTATGTGAAGAAGAATATTTTAGACTGAAATCAAAAACAAAATCATCTAAAAGAAAACCATATTTCCCTGGCCTTTGTATATGCTTTGGAGCATCTGCAAAACCAATATTAAGATATGTATGTTCTCCATTCACTCAAATGTTACATTATTGTAAAACACAACGAGGGAGAGATTGATTCGTCATTCACCAGATGTCACAAGGTTAAATACATAAACCTAACCATATCAAAGTCTAGAACACACAAATATAATATAAATGAAATAACAAGAGTGGTTCATATATGATGAACTTGCAGCAACACAAGAATCCTTTCAATAATCTAGTTTGAAACTTTATTAACTATGTAATCATAAATAATTTTGTGGCCATCACACTTACATTGAAGAATGTAACACACATAGAGATATATAAGAGAACACAGACATAATTAATTACTAGAGGAAATCAAAATAAATCAAAGCTATCAGAAGAAGAAACACAAAAACAAAAAGAGAAAGTTCACCACCAGCCATAGACGACCTGTGTGTACCTATGCTTAAGCCATCTAAAGCTTTTTCGAAAAGAGCCTTTGACTTTGCCTTCAACACTATACATCTTGTAACTCGCCACTCTTTTCTTCCGCTGCAGCTCCGGGTCCGTTATTATCCCCAACGACTTCGACCTCCCTATCGATTTTCCCTTCTTCACATCGTACATGTTGTTCTCCGTCGCCGTCCCGTAAGAAGCGCTATAGCTCCTGAAATCACCGTTACCGTTGTAAGGCTGGATCTGCATCCCTCCGTACGGTCGTTGACTGCCGTAATCTTTCATTAAAGCCGGCCAGAGAGTTCAAGAGATTTTTTCTCTCTCTCTCTCTCTCTCTCTCTCTCTCTCTCTCTTTGGTTACTTCTTACAGCTCAGAGAATAATAAGCCGTGTCTTTTGAGCTGGTCTCGATTTGACACTCGGACGTTACATAATTCACATTTTTTTATTTCTTTTCTGGCTATTTTAAATTTGGTTAAATTTTGAAAAAGCAAAATGGCATTGCTATGATAAATAAAATTTCGGTTTTTATAATATTATTTGAGAATTCAATTTCCTACTTATCACACTCATGTTATAATTTTCACAACGATTAATTACATAGATAACCTTAATTAACTAAAATATTATATATAATTGCCACTAATAACATATTTTCATAATAAAATTTTAGTTAATTTTTTAATTTAATTTTTCTTTAAAAAGATAAAAAATAAGGAATAATAAACACATAATAATATAATTTTTATGGTTAATTAAAGAGGTACCTTTAATAAATTAAAATATTACTATTTAATAATATATGCCAATTGAATTCTAATTTTTAGTTTCTTTTTATTATTTTTCCAAATAACATATATAATAAAAAGGAAATATTCATATAATACAAAAAATTATATTTACAAAAAAGGAAAGAAAACATTTTTATGAAGATATATTTCATATATAATGTGATTTTATAAAAAGGAAAGTTTACCAAAAAATATTTTTGATGTCAAAAATAATCATCTCTTTAAAACATTATATTAAACATCATAATATATATATTTTAAAATTAATAATAATTTTTTTTATTTATATCAGTCTATTTTTTAGATTATTACAACAATTAATTTAAATAACATATACTAAAATATCATTGATGAAATAAAAATATTATATATATGCTACTGTTGAGATGTTTATTCATTTTTGCATACTTTATTTTTGTTAAATTTTTATTTCTATTTAAATTTTCTATATGATATTTATCAAAATATATAAAGTAAAAAATCTGCAAATTTTAATCAAACCTAATATACCACTAAAATTCTTTAATGCTTAATATTTTTATTTTTATATTTATATACTTATACAACATAATATACCTATAATAAGAATACATAAACCAATATGAATTTTTCATCGATAAGATTATTTATAATATTTTAAATTTATTTGTTATAAATATAAAGTATAAAGTTACTTTGAATTTTAGAAATAAAATATTTTGCACATATTGATATTCGTTCATGAATTTTAAAATTTTTATCAATAGTGTTTGTTTATAAAATTGTGTGCTTATTGACAGCTTAAACTGAAACAAATTGCAGCAATCAATGTCTTTGTGTATCTGGTGATTGATGTTTATATGTTATATTTTTAGTTTTAACATGTATATATGTATATAATTTTTTTACAAAATAATAAAAAGTCATCTTTTATATATCAAAGATCCGAAACAAAAAAACTTGAGTATTTGGGTCGGTTTTAGAGTCGGATTGAAATCACTATTTGGACTTCCTAAGTAGGTACTAGATTTTTATCTGCGATTTAAAAGCGCATGATATTATATATTCTTAAATATGTACTAGATTTTGATCTGTGATTTAAAAGCACCGGATATTATATATTGTAAAAATTTAATAAAAATTTATCAAATGCTTTGTTAAGAGTGATAAAATGGTAGATCCATCTTATTTAAGTCCGTGTCAAAATAACACATTTACGTCTCGATCTTTTGAATTTATTTACTTTTAAGTTCTCAATAATTTTATCCATTTTTTTTGCCAGCCAATTTTATCCATTTAAATTAATGTAATTGTATTGGTCATCTATTTAGACTGGTTTGGATTTATTCTAAAATTATTTCGTTTTTACAAAAATATATTTGTATTTTATTTTTCTTAAAAATGTATAATTCATTTCTAAAAATTGAAACAATGTTTAGATTTATTATTTTGAGAAAAATGGAAAATTAAATCAATGTAATTTATGAATAGAAATCTTAGTATCTACAGTCGTCATACTTAGTGTGTTAAAAATAATGTAAATTTAGTTAAAAATCATAAAAGAAAAATTAGTAAAAAAATTGATACACGTGGAAATTCACATTATGAAAGTGAACCACTCTCTACCTAGATCAAACGAAAGCAAATAATTATACAAAATAATTTCTAACCTAGATTTGAGAATATTAAATAAATTTAAAATTATATATGATTGTATATATATATATGTGTGTGTGTGTGTGTGTGTGTTATTTATAATAAAAAAATTGTTAAGTATTAAGTAATTGAAAGATTACAATCTTTTAAATTAGCTAAATATTAGGTAATTTAATGTAATACCTACGATTTATAAGTAAACTCATATTTATCATGTTTTTATAAATTCATTTATTAAAATTAGTTATATTTATGAGTGAAAAAATACATTAGATGTAATTAAAAGGTTATTTCAAGTTTTAATTCATATTGGTACTTCAACTTTAATAATATAGATTGGAAAACATGTTTAGCTATTTTAGTATTTATGTTCTTAGTATTTTTAGGGAATTCCTTGGAGTCTGAATTGTATCAGGATTTTAAAAATTAAAATATACTTACTATTTTTAATATTGTTGTTTTTTTAATGATGAGACAAATTCGGTGATCATAATTTGGAAAATCGTTTTAACTATATTTATATTTTTCAAAATCACTTTAAATGATAATGATTGTTGTCAAAATTAATAATTCTAGGATTAGCTAAAATCTTAAAGAATAATCGACATGCCATATATATAGTTTTCCATATGTTGTACTTTTATTTACAAAATCGTTTTAGGTTTTTGTATTTCAATGATATTGACTGGTGACCAAATTTAAAAATAAAAAGTTGTATTATCTTGTAAAATGATAAAGAAACGAGGACAGAATCCTAAATTTTTAAAATAAGATCCTGCTTTAGTAATATATATTTAAAAAATTGGTTCAGATTTAAGTTGGGTTTTCCGGTTTCGGTCGGTCTTGAACTACAATTAATATCTATGTAAAATATTTGTAATTTTCAGGTATGTAAACAGTCCGACCGTTCGGATATTTAGAATCCAAACAAACTAAAGTACTTTAATCTCACCAAAATTTAGTTGAAATCCGTCATAATTATCTATAGTTCTGTAAAATAACAAAAACAATCTATTAGTAACTGAAATTAAATATTTTAAACTCTAAATTTGATATTTAAATTTTCTTATTATTTGAAACTATTACAAAATTAATGATGAAGATTGTAAACAAAGAGATATTACAAATAAATCATAAATTAAAATGTAAACCATAAACACACATGTAGTCATACTCTTAGATAAATATTCATATATTTAGATCAGGTGTGAATCGGTTCTTATCGGGTATATTCTGGTCGGTTCCTTACGGTTTCAGATCTATTTGCATTGGTTATTTTAAGTTCTGGTTCTTTTAGGTAGATGAATATTAGATCCAACAAGATATTTATAATTTTTTTTTTCGGTTTCGGAACAGATATTTTTGGGTCGATTCTGATTCAGATTTTTGGGACCGGGTAAAATGCATATAGGCCTAATACAATTGCCAAAAATCTCAACTTACATATAAATCGAAATAATATTCGTTTTCTATTTAAGCCATTTTAGTTTTAACTTCTAAAATTTCTTCCCTCTAATTTTTGTTTTATGTTGTGTTGAGAAAGTCATTTTAGATACGTAAAAATCAACACTTGAATCAATGTAACGGTTGACTGTTCTTGTATCTGAAACGCATGATCAGCAAAAATAAATGTTTAAGATGAAAAAGGTATATATGTTTTAGTGTCACGAGAGAAAGTTGTCGAGAATGAAGAAGTGTTGGACGACACTCAAAGAGTGATGATCGACACTCCCCCAAATTCAGGCTCGAGTAATTTTAATGAAGATCCAAGAATTGCAGTTTTGGCATCAAAGTTTTCCTTATTTACATAAGATCCTGGAACATGTTTTAAACCCTATATAATGACTTTAAAGCCATTGTTGACGGCTGCACTTTTCTTTTAAGTTTTGTTTTAGGTTTGGAGAGAAAAAAAGAACTCCTTCAGATTTTTTTTTGGAACTCCCTTGTATTTATCTATTATTTATTCAGACTATGATTTGTGTTATTGCTCTCATGTCTTAGTAATTATCTTGTTAGATTTAGGGATTTCATCAGCTTAATTTCAAAACGATAATCGATTAGGATTGCTAGGGTACTCATAGATTTCTATACCAGGGTGGCTTGTAATACTAGTATCTAGAGTAATTGGACTACCACGAGAGTGTGACTGATTATTTGAAACTCTAATCATTGGACATATGAGAGGCACCAGAGTGTAATTGATTAACGGGACCCGAACCCTGAGTAAATTAGATACCTAGGCGCATACAAGTGTTGGTCTACGGTTTAGTTAAACATTATTGTCTACTGCTTATTTGATTCATTGAGTTCGCATCGAGATTTGGAACTTGATTAGAGTTAGACATATAAATATTTTATTGCATGCGAGAGCTAAATAACTTACTATAGAATTCGAGTTATAGGATTGAACCACATAAAACCCTTAGAAATATTGATTTGTGTTTTTGAGTTCATTGTTTTATAAATCCATAAATCTAGAGATTTTGCTTATCGTTAACAAACCAATCTATTTTCTGTTTTGTTTATTGCTTTCTACGATTCTACCTAGCTTAATCTGAAGATAATATATATTGTGTGAAATATCGAGTATATGTGGATACGATCCTCAAGTACTACAATTGATCTCTTATTTAAGAGAGTTGCACTTGAGGTAATTTAATCATATCAAATTTGGGATTGTTGCCGGAAACTCTGATCACCATTAGACTAGACTAGATGTAGAATTCCGTCTTGGTTTTTATTTTTTTTGTTTACTTACTTTTATTTTCTTGTGTTTCAAGTACATGCATATGAGTACCAGGGCAACAAGGAGATAGGGCTCTCAATCATAGAGCTACTGGATCTGAAACTGCAAGGCCAAGATACAAGTGTCAATCGACACCCTTGCATCGTCGAGCGCCACTACTCAGACACATGTGTCGAACGACACTCATATAGCATCGATCTACACCGCAGCTGTGAGTCAAATATGGCTGCTACACTTGTGTTCACTACAAGAAATTTGTGTTTTAATAGCAGGGAAGCATAGTGTTTTCTCGGTTATGCTATTGTTGAGATACCTTATATTTTAACAAGGCGTTTGTATATTCGGAAACATTATAGTAGAATGATATATTTAGAAACATTATGATAGGGAATAGTTTAATAGAATAACATAAACGCTATGTTGCCTTTTGAAATCTATAAACCCTAAACAAGTTTTTAAACTTTAAACTCTAAATATAAACTTTAAACTATAATATTTAACATCAAATCTTAAATTCAATTCTGATCTTAAATAAGAACTCAAAATTAATCTTTTTCAAAAATTAATCTCAAATCTTAAATCATTAGCCCAAATCTTTAACCCTCAAACCCTATACTCAAACCTTTATTCTAAATTCCAAACATTAAATCTAGAATCTAAGTAAAAAATAACAAATTTAAGGCATCAAGTATTGAATTATAAATCATAAAATATTAAATTTATTTACATATATACTCTAGATAAAAGCATTTTTGTGATTTTTATATAAAAATTAAATATAGTCACTTTTAATGTTATATATTATTAACTTTAAAATATAAATGATAATTTAATATTTCTATAAATAAAATTACTTAAAATCAAATTATAATAGAGTATTTGCACTCCACACATTAACATTATAGCATAATTAGGTATATACACATTTGTGATTTGCATAGTTTTTGTCCAAAATTTTGTGACTATTATACCCTTATTACAACTTGATGCTAAGCTGCGGTTCACCTCTAATTCAAATTTGTTTTTTCTTTCAGATTCTCTCTCTGGTAACTAATTTTTACATAAAATTTCTTATATCAGACAAGTTGATTTTTTTTTTTCGAATCCCTGACCAGGCTTCGAAAATCTCGAATACTTTAAACAAAAAAAAGTAGTTAGCAAAGACTCTCACAGCCCCAGTTATTGAGGCGACGTTTGCTCGTCCCCTCTCCGACGTCAGTGGAGTCATGGCGTCGGCCCTCTCAAACTCTGCGTCTCTCTCTCCTCTTATCTTTCATCCGTTCAAGTTCTTTGGTCTCATCCGTGTCTCCTTTTCTTGGTCGGAGAACATTGTTACAGTTTCATTTTCTGGTGGTTCCGATCTATGTTCTCGGTTTCCTCTTCTATTCACCGCCTCACGCCACCATTCTGTGTTTTGTTGGGCTCAGATCTGTGAAAATCAGCTCTCATTTCACCGTCATCTTCATCGCTCCTGTTCGTGCTCTTGTCCTCTCTCAGGCCGTCGACGGTTCTCAAGCCCTAGATCTATGAAGCACCGTTCAGATTTACTGCCGTCCCTGCTAGTTATTGTGTCTGCTTGCTTGTTGTCTCATCCCTTTTCATCGAGGAGGAGATCTGCTCCGACGAGCTTCTCCGCCGTGACTTAGATTGATTTCAAAAGACTGGAGATCAGCACCAACACTCTCCACCTCGTCTGTTCCGCTCAACCGTCGCTGCTCCTTTCCCGGCGTGATGTTTCCTTACCACTAGCGTTTAGATGTTGTTTTTTATTTTGTATTATTTCATGACTTAATTAGTTCTTTGTCGTATATGATATTTAGATGGATATTATTTTATTTCTTGTATAATATAAAATTTGTACACAACCACAACAGTCACAATCATAAATACCAAATTCCATAGCCGGCTAGAAACTCTTTAATAAATATTAGCAGTTAAATAGCCTTGCTAAAAAGTGTAGTAACTTATCATTCAATTATATGAAACATATGTGGCTTGCTATAAATTTCTATATCGATAAAAGAAAATAGTTAGCACTGCTAAAAAGTGTAGTAACTTATCATTCAATTATATGAAACATCTGAGGCTTGCTATAAATTTCTATATCGATAAAAGAAAATAATTAGCTTTGCTAAGAAATATATTAAATTTATGTGCCATATGTTAACCGGCTACATACATTACATAGATGAAATATATGAAATTTAGCCGATTGTTATTTTATTAGTCTTGGATAAAATTTGTTCTGACCATCTCAGTCACCCTCGGTAAAAATGCATTATATTTCATGGAAATATATACATGTATGTAGTCGGCTAACATACATGTGTAATTTTGTAGTTACACGTAGGCTCAGAAATGGTTATCTTACGTATCAGTAGATCAGTCAACTAATTGATGTCACTAACGGTGGATCTAAATAACATATTGTTCTTCATTTTATTTTCTTTTGAAAAAATTGTTCTTCATTTTAAACGTTTGTCTAAATTAAATGCTAAATACACATCCAATATATTTCATAATTTTAATCACACAAAGTAACATTGTTTTTGTTGAAAACCAATAGATATAATTCACTTTTGCTTGACTACGGTAAAACATCTAAGAAAAATCTGTAAAATAAAAAAGAAAATTAGGAAATTCAATAGGGAAGGCTACCATTGTCATTTCGTCAATCACGTTTTCACCACGCGCTCCACTTTTTAATGTTATAGGCAGATCACTAATTTCAACATTCTTTTTGGTTTTTAGGCTAATTGACTCATTATAATATTTAAACAACTATTAAATAAAAATATTTTGATTGGTTAGCTTTGACCATTGATTATTTTGATCCAATGGCTATAAATTATTCTTTTGTCAATGTTCCTCCTTGTTTCTAATTTCCCAAATCCTTATGCACAAGGACAACCTTTTCAATTTCATCCATTGGTTGAAATTTAATCCGACAGCCCATTGATTCAGGATGATAATGGAGACTTGCAAGACCCTGAGGGTCGTATGAATGCAGCAAGTCATAAGATATATGCACAGTGGGCTTTAATCATTAAGACATTTGCTGCTTCTGAGAATGATAAAGTTTTCCAGAGAGAACTATAGCAAAATGGATCATGCATAGTGAGTTCTATGCTAACAGGTCTGCGATTCGGTCTCCAGCAATCCAGGGAGTTGACATACATATAAGACCCGCATACTTCTCTTATGTGGGTAAGTTTTCTTTTCATGGTATTCCTCATGAAAATCTCATGGACATATTGAAACACTCGAAGATTTTGTATCAAGCATCAAGGAGCATGAAGGAACCGAACGACTACATCAACTGCAAGTTGTTCAAATATTATCTTTCGGGGAAGGCGGTTGATTAGCTGAAGAGCCTACCACCAGGCACTCTCACTACTTTGAATGATGTTGAGATTGCATTTTTAATTGAATTATTTGATAATGTAAGGCTAAAGAGATAAGAAATAATATTTGGATATTCTCTCAGAGATCTACTAAACTATTTAGAAGCTCTTGGAACAGGATTAGGAAATACCAAAAGAATCGCCCATATCATGGTTTCATAGAGCTTTAGCATTTTCAAAGTTTAGGGTTTAGGGTTTTGGAATTTAGTGTTTAGTGTTTTAGGTTTGGAGTTTGATGTTTGATGTTTAGAGTTTTGCAACATCAATTTTTTTGACAATTAATACTATTTTTTTTTTTTACTTTTTTCATAAATAAATTTTGATTGGAGAGCTTTTTAATGATTATCATCTTAATGGTTTTTACCACAGATAAACCACTAAGATTCACCCTATGGGACGAGTCTAAAAATAACTAAGCTTAAAAAGTAACAGGTAAAATTTATCAACAACAAGAAAACATGTCAAGTCATTATTTATTTCTTACATTTTTCTTTGTCAAAAGTTTTAACAATTAAAAATGTATGCGACATTTGGAGACCACAACAAAACAACTTTAAATCTACAAAATAAACATTTATAGGCTCTCAGCATTCATAGAATCATATTTCTCAGTAAAAGTTGAGGAACTTTCACCTAATGGCTGAGAAGACTCTGCAACATTTTGCATAGCAAGAGATGCTTAGGAGGGGCTTTAAGAGTATCCAAGCTACCTTCCATCATCTCTACGACTTTGTTCATTGATGGACGATCTGATGGACGTAACTGAACACACCAAAGACCGATCAAGATCATCTTTTTGGCAAGATCATCTTCTTCTTGTGTTATTTCATCGCCAAGAAACCTTGTGCTATTTCCAATTTCAAGATCTTCATAGATGCTATCCGGAAAGTAAACCGAGCTGTTATTCGCATCAGCATTTTCGACTCTTTGGTTCCTTGCTCCCACCATCTCAAGAACCAACATTCCATAGCTATACACATCAGACTTGTGAGACACGCTTCCATACATTCTTGAAAACAACTCTGGAGCAATGTATCCTACAGTTCCTCTCGTGTCAAGCAATGACAAGATGCTTTCCTGCTTCTCACAAAGCTTAGCGAGACCAAAGTCGGCAACCTTGGGTCTGAGATTTTCATCTAACAGTACATTCTGAGGTTTAATATCGAAATGCACAATTCTTGTTTTACAGCTGTAGTGCAAGTACTCAATTCCCTTAGCAACCCCTAGTGCTATTCCATATAACGTACTCACATCAAGATTCGATGACTGATCTAAAGACCCATTCTCTAGAAACTCATATATAATCGCTCTTTTGGAACCTTCATAGCAGAAACCAAGCATAGAAACAATGTTAACGTGAGAAGTTTGGCTCATGCTTGCAACTTCGTTGATGAAATCTTCACAGTCACTCTTTGAATCATTCAAGACTTTTACTGCAACTTTGCTACCATCACTCAACTTCCCCTTGTACACAGTTCCAAAGCCTCCTCTCCCAACTACTTCTGTAAATGATTTTGTTATCTTCTTGATTTGTCCATAACTATACCGTCTCAGGCTTACAAGTGCCTCGAGATTATGATCTCTCCCAGCATTGATTGCTCTTCTCTCGTTTAAAACAAAAGCAAGAAGAACCGCAACATATATGGTTAATATTGTACCTACAACTGAAACGTTACAAAATATAGTTTAGTCTCAATACCATAAAATTCAATACATTGTATCATTGCAAAATAAGTTCAAACCTGAACCAAATGTGATAACAATGGATCGATTCATGCGGTAAGTTCCTGCAAAAGTGAATGGCCTAATGAACAAGACTGCATATAAAAAAAAGGAATATGATGGGTACAAACATCTGAGAGTCAGCGATTATACCACCAGTTGTATACATTGTATCACTGCAAATTAAGCCACAGTGTCCACCAGGGATGATACAGTCTTGGCAAAACTTTTCACCAATCGTCATCTTCACCTCAAATCCTTTTTTAAGAACACTCTCCAAATGGGTCAAACTCAAAGCTTGTTCATCTGGAACGTAGCTTGTAGGAACTGTGACTTTGAAACTCTTCTCACAAAGCTTACGGTACTGTGAGATTTGATACAGCGAGCCAAGACCTTTTGTTGGGAAAAACTCACCACACAAACTCGCTGAAACACTCTCTGATGCACTTGTCGTAGTACGTTAGAAAGTATGAGTTTGTAGATCTATGGAGAACAGAAGAAGAACACGGAATTATAGAAGATAGACACAAGAATTTGATATCCCAGGGTTCACCTAAATGTGGTTACGTCCCTGGGGCCTGGCAATGAGGCAAATCACTATAATCTCAAGTACAAGATATAGTACCTCTCTCTCTCTCAACCAAAGCTTACAACCAAGCTAGGTCTTTCTTGTCACCTTATTACGGCTTGCCAAGTTAGAGAGAAGAGTGCACACGAGCTCCTCTTATATAGTAGGAGTTTATTACATTAAC
This sequence comes from Raphanus raphanistrum subsp. raphanistrum, assembly GCA_019706035.1. NCBI lineage: Eukaryota > Viridiplantae > Streptophyta > Magnoliopsida > Brassicales > Brassicaceae > Raphanus > Raphanus raphanistrum. The sequence goes on from CM033986.1 coordinate 23,435,574, forward strand.
CTAGTTGGATTAGGGCATTCGCCCCTTTCCATAAACCTATTAGGAAATATTCCAAAATACTTGCAACTTCCATAACTCCATGAGAAGTAATATTTCCAGGAACCTATCACCTTCAATAAAGTGATATTTCCTTTTCCTAATATGACATCCTTGTCTTGGTTTAAGTTATGCGATCTTGTTTGATTTCCATCACCAAATCTTGACTGACGAAGTCCCTGAAGTATTCGCTGACGTAGTCTCTGAGGTAGTCTCTGACGCAGTCTCGAATCCCAACAAACTCCACCTTGATGACATCAAACATGATCCACTACTTAGGTTATGTAAACTCGTGCTTTGCCAGGCGATGCCGAATGCTCCTTAGTGTTCGGACATACCAAGGAAGTCCACCGCTTCCTCAAACTTCTTAACCGGAACAACCTTGGTTAATATATCTGCAGGATTCCAAGAAGTACATATCTTCTTCACACTTACATCACCTTGAGCGATTATATCCCTGATGAAGTGCATCTTTCTGCTGATGTGCTTAGTCCTCTCATGATACACATTGTTCTTGGCTAGACACAATGCACTTTGAGAGTCACACGATATCACCACCGTGTCTTGCTTGAATCCAAGTTCCTCCGCTAAGCCCCTTAACCATATTCCTTCCTTGACTGCTTCAACAAGCGCCATATACTCTGCTTCAGTCGTCGATAAAGCCACTACGCTTTGTAGACTTGATCTCCAGCTGATTGTATTCCCACCAGCCTTGAAAACATAACCTGAGATCGACCTCCTCTTGTCCAGATCCGAAGCAAAATCAGAATCACAGAAACCTTCAACAATAAACGCCTCATTCTTCCTGAAGCACAGTTTCAGATCTTGTGTTCCCTTCAGGTACCTCAATACCCACTTAACCGCAGTCCAATGAACCATCCCAGGCTTACTCATAAACCTGCTAACCAACCCCAATGCATACGCCAGATCACACCTCGTGCCTATCATAGCATACATTATGCTTCCGATAGCATTAGCATATGGAATATCATCCATACAAGTCTCTGCTTCATCATCTACTACAGCTGACAATTTGAAATGTGCACCAATAGGTGTTGATACACTCTTTGACTCATCCATGTCGAATACCTTGAGAATCTTCCTGATATAACCAGATTGAGACAGTGTTAGAATCCCCTTTGCACGATCTCTCTCAATATCCATTCCCAAAATCCGTCTTGCTGGACCCAAGTCCTTCATCTCAAATCTGCTGCTCAGCAACTGCTTCACTTTCCTGATCTCTGCAACATCCTTTGATGCAACCAACATATCATCCACGTATAGCAACAAATAGATGTATGTACCTTTGGTTACCTCCTTGATGTAAACACAGTGATCATATTCACTCTTCACAAAACCGTGACTAACCACAAACTGATCAAAACACTTGTTCCATTGTCTTGGTGCCTGCTTTAGTCCATAAAGAGCCTTCTGAAGTAGACAGACGTGATCCTCTTTCCCTTTAACCTGAAATCCCTCTGGTTGCTCCATGTAAATCTCTTCTTCAAGTGTACCATGAAGAAACGCAGTCTTTACATCAAGTTGCTCAAGCTCCAAATCCTGATTCACTGTAATTGACAACAAGAACCTTATGGATACATGCTTCACGACGGGTGAAAACACATCTTGATAATCAATACCCTCCCTCTGAGAGTATCCCTTAGCAACTAACCGAGCCTTGAATCTAGGCTTCTCAACACCAGGTATACCAGACTTCAATTTAAAGACCCACTTGCAGCCTATCACCTTACGCTTACTAGGCCTTCTCACAAGCTTCCAGGTTTGGTTCTTATCCAGTGAAGTCATCTCTTCACCACATGCTTCAGCCCACTGCTTTCGCTCTTCGCTGTTCATCGCTCCATGATAGTCTTGAGGTTCTTCAGCACATACATCATCAGCTACATATAGTGCAAACGCTGCTACATCATCTGAGTCGGAGTACCGTGCAGGTGGCACTATTCTTCTCCGAACTCTATCTCTTGCTAGCTGATATCCTTCAAGACTTTCACCTTGTTTGTCACCTACGTCACCAGCTGACTCAACTGTTTCTTCAACAGCTCCACCTGAAGTATCAACTTCCGGTCCTGACGCAGATCCTGCTGTATTTTCCAGCACCGTCTGATTTCTTTGCTCCTCTGTGACATCTGCTTTCTTCTTGCAGACCTCCAAATCCTTGTAGACTTTATCTTCTGTAAATATCACATTCCTGCTTATAACACACTTCTCCTCATCAAGAAGCCAAACTTTGTATCCTTTCACACCCACTGGATAACTTATGAAGATTCCCTTTTTAGCTCTGGCCTTGAGCTTTCCTTGATCTGCATGGACGTAAACCACTGATCCAAATCTTCTCAGGTGCAGATAACCGGGTTTCTTGCCCAACCAAAGTTCCTCCGGAATGTTCCCATCTAAGGCAGAAGATGGACTCCTGTTTGTCACATATGCTGACGTAGATACTGCTTCAGCCCAGAATTTTTCCTCTAGACCCGACTCAACCAGAAAACATCTCACCTTTTCCATCAGAGTCCTGTTCATACGTTCAGCTACACCGTTCTGCTGTGGTGTGTATGCACAAGTCCTATGTCTCTTGATTCCATGTTGCTTACAGAAGCTGTCAAACTCTGTGTTGCAGAATTCAAGTCCATTGTCTGTTCTGAGACAACACACCTTCTTCTTGACTTGATTCTCGACCAGCTTCTTCCATTCACAGAATTTACTAAAGGCTTCTCCTTTAGTAGCTAAGAAATATATCCAGACCTTCCTTGTATAATCATCGATAATAGACAGGAAGTATTGCTTCCCTGACAGACTTGGTGTCACACTTGGAGATCCCCATAAATCAGCATGTACATACTTGAGAACTTCACCTGTATCATGTTTCCCGATGCTGAAGCTTACTCTCTTCTGCTTCCCCATCACACAGCTCTCACAGAAATCCAAATCACCAATCCTCCTCTTATCGATCACCCCTTTCCGGGCTAGAATCTGTAGATTCTTCATGCTCATATGTCCAAGACGTCTATGCCACAAGACGGTCTCATCCTTAGATGGTTTCTTCTTGACACTGCAGTTTACTTCACCTGACACAGTCTCACCATCTAACAGGTACAATGACCCGGACAAGGTTCCCTGAAGTGCTAGCTTACCATGCTTGTAAAACCTAGTCTTCCCATGTCCACCACTATGCTCAAAGCCCAATAAATCCAAGGTTCCCGTGGATATCAAGTTCCTTCTTAATTCCGGAATATACCTGACATTCGTGAGTGTCTTAACCGAACCTCCATAAGCTTTGATGTTGATTGTACCAATCCCTTGCACTCCAACCGCGCAATCATTACCAAGAAGAACTTGTCCTGAAGTCAGCTCTTGAAACTTGTGAAACCAATCCCTCCTACACGTCATGTGGTAAGAACATCCAGAATCAATCACCCACTTATCATGATGCCACTTATCTCCTACCGAAAGTGCATCATCGTCTGAATCAGGATCTATCACAACCGCTGCCTCAGCTTCTTCTTCACCTCCGCCATACTTCTTCTTGTATGCATAACACTCCCTTTTGGTGTGTCCCTGCTTCTTGCAGAACCAGCAAGTTATCCTAGACCCTGAGATCGATCTAGACTTGCCCTTACCATTCCTCACAGGATCCTTCTTCTCAGTTCTTCCTCTAGCATAATGACCTTCACCAATATCATGTGAAGCCGAAGAAGATTTCAGATCCTGATCTTTAGACCTTGCTGCACTTGTCACCTTTCCAACGACAATGTATCCTTCCCGTACTTAAGCGTTTCCTTGAGAGAGTTGAACCGTGAAGGAAGCGAGTTCAGGAGCAGAATCGCTTGTACCTCCTCTGACACAGTTACATTCACGCTTGACAGGTGAGAGACAATCTTCAAGAAGTCATCGATATTCTCATCCATACTCCGAGTATCAACCATCTTGAAGGTATAGAACTTGTGCTGCAAGTGAATTCTATTCGGTAGAGTCTTTGAGAGATATAACCTCTCCAGTGTAGACCATGTAGAAGCCGCTGTAGTACACAACTCGATCTTCCTTAACACATGATCCCCAACATTGAGAATGATCAGATTCATCGCCTTCTCTGATCTTTCAAGCCTTTCAGCTTCCTCTTTCTCTAACCGCTCTTTGTAAACATCCTCGTCTTCATCCTTCTTCCTAGCTGAGACAGAAGGTGACTCGGACTCTTCTAATACATCCTTTAGACCAAGGACTGACAGATGCGCAAGCATCCTCTTCTTCCACAACGAGAAGTCTCCCTTCCCATCGAACCGCTCCACCTCAATTCTTACTTTAGTAGACATTGAGAACACCACCTAAGGCTCTGATACCACTTTGTTGGGAAAAACTCACCACACAAACTCGCTGAAACACTCTCTGATGCACTTGTCGTAGTACGTTAGAAAGTATGAGTTTGTAGATCTATGGAGAACAGAAGAAGAACACGGAATTATAGAAGATAGACACAAGAATTTGATATCCCAGGGTTCACCTAAATGTGGTTACGTCCCTGGGGCCTGGCAATGAGGCAAATCACTATAATCTCAAGTACAAGATATAGTACCTCTCTCTCTCTCAACCAAAGCTTACAACCAAGCTAGGTCTTTCTTGTCACCTTATTACGGCTTGCCAAGTTAGAGAGAAGAGTGCACACGAGCTCCTCTTATATAGTAGGAGTTTATTACATTAACCTAGTTGGATTAGGGCATTCGCCCCTTTCCATAAACCTATTAGGAAATATTCCAAAATACTTGCAACTTCCATAACTCCATGAGAAGTAATATTTCCAGGAACCTATCACCTTCAATAAAGTGATATTTCCTTTTCCTAATATGACATCCTTGTCTTGGTTTAAGTTATGCGATCTTGTTTGATTTCCATCACCAAATCTTGACTGACGAAGTCCCTGAAGTATTCGCTGACGTAGTCTCTGAGGTAGTCTCTGACGCAGTCTCGAATCCCAACACCTTTCTCTGGATATGGACATGTGAAGTTCCCAAGTAAATGGCGGCGATAGTCACAATAGTAGTAGACGGTGAGGCTTTTGTAAGAAGGTAAATTCTCGAAGAGTTCAGAAGGCAAAGGCGTGGAGGAGAATGAAGCGGAGCAGAATGAACGTGAGAAATCTTGTCTGAAAAGTCGAATGATGTTGGACGTGTTGTCTATATGGAGGAGACTGTAGTTGTAGCCTGAGATGAAAAGAGTGGTTGTGTTTGAGCGTTTGTTGCAGTAAAGTTTCAGAGAAGGATGACCGCATCTTTCTTGGCGATTCTCTCCCCAGAAAGGGAATCCAACAGATATGTTGCCACAGTGGATGAGAGTATCACAAAACCCACGTGGTGCTCGCTGGCTTGTAACACAAGAAAGATACAAGAGTAATAAGATTAGACATAATACAGATGGTGGAGATCCCATGGATAATAGAGAATTTTTTTTTTTTTTGCTGTGATTACAAACGAAATGACAGAACGTGACTAAGGAAGAAGGATACAGAGAGACTTAAAAGAAGCGAATTAGTTGACTATTCTAAAGACTTTTGAAATCAATGACATGCGTGGTTTATAATAAATCATTCTTCTGATGAAAAGAATAATTTATGCTTTGTCTTTTTCTCCAAGCTTTTTTCGTGTCTTGTTGCGTTACTCCTGTCCGGATCAAGTTGAGATATTTCTGATTTTTCAGAACTCAGTTGGTGGATAAAAACAAACATCGTTCATTACTTATCAAGCACAAACATTGTATCTGATGATCCTCTCATGAGCCATCAAATGCATTCTACACAACGTTCCTATAACTCTTTAAGCCATCAATATATATCATAAACCAAGAATATACATAAGTCCATTTCCTACTGAAGTTCTATCCGCACTCTTAACCTAAACTACCCAATTCGCTTACTCATGTTTCCCTCTTGAATTGAATGTAAAGTAGTATTCAAACGCAAAACGTCAGTTTTACTAAAAAAGTGCTTTGTTAGGAGTGAACCCATCCACCCCTTTGATACTTTTAGAACACAAGTTTGCTTCGATGCCAATTAAGGCCCTTCTTCAAACCTAAGAAAGTTTGTAAAAGAACAAACTAAATATAGCAAAACAAGCTACTGTAGAACCTAAAATCTACACTCAGTATTTTGTAGTGTTTGTAAGTAAACTAAGAAAGTGACAAAAAATTTAGGCAATGCTATCCTTAGAACACAACGATGTAATCGGAATTCGGTAGACAAAAATGGACTTTTATTGATTAAGAGGTCTAGTACAATGAATAACAAAGAGATCGATTATAACAAGGAGATCAATCAATAGTAAGATCTAAAACGAAGTGAGAAAGGTGAAAATGTGTGGTGTGCTCTCTCTCTAGGGTTTTCCGCTGTGTTCTTAGCATTGATCTCCTCTCCCTTTTATAAGCTCGACTCCGCTATTCTTGTAACTGCTTCCGCGACATTCTCGACTTCGGCGACTTCCCTTTCTACCTCTTTGACGTCGCTATGGGCCTTATTATTTCGGCCCATCCGTTTTGACCATAGAATCTCTAACTCGAGTTACGCATCTTCTTTATTATTTCCTTCCGAACAGATCGATACTCCTTCGCGGGCTTCTTGTTCATGGCCCATAATCCGAAATAGGCCCAGTAATTTAGAGGACCGAAATTGGCCCCAGCCCAGTCGGTTTACTTTTAAGAAACCGAAAGGGCGAGCACTTTTCCCTTAGTCGCGAATATCGGAGCGAAGTGGCCACGCGTGCTCGTTTGATTTGACCTGTCGGCCACTCTTCCCAGATCGTACGGCTCTTATTGATCGCGGGGATTGCCTTGGGAACTGTCATTTTTCCTTTATTTATTTGATAGATTTTTTTATAATGTATTCATCTTCTTCTTCTGCTTCGACTTTCTTTCTTCTGCAAACTACTTCCATTTGTTCATATCTCAAGGCATTTCTGAACAAACCGGGCCCGCTTACCGGAGTTGAATACGAGGCCATCCAGGAACTTTGGGGAGTTCCGTACGAAGCTGTCATCGATTATCCGAATGGGGATACTCCGAGGAATGTGAGACCGGGATACTGTGGAGCCTTCATGTGTTTTTTTCGCGATGGCCGCATGTCATTTCCTATTCCTTCATTCCTACTTGAGATTCTCGCGGAGCTGGGATTGGCGTTTACCCAGATCACTCCGACCTTTTGGCGTTACATCTTGACAACGTTCGTTCGGGCCAGGGAGGAAGGGCTGGAGTTTGGTTTGGCTGAGTTAAAGCAACTTTATACTCTCAAGCGAAGTAGCGGCGTTACTGGAGCGATTCTTCTTTCTCCGCGCGCAGGTCGCTCAGTTATTAGCGACATTCCCGGTAAAGACTTTAATTGGACGGACAAGTTTTTTGTCTTCAAGATCGATCCAGTGACGGTTGGGGATTTTGACTTTACTCGGATTCCGATGAAGTGGAACGAAAGCGTTGGTAAGTAGTTTCCTTATTTTCTTTCTCCCCTCTTTTTTTTTTTAAAAAGTTAGCACGATTATTTGTCAGATCTTGATCTTGGTTTTTCTTTACAGTTGTTTGGGACCTCAAAAATGACTCCAGAGCTGCGTGGTTTGATCGCGGCGCTTCGCCGAGGTGAATGCCATTGGGGCAGCTTTACTCCAGAGAGGGTTTGAGCTGCTTGTGGAACCGATTCGTCCTCGAAGAGACCAGAAGGATAAAGGTGAGTTATTTCCTTGTATTCCATATAGTTCGATAATTTTAATATGTTGTTGTGCCTTGACTTTCAGGGGTGAAAAGGGGATAGCCTCCTGCGGAGCCTTCAGATGCTAATTATGACTCCGCGCCTTTGAAACGAGCTCGTGGGACCCCGTAAAAACGGGTACTTCAATCGAGCTCCCAGGTTCAGTCTCCGGTTGTTTTGGAAGGCGGATTCGAGCTCGAGGAGGAGCTTGATCGTCTTAAGGACGTAGAGATGTCGAAGGAGATTGATTATGGCCTGGCGGCAGTGTCGGACGACTCTCGCAGGGGTCTCGACCTTCCTCAGGTTTCTGATGACTCAGTTAACCTAGGAGATTGAATGATGTCGATTGAATTGACGTTTTATGTTTTATTTGTTTAAAAGACTTTGTTGTTTGCTTTGTTTTTGTTATTTATGTGTGTTGTGTGTGTTTGTTGAAGAACATTTATATATGCTTTCAACGGATTAATGGATGATACATTTAATCTGGGTTTGTATATTTTTGTTTGAGCATGCGTTTAGTATCTTTCTTAGATATTTTGATGAAGTAGAGACTGATCAGGAGTCTACTTTGTTGGAGTTCACGTGATGAACAATGTTTTGTTAGAGGATTGTTTGGTTGTTTGGGCTGCGCTCGATGTTGAGCTGCCTACGTACCCTTATTCGCGGGATCAAGCCGATTCGTAGTTCTAAAAAGCGTTTTTTGTTTTATGTCGTTAGTGGCCCCCAGTTCGATGTTGGATAGGAGATGGGACGCCAAAGTTAACTATAATATCTTTTGAGATTGTAAGCGTTCCACGGCCTTAATTCGGGGCGTCCCGTTTTGCATTTTTGTAGTTCGTAGACGCCGTCGCGAACTTCTTTCGTTATTTTGTATGGGCCTTCCCATCTTGTTCCTAATTTCCCTACGCCTTTTTCTTTTGTTCCATCAAACACCTTTCATAGTACCAGGTCTCCAATTGAGAAACTGCGGCCTCTTACATTTGAGTCGTAGTAACGAGGAGCGGCTTGCTGGCAGTTCTGGATGCGTATCGCAGCTCGCTCTCGACGTTCTTCGATCATGTCCAGATGTTCGAGCAACATTGCTTCGTTTATTTCGACGTTATCGGGACATATTCCTCGTCGCTGAGATGGGACCTCGATCTCGGGAGGTATTACTGCCTCGATTCCGTATGATAAGGAGAACGGTGTTTCATGGGTTGCTGTGTGGGGTGTTGTTCGGCATGCCCAGAATACTCCGTTCAGCTCTTCGCTCCACTTAGACTTTTTGAGGTCGAGTCTCTTCTTTAAGTTGTTTACTATCGTTTTGTTCGCGGCTTCGGCAAGCCCATTGCACTTTGGGTATCGTGGGCTTGCAAACTTTAACTTGATCTTCCACTTGTCGCAGAAGTCTTTGACAACCTTCGATATGAAATGGGGGACGTTATCGGTGACTATTTCGTATGGGAGACTGTGTCGACAGAAAATATTTTTCCAAATGAAGCTCGGCACCGTGGTTCCAGTGATATTTTGGTAGGCTTCGGCTTCAGTCCATTTGGTAAAGAATTCGGTCATTACTAGTAAGAATCGAAGCTGTGCTGGCCCCGATGAAACGAAGGGACCAACTATGTCCATGGACCACTTCATGAATGGGTATGGCGAGTATATGGTTGACAATTTTTGTGTCGGTTGATGCAACATTGGCGCGTGCCGTTGGCATCTGTCACATCTTACTGCGAATTGCTCGCTGTCGCTAATGATAGTTGGCCAGAAATAACCGTGCTTTTTTATTTTGATCGTCAAGGATCGTCCACCGGAATGGTTCCCGCATGACCCGTTGTCATGTCCCCGATCCTGAATATGATCCTTAGGATCGACCATGGTGCAAGGAGACGCACCAGTCAGCTCATGTGACCTAAACACAAGGGTATCATGGCCTGGAAGTAAGGATAAGGGCATCAGGAAGCTAAGATATAGCTAAACCAAGAAGGAGACAAGTATAAAGGAGCTGTACAAAGTGTATGGCAGCTGGGCGATGCAGTGAGCAAGCTCAACCAGCTAGATGAAGTGTAGTGCAGCTCAGTGTAGCTCACTGAAGAGTGTGTCAGCTCCCTGAGCTGGATGAACTAGCTCACTCAGCTGGGTCAGCTGGGGATCAGCTCAACTCAGCTAGACTGAGTGTTCAAGTCTTGGGCAGTTGGACCAGGTCCGGACAGTGGTTGGACCATGTGGACCACCCGGGTGTGCCGGTGAGCCGGTGGGCACTTGTGGTTGGACCAGGGGCTTGGGCAACCAGCCTAGGCTTGTGTGTGACGTGTATAGAGGTAGTTATTGCTGTCAAGGACGTCTGGTAACTGCCCTAGGCGAACAGGTGTGATCTGGACCATTGATTAAATCAATGGTCAGAATTGATACCGAAAGGGTGCAACCTTTGGAAAGGTGTCCATTCCTTTTCTATAAATACAAGGGCAAGTCCGTGCCTTTGCAGGCACGTCAGGGCTTCATTCTTCTTCCTGAAACAAAAAAGAAAAACAGAGAAAAACAGAGAGATGGTCGGATTACACAATCCAAGACCAAGAGAGGCTTGAAGGCAGCAAAGAGGCAGTTTTGATGGCAATCAAGAGGGGAGTTGAGAACGACCCTCTGGTGTGTTTTGATTATGGTTTGCCACGCCATAGGCTTCCTCTACATCCTTACTACACATCCAAATAGCCAGGGAAGAAGGGAGATGACCGGATTCACTCTCAAAGTCCAAGAGCAGCCTTAAGGGCAGTGGTGTGTAGAAAGGCAGTTTCATGGGAACTGAAGTGGGAAGTGATGCACGACCCTTGGGTGGTGTTTGATCATGGATGAACACACCCTAGGCTTCCTCTACATCATGGTAACACACGCAAATGGCCAGAAGAGAATGGAGAAGGCCGGACTCCACTCCCAAAGGCATGTACAGCCTTGAAGGTGGATGCAGTGCAGAAACTGTTTTCATGGAAGTTCCATGGAAGGGATGATGGGTGCGACCCATGAATGGATCTTATCAATACTGGAGGTATGTGATAAGACCTGAATAAGACAAGTGCAAGAGGCACAAGGCCGGACCTGATCAGGGAAGCACAAGGTCTAGCAAGATCAAGTATGAGGTAACATGTGTTGATTACTTATGTTTATGTCTGTGTTGTGTCTCTTGGGGTGGGATCAAGGCCAGGCATGGCACGTCCCTTGAGGAATGTATATTGTGATGTGTCTTAGGAATCCAAGACCCTGGACAAAGGGGCGGATCATAACTGATCTAACTCATCCATGTGGGATGATGGTTAGATGCTGTTCATTGGTTAGTGATCAATGATGGATCATGGTTTGGTGTTGGGTTTGATCATGGTGTGAACCATGAGTCCGACCCACTGATGAGACACATGGGAGTCCTAGTACCAGAGGAACCAAGTGGAGTGTAAGGTCCAATTCGTTTGGATCCAACAGCAAGCAAAGGAGAGGAGTAAGGCCAGTACTTGTTGGTATGGACCACAAGTATTGTGCTGGTGTGTTTATACAAGGAAGGCTGTGTGTGATCTGATCATGGGCAAGGATGGACGACCTGATTCATGGATGATGGATCAAGGTGTCTGATCTGATTGATCAAAGGATGCACCAGTGGTAGGAGCAACACTAATCAGGTTCAGTGGGACATAGTTCCATGGCCGGTTAGGTATGTGTGAAGACTCATCAGTTCTGAGTCATGTGGGGTGGTTGGTTGATTGACTCAGGAACTGGTGGGCATTATTAATCATATTCTATGATGTTCAGACATGGAGGTACTGAACCATGGAGTGGCCGATTCAGAGAAATCTCTCCATGGCCTTGGTTGGGGAGGTAAGTGGAGATCTGATAGTTCCTGAAGGAATTGTTACGATCCGACTTCAAATATCTCTTAATGGGTATTTATCATGAATTATCATGGTGAAAGATTAATTTTATCTGATTGATTTAGAGGTGGTCAGTTATGGCCATATGGGCTGTTCATGGGCGAGATCAGTATGATCGAGGCCAGTTCTGAGAAATCTGACTTGACCATTCTCTTAGTTATGAATTATCATGAATTATCATGAATTTTAATTAGTTTTTGGAGCATGTTTGTTTGTGGTTGGTTTTGCAGCTGAAGACTTCCCAAAGGTACTTGGTCTGTGGGGATGGTTGGCTGAATGACTAAGTACCTAAGGGGAGAGTTTATACATGTATAATGGGGAGTTGGACGAGTGGACGGGGAGCTAGGCAAAGCTACCTCGCAGCTCGATCAGCTGGAAGAGAGTTGGGAACCTCAAGTGAAGTGGTTCAGTTCAGCTAGCTGGATGAGCTAGCTAGACAGCTAAGGCAGCTGAGACAAAGAGCTATCAAGCTCCGTGGATGTGGCAAAGGTATGATCTAGCAATATTGCATAGATCTAGATATAATGGATTAGGGGAATGGAATCTCGGTTATTGTATGACCTGGATTAGGTTCAGGATCAACCTTGGAGTTGGTAGTAGTTGTGTATACTGACCATGGCTAAGGTGATTCGATCTGACCAGTGTTAGATTGGTTTTAGACCAATGGTTAAGTAGAGAATATTCCGCTGTGCATAAGTTGAAAGGATCTAAGCTAGGGAAAGACTAAGGTAGTCTTAAGCTAAGGTCTAAGATAGACTTCGCCCTTAGGCGAAAGTATAGATAGAGATTTAAAAATTGAGTGGTTCGGTCAGGGTATGGACCGAGCGACGTGAGGCATCGACCGCGGCCTAGCCAGCCGGGTTCGGGTCTTACACCCGTCGTGAGTTTTCTTGAGAATGGTTGAGGCTTCTTTTGGCGATGCACATAATAGATACGGGTCACTGAAGGTTCTCCTGAAGAGTTTTCCTTCCATGATGCAATAGAGCGAGCTCCGAGCTTTTAACTTTCGAGCTTCCCATCTTTCGGGTGGAAGTTCTCCGGTATTGATGTAATTGAATATCGGAGTTCTCCAATCCGGTCTATTTTTGAGCTCGTCCTGAAAAGCTTTTTGTGATTCGTTATTCACTTCGTGAACGGGTATCTCTTCGGGGATCGGGTGAGTAGGCACCATCTTGGCGTTGCTTGATCGGGTTCTTCGAGAGGACTCACCTGGAACCTTCCGATTCCGTGGAGCTTCGAGTGACTCTTCATCAGGTTCTTGAGTGTGTCCCTTGGATTTAATGCGAGTGATGATCAGAGCAACTAGCGGGAGATCGTCTTCGTTGTTGGTGGTCCTTCTTAGAGGGATGTCTATACGGGGTCGATCTATTCCTTCTACCGGAAATACTCTTCTTATAGTCAGATTTGACGTCGATGCTAAGGCGGCGAGGGCATCCGCTGAGGTGTTTTCTCCCCTCGGAATCCTCGTAAGCTCGAATTCGTTGAACTGCTGTGCAATTCCTCTTAGTACTGCTAGGTAGGCCTCCATCGTTTCATTGTTAGCCTCGTATTCGCCGTGGAATTGGCTAGTGACGAGCTGTGAGTCGCTGAAGGCGCTTATTTTTTGGGCTCCGATGCTTTGGGTAGGTCGTAATCCGGCGATCAGGGATTCATATTCGGCCTCATTGTTGGATGCGTTGAAGCCCAGACGGAAAGATTGTTCGATCATCTCTCCTGTTGGAGACTCGAGTTGTATTCCGACACCCGATCCTTGTTTTGATGAGGCTCCGTCGACATGGAATTTCCAATTCCTGGTCTTGTGATATGTATTAGTTTCACTGGGAACGAGCTCGATGATAAAATCTGCTAATACTTGTGCTTTCGAGCTCGTTGGAGGTTTGTACTCTATGTCATACTCTCCGAGTTCGATTGCCCATTTTGCTAATCTTCCGGATTGGCTTGGGCTGCGTAAGACCGTACATAATGATTGCGATGTCATTACCATAATTGTATGGGATTGAAAATATGGCCTTAACTTTCATGCGGCGTTCACCACTTCTAGAGTCAGTTTTTCCATCACGGGATATCTTGTTTCGGCGTCGAACAAAGATCTGCTGACGTAGTATATTGGTTTTTGTTCGTTGTTCTCTTCGCGAACTAGGACTCCGCTCACCGCGTGTTCGGAAGTCGCGACATATAGATACAGAAGTTCGCCATGAACCGGTTTAGATAGGATAGGAGGTTCGCTAATGTAAGCTTTAAGCTCTCTGAGAGCGGCATCGCAATCGGCATTCCATTCGAACTTTTTGTTTCCTTTAAGGAGTTTGTAAAATGGGAGGCATCGATCCGTTGATCTTGATATAAAGTAGTTTAATGCGGCGATCTTTCAGGTGAGCCTTTGCATGTCTTTAATCGACTTCGGGGGTAGAGTTTCGATAAGCGCCGAGATTTGTTTGGGATTGGCTTCGATCAGCATGTCGTCTATGTACATTTGGTCGGGTTTAGCTTCATTCCGAACTTATTGAGGATGTTGAAGCATTCTTGGAGTTGAAGAACGTGGTCTTTGGCTACTGAGGATTTCACCAGCATGTCGTCTATGTAAACCTCCATAGTTTTTCCTAGTTGGTTGGAGAATATTTTATTTACCAACCTTTGGTAGGTCGCTCTGGCGTTCTTCAATCCGAAAGACATTACTTTATAACAGTACGTTCCTCTCTCGGTGATGAAGCTCGTTTTTTCTTGATCCTCGGGATTCATGAGGATCTGGTTGTATCCTGAGAATGCATCCATGAAGGAGAGCAGCTCGTGGCCTGCCGTAGCTTCGACCAATCGATCTATATGGGCTAATGGGAAACTGTCTTTCGGACAGGCTTTATTTAAGTCCGTGAAATCAATGCAGACTCTTCACTTTCCATTCTTTTTCTTTACGACGACTGGGTTAGCAAGCCAGTCCGGGTATTGAACCTCGCGAATCGACCCTATTTTCAGTAGTTTGTCGACTTTGTCGTTTACTTCTTTAGCTCTTTCTGGACCAAGCTTTCTTCGTTTCTGTTTGATCGGCTTAAATGTGGGGTCGATATTTAGGTCGTGCGATGCGATGTTGATATCGATGCCAGGCATGTCAGCAGCGGACCACGCGAATGTGCTGATGTTATTTCTTAGAAAGATCATTAGGTCATAAAGATCATTAGGTCATCCCTGATCCTTGGTTTGAGATCGCGTCCAATGCTAACGCACTTTTCTGGGAACTGCGGATCTAGGGAGACAGTACACGCGAGGTCCTTCTCAGGATCTTTCGTCGAGGGATCTCGTACCACTGGTTGGTTTGCTCCTTTCGGAAACATTTTGCGGTATTCTGCCATGTAACAAGATCGAGATTGTGTTTGATTTCTGTAAATGGTCTTTTCCCCGGTAGGGGATATGAATTTTACGCATTGATGATAAATCGAGGGGACTGCCTTCATCTAATGGAGCCAAGGTCGTCCCAAGATAGCGTCGAACGGAGAGAGATCGTGCATTACGGAGAACCCCGTTTCTTTTTCGGAATCGTGCGTCCTAACGGCAATCGCTATGTTTCCTAGTAAGGGTACCCTATGATGCACCCTAAATCAGCAGCAGAAACAAATCAAGAAAACTTGGCTTATGTGTTTGGATCAAACAAGATGGGCTTGATGATTTATAAAAATATGTTTATAAACATGTTTCAGCCCACAGAAAGAAGGGCCCAACAAGAAAATACAAGCCATGGTCGAAAAATATATCAATCTGACGGAAATTCAGAGGCCGACAACCATGCAAAAGGACACGACTATCCGAAGAGTTTTGCAATCACAAATTCCCATATTTAGTCAAAATCGTAGTCTTTGGTCTTTAGTCAGGTCTACAATATTTATTAGTTTACAAGTTTCTAGGTTTTGACTAAACCTTTTGTATGTCTTGCCTATTATATAAATGCCATTTGATCAATGAAATAAAATAAGTTTTGAGTGATTATTTTTGGAACCTTGAGAAGGTATCTCATTTTTCTTGTTCTTGGTGTGGTTAGCTTCAAGTAACTCTCTCTTTCTCGTTGGACCGGTGCGTCACATCCGGCAACAGATTGAGTTTGCTTCCTTGTCGGACCTGTGAGTCATATCAGGCGACAATCAAGCACCTCTGGTAGTATCATTGGGTCATTCCGCAACCCTTTGTGTCACCGTTCAATCCATCAGTTCTCTTCGGAGTTCACCTCTGGTAGTATCATTGGGCCTTCCGCAACCCTTTGTGTCACCATTCATCCCATCAGTTCTCCCTTTTGGCGAGTTCATATCCCTAAGTCCGTTTGACTGATCCTGTCCAATCTCAGGACGTATCACCCTACTTCCACCTCCAAAGCTATAGAGGGGGGGGGAGCGTATTTGTTGATCGCCAAATCAGGTCGGCTGATTTTCTCGAAGGTATCGTGCGATAGCAGATTGGCTACGCATCCGGAATCGATGAGAACCTTTGAAAAAGAGACGCCGGAAAGGTCTATTGTGATGATCAAAGCATCATCGTGGGGCATGTCAAGCTCGACATTCTCGTAAGGAGAGAAGGTTATCGTGCTTTTATTCGAGGTCGCATTTCCGAGCCGATGATTGTCTCTTGAGTCGTGAGATGGAGCGTCGCGTGCGGGATCCTTGGAAACCGCGGGCTGTTTCGATCTCGAGTCATCGGATATTCGTCGGCGTAGGGCGGGATCCATGATCGTGCTTTGAAATCCTAGATCGGGTTCTTAGCAAGGATGTTTTTCGTTTATCTTCCCCACAGTCGGCGCCAAAATGTAGAACCCAAAATCTACACTCAGTATTTTGTAGTGTTGTAAGTAAACTAGGGAAGTGACAAAAGATGTAGGCAACGATATCCTTAGAACACAACGATGTAATCGGAATTCGGTAGACAAAAATGGACTTTTATTGATTAAGAGGTCGAGTACAAGGAATAACAAAAAGATCGATTATAACAAGGAGATCGATCAATAGTAAGATCTAAAACGAAGTGAGAAAGGTGAAAATGTGTGATGTGCTCTCTCTCTAGGGTTTTCCGCTGTGTCCTTACCATTGATCTCCTCTCCTTTTTATAAGCTCGACTCTGCTATTTTTATAACTGCTTCCGCGACCTTCTCGACTTCGGTGACTTCCCTTTCTACCTCGTTGACGTTGCTATGGGCCTTATTATTTCGGCCCATCCGTTTTGACCATAGAATCTCTAACTCGAGTTACACATCTTTTTTATTATTTCCTTCCGAACAGATCGAAACTCCTTCGCAGGCTTCTTATTCATGGCCGATAATCCGAAATAGGCCCAATAATTTAGAAGACCGAAATTGGGTCCAAACAGCTACCACAATTTTCTCTTCTTCTCATTCACTAAATCCAACGTTTCTTAAATGCACAAACATATAACTTCCAACTAAACAAACTTATTAACAAGTGGGAGACTTCCCAATAATGTAGGAGGCACACTAAGCCATACTCTAATCCATCTTTGGCCAAATTGACACCGGTTAACTCTGGTTATGATCTTATCATGCTTCGACTTTCTTTGAGGTTTAGGAAAGAAAAAAAAACAGAGTAATGAAAACAGATTGAACGTGTTGCAGAGCATAACAACTCCTCGAGGTTACCACACTAACACTCTTCTCTCTCAGGTGTCCAGAAAGGATAACTAAGATATATGGTGCTGATTCAACTGACAAGTGACAATACAATATGAATTACAAAGGGCATCTATATGATTGCTGCTAAAGGTATCTATCCAGCGGTAGATCCTTTAGATATAGGGCAAATATCTTATCAGAGACAGAGAAAGTTTGATCATAGTGCTTCTTAGTATTTTCTCTTCAACTAACTAAGCTAAGAAGAACCTTATGTTTGACAAGTTAAAGATGGTTTCTTGTCTTTAAAAGTAAATTAATCAAAATAAAAGTCACGAGTGTCAAAATATATTTGATTACATAAAAGACTTCTTCAGTGGAATTGATAAGGACAACAGAAATTTCTGCACAAACTTCACAACACCAGAAATAAAAACGGCTATTACACGGCCATGAATAGTCTGAAGAATTTAAAGTTGAGGTCTATTCTTGGCACAAACTCCCCATCCATCATGCTCCGCTTTATACTCAGGCCTCAATCACTCTTAACTATAATTTTACTGTATGTCCGGTATTTAAAACCTAGAGAAATTACTTAGAATAATTCAAATCATCCTAGTAATTACTCAAATCTTCTTATCTTATTTTATTATATAAAAAAAAGATTTTTTTCTTTTTTCTTGGTGTTGGCACATCAGTGCCACATCAATAAGTCAAAGCTTTTCGATGCGACATTTGTTTGTTTAAACTATACGCTGTGTTTAATTTAAAAAATGAGAAAGATATTGGTTATGGTTTTTATGTGGGTTTTAGAGCATCCGCAATGAGAGTCCTTGCGGGTGAGTCTTTAGCATTAAATTATTATAATAATTTGTGAGATCCACCAAAAATTAAGGATTCATTCCTAAAAATTCTTAGACAAGGATCAATCCTTAATACGTGGCAGCCTAAGATTGGTTGATATTTTTTTTTATTTTTTAAACCTGAAAAGAAAAAAATAATAATTAAAAAATTATTCTTAAGGATTTCATTAGGTAACACCATTGGAGATGCTCTTAGGCTTTACTATAAGAATTCATCCCAATAGTAAGCATCTCTACATGTCGATTTTGATTCTAGGGTTTTGCCACACTTTTGCATTCTGATTTTCGAGATTGGTCGGTGTTGTCGACATGATGAATCTGTTCATTGAGATTCTTCATGTCGTTCATTATACTTCCTCATTAAAAGAAACGTTCCCGGTATCAGATACATCGCCTTAAAGCTTTCTTAACTCCATCTACCACAATTTATCATTCAAAGTGAGCTGATCTTATGTGAGGTGGTGTACCTGCGACTATAAAAAGTTTAGACATCTTCTTTTCAGAATCATCTTCGCAATCTGATTAACCTACAAAGTAAACTTACGCTCTGATTAATGGCTAACTCCGTATTCTTTTCTTACCTTATTCATCTCAGCAACCTCGACTCCTAACCATGGCATGTCACGACTTCTCCTGTCATCCTTGTCGTGACTCCGATTGATCTCCGGTTGTCCAACCGCGATTGCCTCCCTCCGTTGTCGTATCTAAGCTTCCTTTGTGGCGTGAGCCGCGTTCATCTTTTCACCACCATGACTTTCTAAGCTCACGACCAACAGCCATCTTAGCTCCCAAAGTGGTCGATCTCACCTCCTATTGCAGAGGCTCTCAAGCCGTGGTTTATCCTTCATCGGCTGATGTAATTGCGGAAAACCCCCAATCTTATAAATAACTAAAATTACACCTATTTGCAGTTTGGTCCTTTCTCTTTTGTTTCTTTTTGAATTTAGTCTCATATATTTATACGATAAAATTTAGTAAACAAATTAATTGAACTCGGTAAAACATTAATAAATATTGAATAAATAATTAAAATAAAAAATTAATGTAACCTATATAATTTAAAAATTAAAGATAGAAATTCACAAATACAGACGAAATCCCACTTCGCCGACAAAAAAGAAGAACAATACTTACCTTTAAATTCACGTCATTTTTTTACCAATCAAATTTTCACGTAGATTATTGGCTTATAGATATATAAATAATAAATATTAACTAAAAAAAACAAAAATAGTTAAAAAAAAAGAATAAACCCAATTTTAATGATGCTAATGCCGTGAGGTAAACCCTAAACTCCCTAAATCTAATTCAACCCTAAACCAAAACCATAAACCCTAAATCTTAAGCACAGACCCTAGACCGTAAACCTGAACTCTATATTCTAAACCATAACTCTATATCTTAAAACCTAAATTTAAACTCAAACTCTAGACCCAAATCCTACACCTGAAATCCTAAACACAGACCATAAACTCCTATACCCTAACTTTAAATCCTAGACCCTACACCTAAATTGTAAACCCAAATTGTAAACCCTAAACCCTAAACCCAAACTCTATACCCTAAAGGATTGGATTTAGAATCTAGGCTTGGGTTTAGTCTCTAGGCTTGGGTTTAGGCTCTAGGATTTAGGTTTAATATTTTGGGTTTACGGTTTTAGTTTAGGATTTGAATTTAGATTTAGGGTTTAGGTATTATGATTTAGAGTTTATGGTTTAGTGGGCGGCGTCAACATCGTTAAAAATTGGAGTTATTCAAATTTTTAGTTATATTTTTAATATTTATTATTTATTTATCTATGTGTCACTAATTTACGTGGTAATTTGATTGGTAATAAGAAGTGAGGTGAATTTAAAGGTTCACCCCATATTGATCAGTTGATGCAATCTCACTTACGGTTTTGTTTAGTTTCACCAAACTCAAGTCAACAAAAAGAAAAAGAGTGAATTTCTCATAAATCTTTGCTATATTTTTTCACCACACTCAAATTTCAGACTAACGAAAATAACCTGAATCTAAAGAACCAAACCCGATCCGAAAGATAGCACCGAACCCGAAACAAAACTGGTTAGAACTTAAACGGATTCAAAATTTTGGCAACTACAAAAACCAGAACCGAACCGGACCTAACCTAAAATATTTTGGGTATTCGAATAGATCCAAATCAGATATATATACTTACATATATTAGCCATTTCAGATTTAATATCCAAATATATTCAAAATATATAAGATATTTTTAAAGTTATTTTAACATATTCAAAAATCTATGCAGATAGTCAAAATTAAATAACTAAAATAGCTAAACAGTACTCAAAATACAAAAAAAGATACTTGAAATATCTATTGATTTTTCATCCAAATATTGAAGCTAAAGTGATTTTTGTTAATTATTTTGGCATACATTATTCAAATATATTAAATTTTGGTATACATTATTCGTATTTATGTGTTATATTTTATTTTTATTTTAGATTTTGAAAAATTAAAGGTATATAAATTTATTTATTTGTAAATAATTTAAACGAATTATCGGTACCCGAACCACACAAAAAATCCAAAGCGAATCTGAATTAAAATTATAAATATCGGAATAGACTGATATCTTTAACCCCGAAATTCATAAATCGAGTAGACTCGAACTGAATCTGAATGAGTATCCGAATGCCCATCTCTACTCATATTTAAAGAAACTAACAGGAAACATAATAGAAAACCACAACTAAATGGTATACATAATCAAAACATATACTAAAGAATTGAAACGTAAAAACTATAAGATATAATAAGGAAAACAATAAAAATTTATTAAATACATAATGTAACTTGAGTTTTATAAAAAAAATTAGTCAATAATAATAATTTAGTAAAAATACATAATATAATGGAACGATACATATATCAGAAAAAGTAGCAAAAGTTCATAAGAACAAAAGCGTAATTCATTTACTATGTTGTTTTTCATGTTTCATCAAAATTACGCAAAAAAGTGTGAATCTCATCAAAAATACCTTTTAGGTCACCAAACTCAAGTGGAGAAATTAACATGAGAAAATGATGAAATACCAAATAGGAAAAAATCATTAGAAAAACTAGAATAATTCATTCATTTGTGAAAGCGTATGAGTCTATTTAAGTTGATGACAAAAACAAAGTGTACTAATAATGTTAATAACCTAAGACCATCCCCAAATTTTTTTTATTATTTCTACCTCTAAAATTGAGAAACTCTATAATTGATGTGTAAGACGCTCCAATATATTCCTCTAAATTAACAAGCTTTAAATATATAGTAACAAAATAGACGAATGTTATTTATTCGTTTATAAATAGGAAAAGAATAGCAATCTCTATTGGGAATTCGGCCAAAAAAACACTGAACATGGCGAGAATGACCAAAAGAAACATGGACTCGAAACTGGCCAAAAAAAGCCTGAACTTTTGTTGACTTTTATCAGTTTATTAAGAAACTTTGATTGACCGACCATATTAAGACACCGTTAACCAACAGTTAAGACGGTGGTTAATCAATCGTTAAGTAAAACGACGTCGTTTTGAGATGGAATGAAACGACGTCGTTTTACCTACTTTTATCATCAAAAATATGTTATTCGCGTGGGTCGAACCTGAGAACTCATGGCCAAATGACGAGGTTTCTTGCCACTAGACTACTGTCACTTTTAAGAATATTCATAACATGTTTTCTTTTATTGAGTATCAAACAAATCTAGAAAAATCTAAATTCTTTTTTAAAAAATTCCAAAAAAATCTTAAAAATTCAAAAAAATTCTGAAAAGTAAAATTAAAATTGAAATTATAATTATTTAAAAAAAAATCAAAACATTAATTTTTTTTTATAAAAATTAATGTATCTAAGATCATTTGAGCATTTTATCTTAAATACATTAATCATACAATTTTTTTTATAAATGAATATATTTGTGATAAAATAGAAAAAATGATATTTATCACCCTATATATGTTTTTCATTTAATTATTATCATATTTTAGAGAAAAAAAATTAGTGATAATACCATTTGTTTATTGTATCTTAATTATCATTTGTCTATTTTATCTTAAATACATTATTCATATTAAAATCTATAGTGTGATAAATATCATTTTATTTTATATTACATAAGTTAATTTATTTAAAAATATGTTTCAAGTTTTTTTAATCATTAAATTTAATTCGTTGCATTTTTGAATTATTTTAGATTTTTTTTTGAAATTTTTAGTGTATTGATACTTTTTTTAAAAAAACTTATTTGTAATTTCAATTATAATTTTACTTTTCAGAATTTTCTTGAATTTTTAAGATTTTTTGGAATTTTTTTGAAAAGAATTTAGATTTTTGAGATTTGTTTGATACTCAATAAAAAAAAACATGTTATGGATATTCTAAAAAGTGACAGTAGTCTAGTGGCAAGAGAACTCGTCATTTGGCAATGAGTTCTCAGGTTCGATCCACGCGAACAACATATTTTTGATAATAAAAATAGGTAAAACGACGTCGTTTCATTGCATCTCAAAACGACGTCGTTTTACTTAACGATCTTTGCAAACGTCGTTTTATTATTCTGTAACGGTGTGTTTAATTTGGCGAGTCAGCGATAACTTACTGATTAAAGTTTAAAATCAAATATAGTTCGGTGTTTTTTTGGCCAGCCAATATGTTCGTGTTTATTATGGCAATTCGTGCAAAGTTCATGATTTTTTTGGCCGAATTCCCAATCTCTATTATAGAAAAAGTAGTAGAAATGAGTTGAAGCAATTTGATCTCTAATTGCTATTATAGAAAAAATAAACAACAATAAATTGAAGGTGCTCTAATAAGTCATATAGCTTAGTAAAGATATCATGTTTGTCTACAAAGACAACTTCTAGAATAATGCTTTAACATCTTTTCACTTGCTTCCTACCATGTTTTGTGAATTCTTTTAACATTGAATATTAGCATATTTGTCTCATAATTTTGGGACAAACATTGGTTAAGGAACTTTGTGTATCGTTTCTTGAAAATAATTATAGGAACCCACAATTAACCAACCAATTATGGATTACTAATTATAAAAAAAACATGCAACAAGAACACCACCTACATCTTATACATAATCACTACATACCCTAACATTTTTTTAAATCATAAAAGTTAATATACACTGCTCTTACAAAAGATTACATTAGTTAAGATAACAAGATCCTTTAATAGGAACTTGTACTACATTGGTTGTTCTATTCTGGTCTGGTTTTCTAAACCACCTCAAGCTTGAGTAATAAATCAGCCGTTTGATGTCAAAAAAAAATTTACATAAAAGCCACAAAAATAAAACATACAATTATATAGTTACATATATCACAAGTAAATCATATTCCGCGCGTAGCGCAGATTGGCCCAAGTAACTCAAATAAATTTGTAATTACTAGATTGAATTGAGGAATGACTGAATTTACTAAAAATCCAACCTTTTAAACAATAACCACAATTTTACAATTCAATAATAAAATAAATTTTAATTGAAAGGAAATTAAAAAAAAAAATAAAAAAACAAATTTTTAGAAAATCTTAAGCGACAAAACCTCATTGCTTTCTTCTCTTTCATAAAGCAACAAAACCAACGACATGTAATATTGTCGGTTGTCGAATTGTCTATGTAATCTTTCATAATTGTAATGTTATAATAAATCAGCGTCGACAAAACCAGCGAAAAAACCAAGAATGAAAGAGGTCTGACAACTCCGAGAACTCTGACTCTAAGACCTCCTTCTCCTTTCTTCACTTCCGTCTCTTCCACTGTGTATGGACGTCATCTCTTCCTCTTCCGTCATAACTCAACTTGACCGAAGGAGATTCTTCAAGGACTCTATCTGTCATCACATCCGCCATCAATTCTGTGTTACTTGAATTTGTGAGGCCTAAATCTAAGGTAATCAAAGTTTCTGTTATCATACATATGGATTGATTTCTAGCTGAAATTTGAAAACCCTAAATCCCAAATTGAAAATCGATTTGTTTTTTCTTTGTTTCTAATTAGCTTTTGTGATTGCCTGATTGTGAAAACCATAAATCCCCAATTCCCTTAATGCGGCGACAGTAAAATTTATAAAGTTTGTTAATGTGAAATTGAAGAACCCTCATACTCTGTTATTTCACCATTACAGAACAAGGGCACTTTTGTATTGGTTTTTATATCGTGCGAGATTATTATTGTTCCATATGTTAAGTTTGTTCTATTACTTTCGTGATAGTAAATTCTCATTTCTTTGTTAAAATGTGGTGGAATGATATTTATTAAGTTTGTTGTCTTTGTTTTTTTTAAACGAATGGCATCATCTTTATGTAGTAGGAAGTATCCTCCACGGTTTTACGAGATTGGTAAAACGCCTATTCAATTTTGTATTGCTCGCATCTGATTACTAGACGAACATCGCGAAAGCAGTTTGATCTCTTGTTTAATTCTTTGTAAATTGAACTATGTTTAGTTTGATCCTAAAATTTTATGTATGCAGCCTTTCATAAGGCCCAGTCTGAAATCAATAAAACTCTTACATCTGTTTGTCGTCTTTTCTGTTTTATGTATTTTGTTGGGCTTATCGCAGAGACTGCGGACCCTTGAAAACATTTACGCTTTCTTCACTGTAAATTTTGACTGTGCGAACTTTGTCTCCCACATGAGATATGTCAAGACCGCTACCATCATCTATTGTGACCTCTTTGCCTATGATGTAAGGATGGTATTGAGAGGTTCTTGATACTACTTGTTAGGTAATGATTTGCTCCACCATTAAGCATCAAATTGTTAGTTTTTTACGGAGGAGCTGCGGCTGAGTAAAAATGAGGCTGCCAAGGAGCTGGAATGTAGATTGTCCCATGAGAAGAACTCAGAAGTTGAAGCTGCAGACATCCTAGCATTTTGATCATGTACTCCACATATTTGGCAACGTCCCTGATAACCTTGAGAGTTATGATTGTCCTGTTGAGGAGAGAAACTCTGTTGGTGCCATGTTTGAGTTTATCGATTTCTTGAGCGATTTGGTCCTCCATATTGGTTCTGATTCCTTGTGTTGCTTGCTGGTTTGTTTCCATTTTATGTTAATGCATTCGCCGTAATTGGAACAGTGACAGGTGCAGTGAGCTTGACCTTATGGTTGAGCAGGCGCTCAGGTGTCTCGGTAATGATCGGAGGAGAGTCTCGACTCTCAATCTGATCAATGACAGATTTATATTCCTCCAGGAGTACCTATAATGTACTCTATTTAATCTTCATGGCCAAGGAGTTAGTAACAGAAAAATATGACAGATTTACATTTATCCTGCAAAAAAGATGTTATTAACAGATTTTTTTTTGATCAAAAAAGCTTTTAACAGATTCGAATTCAAAAATTCGTATAGAACCAGATTCGGAAATTTAGTACTAAACCTGGATAGAAATGATAAAATAGCGAATGGATGTAAAATTTTAAAATCTGAAAATAAATCTGAACCTGAAAATACCTAAATCACACTAATATACTTAAATATATGAACACATGTGGGTCGACAAGGAGAGATTATAATCGATCTATGCACACTCAGTGCTATCGATCGATAGTGAGCGCACAGAAACCCACTTTGGTCATAGCCGACTTGAAGCCCAAGATTTCACCAAATTACAAGAATGCCTCTGACGAGTTTTAACCTAGTATTTAAGTGCTCTGCCATTGTATTAAGCAACACACGCTTTTCATATTTTTATTATTTCACAGAAAAATGTTTTAGGTTTAGAGTTGTAGAGAAGAGCATAAACTCCTTCAGAGATTGTCTTGGAACTCCAGGTTTCTTATCTATCTATCTATCTATGCAGTTTTATTTATCTATTGCTATGTTTTACTTTGTTATTTATGAGTAATCCACCTTGTTAGGTTTAGGGTTCAAATAGGATATAATGGATTAGCCCAAACTATAAAATTGCTAAGTTGCTAGAGATATTCATCTTGAGAATTGTGTTTAATGCTTTTGTTCTATAATAGCTAACTAGAACCCTGATAATAGGATAGTTAGGCGCAAGCGACAACTTGGTCTGTCACCTGAATAGATTCTCTGAGCTAGGATTGTTAGAAACATGCGGAAATTGATCTAGGAAGACTAGTGGACATTGTTCAACCCGATCTTAAAGCTTCTCTAGAAGAGTATCAATTGATAGTCATATGGACTAATCGATCGATGCGACGAAAGGTGTATCGATCGATACTCCTATAGAGTAATCGATCGACACTTTCTTCAAACCAACAAGAGGAAGCTGAGGTTTGAAGATCTAGACAATAGATAATCTAAAAATACGGAAGTTGTTCGACTATTGCTTTTGTTGAATTCTTATATATCCTGCATGCATGCTTCGTGTCTATATCTCTATAATCCTGATTTCCTGAATAGAAACCTTATGCTTAACTCTTTATTAATATTGTCTTAAACCCCAATCAATTCATTTGAGCAATTACTTGTTCATCACTGCTTGCTTTCATTAATCATATTCGACCTAGTTTAATCACTGCTTTTAGGATTTATTGTGTGTCCTAGCTCTCTGTGGATTCGATTCCAAAGTATTACAACTGATCCTCTTACTTGAGAGAATAATTCACTCCTTGGGGTAATTTGAGTGAGATCAAATTTGGCGCCGTTGCTGGGGAGCTTTGTTGGCCATTAAATCCTGTTTAGTCCGATTTTGTCTAGGTTTTCTTTAATACTGCAAAATCTCATAAATTTTTCTTCTTGTCTTTCAGGTGCATGCCAAACAGTACTAGAAGCATTAGAAAATTACCACTACTCTTCTCAGATCCCGCACTCTTGGAACACACGATCCGCAAGGGGAAACGTTCTGCATCGATAGACAATAACAGTCAATTGTCGACTATAAATTCTTTTGTTAGATTGGAATCTTTAAAAGGAGTCTATGGACTCATATGGATATTTGTCACTATATTTTCTCTTGTATTGGGAATCATAACTGGTGTACTAGTAATTGTGTGGTTAGAAAGAGAAATATCTGCAGGGATACAACAACGTATTGGAGCTGAATACGCCGGTCAAATTAGTATATTGTATTAAATAAGGATAAATTAGTATATTGTATCAGGTTTTTGATCTATGTGAAGTGTGTAAAAATGAAACTTATTATGAAATGCTTGAAGTAATACATAACCATTCAAAGCATCGATACAATAATAATATTTGTTATAAATTAGTCAAACAAGTCAACTATTTTGTTGTTTTTATTTTCTTGAATCTTTGTCTTCACAAAATATGGAGATTTAAAACACTTTTTATGACAGTCTGAACATTCTTTTCCTGTTGCATAAGGTTTGCAATGAGGAATGCAAATCCTATTACATTCTGCCCTTGATTTTGCTTCTGCGATCACAATTACCGCTAGTATCATCATCATTATCCACACTTTGCTCATACTTTTATCCATCTATCTTCAATATTTATGTTTTATTGTATAGGATTGAATGTGTCATGATGTGAAATTGCATCTCTATTTATAAGTTTGAGTATGTCATTTGTAAGGTAGGCATTTAGGTTTGTTATTATTCTTTTTTGGACACATAAATTTGAGGGTATAGTATCTCAGTGGAATTAATTTTATATCATAGAAATGTTTATTTATAATCTCTGGTTAAAGGTATACTATCTGTATATCTATGGAAAACAATCTCCGTTTCATTTATTCAGACTTTTTTCCATGTACTTTTTATAACTTAAATACAGTTAATGTTTATTTAACCCATTCTAGCATGAAAATGAAATTATTATTTATTATAACATTATGGGTTTAGCAGAAAATTTATTATATGATCATGCATATCTTTCACTATTTAATAACTTCAAATTATTGTTTCGTATTAATATATTTGATAGGGCCACATTTTGGTATAATATCATTAGATTCATTTAAACATTTACACATTATAATATTAAGAAATTTTTCTTTTGATACTTTGTACACAAAGGTTGTCCTCAGTTTCAATAAATATCATATTTTTTCTTTATAGTTAATAATCACATATATATTAATAGAGAATCATTTAAAAATTATAACATATAATTTTTACTAATTAAAAAGTGTCATGCTGAGTTGTCACGTAATTGAAATGCTAATTTTTCTTACGTGGCGGCTTGATAATAAATTGAGGATTTTTTTAGTACTAAATTAAATTGTTAGGGAATGTTATATTATATACTATGTTCATTATAGAAGACCATTCATTTATTAATTTGAAATTTAATATATATTGTTTCTTTAAATAAAACATACATAATTACCTAATGTGATTAATATATATATATATATATATGGCAATTTATGATTTTAAATAATAAAGTTTTGCTAATAATCTGTATACTTTATATCATTTTTGTTTAATTTTTATTATTAAAATAAATTACACAATTACATTACTCATATAATAAAATTTTAGATTTTTTGTATATGTTTTATTTAGACTATTAAAAGTCTCACATAAACTTTTTTGATCAAGGTTTAATTTTTTTCTGTAATAAGATACAATGATTATAAAACCACATGAATATATCATTGTACTTTAATATAAGTTCATATATGTATATATTTGATATCGTTTATATTACATTATACATCATATGAAAATACATACTTATATTTTGATATTTTCATTGAAAATATATTGAAAAGTTAATATTTAATTTTGAAATCTTCATTTTTTAAAAAATTATTATAAATTATATAAACCACTAAACCTCCCACATTAAAAAACAATTCATTGGTGTAAACTTTTGTCACATAAATATGAAAATAATCATAAAATCATATGGGTAGAAAGCTCATTTAATAAATATTCATATCAAAAGTATACTATATATCTATGTTAATATCATTTAAATTTAATTATACACCATATACATAGATAATATTGATTATTTTGATATATTTACCCTTAAATGATTGCGAACAAACAAGAATGATTGTTTGATTTATATGCGCACTCAAATTTATTAGATAATAGTAACTGATTTCTTAGTCATTTAATATATAATTATTATTTTATTATTTCACAAAATGCAGAAAAACATAAAATAAGTAATAAATATAAAATATTTATCCTGCACAAGGTGCAGATCTTAACCTAAGTATGTATCTCTTTAGTAATTTTAAATCTTAAAAAATTCTAAATATTAGGCCAAAAACAAAATGAGAATAAAATCCAAATTCGATATTTATATCGAGAAATAACCAAAATGAGAAAAAGGCTACATCAAAAAGAAAAAAATAATATTGAAGATAGATAGAATTGGTACGTGAACGTAAACTTCTTATAACCATAATTAACTCTTAAACTACTAAATCATGATATAAAATTGAGCTGACATAGTATCACTGTAACCAAATAGTAGACCTGAGATTCTTCGGCCTAAACATTAGGTTCTTATGCGATAAGTGATTTTTGTATCTAAATAATTTTATAAATGGGATCAGCAAAACTAATGTAATTAACAAAAAGGTTTAAAAATTCTTTAAGGGCCAAAAATACTAATTCGATTAAGAATACAAATTTTATTTTTCATACAATATTTCTTAAATAATTTTTATATAAATTCACCTGCGCAAGACGCATGTCTTATCCTAGTGTAACTAGTATATCTTTCAGCAAATGTAGTTTATTGCCACTAGAACAAAATTGAAATCAAACGACCATCATATTACTCAAACAAGAGATGGTCTGAGTATCAAGAGTGAAATATAATAACCAAATAAAAAGTGTTTCCTATGAAATGATCTTGCAGTTATGGCTAAAGAATCAGCAATTGCATTTTAAGCTCGAGGTATGTAGACATATTTGAAGGCTTGCAATTTTCTTTGTAGCACCGATATTCTCTTCAGATATGTGGAGAAGTTTGGACATGTCTGCGGTTTCTTTATCATTGCTATTAAATCATTTCAGTCAGTTCCAAAATTCTGACAAGCAGAGTGACATAGCATATTGTTTATTTCCAAACCAAATGCTTCTATCTTCGATTGCAAAGATGACTCTCTCCTTCTTTGATTTCATGTGCCCATGAAACGAGTTTGTCCATCAATATCTTTCCAATCTCATCCACAACCACTAAATTGCGATTTAGAAGTATAAGAACCATCTACCAAACATATGTTCTGCAAGCATACGGCTTATGAATCAATAATAAATGGTGGTTGCCTATATAGTGGCTACTACTTTTTCAAAAATCCAAGTTTGTATTCTCTTTCCACATTTTTGATTAACCCAGAGATACTTGATTATTCCATGATAAGGATCTCTATCCAGCTCCAGATCTTCAATATTATTTTTTTGCCATAAGAGGTAGTCCATATTAATGTATACACTCGAGACCATAGAATATGTTCGGATTAGAAGGGGTGATTGATAAGGATTATGTATGTAAAGGTGGGGGCATTCAAAAATAGCATGGATCACAGATTCATCAGGTTCCACACAGCTAGGAAAATGATTATTACATC
Organism: Raphanus raphanistrum subsp. raphanistrum; assembly: GCA_019706035.1. NCBI lineage: Eukaryota > Viridiplantae > Streptophyta > Magnoliopsida > Brassicales > Brassicaceae > Raphanus > Raphanus raphanistrum. Next base: position 23,466,197 of record CM033986.1, read on the forward strand.
ACATACGGCAGTGTGTCAGATTCCTTGTTACAACTATATGTCATGTTACCAGCTGGCATATAAGATGGTGCATCTTCTAAAGATCATTAATTTTCCAAGCGAAGGCTTGAAGATTTGTGATGCTCGGCTCCAAATATACGACCTCAATTTGATTCTCTAAAATATTCTGTGCAACCCAGTAGCCTGAATTCACAGTATAGTGGCCACTCTTTGTAAGACTCCAGACATAAGCATCTTTCTGCATAGTCCGACTTATGGCCAAGCTTCGAATTAGCGGTATGTCCTCCGGAACAAAAGAAAATTCTCAAGCATCCTCACATCCAGACCTTTGAGTCATCTCTCATGAAATCTCTTACAATCATCATAGGATAAGCTATCGAAAATTTAGACGGGGCTGGTTTCACAATACTAGTCGGAAGCCAAGGATCTTCCCATACTTTCATCTAATAACCTAAATGAATTATTTGTCAGATTCCCAACACCAATAATGGCTTCACAGCAGAAAGATCCATACACAAGAAGAATTATATGTGGAACTTATTCTGAAAGGAAAACTCAGTACTATAATACTTGTCCTGCAATATCTGAGCTAGCAAAGAGTCAGGAAATGGAAACAAGCCTCCATTCTTGCTTTTCCAACAATGCTATATTAAACTCATGGATTATATGAAATCCATGATCATCCTCTTCTCTTGGTAAGTATAATTTATCCCATTTTACCCAGTAAAAATTCTTTTTTGGTGGATTCATACTCCACCAAAAGCGTGCAATGACACTAGGTAGTTCTTTTTCAAAAATGTCTGAAAAAGCAGGAAGCTGAGTATAACATAGTTTGAGACTGCTTATGCAATAAATTTAATGAGAACATCCTTACCTCCTTCATACGAAATTTCATTTATGTTTAAATATTAGAATTGTAATTCAAAGTATTTTAATTATAAATAATAATCTAAATGTGGACTCACTAGTATTGAACCTAAAATAAAATCAATTTCGATTATCCACTTATAATACTTATTAAATAACTGACTTAGTTTTTTGCAACTTAAGCACACAATTGTTCCCTTTTAAATTATATTTATTTGTTCAAATGTATATATAATATCTATATTAACAAATTAAAAAACAATTCTTGTTGTGCCACATAAGCGATTGATTAACTTAATATGTCACCTAATAATTAAATGAAATATTGTTCAAAATACATAAACTTCAAAATTAAATAAAAATAAAAATAAAAAGGAGAAATTTTTTATTATGATATTATTTTTCACGTTTTGTCAAACCACACTATCAAAAATAAAAACAAAGTGAATTTAAAAAGAACTGTTTCCATTTTTTTGGTCACGAATCTCAAGTTTAGAGAAAGTGATAAGATGAATATTGTATAAAATCAAAACACAAATTCTTTATATATATATTAATATTTAAAATCATTTTGACTAACAAAATGTAAAAAAAAAATATTTTTAAACCAAAGTAATTAAAACGAGACATGTTAGCATCTTCTTTCTTTTTTTAATTGCTAAACTAGAAGCAAAAGAAATAAACAATAAATTGACAGAAAACCACAAGCAAAGATTAGTACTTAATCAAAACAAGCATTTTAGAAAAAATAGTTGGAAAATAAATAATAACAACATATAGTAAATAATAAATAAACATAGGAACACAAAATAAAAATTGAAAAAATATTTCATGATAAAAAATATTTAATTTTATTGTATCCAAATAAAAGTATAATATTAAGAGAAAATACACCATCAATTCTAAAAAAAATCTCAAGCATAAATCTATTACTGATATGAAATAAGAATTGAAAGATAATATATTTGAATAGTCATAACGAGAGACACAATATATAATAGAACCTAAAATGAACACATTCGCACAAATGAATATAAATGATCTAGCAAATTAAAAGGTCTACACTACCAAAATATAAATAGAACATGGCCCCTTTAAAACCATCTCGTTAGTCTTCTTAGTCAAGCAGAGAATCAAAGAAAGATAACGGGGATGCGAGCCGCACGGGCTAACCCCTCGGTATTCCACCTTCTTTTTGCTGACGATAGCCTTTTCTTCTGTAAGGCGGAGCCCCGTGAATGTGAAGAAGTTATGAAAGTAGTCAGGAAATATGGGCAGGCATCTGGACAATGGATAAACTTTGACAAATCTTTTCTGCTCTTTGGCAAGAGGATACTAGCAAGTGATCGTCAACATATTAAAGATATACTGGGCATACAAAATGAAGGTGGAATGGGGTCCTACTTAGGAATACCAGAAGATATCAGTGGGTCAAAATGCAAGTTATTTGCATTCCTTAAGGAGAAGTTATTACACAGAGTGAATGGATGGACTGGCAGATGGTTATCCAAGGGTGGAAAGGAAGTGTTAATCAAGTCTATCCTTCTTGCTCTACCGACGTATGTGATGTCTAGCTTCTTACTCCCTCTAGAAATTTGTGAGAATCTCGCTAGTGCCATTGCACAATTCTGGTGGAGTTCGAATCCGCCAAAGAGAGGGATACATTGGGCTACATGGGATAAGATGTGCAAACCTAGAGAAGAAGGGGGCATTGGATTTTGCATGATCCATGAGTTCAATTTAGCTCTTCTAGCGAAACAGTTGTGGCGGCTTGTTCAGTTCCCAGACTCACTAGTAGCAAGGGTACTAAGAGGCAGATATTATAGGTTGAGTTCGTCTTTGCGAAATTGCTATGTAGATTCCCCATCTTATGTGTGGACTAGTATCATCGCAGCAAGGAAGCTACTGTTGTTGGGGATAAGGAACAAAGTACATTCAGGGTATGAGATTAAAGTATGGCAAGATCCATGGATCCCATCAGTGCCGGCACGACCGGCTCGTACTAATGCCCCAGTGGTACACCCGGGAATGACAGTTAGTAGCCTCATTAATTTCCAGACGAAAGAGTGGGATCTTCAAATGCTTGAACAGTATGTTCATCATGAGGACATACCAAGTATTCAGAGTGCGGCCATAAGCCCTACTCACCGACCAGATATGTTTTGTTGGAACTATACCAAAAATGGGCAATACACAGTTAAATCTGGATATTGGGTAGTTACAAACATTATGAAGGAAGAAGAAGAAAGACAAGTTCTGGAACCCAGCATTACTAAACTCCAAGCCTTTACTTGGAAGGTGAGTGCTCCACAAAAGGTTCGCCATCTTTTATGGCAACTAATCACATGACAGGTAGCGGTAACAAGAAATCTAGTACGAAGAAACATGAAATGCGACAACTACTGTCCAAGATGTGGAGAGCCAGAAGAGACTGCTACCCATGCAATCTTTGAATGCCCACCAACTCTTCAAACATGGGCATTGTCATCAACACCATCCAGCCCTCAGATTTTTCCTTCTACGAACATATACAATAACATGGATTATTTGTTTTGGAGGAAAATAGCATATTGGAACCAGAAGATGATAGGGATCCATATCCATGGATTATCTGGTATATATGGAAAGCTCGCAATGATAAGTTATTCAGGGGAATAGACAGGGATCCGGATGAGCTAGTTCGACATGCAGAGAGCGAATGCCAAGCTTGGCATAATGCTAGGGAAAATATGAATACGCTTCAAGTTATTCAAGAACCTCAATCCCTAAGCTTGGGGGATATATGCATGATAGATGGTTCATGGACCTCTACAGACCAGTTCAGTGGACTTGGATGGGTTTGGAAAGATAGAAGGGGGAAGATCCAGTTGATGGGGACAAGGAACTTGAGGAGAAGGGAATCAGCTCTACACTCGGAATTGGAAACTTTGAAATGGGCGATGGAAACAATGCTGCAACATTCTGATTGTCAGAGATTTGGAACAGACAGTAAAGACCTGATTGCGATGCTAATGGAACCGCAAGCTTGGCCAAGCTTCTCAACTGAATTGGAGATGATTCAAACGATCAAGATGTGCTATTCGGACTTCAAGATCTGCTACGTACCAAGAACTGAAAATGTCATAGCTGATTCATTAGCTAGAACTGCTCGTAATTTTCATCGATCGTTATGCTACTTTGGTTGTTCTATTCCGGTTTGGTTACCCAGACCACCTCAAGTTTGAGTAATAGAATAGTCTTTTGATGCCAAAAAAAAAAAAAACCATCTCGACAATCTTATTAGAAAATTTACCTAACGCAACAAGATTGAGGCCAAATATTTAACATCAAACATTTTCACCCCAAATGGATGGTAAAAGTAAAATAAGAACCACATAAATAATAACTCACACATTATATAATCAAATCTTTCAAAATAAAATCTAGTTTTTAACATAATAATTATCGAAGAAAAATTCTTCGCCTAGGACGCTACTGACTATTTTTTTTTCTGTCGGAAGATTACCTTTTTATTTCAAACATTCAACGCATACATAAGTCTACATGAAGGTGACAACTAGAATCCACTCCGGGATGGCTTACGGCAGCAAACAAGAATGTCAACTAAGACTTAGCAACTTAACAAGTTAAATAAACAAAATTTAATTACAAGTAGTATACAATGATCAAGAAATTTCGCTGATGCTCATCGCATGCCACTCAAATTATCCACCTCCTTCACCCAGTGCTCCACAACTTACAGCTGCTGCATACGCCCGCACGATAACGTCAACCAAACCAGAACACCACACATTCATAATCCGATAAGAGGGAACTCGACTCGGTCCACACAACCTTCGGATAAGGATTCATTTGACACATCCAATCTATAAAATCCTAGATAGAAGCCCACACCAACTCTCAAACCACACAAAACTTTAACTGATAAAACCACTTCAGACAGACTCATGGATTAACAAACACCTGGTAAACGATCATCGAGACACCACAGACGAAGCAACTCTGCTACTTAACCTCGAGCCACCAAGGGAAACATCTCTAAACTCACTGAAATGCTCAAAACCAAGTAAAACAATTACATTTTACCAAAGGTTTTAATAATGAAATCAATATATAAATTGCAAATAGATCTGCCATTTGCTACTATTCATGTATCCAAATAAACGATGCAAAATCGGAACACGTTAAAAGGAAATGCTGGAGGAATATGTTTGAAAACATGTATAACTAAGGATCACATAGGAATATTTACGTAAGGATGTAAGAAAAAGCTTGCATCGCTGGAACTCCGATGCCGTATAAAATCTAAGAGAATTAAGAAGATGAAACTTCTTGGTAATAATTGATAGTGGGTTCTCAAGCATATGACTGGAAAACATGAGAATCTCAGAGATATTAAGGCTCTCAAACGAGGAAGTGTCACTTTTTTTATACGGAAGTCAAAAGGGGTATCAAATGAAAAGGAATGATAGTTGAATCAAACCAATTCCCACTAGAAAATGTGTATTTAGTCTAAGGTCTGAGGCAAACCTGATCAGTGTCAATCAACTGTGTGATGAAGGGTTAATGGTACAATTCACAATTAAGGACTGCAAAGCACTTGATCGGAATGACAAAATTGTTCGCTATAGAGTAAGATCCAACAACTACTACTACATGTGGCAGAAACACACTAATTTTTACCTTCCAAACTTGCAGGAGGGTTAAATGTTCGTTGCATACCAAGTCCCAAGATAAGCGATTAAGTCAAATTAGGTTGGAGGTCAGCTTTGGTTCCTTCAAACATTCTCAGCAAGTGTAAACATAGTTGACAGGTCGATCCATTTTAGTATCTCTAGTACATTCTTCAGTCAGTAAGTCTAAGAATAGTGGTAACGAGTAAAAATTGAAAAGTTCATCATCCCCTTCTTGAATCAATAAAAAGTTTTGAAAACAGTTTTATAAGACTCATGAACAAACTAAATATCAGTAAAACTTCATTCCAGACTTAAATTACACTGTTCCCAGTGTAAATCCAGTCAGAGTTATTGTGAAAATAAATCATAAGTAATAAATTGAACAAGTAGGAATGATATACATGACCAGATGTTCTGCCGATCGATGGTTAGATGTTTCCGTCGATCATGGTTGTTGATGACTTGTCGATCGATATCGACCTTGTCTCATCGGTCGATGTGCTTGGCAATTGTCTATTCGGATCTTTTTTTAACCTGCAATAAAATTAAAAACAAAAACAAATATAAGGTAGAATAAATAACTAAGTAAAGTTACCTAATAGTGTGTTGTCTCCGACTCAACGCTTTGTTATAATTATTTACCTTGAATTTGGTAGGTGTTTGAATACTAAGGTTGAAAGCATCTACTTATTAGAAAACAAGTATCCATATCTTCTCTGCGCATGTGGAACCAAGTATTAATGAAGCTTCTTATGGCCTCATCTACTCTGGTCCACTTATCATTCATCAATGGCGTAGCATATTCCATCACTTGCAACCTTTCTCTAAGACGTTCAATGCTGAGCTGACGCCTCTCAAGTTTGGCATATGTGTACTCTGATATATCCTTCAGCTCCTGGTTTATAACCTCCTGCATTGAATTGGTTGCATCAAGCTTGTCATGTGATAGTTTCTCAGTTAATAGCTTCCCTCGGTTGGATGTTGACTCGTCGGCGATCGATGTTGATATAGGTATATCGATCGTTGTTGATTTCCATCTGTCGATCGATGTCGTTGTTTCGGGACGAATCACAAGCTGTCTCTGAATCGCGGTTATGTCTTTCTTCATCTCGTCCGTGTGTGAAGTCAACCAGCTTATGTTGTTGTTGAATGGAAAGTAGATGTCATCGAATCTCTTGTAGGATGCATCGTCTGATGTATTCAAATCTCTGTAGATTCTTTCTACCATCTCATCAATCTATGCTCTGGTGTAAGCATCTGCTGGATGATTATCGATCGATGGTCAGTTACGTCTGTCGATGGATGGAAGTTGTTCTGCCTGAAAGCCGAGTTGTCTCTGAATCATATCAACCTCTTGTTGCAATGCATCCATGCATGAAGTTAATCCGTCTATGTTGTCATTGATCAGATAGTAGACCCAATCAAGTTTGTAGTCGAATGATTTAAGCAGATCTTAGAGTGATGTGACTCGAGCATCGATCGATGCTTGAGCCCTTCTGTCGATCGATGGCAATGTCTCTGGTTAAAGCGCATTCTTCCTGTGTAGCATATCCAATTCCTATTTCATTTCCTCATTTCTTCTGGTTAGCCAGTTGATATTGGTGTTGAGTGGGTAGTAGATGTTATCGAGGTTCCTGTTGTAGACTTCTACTGACATCTATTGAGCTCCGTGGATTCCTGTCAGCAACTCATTGATTTCATCTTTCTTGTAAAGCTCTGGCTCTGGTCTGGACTGACTGTATCCATCTGCATAATCTGGTAGATCAATGGTACTCTGTTTATCCATCTTAGCTCTCTTCAGGATTTCATTGGTGTCTTCGCTTGACGTAGGAATGCGTCTTCCACTGTTAGCTTGTGCATTTCCATGCTCATCTCTGTGGGTGCCATATTTCACTGTGTGTCTTCCAGCATAGTTTTCTCCTTCTGTTCTTATCGTAAGCTCTGGTTCCATAAATGAGATTACCGTCGATCGATGGTTGAGTGATTGCTTGTTGTTGACGAAACAGGTTCTCTGATCCATCTGTCATCAAAATGATATCTGCAATATCTCTCTCGGAAGAGCGTACAAGACGTCCTTCTGGTGCTCGTACTTGTCATGATGTATCTTTAAGAATACCAAACTCATCTGGTTGATGATAAAAATCTCCATCGTCTTCTAGTCTTGAATTTGCGTCTGATTGATAAGTATTGATCGATGGCATGTTGTTTCTGTCAATCGATGGCTGAGTTCTTTGTTTCTTCTGGCGGTTGAAAAGGTTATCTGGTCCATTAGCCATAGCTAAAACTTCTGCCACATCATCTTGCGAAACTTGAAAGATACATCCATCAATAGCTCTTGCATGTCCTTCTGGATCTCTGAAAATACCAAAGTCGTCGGGTTGGAGATAACCATAATCTTTATCAACTTCAGCTCTAGTATCTTCCTCTTTGTACTCTGCATCATATGCAGCATTGAAAGGACCATATCGTCGCTTAGAGATAACAATGTTGACTTTATCATTCGGTTAGTAGTAGTCACTCTCCCAATCGTTGATTGACTCATCTGGAAAATTTTCAATCTCATTCTCTCGATAACTGTCGATCGATGATGCTTGGTTTTTGTCGATCGATTGTTGAGAGTTCCTTGCTGCTGGCGGCTGAACTTAGTGCCTTCTCCACAAGCCATTGCAAAAAGTGCGTCCTTAGGACTTGCATAGTCTCCTGGTTTCCTGAAGATACATATTTTATCCAGATAACCACACTTTGTATGTCCTTTAACTTTTACTTTGCATGCTGGTATGTGATGAGTGTCGATCGATGGCGTGTAGTGGTTGTCGATCGATGCATGTTCCATTGGTGTGTGGGAGTGATGGAGAACTCTATCTTCCTCCGTGACGAGACTTGGTACTCAATGGCCCATTCTTCTCTGTAGTCCTCATCATACTCATCACATCTGATTTCAGGTGTTGCAGTACCTACTACAAAACTCTCATGGTAGGTGTCATCAGCCCAACTGTTAATCAAATAATTGCCTTCTCTGTCGATCATAGCATCATTCTGGTACTCGATCGCTGTTGGAGGCTGAGTATCGAAAGCAAAACTCGGATAGCAGTGTCTTGGTAAGAAAAAGGTGACATCCGTAGGTGAAATGTCGATAGCTTCTCTCAGATTGGTATCGATCGGTGAGGGACTAGTGCTGTCGATTGATTGTTGAGAGGGGTTTTGGATCGATGCTCAATTCTCTGACTCGACGTTAGATCAACAATAGCATGATCCTATCAATCTTGGACCATATCCAATGTAGGATGTCTATGGCTTCACAACTCTTACTGGATCATAGTAGATGGTAGGATTGTTGAGTGGCAGGCATAGCTTGTTGGTCTTCATGTCGCAAACAGCTCCTACATTAGCAAATAATGCTCTCTCAAGTAGTAGAGAATAATTCATGTTCAGCTTGTTTTCCAGAACATGGAAATCAACTGGTATTAGAGCATTACCAATCTGGACTTGAAGATCTCTGATGATTTCCACTGAATTCCTTATAGAGCAATCCACAAAAGTGAATGATTCCTCTGAAGGCTCTATCTTCAGACCTAATTGGTCTGTCATTACCTTTGGTAGTATGCTAACTGAAGAACTGGTATCACAAAGTGCACATGGGAATTAAATTCCTTGTAACAAGCATGGTATCACGAATTTACCTGGATCACTCGGCTTCTTTAGTGAAATCCTCTGCTTCATCATCTTTCTGACCTCATGGAACATCTTCTTAATGTCATGCTCAGTTTCCTTGGTCTCTCAGAAGAACATCCATAATTTGTGGGTAAAGTAAGCCTCTTTGAATGGCTTATCCAAAGGTATCCCCAGAACCCTTTTAGTGAAGTTATCCATCTCCTTCTCGTTGACTCCTTTTTAAAGATGTTTATGAACCTTTTCTTTCCTTTTCCTCAAGTTTCTTCTTTTTGTAACTTGATCAACTTTCATAGGCTCTGATACATTTTTCAAATTGCTGACTTGTGTTGTCTGTAGGTGTCTATGAAGGTTTGGATTTGTTTCGGAGTGCACTGAGTCGTGCTACATCGATTTTTGGTAGTTGCACTCAGTAGGTGAGAGGTGATCGTTGATCGATGTAGGCTGGATCATGTCGATCGTCGACGGACTCTCTCGGTCGATCGACATCTGGCTCGGGTTGTCGATCAATGTTGGTTTATGAAATTCGGTAGGGTTTTGGTGGATGTGGGTGTCGAGCCGCGAACTCTTCGTGAGTCATTATCCTGATTGTGCTGCATGAACCAACTGTCTCTGTGGAATTTTTCGATCGATGCTGGACATTGTGTATCAGTCGATATTCTGCTGACTCCATTGGTTGATATTCATCTCGTGGCATCCTCCGACACCAGTGATAACTGCTGAAACTCATGGAGCTCTCAACTTCGAAATCCCCTTCTTGAAGCCTCTCATACTTGACCACTTGCCAAAAATCACCTATGATGGAATTCACGTGGTGCTTCATTGTTTCATCATCTCCACCCTTGATGAAAACCTCTTGCCTCTTAATGATGTCTCATGTCTGAAGCACTTGTGGTTCCAGCTTCCTCACATGTGTATTCAAAGAATTAACTTTGAGTTTAGCTCTGTGTAGACAGCATGTATCTTCCGATTGAAGTTCACCATCAACTTCTGCTGGTCCTCAAGAACCTGATCTAACATAGCTTATATCTTGTTCTCTCGAGTCTGTGGTGGTTAATTCTTGTAAGAAGAATTTTCGTAGGCTTTGTTGTTGTAGGTGTTTTTGTAGGGTTTATGGTACTGCGAATTCTGATTGTATCCACTCTTATGTCCGTAGGAGTTTCTGTAACCACTGAATAAGTTCACATCTTTCTCTTCATCTCTGTCACTGTTAACATCTACAGCTTCTACACCCTCTGCGAAGCTAACTTGCTTCCTGAGAAGCTTATGAACACTATCCAGCGTACCTTTAACATTATCCATATTCTTCTTTCCTAGGGTAGTGGCCGATTTTCTCCTATCGAACTCAGTGTTCTTGGTGATATTGCTGGATTCTAAGTTTTCTATGAGCCTCGCAACCTCTTCTGGATTTCTAGTGTTGAACCAACTGATGTGCCAGTGCTATGCCTTTAAAAAGTGATGAGCAGCTGCACTTCATTGATCCATGGTGTAGACAATCTTTTCAACACTTGAATCTGATCCAGGAGCTTCTAAATAACTATGTACGCTCATGTGTGAATGTAGCAATTTTTCTCCTCAAGTCTTTAGCTCGTGATTCATCAAAGAAGTTACGCAGGAATGCATTTTTTATGCCAGTCAAGGATGCAAGGGATCTTGGTTGTGACTATTTAAGCCAATGCAAAGCATCTCCATCAAGTAAGTACTTGAAGAGCTTGCAAAGAAGATAGTCTTTAGGGACTCCATCGACTTTGATAGCAGAAACAAAATCCTTGAACCTCTCCAGATGGTCCATAGGATGCTCGTGTGGTAACCCACAGTAGGGTGTATGTCCCACGAGTGTAAAATATTGGGGCTTCAGCTGGAAGTCATTCTTCTGAATAGCTGGAGAATGAATAGCAGATCTGTTGGCGTAGTATTGGTATGGACGGTTGTAATCAGCCAAAGTTCTGGGTCGAGCAGCCTCATCTATAGCATTACCAGCAGCTGTAGCTAAATCATTAGTATCAAGGATTGCAGTCCACTTATCATATATTCTCTGACCTGCTGCATTACGCAGATGGCCATCCTGGTCATGCGGGTCTCCATTCTCGTCCCGTGTGAGAATAATAGTCGCAACCATGTCTCGATGTTGAGTATCAATCGATGTACGATGTGAAACGTCGATCGATGTTAGATGGAAGGTGTTGGTCGACTGAATAGTAGTCTTGGTCGACGGTGGTGTGCGAGTGTCAGTCAACGTAAAGGTGTTATTGTAGATCGATGCAGAGCGTCTATGTTTGCGAATTGAGCGTTCCAAACGTGCAGGATCTGAGAAGAGCAGCGGTGTTTCCTTGTTTCTTCTTGTACTGCTTGACATGCACCTGAAAAACAAGAATTTTTTTTATGAGATTTCTCGAAAAGTAAAATAACCTAGACTAATGGCGATCAAAACTTCCCGGCTATGGTGCCAAATTTAATCTCGCTCAGATTATTTTAGGAGTGAATTACTCTCTCAAATAAGAGGTTCAGTTTTATTACTTAGGGATCCAATCCACAGAGAGCTAGGGTACACAATAGATCTTAATTTGAAGTGATTAAGCTAGGTTGAAAACAATTAAAGTAAATAGCAGTGGTGAACAAGGTAGTTGTTTGGTTGATTGGATTGAGCTTTAGACAATAATAAGAAAGCTATAAGTCTAGGGTTTCTTTTTAGGTAATCATAATTATAATAGTGTAGAGACTAAATCGCATGCAAGATATATGAGAACTCAACTTAAGCAATAGTTGATCAACCTCCATTTGTTTAAACTATCTAATGTTTAGATCTTCATATCTCAACTGTCGTTTGCTGATCTGAAGATAGTGTCGATCAATGATTTTATAGTAATATCAATCGATACATCTTTCGATACGTCAATAGATTAATCTATATGATTATCGATCGATGATCTTCTAGCAAGCTTTATGATGGGGTTGAATAATGCTCACTAGGCTTCCTAGATTAACTATCATATTTTTCTAGCAATTCTAACTCAATAGAATCTATTCTGGTAGAAGACCAAGCTGTCGCTTGCGCCTCACAATCCTAAGATCAGAGTTCTAGTTAGCTAATCTAGAACACAAGCAATAAGCACAATCCTATGATGAATATATAAAAACTTAGAAATTATATATTTGGGGTTAATCCTTCATGACCTATTTGACCCCTAAACCTATCAGGAAAATTATTCAGACGTAGTTAAGTAAATAATAAGCACAAATATAAATAGCATAGAATAAGACAGAATAAGAAATTTGGAGTTCCAATACAAAGCTCTGAAGGAGTCTTGGATCTTCTCTCCAATCTACTTTAAAACCCTAAATATGCTTGTTGTGAAAATAAGAACTAATGAAAGTGTGTGTTGCCTAGAACAATGGCAAAGCACATACATACTAGATTAAAATCGGTCAGGGATAATCTCGTAATTAAGTGGAGATTTGGGCTTTAAGTCGGCTGGAACCAAATTGAGTTTTGCACGCTTCTCTGTCTATCTATGGTAGAAGATGTACATCGATTGATTATCAACTCTGAATGTCGGCCTCTGGTCTGGCTCGATGGTCAGCTCGGACGATTTCTCATTTTATCTCCAAAATGCCCCTAAATCATCACTTTACTCCAAATCACTTTTGAACATGTAAATATACTAAATAGACTCTAAAACATAATAATTATATCTTAAAACACTTATATACCAGGGCTGAAAACGGGTAAATTCCATGGTATATCAACAAGAATAGAGTCCCTTAAGCTAGGATTACGAGAAACAAGCAACAACTGATTTATTTAAGACTAGTGAACCTATCGATCAACTCGCTAACGCTAGCCTTAGAAACCATCGATCGATGCTCATACCATAGCAACGATCAACCCTCGATCCATGTCAACAAACAAAAACTGAGATATCGGACTTAGTCAATAGGATTGATTCACATGTAGAAGCTGAAATAAATCATCATTAGAATTCGATTTCTAGGATTGTCACCCTAAGTATTCTATATCTCTATAATCCTGATTACCTGAACAGAAACCCTAAATCTAGCGCTTTATCATAACTGTTTACAACCTCAACCAATCAACTGAACAACTAACTTATTAGCCTTGCTATTTACTATTCTTATAACTCACCTAACTTAATCACTGCTTATTAGGATATACTGTGTGTCATATTTCTTTGTGGATTTGATCCCTAAATACTACAACTGAACCTCTTATTTAAGAGAGTAAAATTCACTCCTTATGGTTATTGACTATACCGAAATAACAATTTTCGGCTGTCTTTCCCAATGATTAAATACAAACTAACCAAATATTTCTTCGATGTGAATGATGTATTATTTCATAGAAATTAAATATAAGTGCATTTGTATTATTATCTATTATATCACGTCAACGTTGTATTATTTCATGATTGACACAAACATATTTTCAGTGGTTTCAAACAAAATTTTTTCTATGGTTTTTTTTCAAATATGACCTAAATTTTCAAGTCAAAAGCAAAAAAAGAACTCATGCTTTTTTGAAACTTTCTTTTTCTTATTTACCCAAAAAATTCAAGTTATTCACGAAAATATCATTTTTTTTTTTTATATTTGGAAAATGAGTCTTTTACGTTATCATCTTCATATTCACCAAATATTTACAATATGTCATTTCCGTCAACACACCAACCACCATGAATAACCAATCTGAAGCTGTTAATGCACCAAATTTTCGATTAATACTCTTCATATCTCATTACTTATGCACACAAATCACATCTCTTTCACTTTCTCTTTAAATTCATCAAAAAAACAAGATTTTGATTTCAGGCTTTGTAAGGTATATAAAGATATTCAAGCTCATGATTCTTGTTCATTAGCGACTTGTTAGCTTTTGTAGTGAAGTTATGGGTACGTAGAGAAGTTAAGCAAGTCATCTCACATGTTCAAGATATGAAATAATTTATTTTTTCAGATTTCTTAGCGAAGACTTACAAAAGACTATGGGAAGACTTTCAGAAGACTTCGTTAGATGTGTTCTCCATTAAAAAGACTTCCCTATAAGTCTTCTAACTTTCCTTTGTTAAAAAAACCCCCGAAAATCCCACAGAAGACTTCTCAAGAAGTCTTCTTAAGAAGTCTTCTTGGATAAACATGTTAGTTTTGCAATTAACCAAAGTTTGTAAAAAATTTGACTTTTTATAGAAGACTTCTCGGGGAAAACATCTATAGAAGTCTTCTGAAAGTTTCCCGAAGTCTTTTCACTGCCGTGAGAAGTCTACATGGCTTACTTTTGCAATCAAAAATAATTGTAAAACATTTAATATTAATGAGAAGACTTCTTTAAAAAATTTCTCAATTTTATTCCGGGTTTTTGGTCAAATCCATATACTACATCATTTTCAAGGGTCCTTAACCAAATGATGCAGTATATGAGATGTCGAACCGATTCTAAGTGATTCAAATGCACTGAGAATACAAGACCGTTCTTAATCTAAGTGCAATCATTAAGTGAGATGAGATTAAACTAGAACAATACAAAAATGAGAAAACTGCCAAAAAAAACTCAAACTTTCAAATTAAAGCCAAAAAAATCTCAAATTCTTGCTTGAATCAAAAAATACCTCAATTTTTAAATAGTGGCCATTTAAAATCTCATATTTTGTTGACTGGGCCAAATTAGAAATCAAAATAGTCACACGTTAAAACTTATAAACCTCCGTTAATTAGCTAAACAACATTGTTTTAAAAATTATTTCAAAATTAATGAAACTACGTAGTTTTACATCTTTTCCATTTTTTTAATCCTCTCTTCTCCTTCTTTTTCACGACAAACTAAAACCAGTTCCTCTAAATTAAAAGGAAAACCCTAATTCTCTAATCTCTCAATCATCTAATCTCCTAAACCCAGAGCCATTGACGACGCAGAGGATGGCTAGGACGATGGGATTACTTCGGGTTTCGTCGTACTGAGGGACCAGAAGGGGAAAGGGTTAGGGTACCTAGAGAAGAACCGAATGAGCAACATAATCAAAGCGATGAGGAAGGTGATAATGAGGCTGATCAGAATGGTATTGGTGTCGAAGAGGAAGTTGTCGAGGATTTAAGCACCCACTTTGGAGATGATGCACGAAACGAGGGTGATGTGAGTGATGGAGACAGTGGTGATGATATTTGGGATGATGATAAAATCCCAGACCCATTGTCATCTGATGACGATGAAGAAGAGTACGAGCGTAGAGAAGAGGCTGCAAATACACTTGGTTGTGAAGAGCTTCTGTATTTGGGAAAAAACGTACGGATGTGCGTCTGATTTTAAAGTGGCTTTGCTTAGGTATTCTCTTCGATCAAGGTATGATATCAGGCTTTATAAGTCTTGTGCTAAGGCCCTTGGTGCAAAATGCTCTGATGTAGAGGCTAAGTGTCCTTGGAGAATTTATTGTTTATATGAAAGAAGAAGACATAAGATGCAAGTGAAGGTATTTGTGAATGAACATTGTTGCATTAGGTCAGGGTACTCGAAGATGTTGAAGACTTCTTCTATTGCCATGCTTTTTGAGGAAAGGCTAAAAATAAATCCTAAGTTTACTAGGACAGAGATGGCAAATGAGATTAAGAGAGAATATAATCTCACTGTCACTGAAGAACAGTGTGAAAAAGCAAAGTCTAAGCTTTATAGAGAAAGGAAGGCCAGCCATAAGGCTCACTTTTCTCGGATTTGGGATTACCAAGCTGAGGTCCTAAAATCTAATCCATACTTTCTACTATGAAGATAGAGACTGTTCCAGGGCCTGTGGTACAGAGCAAGCAGAGATTTGATCGCCTTTACATGTGTTTTACAGCTCAAAGAGAGACATGGATTGGGACTTGTAGGCCCACCATTGGTTTAGATGGAGTATTTCTCAAATGGGATATAAAAAGACACCTATTGGCTGATGTTGGAAGAGATGGTGACAATAGAATAGTTCCAATTGCTTGGGCTGTAGTAGAAGTGGAGAATAACATAAACTGGGAGTGGTTTGTGAGATTGTTGAAGGAAGATTTGGGACTACAAGATGGCTCTAAATTCACCATTATTTCAGACAAGCAGAAGGTTAGAAAGGTTAATTTATTCTGGTTTTTTTTATTTATAAAAACGTACTGAATGTTTATTAAATGACTTATGCAGAGTTTGGTGAATGCTGTGAAAAATGTACTACCAGATGCTCAAATTGTCTTGATCAAGGTCATAACAAGGTGATGTGTCCTAATGACAAAGTTGAGAGTGCTCCAAAAAGACCAAGAGGTCGACCAAGAAACAATTTGGTACGTGTGTATTATGTTATCAATTTGTTTGTTTTTTTTGGTTATGATAACAACTGTGATTTTATGTTCTAGGGAGAATCCTCTCAAGCACAAGGACCTTCGCAAGGACTCTCTCAAGAGCCATCTCAACCCTAACAAGTGTGAACTTGACAAGTTTATGTTTTCTTTTTTTTTTGGTGAACTTGACAGTACGTGTTTGGCTTTGGCTTTGTGTTTTTCTTTTGTCTTTGAAATTATGATCTTCACAATACATTTTGGTCGGATTTGTGTTTGTTTTTTATGTGAACTAAACAAGTGTGGTAATACTATTGGTTTTGTTTGGCTCCATGTTCTGTCAAAAGTGACTCAAAACTTGAAGTCAAACAGAAAACTAACCTTTTCTTTTGACTCTTTTTTTTTTGAGTTTTTAACCCCACACCTGCATTTTATCTACGAAAATGCCATTAACTTTTTATTTTTTTTGTTTTTCGAAAATGGCTTCTTTACTGTCTCAACCTCATATTCTTCAAGTATTTACAATATTGCCACTGCCATGAATAGTGGGAACAACCTTGTACGAACTGTTTGGAGCTTTTAATGCCCTTTAATGCACGTAAATCTCTTTACACTCTCTCTGTTTCAATTGTTATGAACTAAAAACAACATTTCTTTCACTTTCTCTCCATATTCATCCAAAAAACTCAAGCTTTTGATTCAAAATATGGGCGATGGTTGACAGAGCCATATTTCTTTCGTTTTGACTTACGGTTGCTTTCGTTTGAGGTTCTGGGTGGTTGGAAAGACCCTGTGTGCAAACGAAGTCATCTCACCTAGTTTAAGGTACGAATTTGAATTTTTTTCAAAATCTGTTCGCGTAGAAGACTTACAAGTAAGTCATCTGTATGTAGAAGACTTACTGATGAGTCTTCTGGTCAAACGGACGACTTAAACTAAGTCGTCCAGCTTTGTTTGTTGAAAAAAAAACACTCCAGACGACTTATATATAAGTCGTCTACGAGAAACATGCTAGTTTTGTATTTGACCGAATCGTGTCAGATCTTTGACTATTTCTGGACGACTTATAATTCAGTCGTCTCTGGGAAAGTTAAAATTTCAATATTTTATTGAACTAGACGTGTAAGTCGTCTTAGGTTAGTTTTGTTATTGAAAAATAAAACTTCATAATTTAACTTTTACCAGACGACATAATATAAAGTCGTCCCGTCAGAAGACTTAATTTAAAGTCGTCCGGGGAAAGCAAAGTCGGCCAGAATTTTTCCCAATTTTCTGGTCAAACCTTGCTTATCCCGGACGACCTTAAATTAAGTCGTCTAGCTGGACGACTTTTAGTTAAGTCGTCTGGAGAAAGTTAAATTTCAAGTTTTATTTTTCAATTACAAAACTAACTGAGGACGACTTACATGTAAGTCGTCTAGTTTGAATAAAATATTGAAATTTTTACTTTCCAGAGACGACTGAATTATAAGTCGTCCAGAAATAGTCAAAGATCTGACACGATTCGGTCAAATGCAAAACTAGCCTGTTTCTCGTAGACGACTTATATATAAGTCGTCTGAATTTTTTTTTTTAACAAACAAAGCCGGACGACTTAGAATTAAGTCGTCCCTTTTAATTTTCAATTGCAAAAGTGACCTCTTTAGACGACTTACCTTTAAGTCTTCTGGACGACTTAATTCTAAGTCGTCTGCGATAATGTTTATTGAACTTCTTCATTTTCTCTATGTTTACTAATGTGTTTTATTTCGAATATTTGCAGATGATTTTTAAGTTACATGCAGTGTATGGAGAATGGTTGTTGAGAGATTTCCGTTGGGATTTTGTGGTTGATGATCTCAAATGAGCAAGATTGTTTTTATTGAATGAAGATTCAACACATGCTGAACTTGTTGCAATGGCTCAAGAAGATTATAACCTTGACATGAGATCAGTGACTGTGGAGATTAGCTACTCATTACGAGCAGAAATGATGATGACTCCAGGCAGTCCTTCCATTCATGTTACAAGTGATAGACAAGTTCGAAACTTGCTCGAGATACTCAAAACGCATAGAGTATGTCTTTGTGTATCAAGCCGCAGCAAGGTGGAAACGGTTTCAGAGAAAAGAGAAGAAGCTGGTGAATGGGAAGAAGATGTTGGTGATAATGATGAAGCTGGTGAATGGGAAGAAGATGTTGGTGATAATGATGAAGCTAATGAATGTTTTGAAGATGTTGGTGATAATGAGTCTGTTGAAGATGAAAATCAAGATGGGGAGGAGGAAAATGGGGAGGAGGATGCTGATAACACTATTGTTGGTGAAACGGATCAGAATGGTGGGGATTACAGTCTTTATGGAAAGGTTCAAGATGAGGACGAGGAAGATGATGATAATATTTGTTTTGAAGAAATTGAAAAGACATATGCTAAGACAAATGCTATTGAAGGAGGCAAATCGGATTGTACCAGCATCTATGTCAACCTAGAGTTTTGTTAGCAAGGATGCACTGCTTTCAGAGCTGCGGTTGACAGCAGTGAGGGGTAAGTTTTCTTTCAGAATATACAAATCATCAAAAACTCTCCTTGTGGCAACATGTCGGTTTAGCAGTTGTGGATGGAAGATCAGAGCGAGTGTGAAACATGGGCCAAACACGTTTTGGGTAACAAAGTATGTGGAAAAACATTTATGCTCAATTGGAGACCGAATCGCTCAGCGGAGACACTGTACTCCAAAGTATGTTGGTAGTCTTTTCATTGATCGTGTTGGAATCATTGATGGGATAACTCCACAGCATATCACTGATGCAATGAGGAACATATTTGGCATGACGCTTGATTACACCACTTCATACAGAGCACTGTTATATGCACAAAAATTGGTGAGAGGATCAGCAGAAGAAGGGTATTCGCGTCTGCCTTCATATCTCGAGCAAATCTCCATTGCAAATCCTGATTCTATCACGGCTATAGAACTTGATTCTATGAAAAGATTTAAGTATCTATTTCTCTCTTTTGGAGCTTCTATCAAAGGTTTTAAGTATCAGAGAAGGGTCATTGTAGTGGATGGAACTCACCTAAGTGGAAAGTATGGAGGTGTTATGTTAGTTGCAGCCGCACAAGATGGCAATTTTCAGATATTCCCATTGGCTTTTGGGATCGTGGATGCTGAAGATGAACCTTCTTGGGAATGGTTTTTCACAAAATTGGCTAGTTGTATATCTCATGACAAGCCTCTGGTGATAGTCTCCGACCGGCACGCGGTCATTAAAAGTGCGTGTGAGAAGGTGTTTCCTTGGGCAACCCGAGGAATATGTTATTATCACCTTCAAGATAACATTGTCAAAAAGTTTAAAGGGAAACATCTCATGTACTTGGTGAAAGGGGCTGCTTATGCGCACACGGTTTACGATTTTGACCGGTACATGGCTGAGATACGGAGTGCAAACCCGGAACTTGCAACGTATTTGGAGAAGGCCGACGTCAGGCTATGGTAAAGGGTTTATTGTAAGGGGAACAGGTTCAACATAAAAACAAGCAACATCGCTGAATCTATTAATTCCGCACTGAAGCGAGCAAGAGGATTTCCGATTCCGTTCCTGCTGGAGTTCATAAGGCAGAAGTTAGGAAAATGGTATTGGAAAAGGAGACAAGATGCTTTGAGTCGCCCAACTGAACATAGCCGGGGTGTTGAATACTTGCTTGATGTTCGATCAGAGATAGCGGATACGATGACAGTCGAACCAATTGATGGATGGCGTTTCTTTGTCAAAGGTGGCAAAATGGACTGTGTGGTTGATTTGGAACATGTAAAGTGTTATTGTGGTGTCTATGGAGTGGAGAAAATACCTTGCTCTCATGCTATAGCTGCTGGAACACATGCTGGTTTGCATATCTCCACACTTGTATGTCCACTTTACTCAAAGAATCATCTGTATGCAGGATACTCAGAGAATATATATCCTATCGTGTCACAACATATTGAGGAACGAGAATGCTTTCCTCCAGACGTAAAGCGTGGTCCGGGGAGACAGAAGAAATCAAGATGGCAATCTTGGTTGGAGCTATCTAGGATGAGAGGACACAAACCCAGGAAGAAACACAGGGCACGGAGATGCTCAAACTGCAAGGAAACTGGCCATACGAAACCACAATGTACACAACCAGTTGACTAGTTGTCCAGACGACCTAAATTTAAGTCGTCCAGTCTTGATTACCCGTCCAGACGACTAATTGTTAAGTCGTCCAGTGTTTCGTCTACCAGATAACCTTCAAGTAAGTCGTCCAGAAGACCTTCTACTATCTCTTCAAGTGTATTTTTTAGACGACCTTTTACTAAGTCGTCCAGTGTATTTTATTTTTAGACTACCTTCTACTATCCCTTCAAGTGTATTTTTTTTCAGACGACCTTTTACTAAGTCGTCCAGTGTATTTTATTTTTAGACTACCTTCTACTATTTTTAGACTACCTTATTTGTAAGTCGTCCAAACCTACCAGACCACTTATTTGTAAGTCGACCAGCTGGAAAACCTTCCAGACGACTTATTTGTAAGTCGTCCAGCTGGAAAACCTTCCAGGCGACTTATTTGTAAGTCGTCCAACTGGAAAACCTTCCAGACGACTTATTTGTTAGTCGTCCAAACCTACCAGACGACTTATATTTACAAATCTATACAAAGACAAGTTCAAATAAATCATACACAAGTTAGAAAATCTATACAACGACAAGTTCAAATACAAATACACAAATCATACACAAGTTAGAAAATCTATACAAAGACAAGTTCAAAGCCATACACAAATCTAATCATACATGCCCACGAACATATCACCATCCTCATTCTCTTTCAAATGCTGATCAACAAGCTCCGTCCATATAACCACCGCCATATTATCCCTCATAGTCTTCGCATTGGACCTAGCAAAGTCTTTAGGGCTAAAGGGGACCCCAAGAGCATGACATTCAATGTACTTTAGAGCGTACACGCCACAATCACCATTGTTGGCCGTGGGTACATCTTTCAGCCGTCTCTCATATGTGTATCGCTCCAACCCGTATTTGACCCTTCCTTCGTCGGTGCCTGCGCACTCAACAAGCAGATAAGGGACCATCTCGAGAAAAGGCTCCATTATCTCATCCCATGCTTTTGGTAGGCTAGATGTAGGTATGCTGTCCCAGACGACTATGTGCCTCTTAGGATCGATATCCAAATAGCAACCCAATGTTTGTTGTCCAAGTTCACTGGCGCATAGATATCATCAATGTCCTCCCCCCACTTCTTGTTTGATTGGCAAAATGAAGGCATTGATCCGTCATAAAAACTCGACGCCCCACCAGGTATCATTCTTCCTAAACCTTTGTAATCAGGGTCCGATGCTTTGAAGAATAGATACTGGTCTCTCCAAGACTGGGAAAAGTTGTGATCCAGGAAGCACATTCGCTCGCTCCGGAAAGCTTGTGGGTTCTCCTGATACCTCTGCCTCAGCACATTAATGCAATCATCTATATGCTGCATATAAAATAATACAAGTTAGAACCTACCAGACGACTTATTTGTAAGTCGTCCAGCTGGAAAACCTTCCAGACGACTTATTTGTAAGTCGTCCAGCTGGAAAACCTTCCAGACGACTTATTGGTAAGTCGTCCAGCTGGAAAACCTTCCAGACGACTTATTGGTAAGTCGTCCAGCTGGAAAACCTTCCAGATGACTTATATATTTACAAATCTATACAAAGACAAGTTACCAGACGACTTAAAGATAAGCAGAAGACTTACTACGTCTTCCAGCCATCCTTTGGGTGTCCGGAGGATGTGATACCACCAAGTTGGTGATGTACGTGGTTTGTCCTCTTGCTTAGTGAAATAATGACTGCAAACAAAAAAGCAATCAGTTTTGGTAGACTAAATCAAGCTATTATGGGTAAAGCATCACTTACGGATCAGTTTTCAACCAATCAGCGAGCTCCTTCAACTTAGGTCTGTTTAGTGTGGGAAATGGATTATACTTTGCCACTCTAAGGAGTTTCTTTCTCTCTGCCGTATAAGGAGATATCTGCGTGGGAGCAGGTTTCTTCGTTCGTTCACTCCTTGCACGCACAGAAGCAGTGGAAGCTGTTTTGTCCAATACAACCAGGCTCGGTTCTGAAACTGGAACGCTTGGATCGGTGGAAGCGAAGCTCGGTTGTTGATCGTTGGAAGCGAAGCTCGGTTGGTCAGTGGAAGTGAGAGGAACAATCTCTTTGGAGGTGACACCTTCTGCTTTATCCTCCGGCAAGATCTTATATACCGAGATCGCCTCATCTGCTGTATCCTCCGGCAACAATCTCTGCAATAAAAGTTGCACACAAGTTAACCCTGGACGACTTAAATAAAAGTTGTCTGGACGACTAGTTGACCCTGGACGACTTAAACGTAAGTTGTCTGGACGACTTAAACGTAAGTTGATACTAACCTCTTTTGGCAGAGGAGAAGGCTGTTTCTTTTGAGGAGTAGGCTGTTTCGTTTGAGGAGAAGGCTGTTTCTTTTGAGGAGTAGGCTTTGCGTTTTGAGGAGTAGGCTGTCTGGTTTGAGGAGTAGGATGATTGGTTTGAAGTGTAGGCTGATCCTTTTGAGGAGTAGGCTGTCTGGTTTGAGGAGTAGGCAGATTGGTTTGAGGTGTAGGGGTAGGCTGTTTGTTACTAACCCCGGTTTCTTTGGCTTGAGGGGTAGGCTGTTTGTTACTAACCCCGGTTTCTTTGGCTTGAGGGGTAGGCTGTTTGTTACTAACCCCGGTTTCTTTGGCTTGAGGGGTAGGGGTAGCCTGATTGGTGACACCAACCTTCTTCTCCACAGCTTCCAATCTATCGGACATCTTCCTAATCTCCCTGATGCACTTCTTAAACCCATCTTTCATTATGTCAACTACGTCCTTCATGACAGCTTCCAATCTATCGGACATCACGTCCTTGAACATATTTTCCAACTCCTCTCTGGTCACCCAACTAGCCTCTTCTCTAGCCTCTTTAGGAGCCTCTTTAGGAGC
Organism: Raphanus raphanistrum subsp. raphanistrum; assembly: GCA_019706035.1. NCBI lineage: Eukaryota > Viridiplantae > Streptophyta > Magnoliopsida > Brassicales > Brassicaceae > Raphanus > Raphanus raphanistrum. The sequence goes on from CM033986.1 coordinate 23,489,707, forward strand.
CTCTTTACGAGCTTTCTTCCGAGGTCTCTGATTGTCTTCCTCCTCCTCCTCCACCTCCACCACAACCATCTCTTTGGCTATTTTCGATGGAGTCACAACCTTACGTTTTGTACAAGTGACTTCCCAGCAATCCATGGTCCACTTCCACGGTCTCCGATCATACATGACTTTAATGATGTTCTCCGCGGGCACGTCCTCAACCTCAGAGTCCCATTTTGGCCACATTTCACTAATGTCCTTCTCAACAAAGTTGATCACGCGGGTCTGCAGTAAATAGAAGAAGAATCGAGTTAGATATTTGAAACAAAATACTAAATAGACGACTTAATTATAAGTCATCTACTAAGTCGTCCAGCTGGACGACCTTCCAGACGACTTATTATAAGTCGTCTACTAAGTCGTCCAGCTGGAAGACCTTCCAGACGACTTATAATAAGTCGTCTACTAAGTCGTCCAGCTGGAAGACTTTCCAGACGACTTATTATATAAGTCGTCTACTAAGTCGTCCAGCTGGAAGACCTTCCAGACGACTTATAATAAGTCGTCTACTAAGTTGTCCAGCTGGAAGACTTTCCAGACAACTTAATTAAGTGAAGATGGAAAGGTACCTGACTACTCAAGATAGCAGCTTTCATGAATCTGCGGCCTCTGCTGCCCTCGTAAGCCAGAATCGGTGGAAGCGAACTGTTTTCTCTGGGACTACCAATACTAGCACCCATTCCCGGCAGAGCTGTGTACGCCCAGACCTGAAGAACTTGTATAAACCCATCCACGGTGTAACAGGCAGTAAGATCTTTGTTCCACAAAGAGTCCATCAGCACCTTAAACGCGACTCTCCCCCATGGATAATTCTCAAACCGTTCTAAATCCATCACTAGCCTTGCCAGAGTAGCTCGTGTAGCGGTTGAAAACTTTCTCCCTTCAATGAATCCAGTGAAGATGGAAAGGTACGCGAGCCGCTTGCGATCTTCCGTGGACCAATCCCCGCATCTCTTCAGTGCATCTATTATCTGATCAGTAGTTGGCCCAGCTTCCAGATGAACTCCCATCATCCCCAGAAAGAAACCATCTCTGGGGTAACTTCACATTTTGGTGTCTCAAGGTCCTCGATGTACTCGCAGTTTAGACCAATGATCATTTCAAACTCTAACAGTGAAAACCTCACAGGTTCTGGACCAACGAGAGACCACATCTCGTACTTCTTCTTAATGTCCAGCTTTAAACAGAGCATGTGGTGAACCAGCCTTGAAGCCCAACCAAATCCCTGCTCCTTGAACTTGATGAAAACTCCCAATCTCGACTCCTTAAGCTCTTCAAATTCTTTCTTAGTGAGAGCTCCCCTAAGAGCAGTATGCAACCTGTTGTTATCCGAATGATACGAAATGCTATGCTGGGGTTATGGCTCTTCCCCTAATGTGTATAACCTACGGGGGAGTTCTGGAATATCCATCCTTTTTGTCTGCAAAATAATCAAAGACAACAATAGAAGTCAGAACACAAGCTAAATCAATCACGCCTTAATTGTTACTCCAGACGACTTAGTAGACGACTTTAATATAAGTCGTCTGGAAATTCGTCCAACTGGACGACTTAGTTGACGACATATATTTAAGTCGTCTGAAAAGTCTTCCAAATGGACGACTTATATTTAAGTCGTCTACTAAGTCGTCCAGTTGGAAGACTTTCCAGACTACTTACTTACAAGTCTTCCAGTAGAAAAATTTCAAGCGGACCTGATTAGTCGCAGAAGGAGTTGGAGTATTCGTCATTGTGGTTATAGATCTGAAAAAATAAACGTGAAACGGTGAGAATGAGTAAATTGATAGAGACAACGTTTTATGTTCATCTTTTTCTCGAGATTGATGACTTACCGGCGTTAGGGTTTACAGAGAAACGGCGCTACGGTTTACAGAGAAGAAGCGGCGGCGCTAGGGTTTAGAAGAAGCGGCGGTGCTAGCTAGTGTTTAGAGGAAGCGGCGGTGAGAACGTTGGTGAGCACGGTGGCGAGGGCGACGGTTTGTTCAGAAATAGTGGAAGCGGGGGCGCTAGGGTTTAGAGGAATCGGCGGCGCTAGGGTTAGAAGAAGCTGCGGCGACAACGGTGAGAATGAAGTGAGATAGATAGCCGATGTTGAGAACGATGGTTTGTTCGGAAATAGTGGGAATTCGAATCGCCTTTGATATCGCCGGTGAGAGAGAACTGTTAGGGTTTCTGAATTTCGCGGAAAATGAAAAAAAAAATCATCTTATATATTGGGTAAATAATCCGGTTAGCTTTAAAAGTACATTGGTAAACTTTAAGGTTTGGTCCGGTTTAGACGACTTATTCTGGCTGATAATGTACATCAGACGACCTAATATTTAGTCGTCTGTGCACAGAAGACTAAATATTAAGTCGTCCCAGACCCTAAAATGAACCCCTAAACTAAAATGACTAAATTAACTTACTAACCACGTTATAAAATCAAATTATACTTCAATAGTGTTTACTATACACAGAAATGAACAAGCTTAGGTAATTTTAAAAATTTTCAAAAACGGTTTTAATGCTTTCCAAAATCTAACCCTAAGAACACATACAATACTACAACATATGTTGATGAAACATAAACTAAAGAATATCATGACTCACTACTTTCACTCATCTGGGCTGAAAACAATTGAAATTTGTTAAATATTAATTTATATCTCTTAAGACATATGTTAATTACATAATTCCAATTTTTCACTTATCAAAATATTTTTTACAAAATTTTTAAAGTTATGTTTAAGAATAACTGTCCAGACGACTTTAAGTTAAGTCGTCTAAACAGACGACTTGCGAGGGGTAGAAACGTAAAAAAAAATCCATTTTTTTGTTTGTTCACAAGGAGATAGTTGTAATTTCAATAGTCTTTTAGGTTACTTTTGCCTTTGACCCAAGTTGGGGTATTCTTTTGGGTTTGACTCCAAGTTTTGAGTCACACTTGGCAATTCTCCCTAAAATATGAGACTTTCTTTGATAATGAGATGGGAGAAGTCATGAGATAAGGGATTAGACCTTAGGTGATTAAGTTTTAAACTAATTAAAACTAAAGGTGGCAGCTTTCAGTCAATCTATCAACCTTATGCCTAGACACAATCCTAAACAAACTCTACTCTTTCTCAAGATGAATGCTCATTTGTTAAAATAACTCAAGCATCAAATATCTTTGGTTGAATGTTATAGAAGAAATCATTAATATCAAGTCTACTAACCATCTTAACACATTTTAACAACAACAAATTTCTTTGGTAAAGAATGTTAAAAGCTTAGAAGAGTTGGTTCATGCATTTCATCATACACCTTGTGGGTGGAAAATGCCTAAAGCTCAACTTTTAAGAGGCCAACTCAAAAGATGCATTAAGAACACTCTACTAGCAAGGAACAAGAGAGATCTATACTAAAACACCTTAGATCTAACTTAATCACCCTTAGTCTCCGTAACCCATGAATCCTAAAGTGGATTACTCATTAATCACCATGATTTCTCTCAAACCCATGAGGGATTTATGCTTAATCATGTAAAGAAGTAAAGAAAGGAAGATAAGAATTTAAAATTACTCAAGAACACAAGAACAAGATGATGATTTGATTGTTTTGTGTTTCTTATGAGATAATAAGATAAGTCCCAAATTGGGATAACAAAAGTATTTATACTTAGGTTTAGAAAGCCTAAAACATCAAGACAAAATGAAAAAAATGGCCTTGGAACACTTCCTTTTCAACCAAGGATGAGAAAAGCGGTCAGGGTAGATCAGGCTTGTCCAACCCGGTCGTTTCTACCCAGTCGGATCCTCGACCAACTCTAGCCCAGGCCGCGCGGGTGGCCTTACTCGGTCACTTCTACCCGGTCGGATCTCGCCCAAAGTGTGGTTTGGCTTATCTTTGCTCGACCAAGCTCTATTCTTCACTTCTTCTTGGATCACAAGGCTCCCAAATGGCTCAAATCACATCATAGGATACTCCAGCACCTAGTGCTGATTAGGACTTAGGAATGCAATATGGATCCTAAAAATGCCTAATCCCTAATCTACATGATCAAAATGTACAAGAATGAATGGCTAAAACCATGTAAATATGCAACATATCAATATTACTCACAAGATTAGACAAAGTTAGATTGAAGGATATTACACACCAACAATCAGAAAAGATTTGACCAATGAATATTACACACCATGATCGAAAACATGTTTGAGAATCACTATCAAGGTTCCAAAAATATAAATTCAACTATTTTTGTATTTCATTGAGGTTACAACTTATTTATAAGAAAACTAAACTTGCTAACAAAGGTAAAGATTTATTATTCTAGGAAACGATAAAACATTGCATGGTAGAAAGAGAAGGTTCTTGAAATAAGAACTCCTGGTATGCAAAAGAGAAAAGTTTTCCATACAATTTAATCTACAATTTTCGTCGCTCTTCTTGGACAGCAAATAAACCATTTGTTTATGAATTTTTTTGGGCTTGTAACTTGATAAAAATGAGCTAGACATTTTAGCTAACATCATGGACCAATTTCTGGATGTCTTCCATGCCCAAAACTTCATATATCAGCGCAAGATCACACCAAAAATAGTTGGTGTATTTATTAGTAAATGAAAATTAGTTCGTGTATTTTTAAAGAATTACCTAGTTTTCTTCGTCATTTTTCACGACATGGAAATCAACTCCAATTTGGAGCGATATAAAGAGAAAATCAAAGCGAAGAAGAAAAAAGAACATAGTTTGGAGAAATAAAGAGGTTAAAACACATTAGGGTGTCAAACTTGAATTGAAACAAATTTGAATTAGGGCTCGATAGATTTGAGGGGTTTTGGCTGAGGGTGAACGTGTTTTTCACAGTTTGACTACATATTTAATTAAAACTAGTGTCATCTTCTGTTCAACATAGTTGACGTTGTCTAAATTGATGTATAAAATCTGCAAATTTTAAAAGTGTGTATTAAATGAGAAACAAAAATTAGTTTATGTATTAAACGAAGATCCAAAATAGTTTGTGTATTTTATTAGTAAATGAAAATTAGTTCGTGTATTTTTAAATAATTTTATTTTCATAATTTAAACATGTGTAATTAATCACTAACGTCGTTATCACTTTCGTTAAATATATATAGTTAACGACATCTAAAACAATGTGTAAAATCTGTGAATTTTAAAAGTTTGTGTATTTAATATGCAACAAAAAAATTGTTCGTGTATTAAACGGGATTCAGAATAATTGTGTATTTTATTAGAAAATGAAAATTAATCCATGTATTTTAAGGAATTTTTCCTATGTCAATTTATTAAGAAGACTATTACTGTTAGTTTAATTATCTTAGAATACATCAGAAAGCCCAAATTATTTATTATTCATTGTTCTGTATAAATAACATGTAAATTATATAACATGTATTATTTGTCAATATTACATTTTACCTTTTTAATACTTACTAACCTATACTAATAAAAATAGTCTTTTGAAGTTCCATGTAGCGTCCACATCGGCGAAAAGTCTTTATTCCGAAAGATGCCACATGACATTATTACTAAAAAGAAAAAAATAATAAGTAAATACACAATATAAGAAAATATAAATAATAAATAAATATACAATATAAGAAATATAAATATTAAATTAAACTTCACAATATTATCATTTGATATAAAAGCAAGAAAATTAAAATAAATATACAATATAAGAAAAATAAACAATAAGTAAATATACAATTAAGAAATGAAAAACTAGATTAAAAATCTATCAGAGAAATATATAGTAAAATAAATTATAAGTAAATATACAATATAATAAATAGAAATATTATATTAAAAATTTATTATACAATTAAAATAAGTAAATTTACTATATAAGAAAAAATAAATAATAAGTAAATATACAATATAGAAATAAAAATATTACATTAAACATCTAACATAATATTATCATTTGATATAAAAGAAAAAAAATATAATAAGTAAATATACAGTATAACAAAAAAAAAGTAAATATACAATATAAAAAATAGAAAAACTAAATTAAACTGAAAAATGTATAATAAAATAAATAATAAGTAAGTAAACATTATAAAAATAAAAATATTACATTAAACATCTATTATTACAATATTATGAAAAGAACCCACTGCCACAAACCAGAACTTTAAAAGTTACAAACAACATGATGATAACAAAAAGCAAAAGTGATAACCATAAAAGATGTCATAGATGGAGCATGCAGCTAAATCTACCATGAGAAATCACAACACGAGACATCCACAAAGGTGTAATATAAATCTGCAAAAAAAAAACAGAGCCAAAAGTTGATAAAGACTTCTACTTTAGATATCGCTAAACACACAGAGATCCAATTTTTATAGTTTGTACCCAAACCAAACTTAGTCAAAACTCAATATCACAGAAACTCATCAACTGATTCAGATAATTATCCCAACTTTGGCTATACAAAAGCGAAGTCAAAGCAGCAATTATGAAAAATAAAGAAAGAAACTGACCACCATGATTGAGAATGAAAATGATCAACCTTGAGAGCGAGAAGAAGGGTAAAGAAAAAGAGGAAACTATGCGTTGAAATTGCTTGAAAAAACTTCCAAATTCTTTTTCAACTCACTACTCTTATCTGCATTAATATTTCTTTACCATTAAGTCTCTAAATCAATTATAGAGATTTTTTTTGACACAGCTCACAATTCAAAATCTGATTGTGTGAAATCAGAGATTTTTCTCAAAAATTTTCAAGAGGCAAAGACATAAGAAAGGAGAAAATGTTTTGTTTTTGGAGACAAAAATGGTTTTTCAAATCGACAGAAGATGAGTTTCCACGACAAAAGCGGATGATGACAAGTTTAGTTTACAATAATACATTTTTATGTTTTGTGTGTGACTGTGTATAAAAGTGGAAGGCAATTTTGAAAGTTTAACATTAGATTAAGACTACAACTATTAGTTAGATGTTTCGTTGTTAAAAATAGTTGAAGTGACATATCATTAGAACTAAATTAGAATAAACTTTAAAAAATATTCTATTTTATGATTTGTAATTTGATCTATAAAATAATTAGATTATGTTTAGCTAAGTTTGTGGTTTGTAAAGTAAATAGAAAACTTTTGAAGTGGTAAAAATATAAAATTAATTTGATTTTTAACTGGAAATGAATTAAACATTTTAAATATATTTAAATTATTTTTATATATGTATACCCGCTTTAAATTATTTTTATATATGTATATCCGCCTGTAGGACGGGTTTAATCCTAGTTAAATGTTATAATATGCTTTATTCCTTTCATTCCGCTTCCACTTTTAATTAATAAATGATAAGATAGACCAAAATTGATAGATAATTAAGAAAGTGTATTAGGACAAGTGATTAGTTAATGTGTTCTACATTGGCAAATTCCCTAAAAGAAAATATTATTAATCCAATAATTCAGAATAAATAAGCTAGTTTCTCATTCCTCGATTGTATTTGCATTAGCATTGCTTGATTAACGTTACCAATTTGTTGGCAAATTCATCATGTAACCTATGACCGTTATTAGGTACCATTAAATAAATCACACACACACGTTACTTTCCCATCTTTTAACCAAGAAAAGCAAATTCAAAAAGTCGCCTTTTTCTTATTGCATCCGCTTCCGTTTCATGTGAACTCTCTCACAGATCCTTAAAGCATTCATTAACATTGCCATGCAGCTTTCTCTCCAAAACTTCTCCACATATATTTCCCATCAAATGATAGAATGCCATAAGCTCTGATAGTTGCTCAGTGTTCATTTTGTTCATCATGTTCCTTGCCATCCTCTGCTTCTCCTCGTCTACTTTCATCTTTTTCATATATGATCCCCCGTTCCTCACCGTGGCTCCCATTTCCTTCAGCCTCGTCTCTTGCTCCGCGCTTAGCGCTGTGTTGGACTGTCAAACCCCACAACATACACAAAAGAATAACTAACTCGGTAAAAATCAAATAATTAATACTATATTGATAAAACATCTCTCAATAAAATTTAACATTTTACCAAAAAAAAAAAAACATCTCTCAATAAGAAAAAGAGTTGTGGTGGTGTGGGCTAATGAGCTTATGGGTCAAGCCGCGACTGAGGATCGGTCTGCATGGAGATCCATTTTTTACGCTTTTAAATTAGGTCCAGACCGCCCTGGCATGTTTAGGTCTAGACCCTCATGCATGTGTTCTGCAAACCGAAATCAGAACCGCGTACGTGGTGGAATATTCAGGACTCAAAGTGTCCTGGGCATAAACAAGCTGGCCCGGTCTGGGGTCCCCTTGGCCCATCACAACAACCATAGACATCGTATAACCCCCACTGAAATGAATATTGAAATACATAGCCGTATTTCAAAGACTTAGCTTTTACTGTGTAACCCTTAAGGGCTGCGAAAGGCCAAACAAGTGTGTCTCTAAACACTTTTGCCTCTTTGGAAAAATATGAAATCAAGAATTATGTAGTAAAGTTAAGCAGATAGATTTGGAATTCTTTACCTCAAGAAACTCGGCACCAACTTCGAGCTCTGATCCTTTTGATGGGTTCTTACCAGGTGCTCCTTTAGCATACATATTCCTCGCGAGTGAGAAACTTCGAACAAGTATCTTTCTTTTATTCTCCATCTCTCTATCAAGCTCCAATGTCTTTGGAACAGACATTGTGCTGTTCAGCTTCTTCTGATACGCAATCACAGCCTTTGCAAATTCCTACAATCAAACAAAACCTCCAAACAATCAATTCTCACAACTTCATTTTGGTTACAAACGTTAATATCTATCGTCAAGAACACACACCTGATATGCAGCAGGACAACCAGGATAATCAAACTCATCAAGATCATCTGATCTCATTCTCTCAGGATGAAACTGTAAACCCATTATGAACTTCCCTTCTTCAGGATTATACGCATCAGGATCGTAAAAACCTTCCATCAAACCATCAGAAGCAAACGCCATTGGCACAAACCTCTGCGCCAATCTCTTGACACCTTGATGGTGATAACTATTAACCAAAATCTCCATGTTTTCTCCATCCAACGAATCTTTAAACCAAGAATGAAGTGGACTCTTCTCAACAATCCTCACAACATGTCTATGCCCATCATAGTTATCATAATCGATATGCTTCGTTCTACGTTCTTCCGGTAACTTATTAGTAAGCTCTTTCTCTAAATCAAGATAGAGAGTCCCACCACAAGCAACATTCAAAATCTGCCAAAAATGTTATCATCCATCTAACATGAAAATGACAAAAAGACATACACATTCAAAAAGAGAGACATAAAAAAGATATTTACTTGTGATCCTCTGCAGATTCCTAAGTAAGGAATGTTCTGTTCAAGACAGAGCTTAGCAAGACCTAACTCAATGGAATCTTTCTCTTTGTCAATAGCTGTATCACTGGCATGTGTGTCCCTAATCTCTTGAAGCTCTTCTGGTGAAAGAGAAGAGATCTCAGATTCATAAAGAGAAGGATCAATGTCTTCTCCTTCACAAAGGAGAACTCCATGGATCGGCTTGAAGCTATCAAGCAACATATGGACACCAGTGACCCGTGGAACAATCACGGGTACACATCCATAACGAACTATCAAATCAAGATGATATTCACCTGAAAGATCAAAAACACTCATCCGTTTACAGAGAAGCCCCACGAGGATTTTCATGGTTTGATTTTTAAATCACAAAAGAAAAAAAAACAGAACCATGCATGCAATAAAACAGAGAGGTTAGAGAAGAACCAACGAAGTCGACGAATTTGTTTTTACGAACGGTGCGTCTAGAGACGACGAGGACACGAGGGAGGATTTGAGAGAGATTCTCCATTAACCCAGAAACAGAAAAAGATTGAGAGACCCAGGAGAAAATAGTTTTTTTGTGGAGATCCGATGTGACGTGAGAAGAAGAAGAGTTTATTGTTGGAAGAGAGAAGCGGAAACGCGAATTTATAGTGAAGACAAAGGTTGAAACCGACTTGGCTTTCTTCTTATTAATTTTTATTTCATTGTTACTCTTTTAAAAGATTTTTCGAATAATAAGATTAAATAGATTTGTTATACGGTTTTTTGTTTAGTTGGAGCGTTGAAGGGATACAGAAGGAAACAAGGTATTTAAAGTTGCTGACTAGGTAGCTACACTGGAATGGATATATATCCCAACTTTTAGTAAAAACAATAAAATCATTTAAGGTAACAAATATATATTTATTTAATGAAATAAAGAAAATGAACAGAATCTCACATAAGTTGTGTCTGGTTAAGAGCATCTCCATTGGTGAACCCCTCTTGGGGTTCACCTTTTCAATTTTTAATTATTATTTTTTTTATTTTTCTTTTTGATTTTTTTTTTCTTAAAAAAAAAAGAAAAAAAAAAAATAGACCAATCGTGGGCCGCCACGATATGTGGGGCCCACGCTACAGTGATGAACCTCAGGAGAGAGGGGTTCACCGAGGAAGAACTTTGCAAGAGAGAGATTCACAAGATTTGATTATTTTAATATTTTTTTCTTTGAAAAACGTGTGAACCCCCCTTAAGAGTTCTCAATGGAGATGCTCTAACAACTTCCTCAGATCAAATCTGAACGTTTTGATTGTCCCTATGCAATTAACTTTTCTTTTACGTGATATCCCAATTCATTGGTACAATATTTAGCGGTCTTTTAAAATCTGATATAGGGTCTGCCTGATTTTCCGCTATCACTCGTAAATGCAGTTTTTGCGATTTACAGTAGTTGACAACATTTCAAAATAATCTTACAAATCGATTAAATCTCTTAAAATAAAAAAATATGTTCCAGCTACCGTTTGCGGTTGCGGTTGCGGACGGTTATGGATGAATAAAAAATATTTTTTTAAGCATTTTAGAATTTAAAATGGAAATATTATAAATAAAAATATATAAACATTTTATATATTAATTTAAATTCAAAAACAGTATCATAATTTGTTTTATAAAAACTTTAAACTAGCTTTTCATTAGAATGAAAAAAATAATAATATGCATACATATATAAAGATAAATATAATATTCTTTTAAAAATTTTAATATACATCTTCAATTTTTTATTAAATTATAACTTTCAACTAATTAAATATTAAAAAATAAACATACTAGTATTAATCATATAATATTAATAATTTTTATATCTTATCAGAATAGTATGTTTTTATATTTTATAATATTACAATATGTTTAATTAATAATTTATTAACCGCTGCTATATCTCATAATCAACCAGTCAAAATATGTCGCAAATGCAATAATTTTCAAATGTTATGCCAATCATACAAAACACTAAATAACGTTTAAAACTGCAACCACCTGCATCCGCAAACTCCCGCAACCGCTCTGTTTAAACTAGTCAGACCCTTAGACTCGCTGTCAAACCGGTAAACTTCGTAATCTTATATATCTGTTTTATAATTTAAGAAAAAAATATTTAAAAATTCGATAAAATTCACGAAAATCCGTTAAAACTACTGGTCAAATTACTGGTTAAAAATACGTAATCTTAACTTATTTTTTACTTAGATAATTTCAGTTACATTATTAGAATTTAGTTTGAATTCTAATTAGATTTTTAGTTTTTCAAAAATAAAATATCGTATAATCATTTTGATTATGAATCTATTAACAAAACTAGTTATACAGTTTGTATCTATTTATTTTTTGTTATCGATAATTTATCACAATTTTATGTTTTACTCTTGGCTTATTTTGAATTTAGAGTTTAATTTTATTATTCAATTTATACATTTAAATACTTAAGGATTTTAAGTCTTGATGTATGTTTATTTCATAATTCTTGACTTGTTACAAAAACTGTTAAATAATATAGATTATTTTTGATATTTTCTATGTGAAATAAAAATAAAAATAAAACTAAAAAGTTAAATATTCTTCTAATTTTTTTGAAACATAATATACCTTTTAGATTTTCCAATAGCTAATATAATGTCATATAGCAAAATTAATTAATTTATTAGTCCACGGTTCGTCCGTGGTCGACTCAAAACCCGGTGATCCAGGAAGTTGTTGGTTTTAGTGTCCAAGTCGGGTTTAAAAACATTGGTATTTCGTCAGTGTAACTATGAAACTTTTGCCAAAACTAGTATTGTACCAACTCGTCCCTTCGTGTCCGATTTGGGTTTTAGTGAGCGTTGTTATAGACATGTGTCAACTCATTTGGACCTCCCACCGTGACCCGTCACTGGTCCTACAAATCTCGGACGCACTGCCTTCAGTTAGAAATGACCAAACAACCCATATCCTCACTTATACTTGCAATCCTACACAAATGGAATGGAAAGGAGGACACAAATAAATGAGTTACCTAATGAAGCGTTTCTTAACAAGTCTACCGCGTAAACCTTTGTACTATTCAGTGCGGAACGAAAACTAACTAGCTATTGGCCACCAAGCAATCGATGATATCATCAGTTTCAAACAATGTAATGGACTCAATCACCACCACACATAATATTTATATTAATCTAAACAAACTCTTCAAGCCCACAAATATTTCAAACATGCAATGCGGCATTTAAAAGAAAAACTACATTCTCAACTGCGAGATGTTGCAAACTGCCAACGGATCGTTTTTCATTCATATAAGTCTTCCTTGATGAAATCTCCCTCCTGGAAGATCAAAATAGCCATAAACACTAACATTTTCTCAAACACAGATCTTTTGTGAAAAATCAAAAAGTAATATCTACGATCTTGCTTGTTACTGATCACAACAAACAAACTCTAACACCCTAAACAGAGTAAGTTGTCTCCTCCCATAGAGATAGCTCTCAAACCTCCGACACAAGGATAATAACGCGCTATAAAAGAAACCTGGAATTTTGGTCAACATTTACAGATGACTTAAAAGTTTTCTTTGGAGAGATGCTAGGTTCATGAATGTAACTTCAATATCGAGATGGAGCCAGGTCGAAACCGTAACAGGTAACGTAAGCCAGATTAGTCATCGCAAACCCTAAAAACGGATATTAAGCCTAGGTTTTTCCCTAAACCCATCACACTGGTCTCAAACATCTCAAGGCATAATATCAGACTGATATGAAATCCTAAAGTATGTCTCTTCGTTTGTACATGTACGTTCATGAGACCTTCCCCCCCCCCCCCCCCCAAAGAAAAATTTTTGGTCAGCATTTCCAAATGACTTAAAAATGGTCTTTGCACATATGATAGGTTCCTGATTGGTGCAAGTCATATAAGCCGAGAACTTATCGCATACTTTAATATCGAGACGGATCCAGGTCGAAACTGCAACAGGTAACATAAGCTAGATTAGTCATCGCAAACCCTAAAACCGATAGTAAGCATAAGTCTTGCCTTAAACCCAGCACATTAGTCTCAAACTATCAAGGCATAATATCAAACTGATACAAGATCCTAAAGTATGTCTCTTCGTTTGTACATGTACGTTCATGAGCCCCCTCTCCCCCCCTCCCCGAATTTCTTCGAGAGCTCTCATCTAAGACGAACAACAAACGTAACGATCCATAAAGAGTCACATGTGAGATAACAACTCACATTCTTCCTTCTCAATAAAAATATATATACGCCATTAAACTTAAAACGCAGTACATAATAATAAAATCCTCAGAGCGGCAGGGGATTCAAAGCCATACGCGACCAGTCCCAAAACATAAACATGCCACACTTGGCCAAAACAAACATAAAAAATCTGACGTCCAGAACGGGACTACAACCTTACTCATACATTGAAGACGGACCTGCGTCCTCTTCCAACACATCATCGGGGTTTGGAGCAGCATCGTCTACACATCTTCCGATCACATCATAAGGCCTGAGACCACATCCTGAGGCCCGACACCTACAGGATCCTACTCTTCGAGATTGCCAGAAGGCAAAGGAAGGACATAGTCGGATTTCAGGCTAGCAAGACCAAAGTCTCCATTGATGGCCGCTAACTCCTCTTTGCGAGTGCGTAGCCTGGCTTCTTCGGCTTGCAGAGATGCGGCCTCTCTACCCTAAAACATTTGAATGACGCTCGTATCTCCTTCAACGACCACTAGGGCAAGACCCCTGCTATGGAAATCCATCAAGGAGTTAAGGGAGCCCGTAATTATCATCAAATGAGCCTGAACCTCAGTGTACAAAGCATTCCTCACCTCGTCTCTAGCCTCTTCGATCATGCGGCTCGTTGGGCCTCCGCCACATTGAATATGATGCTGCAAAGCAACTCACCTTTGAAGCCTTGTTCTTCTTTGCTTGCTTCGCTTTCAAAAGGGAGATTGAAATCTTCCCAAGGCCCTTCTAGATCACCGATTCGAGCCTCCAACTACATTACTTCAAGGAAATGAGCACTCTCGATAGCTTCCAACTTTGCTTTAATCTGGAACATTTGCCCTGCGACTTAGCCAGTTATTTTGCAAGTGTTTCAACAATCTGGTTGATCAGAATTTTGATTATCTTTGATTTTAGTATAAATCTATTTATGCGGTTCTTTTAAATCAGTAAAAACCACTACAAGTTTTGCTTTTCTTGAACGAATTCTAGGCTCGATTTGTATATTTTCTTCAGTTTCGCCTTCCACCGCTTCCAATTCACTTCTTAATTTGTATGACCATTGAGGAACTTATTGATTTCATGGAAATCAATAAAAAAAATATAAGAGTTTGATCATTATTATAAACTATAACGACATCAAATAAAATTTTGAAAACTTTTATTTCTTCTTCTGACTGATTTTTTTCTTCTTGGAGTTCTGAAAAAAAGAAAGTTTTTTCTTTATTGATAAAAACTTTCTTTTAAATTTTTCTATGGACCTGCAGTCGTTGATCATCCCGTCTATCAAGGAAACAAACTGTGAAACAAAAACAAAATTCATGAGGAAAGAACCGGCATACTAAAGATTCGAAAAAACCTTAGAATGGTGCGAATACTCCCAAAAGCGGAGGTCCAACCTCGAAACCTTTGGCACATCTTCTCTTGGCAGCAATTGGATTGGCACAAGGCCTTTTGCAATCTTTCGGCGTAACAATGTGAACGAAACTGGGAGCACACAATCCTAGGAAGATCTCCCTTTTGGCTGGAGGAGGAGGCATCAACTCAGGAGCTTGCTCGGTTTCGTCAACAAAGATTGGAGTCGTAGAAGAACCCGAAGGTTGTGCCGCGTCCTTGGCCATGACTATGAGGGTGTTTGTCGCAGGAAGAACCTCCAACGAAGTAGGTTAGACCGCAGAGGTTGGAGCATCAGTCACAGCATGAGAGTTTAGCAAGTCAAAAATGCTTATAACTTTTCTTCTCATCATCATGGCGAGCAAGCTTCTCTTGAAAAGGGAGAAACTCAGCCACATGAGTTGGAACGACTCTGGAATGGGGGAACTCGACGAACTCGTACGAATGGCAGTGTTCATCTCAGCATCATGGTTTCCTTGCTCACCTTGGGAAGTAGACATCTTAATTTAGAGAAGTAAATAAAGAGAGAAAGGTTAAAGAATTGTGGAGTGAGTCAGGAATGAATGCCCAAAGACTTATAGGAATCTTTTCTGCAATTAAACAATGGCAAAGTTTTCGACAAAAGAGAAAAGGCAATTATATTTGTATATTCCAATTAAACGCACATTCCTCACTTGCAAGTATCATGCTCAAAACTCACGACCTTGAGGGCTAACTATTGGGGTCAAAACGGTGATCTCGAAATCAACTTCCAAAATTGCCACGTTACTCTTTCAAAAACGTTTTCAAAATAATTTTGAAAAGATCTTAGGAACAAGTTGCGGGAATGAGTATACACGCGCATCGAAAACACCATTCATTCCCTTGCCCTGAGATGGGAATGATTCGAAACATAACATCCCCGCCCTAAGACGGGAATGATTCGAAATAGAACCTCCCGTCCTAGGGAGGGCACAGTCCGAGAAAGAACCACCTCATCCTTGGGCGGGCACAGTTCAAGACCTTACCTCCCCACCGCCATAGGGGGCACAGTTCAAGACTAAACCTCCCCGCCTTAGGGCATGCACGATTCGAGACCGGACCGGTCCCCCTAGGGCAGGCACGGTTCGAGACTGAACCTCCTTGCCCTAGGGCAGGCACAGTCTGAGACAGGACTCCCTGCCCTAGGGCGGGAGCGGTTTGAGATAGAACCTCCCCGTTCTAGGGCGGGCACAATTCGAGACCAGACTTCCCTGCCCTAGAGCGGGCACAGTTTGAGATCGGACCTCCCCGCCCTAGGGCAAACAAGGTTCAAAGCCAAACCTCCATGCCCTAGGGCGATTACGGTTCAAAACCGAACCTCCCCACCCTAGGGCTGGCATGGTTCAAAACCCAACCTCCCGCCTTAGGGAGGGCACAGTTCGAAGCTGAACCTCCCCGCCCTATTGCGGGCAGGTTCGAAACCGAAGCTCCTTGCCCTAGGGCGGGCACGAACCATAAAGCTCAGTTCCCCGCCCTAAAGCAAGCATGGTCTGTAACACCCCCGAACCGTCCTAGTTCGGAAAAACCCAGAATCGATCCGGAAGCAAAAAAATTTGAAGACACCACAGCCGATCCAACTGAAACTCAGCCAGTCCACCGTAATATCGTCCCTCTCAACCGCGGCCTAAGGCTTGCCAACCCGTTCCTTGCTCGAGAGTTGTGTTTAGTCCGGACAAGACTTAATTTATCAGCGCTAGACGAGGATTTTAATATTAAACATACATTTTATTTATTTTACATGTGTCGGGAACTCGACGATGTCCGCAAACATAAAACAAAGTTCGAAATCAAAAGGGTACCCATAAAACAACAATGATAAAACAACTGAAAACTCCGGTCTTCTTATTCCTTGCAAACAGCACCGCAAATCTACACAGGCCACGTCCTCCACACCCCGCTAACGCCCAAACCCTCTGTGGCTACCTGCAAAAAGATACAACAATGGGGAATTGGCAACCTAATGTCACTCAGTGGGAACCAGCCCACTACAACAACAAATTCCCCAATCAAACCCCATAACCCTAACAAGCAAGCAACCACATATCAAGAACCGCGCAATAACCAAGTATGCAACAACATTATGCAAGGCGAAAACATGATACTACAATGCATGCTACTATACTACCCGGAGACTCTCTACTCGACGCGTAAGACCAAGACAACCGTATGCCTCGTCAAACTCACAACTCGTCTAGACTCAATCCTAGACTCAAGTGCGCACAAAACACAACACATGGATGGAGCTCCTGCTACAACATCCTCTGGAAGCCACCCCTTCACACCGGAAGCCTATCCATCTCATCGCTGAATCTTCCCCACTATAAACACCGAGTCCTATAGATGAAAGCATTCAGTTCCGGCAAACGGTGATACTCCGAGTCCGGGCTACATCGTCATGTAGCGCTTGTCCATGGGCGCTACCCACTTAGCATTGACAAGCAGATGAGCGAGGTCAATCCGTCTCATATCGCGCCCCGCAGGTCACCAATCACACATTAACTCAAGTCATAGCTCACCTACCCGATTCTGCTAGACTATCACAGTCACTAAGATTGCTTGGCATACTCACTCAGAGTAAACAACTTAACACAAGCACTATTCTCCGCGAATAGGCTACACACAACACTAGTCATAGCTCACCTACCCGGTTCCGCTAGACTTGACATGAAACCTTCACACAACTAGTCGTAGCCACCTACCTGGTAAGGCTAGAATCAACAACACACTCCTAGCAACACATGCTACAACAAATAATGCAACCTCATATGCATTACTAACAACTCAAAAATGCTAATGTAACCACAATGCAAGACTAGCACCCTAACTGCCATGTGAGAGTAACACTCAAATCACCATGCATTCTACCACAATGTCTAGATAAGCATGCCACAACTCAACAACACAATGCATGCTACACAACTACAATATCTAGACATGCATGCTACACAATTCAAGTCTAGATACACATGCTACACCATTTCTACAACAAGCATGTGATTCACTACAAATAGACAAGCATGCAACTCAATCAATACACAAGCATTCTATCAACTTAAACACACATGCACACAATCAAAATAATTCATTTAACACCATTAAACACACTCATGGAGTCCCTGCAACCACAAATGGTTAGCAAACACAAACAACACTTCCGGAACCCACCTAGGTCTTCATACAGAGGAGACAAGCCACGCTCAAGGCCAGAACACTCTCCTACATGCATGCACCTAATTTTTACCAAAAACCGATTTTTGGGAGGCTAAAAGCTCAAGGGTATAAAACATTTTTAAACACCAAATAAAAATATTACCACCCTTCCTAATCCATCTCCACGGATCCTAGTCTATGGATCAGCCATTAGCCAGCCTCCTAACACTCTTCTCACACACTTAGAAATTTTATCGGGTTTTTGGCAATTTTTCTCTCAAGAGCAAACAACAAGAACGTCTCAAGAGAGAAAGCTCTGGGTTTCTAAACTGATAAAATGGCAACCTAAGGGTCCTATTTATAGCCAGCATTTGCATGAAACCATCTTGACAAGTCCTCACCCATGTGTCACCACAAAAGCTCTCTTTTCATGTATTGGACGTTTTTGATGACTCACATTCCACTTTCTTCTGATCTTCTGGAAACAATGACCATATCCCGTACAGGTTCAGTGTACCAAACTTCCTTCACACCCATTTTTAAGCCCAAAAACCACTTCAAACCACTCCATGGGCTTAAGCTATGACATGGGCTTCCTTTCCTTTCTTAATGCAGACTAAAACACATCCTGAATGTACCCATGTAAGCTCAATGCTATGCCTGACATGTTCCCTTCACCATTCCACACTTGCTTCCAAATGTGTTTTTCACTCATATTGGTGAATGAACAGCTCCAGCCATTTACCTTTGTCTCCTGCCACTCCAGACTGATCACACACTCCCAATGTGTCCCAAAGAAACTTTAGATGTCGTGATTCACTTGCTGGAAAGCCTTCCTCACTTCTTTTACTCCCATGATGAAAGGTTCCCATTTTTCGGACAAAAAGAATCTTGATGTCTCCAACTACTCCTTGCATCTTTTGCACTTCATTTCTTCACCAAAAAATCCCTTGATTTATTTCACATCCTGCCCTGAGTTGAAAGAATTTGAGTCCTCCATGTGACTAGACCTCAACCGACCTATCGGGAGGTGCCATGTGGCACAATCTGGACCGTTGACTTTTCTTGACTTTTCTTGACTTTTTATTCATATTATTTGACCTTCAGAATCACTCTAAAATATGCCTGAGATACTTCATTGACTCTCAATCCCATTCTTGCACATCTCCATTTGGCTTTCGTTTCACCCGATTAGCCGTTTTCGACCATACCGATCAAAATAGCATTCCTCCGAACCATCTTGGCTTTGCCTCTATCAAACTCCCTATAATGCCTCCAAATACCTTAGGAAATATTCCTAGGTTGATATCCAAACTCCTGGAATCACTTAGGTCTCCTTCGTCCTTCGACCGCTACCAATACTCTGCTTCGACCATCTCTAGAACCTCTATTGACCATTTGTCGTTCCACTTGAACTAACTGGTTCTTGTCTTGACCAATTGTCTTCTAATAATCCATAAAGATTATTAGGATTGACCCTTACTTGATTTGCTGACTTCTCAAAATCATCCTTGCTCGGCCTCGACCTTATCGCAACTCTATTCCAACTTCTTGACCAATTCTGATTTCTCCTTGACCATTCTTCAAATTTCCTCGACCGAACCTCTATTCAAGTGTTGTAGTATAATCTCACACCAATCTCTGGTGGATTCCAAGTCGTTGACTTCGCGTTGACTTGACTCTTACGACCGGGGGTATTACATGGTCTTAGCTTTCGTAGTCTTGATCGATTTGTTTCTCGTTTGTCTTGATTGAACTTACTGTTGAAGTTTACGATAAAAAAAAACAAAAAGACTCGTCTTTCGTAAAAATCTATTTTAAACATGTAAAACGCGTCGTACAAATGGTGATTTCTCTGAAAAAATCATAAAAATGCTTAAGCCAAAACGGCGTAAAAATGACTAAAATGTGACAAAAGACTACTTGTAATTCCAGACGATAATGAGCCCAAATACTATGACAATATATTTGATTTTCGTAGAAAATAAATGGAAAGAAGATAAATGTCAATTTTTGCAGGATAATCATGAAGATCAAGAAGATAAAGAAGATTTCAGCGAAGAGTTAAATCGGATTGGAGGCAGAAAAGGAAAGATGACTGACTTTAGAGGCATATAAGCAGAGCCAAGGCAGAGGGAGTGAGGATCCAAAAATTTAGGTCTATGAGATTTCTATAGCTTTAGAAGAACTTAAAACTTAGGTGGTTTGACTAGCGAGTTTTATACTTAGAGCGTTCTTCCGCTTTGTTCTGTGATTCTCCATTGAAAATTTCTTATTCATCTTATTTTTGGTGAAACTATGTATCTCAGTTCATTTTATTCATAAAATGCATCTGTGCAATTTACCATCGATATTTTGCTATCTTTATAGTTTTTCGTATTCGCGTGTTTTTTAGTAGAGATCTGGGACCTCAGGAAAAGTTAAGGTTTTCTGACTTTTCTCCATTTACGGAAATCGACGGTGAAAATTTATGTTCTCACAGGTTAATTTCGTAACTTTCTGCTCGCTTAGCTTGGGTTTTGCGTGGTACGTATTACATGCTTAGTTCACCTTTGCAAATGGGTTCTACAGATACCCCTTCACATGTATGGAATAGTCTTTCAACTGTGAGGCTATTGTTGTTTTTAGGGATTATACATAAGATACATTCAGGTTATAAGGTGAAATCGTGGGAACATCCTTGAATTAGAACTACTGGCTCAATTTGTACTTTCAAATCTCGGTTTATTGCAAAAAGGGTTTCACCAGAGACAATGCCTCGACTAGAAAGAGACATTCAGCCATTTTCTCAAACACACCACAGTCTAACGGTACTCGAAATATCAGTGTCTTGTAACTCGATGTCAACAATGCATTCTTGCAAGGAAACTTAAATGAAGATGTCTACGTGGTCCAACCAACTAGATTTGTTGACAAAAACCGACCTCATTATGTATGCAAACTTCACAAAGAGCTATATGGCCTAAAACATGCTCTTTGTGCATGGTAAGAAGAATTATGCAAACTCCTTGCAGCCCCTGATTTCAAAATCTCTCTATCCGATGCAGCTCTCTTCGTCATGTGAATCTCTAGTATATCCATAGACAACTGCAAGATCTAGATAGAAACTGAGTACAAAGTTGTTACAGACACAGCCTGTGAACTCGTATGTCTCCCAATCAGTAATCTACTATGATAAATTGGGGCTACATATCTCTTTTCTAATCCAATATTTTATTTAAGAATGAAGCATGTAACCCTTAACTATCACTTCATTTGACAGCTTGTTCAATCCAGTTTTCTCCATGTTTTGTAAGTTTCCTCGAAAAACCTGATTAGAATGGCCCTTACAAAGCCTGTTACTTGCTCTGTGCTACATGGTCACGTGAACAAGATTGGTCTCTCTTAACCATCGGTCGCCCAACTTACGGGACGTATAGGAAATTCATATGAATGTATTGTGTATATACTCTTTTCGTATAGAAGAGATACAAGTAGCTCATTCATTTGTATATATACATATACTCATGTCAATCACTCTTTTAATAATATACAATCATACATCTTTTTCTTATTCTATACGTTCATTTATCAAGAAAAAAAATTAATTGAATAATACAATGATTTTTTGATGTTAGAGAAAACATAAGTTTTGTTCCTCAAAATATTTATACTGAGAAACATGGGTTGAGCATGTCATCAGAATTTAAATATTGAACATCTATATCGATTTTGTTACTAGCCTAAAAATCAATTAATTTATCGCTTACCATCTATGACAAATTTTTTGCTCAATTGATGTGCTAGTTTAGAAAACAAGTTAATGACCAAGGGAAATAAACAAGATCAACAATAAAATTATATTTGGCTTAAATTACTTTGATAAAATTATGTTTATTTAAAATTACTTTCAAAGCGTGATAATTTGTAACCTAGAAATTTTATTAAACGTCGAAAAATAAAATAAATTTTATTATAAAGTATCATAATTTTACTTTTTATTATTTCTAAAGTATAAATAATAAAATAAATAGAGTCATAGTATTATTAATTAATTTATTACAAGTTGATTATAATGTGAGTCAGCTAAAGGTTACAGACACGTGGACTAGATATTAGTCCGCCCTCATTGCTGACACAAGCACTATCAAAACTTGACGAAATTAACCACTTTTACAAAAGACATATGGACGTAGTTTTAAGAATAGAAAACCGAGCTGTGTAACTGTGTTAACACTTTTTAACTAATGTAGAATACCACTTTTGAATTCCATGAAAATCACGCATATTTTTACCACACTTTTTAATATAATGCAAACAATATTATAATAAAAATATTTTGTGCTAAAAAGAATAAACAAATATTTTGTGCTAATTTTTTAGTACAGCTGATTATTCTAAATAATATATATAAAAGTATTAAGCCATTGATCTCGGATCATTTAAACGTTTTTCTTGACATGCTGACCATAACGGATAGTTTTGTATGTGAAAACTGTAAACAGTGAGTGTCGGCTTAAAACTATATTGGACCTGGCAAATTTTTTTTTTAGTTAAGCATAATATTTTAGACCCAAACAAATATAAATATAGACCTATTTTATCATTAAATTTAGTTACTTTTAGGATGGACCTATGGCATATGCCATGTTTGCCACCCCCTAGAGCCGGCACTGACAGTGATACGAACGACCCTCCTTTTCTTCGTTTCCGTCAAAATTGATTTTGTTTTATATAGAAATACACTTTTTCGGGATCCAAAAGAAAAAGAAATACACTTCTTTCTGACCACTCACGTGGCCGATTCATCGTAGGTTTTTTCCACATTGAAAAATATTTTACAGCCACATGTGGACCAAATGGCTGTAAAATACCTTATTATCTTTTTAGAGAGGGAAGGAAAAAATACCTTATTATCTTTTTTGCCGGCAGCATTGCTTTTTCTAAAGGGACATTGCAGTGGGTACACACAACATATCTCGTATTTAGCTATATACCAATTTACCACACCTCCTCCTCTTATCCGCTCCTCCTCCCCACAGCCTTTCACCGCCGGAACTCCGCCTCCAATCCCTCCCTATTCTCAGATACCGGCTACCTTACAGCCCCACCCTCTCCTCCTCAATGCACAGCCCCACCCTCTCTGCCTCCTCAACGCACAGCCCCACCCTCTCCTCTTCCTTCTCCTCCCCTTCCTTTTCCTCCGCCTCCTCTTCCGCCGCACTTACCTTCGGATGAATCCGCCTCCACCGCCGCAGTCGTCACCGGATCTCCGCTTCCATCGCTGTACTCGTCTCTGGATCCCCCGCCTCCGACTCGACACCCAGCTCCACCACGACGCCTCCGCTCCTTTTCTCCACCTTGTTCTCTTCCGCCGGACTCAGCTCCGGATCCTCCGCCTCCACCGCCTCCGGCTCGACGCCCGGCTCCACCACGACGTTGTTTCCCGTCCCGAGCTCCTCTTCCACACCGAGCATATCAAAATTAATTGTCAAAAGGATATAATTGTTATTTTACCTACATATGTTTACCTAGTTTTACTGTTTAGGGTAGATAGCTAATTTCTTAGTTTTTTATGTATTTTCAGCAAATTAACTCTTTTCTAAAATCTTTTCTTTTTTTTTTGAAAAAATCTTTTTTTTTATGGTCAAAGTTTGTTTGTTTTTTAATAGAAGACAGATGTGTATAAATAGATTAAGATTTTTTTATTCTATAGGACACTTTATGTCTTATATATTACTCAATAAGACATTTTCTATTTGTCTCTTTGTCACACACATTATGCTTGTCGAAAATCCTTTATGTTTTTATTTCTGACCAGACCACACTAGCCTAACCAAAGACAAGTAACCATGGTTCTTTTTTTTAATAAAATTTTATTTTCTGTCGGATAAAACAAAACAAGTTAATTCAAAATATAGATCCACTTTCGCTTTTCCAATTTCAAAACCCTTACCCTCTTCTAATCTGAGTTTGAACTTTTTTCCAACTAGTGATTTCTGGCTTGGCTCTTTATCCATCTATAGATTTGTGAATTTTTATTCTGATTTCGTTGGTTTATAGTGTTGATTTGAATCTAGAAACCCATATTTGCATAGTTTCAATTTTTTTGATCTTGTCCCCTCGTACCCAAACTTATGCTTAACTGTTTAGATTTCTGAAGTTTTTGTTTTTTTTTTCCTTTTTTCGAGTCCAAAATTGCTTTCAGTGTTTAGATTTGTGAAGTTTTGATTTCATCTATTTTAGATTTGTGAAGTTTTTCATCTATTTTTGATTATTTTGGATTACTCTCTTACAGAAGTTGGCTTATCAAACCACTATTTTTCATCTTTGAAACAAAGGAACAACCTATTGCATAACCAGACCTCTATCCCGCCAGATTCGGTCTTCTGTGCCATTGATAAAGAGATGAGAAATATTATTTCAGATAGGAGAAGTAGAAAGTGCTTTCATTCTCTCATGGAGTTGTGGCTGAGATAATCTATTTATCTTCTTTGTAGTGAGAAAACCAATGGTCCACTTTGTTTTTATCTTTTTGCCAAAGTGGTTCAATCTTAGATCTTCCTTGTAAAATCTACTCTCACTATATGATATTTACATTTTTGCAAAAAAAAAGCTCCCTTGTTTGGCACATAGACTTATGGTTCTCTGTTTTCATGCTTTATTAGGAGACAACCTAATAGATCTTGGTTTTTGGTCATAAGTTGTACCAGTTTTGGAAAGAGAGGTCAGTGCTTTGTGCTGTTTTCTTACTTAATTTTACTTGCTTCTTGAAACATGTGAAATTTTTATTTTGGTTTAGGACTGAGATTGCTTAGTTTGTCTCTGTATCATGACTTAGAAATTTTTTTATTTCAGATATGGTCCTTATTTATGCCAACCAGTGATTTCTGGCTTGGGAGAAGAAAACAAACCCTTCACCTGCACCATGGACTCCATTGAATCCAAGTAAGCACATATCATCCTGGTCAAATCTAAAGTTTCCAAGATCAAACTCGTGTTTGTGCAAAGCTTTCTATAAAACAGTTTCTTCGTTTTATAAATCTTAACTTCTTGAGATCAACTTACAATATAGATCTCTATTTATAGGGTCTTAGCTTAACCTATTACAATGTAATCTAGAAACTTAACATAATTCTAAATTTCCTTTTAGCTATTCAAACTTCCTTTTATGAATAACTTGTTTCCTAAGCTAACTCTTGAAGCTTATCCAACATACTCCCCTTTAAGCTTCAAGCCATTTCTGGTTAGATCTTGAACTCCAATCTTCTCTCGCATATCTTTGAAGTTGTTTCTCGCAAGTGCTTTCGTCAAGATGTCTGCTAGTTGTTCTTTTCCAGGCACATGTTCTATCTCCAGCTCGTATTGCTCAACTCGTTCGCGAATGAAGTGGAAACGTTTGTTGATGTGTTTGCTTCTACGGTGGAAAACAGGGTTCTTAACAAGGGCAATTGCCGACTTGTTATCCACACGTATCAGCGTCTTCTCTACCTCTCTTCCTGTAACTTCACTTATCAAGTCTTGTAGCCAGATAGCTTGCTTTGCAGCTTCTGTTGCAGCCATGAATTCCGCTTCACAAGAGGATAAAGCCACCGTTTCCTGTTTCTGAGAACACCAAGTTATTGGTGTGTTTCCGAGACAGAACAGATGACCAGTTGTACTTCTTCCATCATCAGGGTCAGTGTTGTGACTACTGTCGCTGTACCCTGTGAGTCTCTTTGAACCTCCTCGCTTGAATATCATTCCATGCCCGAGTGTACCTTTTAGATACCGAAACACTTGCTTTAGAGCAGTGCCATGTGATGCTCTTGGTGAGTCCATGTATCTACTTAAGATACCAACAGAAAATGCCATATCAGGCCGTGTATGCATCAGATATCTGAGGCATCCAATTCTTCTTCGGTAGAGAGTAGCATCAATCTCTTCTTCGTCTAAGCCTTGGGATAGTTGAAGACCAAACTCCATTGGAATGTGTGTTGAGTTGCAGTCATCCATTGTAACTTCTTTCAGTATGCGTTGAGCGTAAGCTTCCTGTTTTATCATAATATACTCAGAAATTTGCTTGACTTCCAGTCCAAGATAGTAGGTCAATAAACCTAAGTCGGACATCTCGAAGTTCTTTGACATATCGGTTTTGAAATCTCTGATCTCTGGAACAGTGGAGCCAGTGACAAAGAGATCGTCAACGTATATAGCAACAATTAGTAAGCTTCCTTTACCTTCACGTTGATACACTGAACTCTCCTTAGAACACTTTCTAAAGCCTAGCCGTTTAAGAATCTGATCTAGCTTCGTGTTCCAAGCACGTGGAGCTTGTCTTAGTCCATAGAGCCTTGGAGAGTTTGAAAACCTTGTGCTCTTCTCCCTTCTTTTCAAATCCTTCAGGCTGTGAAACATACACATCTTCATTCAACTCGCCATGTAAGAACGCCGTCTTGACGACTAGATGATGAATCTCCCATTTATTTGACGCAGCCAACCCTATAAGAAGTCTTATTGTTTCAAGTCGAGCCACTGGTGAGAAGACTTCATCAAAGTCAATACCCTGTTCTTGAACATAACCTTTTGCTACAAGCCGGGCTTTGAACTTGTTGATTGATCCATCAGCGTTTCTCTTTATTTTAAAGATCCACTTGAGGCCAATTACTTTAACTCCAGCTGGCTTGTCTGTTGACGTCCAAGTATGATTCTTGTTGATGGAATCGATCTCGTCTTTACATGCATCTGTCCACTGCTCGCTGTCTTTTGCTTCTTGATAGCTTGCAGGTTCATCGTTAATGGAAGATAGCAACAACTCACATTCTATCTCTGCTAGTAAGAGATAATCTTTGAGATAGTCTGGTTTACTCGTTTGACGAGTTGACCTTATCGGTTCCTGAGTTGTTGTCTGCTCTTCTTCTTCCTCTACGTGAATGGACTCTGTTTCATCATCGACATGCTCTGTTTCAGCTGCTATATTTTCTTCTTGTTGTGTTCCTATCACGCACGGACCACTCCCTTCATCTACTGAAGTTCCCCACGTCATATGAAAGTTACATGAGTTACTTTCTTCTTGTACAGCTCCCTTCCAATTCCAAGTCGCTTTCTCGTCAAAAATTACAACTCTGCTCACTACTATCCTCTTATTGTTAGGATTGTAGAGACGGTACGCTTTCGAACCAGGTTCGATACCGGGGTGTACAAGTGAATGAGAACGATCATCTAGTTTCTTTAGATGAACCGAATCTACTTTAGCGTGTCCTACACATCCAAAAACTCTAATGTGACCAATGCTTGGCTTTCTTCCTTTTAAGCTTTCATATGGTGTCTGGTTCTTTAGAGCTCTTGTGGGGACTCGATTTATTATATAAGTTGCATGACGAACTGCTTCTCCCCACATGTAGTTTGGAACCTTGGTAGCTTTCAACATGCTTCTTGTCATCTCCATAAGCGTACGATTTCTTCTTTCTACTACTCCGTTTTGCTGCGGAGAGTAGGGGGCTGTTAAGTGACGCTTTATTCCATTCTTGTCACAGAACTCTTGAAAGTTTCTTGATGTAATC
The DNA here is from genome assembly GCA_019706035.1 of Raphanus raphanistrum subsp. raphanistrum. Lineage (NCBI taxonomy): Eukaryota > Viridiplantae > Streptophyta > Magnoliopsida > Brassicales > Brassicaceae > Raphanus > Raphanus raphanistrum. The sequence goes on from CM033986.1 coordinate 23,517,361, forward strand.
TCTCCTCCCCTTTCTGTACGAAGAGTTCCAATCACCTTGTTTACTTCCTTCTCAACAAGTGACTTGAAATCCTTGAATTTGTCAAAAGCTTCACTTTTATCTTTTAACAAAATAGTCCACATATATCTCGTACTGTCATCTATAATTACGAAGATATAGCGGTTTTGAGCCGGTGTTGGTGGAGATATTGGACCGCAGAGATCCGCGTGTAGTAGTTCTAATGCCGTAGATGCTCTGTATGGAGTTGCAGTCGGAAAGCTCATACGTGTTTGCTTGCCGACTAAACATGAATCGCATATCTGTTTTTCTTCTTGGATCTCAGGTAGCCCTCGAACCATCAATTGTGTTGCCATTGCCTTTATTGTTTTGAAGCTAATGTGACCAAGTCGTGCGTGCCATCTCCATGTTTCTTCTTTTATCTTACTGAGAAGGCATACTGGTTTGCCTACTTTGAGAGAGACCTTATACAATCTGTTAGGAGATCTGTAGATTTTCGTTAATAATCTCCCGCTTGGATCTCTCAAGGTTAAGTAGTTATCACGCATCCTAACGTCACACCCTTGTTCCGTCGCTTGTCCTAGACTTAGGATGTTACTTCTTAGCTCTGGTATATAGTAGATATCTGTTACAAGTCTCTGTTCTCCTGTCTTAGCTTCAAACAATATCGACCCTTTTCCATCAATGTTAACACACTATCCATCTCCAAATTTAACCATTCCTTTGACATTATGATTCAACTCAGAGAAGTAAGATTTTTCTCCAGTCATATGATTACTGGCGCCGTTGTCCAAGTACCACATGCCATCTTCTTTCTTACCAGGATCGAGTGACTTTGGCAATACTTTTTCTTCATTCAAGAAAACGACTTCATGCATATAGAGTGCAGCATCAGCGGTTTCTGTTTCTACTTTGTTAAGCTCTTGATCATCTTTCTTCTCAGGACATACTGACTTGAAGTGACCTTTCTTTTTGCAGTTAAAACATACGATCTGTGAGTAATCCTTCTTTTCTTTGTTCTTCTCTCCAAACGTGCTTCTGCCTCGTCCTCTTCCACTAGTATTACGACCACGTCCACGACTTGAACCTCTTCCTTTTCCTCTTGAACTCTGATCATTCGTTGCTTCTGAGCTAGAGAACATAAGACTGATCTGTTGCTCATGAGCGTCTTTAGGTTTGATACGTTCTTCATAAGCTTTGAACCTTCCTATTATTCTTCAAACTTGACTTTATTCAGATCAACCATTTGCTCAATTGATGCAGTCATATGAATGAACTTGAACGGTAGACTATCTAGAAATTTCTTTACTTTCTTTGACTCTTCAATGCTCTGCCCTAACGAGACCGCTTTTGATGTGAGTTCGGTCATCTTTCCAGAGAACTCATCAATGGTAGCTGATTCATTCATCTTCAGTCGATCAAACTCGTTCATCAAAGTCTGTAGGCGAGCTACTCTTACGCGTTCAGCTCCGAGATTTCTAGTTTTGATGACTTCCCATATAGCTTTAGGTGAGTCGTCGTCTTCGAGTTGCATTATTAGATTCTCCGGTAGGGATTGAAATAGAAGTGCTGTTGTGAGGTCATTCTTCTCTGCGTCATCATCTCCAGGTTCAATCGCCTCCCATACCTTGTGAACTCTTAGCAGGACCTTCATCTTCTTTGTCCAAACCGCATAGTTCGTTGAGGTTAGCATTGGACAGACAACTGCATTAGGGACTCCTTCCTTTTGTCCCAACATTTTTGCCTCTACCAATGCTTTTGAGTCAGCCATGGATCTTTATAACTCAAGCTTCGCAATCACACGAAAACCTAAGATCTGATACCAAATAAAGTTTCCAAGATCAAACTCGTGTTTGTGCAAAACTTTCTATAAAACAGTTTCTTCGTTTTATAAATCTTAACTTCTTGAGATCAACTTACAATATAGATCTCTATTTATAGGGTCTTAGCTTAACCTATTACAATGTAATCTAGAAACTTAACATAATTCTAAATTTCCTTTTAGCTATTCAAACTTCCTTTTATGAATAACTTGTTTCCTAAGCTAACTCTTGAAGCTTATCCAACAAATCGACAGAAGACAAACCAGACGGTTTCCAGCGGCGTGTTGAGGAGCAGCTTCCCGGACCGAGGTGGTAAGTGTACAACTCAACGATTGCACCGCGAGTTGTTCTTCCTAGGTTAACTCAGAAGTTCTCTCTCTCTCTCTCTCTCTCTCTCTCTCTCTCTCTCTCTCTCTCTCTCTCTCTCTCTCTCTCTCTCTCTCTCTCTCAGAGAAAGACGATAGATTTGACTATACTTGTTTTGTGGACGTGGATACAACTTTATATATAGATAAATTTTCATATACAAGACCTTGTCCACAACTTTTGTTTTCCACACCATGGATTCATGTATTCGCCATGTATTCTATTCATGTATTCTCCAACTTTTGTTTTTCTATTCATGTATTCTCCATCACTGGTGAGCCACACCATGGATTCCGAGCTCAACATCGGTGTGGATGAGCTCAGTGAAGCTGTGGGTTGAGCTGTCGCCGTGCTCACTACATCACCAGATCTGTCGTCCAACTCGCCTCCTCGTCGTCCTCGCTCGTCTCTGTGAAGTTTCATCCATTATCCCGGTGAAGCTACGGTGGTTCGCTCTCGGAGTCGCCATTGAAGAAAGCTCACTTGCATCTGCAATCAAGAATCATGCATTTGCGCCTTTGGTCCTTGTATTTATGTAAATTGTTTTTTTTTTGCCTCCTAACTTTCCAAATTTTCAGATTTATCTTTTAAGTAGTCCCAAACTTTATAGAATTATACACTCAAGTCCTGTTTTATGTTCATCACATACAAAAAAATGCAAAATCAGTGTATTTGTTGTCCATATGTTTTATGTATTGTATAATTTTTGAGCTCTAATATTAAAGATCTACTAATATTTAATTAATTAAATAATTTATGAAGTTTTGAGACTGTACGAAATTCTTCTAATTAATTAAATAATTGTTTTATGGACTGTGTACAAAAAAAATGTAGATATGAATTTTTGTTGATTCAAAAAATGTGGATAAAAGAGTTTTTTTTACAATATCAAAGTGGAGATATCCACAATTTAGTTGTCCACAACATATCTGAACATATATCATCTTTCCACAGTTTATTGTCGTCTATGCTTCAACAGTAATCTTCCAAACGGATCTCCAATGTTTCGATCTTAACCAAAAGAATTTAAATTTACAATTTGTATCATGCTTTCTTTCTACTTATTTTTATGTCTTTTTTATCAAACCACTCATTTTATGTTTTTTTATCTATAATTTACTATCCACGTTTTTGGCATCCATACCTTTAATGTAAAAAAAATATATATATATATATATATATATATATATATATATATCAAAATGGATGTCATAACACAGAAAATAGAAAACATATTTTATTATTTAAAAAAAATTGTTATATATATTTTTAAATTGAAAATAAACAAAAGCACACATATAAGAGGTAAAATAAAAATAATTGGTACCCACAAAGTGGACACCATTTTAATAACTCCTCCAAAAAACATGATTGGTCCCGACAAAATGGACACCAATTTAAAATAGAAAAAAACTAACCAGTCTTTTCTTTCTCTTAATCCAACGTAAAGGATAGTCGTGTAAAAACATATGGAAGAGAAGGGAAAAAAGTGTGCCTCCAACAGGATGTGTCTTAACATGATAAAAAAAATAAATGTTTGAGTACGTAACGAACTCATAGATTAAATCCTTCGTGTTTAAGTGTGTTGGTGTGTTCGGTAAGAGGAAGGTCGAAGGAGTTTGTACATGTGTCATTACATTTTATTTCTTGGGTCCCAATAATCTTGCCAAAGAGTTTATTCTTCTTCTGTTTTTGCATAAGTGGTAATAATCATTAAATTGTAGCGATGGTTTGATTACAATCATATTGTAATCTCATTTGCTCGAAATCTATTTAGGTCCTAAAGGCCGCAAAAAAAAAACTAATAGAACCTATAAATAAGGACGTTCACAGTGAACCAAACTTAGAACTAAAACTTATTGTACCAAACATCAGCCTCCTGATCCTTGCACAAACACTTCTTGATACCTTAACTGAGCCTTTGTATTGAAGAGTATGCTAAGCGGTGTTGATTTTCAGAAGACAAAACCCGAAGGCTTTTTCACGCTGCGACGATGACGGAGGGCTGGCAACACCCAATCTGGTGCAAGCTGAGGTGGGCTGATGAATCCCTTGCAAGGAGATTTTTTTATTCCTGATTCTTTTGAAAGAAGATATGATGGTTTGAGAGAGATATAGATTGTTTTTGATGATGATGGATGGATTGATTGGATGATCTTCAGAGATGATCTATGGAATTATCAAATCTTGTATAGATGTGTCTTTGATCGAGAGAATGAACTCTGATTTCAATCAAACACAAGTTTTGCTTGCAGAGAATGAACTCCTAGCAATCAATGTTCAAAGATGAATAAGGGATTCATAGTTTAAATCAGAGTTCATTCTCTGCAAACAAAACCTGTGTTTGATTGAAATCAGAGTTCATTCTCTGAATTTAACAAGGGATTCTGAATTTAATAAGAAAAAGCTTAATAAAAACTAAAATTCTCTTGAAAACTCAATAATTGTTTATTTTTGTTGATTCTTTCACTTGAATTTCGTGGCTGGTTTGGCTCTGGCTCATACTAAACCAAGAAAGCCATTGCTTCCTTCATTTTCTTGGTTTGTGTTCTTCTTTTTGGTTGAGAAAATTCCAAACTCGTCCATGAGTCTAATCACACCTTTTACAGCTTGTTTGACATGTTCTTCATTGTAACTTGAGTGAGAAATAAGCTTAGCATGCTCCATTCAAACCTTAGATTCATCTTCAAGCTTTCAATTCAGCCATCCCGGTTTATCATTGGTTGCATAGTCATCTGGCTCAACCATGGTTACATCATCCCCTCCTTTGAAAAGATTGGTTTCCGAATCTGTATCTCCTATATCAAAAGGAAAAAAGTAAGAAGCGAGACAAATGATCAAGAAAGGAAGCTTGAAAGAAACATCAAAGTAAAGAAGACAAATGAAAAAGAAAAGGAAAATATAAGTTCTTATTTGTTTAAAGGATAAGATAGACATTACACACACTAAAAGTATATCTCTAGCAGAATGTGCTCCTTAGTGTAATTAGAAACTCAAAAAGTGTCCTTGAACTTATATTTTTCGTTTATTTTTCTATAGCAGCAAAAAGAAACAGTAAAATTCTCTAAAGCGACGGAAAACCAAGGTTGTTTTGTGGCTATATATAATGTTTTTACTTGTGATTCTGAACTTTCTTTCATGTAGTTTTTGAGCATGTACATTTTTATTCTCAAACAGCTCAATTATATCATTCTTATTTTTCTAATTTACTTATGTTTGTTTATTTCATCTTAGTAGTTTCGCATTTTAGAGTTTTAAATAGATTTCAAAGTTAGATTGATTTATAAGTTGATTTTGCAGATTTATCAATTGATTTCTTTGTCTATTGTTGATTTTAGTATTATAACTTGAATCACACTTGAATCACTGCAGCAATGTTTGATAAAATGCTTGGAAGAACATAGTTGAGCAAATTTTCTTAGCAAACGAAATCTGATACAATTGTGAGCTGGGACCATATCAAACATGGACAATATTGCATGTTTTGATCTCTAAGTTCAACGACAATTAAGAGTCTTATATTCTTAAATGTAGTAGTTGGTGTTTTGATAAATTTTTTAAATCAATGTTGTTTTGTCAACTGCCCATATATGTAAATCAAGTTTTGAACATAAGAAAAATTATTCAGAAAAAAAACTTTATCCACAAAAGTGAATAAGCCTCCTCCATTCACTTTAAAACAATCCACAAAAGGGAATGAGTCCTCTGATGGCTCTATCTGTAGACTCAGTTGATCTGTCGTCACCTTAGACATGATACTGGCTGAAAAGCAGATACCACATAGTGCACAAGATTATGGTTTTTTTTATGAAACTGATATATCATCGGTGACAATAACAGTTTCAAACATATCACTGATGATGATGATAATGATGATGATGATGATGATGATGGTTTCTCATATAACCATTAACAATGACGGTTTTCTAACATATTTCTAATGATTTGTTTCCGACTTTACCATTAAAAATGACAGTAGATATGTCAATAACGATTTTTCGTCAACCATCGCTTAAAAAAGGTAGATATGTCAACAATATTGTTTTGACAAATAACAATGTTTTGACATCAAATGACATTTATTGTTAAAAGTTAGTGTAAGACATGCATTATGCATATTATCCTTGACAATGATTTTTTCAAAAACAGCATTGTTGACATATCTACAGTCATTTCTAATGATGGTGTCGGAAACTATGTTGGAGATATGTCAAAAACATCATTATTAAGGGTTATGTAAAAAACCATCGTCAACAGATATATGTTTGAATTTTTTATTGACAACGACTATATATCAGTATAAAATATAACCCTTTAATTTTTTTAATTAAAAATTGAAATGTTGAATTTTATATTTTTGTGAATTTTCCAAATTTTTATTTAATTTTTCTTTAGTTTTCTGAATTTTTATTTAATTTTCTGTGTTTTAGTTTATTTTATTTAACTTTTGGAATTTTTATTTAATTTTTGATTTTAATTAATTTTCTGATTTTTATTTAATTTTTATTTATCTTATTAATTAAATTACTATTTTGAAAGAAAACCAACATATCATCATTTTTACCTCATTATTTTTATATGTATACTTGGTCAATTATTTAATTGACGACCAAATAAGTCAGATTGGAAGCATTTTGTGACAAAAATATCATTTCTTATATATTAAAACAGAAGTAACAACCTTGATTCATGTGTGATCTTTTAAAACATGGACCCTCACTACAAATCAGTTATCATTTATTTATTACTAATAACAGGCTTAATAATATATCATAACTAATATAACCATCAACTCATACAAAATTGGAATGGTAAACATGACCGATTTTTAATCCTTATTAGATGTAAAATCAATTTATAGATAGCCAGGATGTAAAACATTATAAAACCAGTCCGTTGACCAGTACAATATCTTATTATTATTATTATTATTATTATTCTGAACATGCAATATAAACCAAATTTTGACTAACCCCTTAGAATAAGGGCAAACACTATACCAAATGGGTTTAATTAATCATCATATATATGTATGCTGCATTTATAAAACAAATTATATACACCAAATCTGAATTATAGACTAACTAATTACACAGTAATAGTGTTAAAATTTTGATGTTTTAACAGTATTCCAATTTTTTTTATCTATTACCAATTTGATTTTTTTTAATAGTAGGTCCAATTTGATTTAACGTTTATATATATTTCAAATTTAGAAATAAAAATATATAAAAGAGTACTGTTACGTAATTATGTTTTCAAAACAAAATTTGTTACAAGAATACAAAATTTGAATTTTTTATAATAATAATATCATAAATCACATAAAGTTTATAGATATAATAGAGTTAGATAATACATAATACTAAATTATATTAATTTATTGATAAATTTTATTTTATAAACTAAAATGATTTAGTATAAAAAATAAAACCCGCACAATAATTTATTTTGGAATTTACTAAATATTAATTATTAAATTAGGGTTCTAATCAATACTTATCTATAAATTCAGAAAATTTAAAGAAACTTTGGGATGTAGATAATTTTGTTATTTTATAACTACATATTTATATTTTCCTAAATCATGTACACTGCAATCATATATTTTGCACAATTTGATCCTTGAATCCCAAAGGGTTGTTAAATCTCCTGTATAATCAATTTGGAATACCAAACCAAAACAACATTTATTTAGTGGGTATGTATAGTTTGTGTATTTTGTGTTAATGGTCCACAATCATACAAGTCAAACCACAGAAGGAGAATTTATAAATTGATCGTCTCAGTTTACGGGAGCATAAAGTTCAGGTCGTTCGGCCAATATCCGAGGCGGCGCAGTTTCTTCATCAGAAGAGAAACTAGAGAATCTCGTATCCTAATTGAAAACAAATGTTTAAATATATCTGCAAGAATCATATTTTGGGAGTAAAAGAAGCTTTTTTTCTTACCCATTCTTGCCTGCAACGTTGTATAGCTGTGAATGACTTGACAAAGAAATATGCAACCAGCAAGATTCCAAATGTTTTCAGTAATGGTAACTGCAAAAGAAAAAAAAAAAAATCATTCTCTACCTTGGGAAAAATGAAAGGAGATATATGTTCGAGCTGTCGAGCTTACCAGAAGCAAAGTTAAAGAGAAATCATCGATACCACCTAGAAAGACTGGAAGAGAATGGCGCAAGAACAGCAGAAAGATGAACTGCAAACGAAGATGGTAATATTCATTCAGGGTTTTGGTCTCAAGAATCTAGTCAGAGAGAAGAAACATACCAGCAAGGCAATTACGCGACAACAAATCAAGCTTGTGGGGCTATGGAACGAATAAAACTCGTGATCATCGGATAGGAAATAAGGGTTACGAAGATCTAGTGCCTCTATTCCCCAATCACTCCTGTGACAATCCCATCAAAGAACATGATTCTCAGTATTTTGAACAATAACCAAGGTAAAAGCAACCAAAAAGGTACCTGAAGTTCATAGAGATGCCTGTGTAGTGAAACAATTGGCGAGGAGCTGTGTAACCAGATTTATATTGCTGTCATTCAAACAAGGTTTCATGTGATAGTTTCAAGGTTTTATTGCTATACGATTATGTTGTGCTTGACAAACCTGACGGCAAATTTCGCATAAGGTGTCACCTTTCTCGTTGCACCATCTCTGGATGCATTGATGATGTGCATACTGCGACGGTTAATAAAATGCTTCTTGAGGTTAAGAATTCAAAAAAAACTTGTAAAATTGGAATCTGTTTATAGAAACAACTGAAAACAAAGATAAAGAACCTTTAATGTTCCTGAACAAGAACATGGAGTATCCATGTTGGAATCTTCATCTTCATCATGACAAATCCTACACTGTACAAATTCTCTCTTACAGATATCATCAGTTCCTTCAGATGCACCATCTTCCTTAACCGTGTCTACCTTTAACGCTACGAGACCAGACTTACTCGATAACCTATCAACCACCAACACTAAATGATCTCCCATCCTAATTCTTACCAACTAGAGAAAACTCAAATGATATATAGAATCAAACAACAAAAAAAAAAACATAGTCTACAAGAAGAACATTAGAATAAACTAAACCAAAGGCTAAAGCTAACGTTTTTAATTATCACAACAATAAGCAAAACCAAGATCACAGGGCAAGAATCAATAGACGACAAGAAAACCAAACACATAACTATTAACTGACAAGCAAAGCTAACATTGTTGTGTACCATATGGCAAGGTAATGTGACTAAAGAGAATTAAGAATATTCTTTTCCTTATTATTAACTTCGTTACATTCTTTTAGATTACATTAACAAAAGAAAAATTGAATCAATCGTCATATGTGGAGTGAGGGGAAGCAGTACAACCAGGATCAAAGGGATCTTCAGAACCACAACAATGCCAATACTGTAAAACTTTCCCAGAGTTTGGTGTATCCATCGTCCCGCCAGTGTATACACTCTCGAACTTCCTCTTCGTCTCTCCTAACCAAAAAGAAAAAAAAACAATCCTTTCTTCTTCATTCCCTGAAGAAAGAGTTTTGAATAAGAAACGGGAACTTTACCTCCGAAATGAGCAGCGTGAAATCTACAAGCTCGTGGATGGTTGAGTATGGGATCGAATTGGGTTTTGCAATTCTTGCAAGTTCTTAAGGTGTTGTTTGCACCGTCGGATGAAGCTGAGCATCGGATTCGATTAGTCAGGAGGCGCCATCGCGAGTTTAAGCTCGGATTCTTCAAGTTCTTGAGGGAATGAGAGTGATTAGTTATGAGTTTAGAGATTGGGAAAGACGAAGAAACCTGAAAGTTGAAAAAAGTTTGAGCCATCGTCTTGTCTTTGTCTTTGCTTCGTCAAAATGGTGAACGGCTGTTAAAAGGGATCCCAGATAGAGATGTTCCTTTAATCTATCTTATTAAAGTAGAAGTACCTTTTAGTTTTGTTTGGTAACATGAATTGCAGAGTTAAAAAAATTAAAATGTTGTTTGGACATAAAGATAACATCTATATTGGGTTGGGCTTATGTTTTTTTTAATTGTTAGTATAAAATTGGCCCACATTATTTAATTTGTTATTATGATCCATTTTGATAACTAAATTATTTATTGTGTCATTGTAATTATTGATATTTATAGTTTTTATATAATACAAAAGTAAAAATATATTTATCTCAAACAAGATTTGTTGTCCATTAGTACCGTAGATATATTATTATTAATTTAAATATTATATGGTTACAATATCAAATAAATAATGCAAAAATATATATACTAACATTAGTATTTTTTTGTGTTATAAATACATTAAATACAATAACAATCATATGATAGCCAAGAACGTGGACTATATACTTTATAAAATCTAATAATTTCCAATTTGCTATAAGATGATAATATTTTTACAAGGTAAAGTAAACACCCGTCCAGTCGGACGGGTCAAGATCTAGTTTGTGATTAAAAGAAAGTAAAACAATTTCTTTTGTTGAAACGCCTACGTTTTTGGCACCCAAGTCGCAGATATACTTCTTCGTTTTATCTTCACAATCATAAATTTATGAAAGGCCAAGTGTTGACTCAGACTTTTTTATTTTGTTAAATGGAGTATGTTTAATCAGACTTCTCGCTAGTTGTCGAAAAGTCTTGAGCCAACGGAAGAAACAGAACAATATGATGTTACTTCTGAAGAAATAGTAAACGCTTTGAAAGAACTATTAAGACAGAAGTGTTATAAAATAGGGAAATTGCATTGTACAACCATCAAACAAATGTTAATTCACTCTATAACTAAAACCCCTAGATCATCTATATAACAGTTCCACAATATAAAAAATAGCCATATTACCCCTTAGTTGTAACTTGTTTAACCTGCTGAGAAGTATTTATTAAAATAAATATTAAATAAATAATATGATAAATTATGGCTACCATTGATACACATCTCTTCTCTTCTTCTTCTTCTTTTCACCACATCTTTGTTTCTTGGTACGTACAAACGCTCATCACTTCATCTCAAAGCAAGGAAGAAACAAGTGTGGAGAAGAAGATGGCACCGTAGAGAATGAGGTGATTTTACTCTGTTTTTTTGTTTTTGTTTTTATACTATGTTTCTGCTTTTATTTTAATATTGTGTTTATGTTTCTGTTTTTATACTTTATTATTGTTTCTGTTTCTGGTTTTTACTCTGTTTTTGTTTTTTGCTTTAGTGTTCCAATGGTGAAAAACAACGACGACGGACTGGTAGAAGCATCGTTGTGTCTGAAAAAAAGAAGAAATGAAGAAGATGAACTCGTCGTCTATACTATATTCGGTGAACGAAATAGTATACTATATGTTTTTTAGTGTAGTTATTTATTCAAGGATACCATACTATTCGTGATATATTTCTATACTATTTCTTAAACATGTAATAATCTGGTTACTCTCAATATTTCTCAACAGAGGGAAATTGTTAATATTCTGGATGTGGGTTGATATTTCCGGGTTAGGGTATAGTTTTATCATCTAAGTTGAATTTCACTAACTCACTATGAATTATAGAATGAGACCATACACTTTTAAAGTACTATACTATATGCACCATGTAGTATAGTATTATGAACTTGGTGAATGTCATTATTTGAAAACGGGAAAAATTGTTTATATCTCGGATTTGGGTTGACATTTCCAAGTTAGGGTTTAGTGTTATCATCTGGATGGGGGTTTCACTAACTCACCCTCGTTGCTCCGTTACTTGTATTAGTGATATGAATTCATTTATGTCGTAATGTCAATCTATCTATTCAATAATATATTAATATAGCATATATTTAACCTTCCTACTAATGTCCCTTGAATTATTGAATGAAACTAGAATTTATTTCACATTACACTGTAAACGTAGTATACTATATCCACTATGTAGTATAGTATTATGAATGCATGTTATTTGTATGTGTGTGATGTGGCTTATTATTAGCCATGTTTAGTTTGACTGATGTGGCGTTACCTTCTTCCTTTCACCTGCTACTTGTATCAAAGGAGGTCATAACCGGATAAAAAGAGACACAATTGTTAGTTATTTAATTATGTCAACATCATAGACATTCACTTAATTTCACTTATGATTTAGGTTATTCAGCAAATAAGCCCTATAAAATATAGATAGTGAGGGATTACCCCTGTTCGGAAACTCGTTACGCGCTATACGTGCGGCAGTTATAGTTATAGGCCTAGCGAGTTACCGAAAAATCGGGATAAAATCGGAGAGTATGAGGGGAATAATTTTTGATAAATTATTAATTTAAATATATTAAAAATATAGTTTACCAACTTGTATCATATATAAAATTTTTTTGACATTCATATATGTGACATTTATGCATGTACCATGGCCTAGACCAGAGAATGAGCAAAAATAAAAAAAAATCCATCGAATATTATAAATTATTAGTCTTAGAGATTTCATATGAATCAATGGTCTTGGGGAAAGACAAATTTCACGTCTATGAAAAAGACATATGGGCCGAATTAATGGTGATTAGAACCTATTAAATATACTTAAGCCCACATAAAACTAAAACCCTAACAAAAATAAAATAATCACACCACTTTCTTCAATTCTTCTTCTCCGTCCTCCATTGTTTCACTATGTAAATAATAAGATTCAGAGATGATGAGAAGGAGAAGAAACCAAAAGTTTTGTGTAAACCTAAATACTTTTTTCGACCCAATTCTTACAGATGAAAATGCAATATAACCGATTTTAGTTCAAACGATTTACAAATTCTACGGCCGCATAACACAAAAATACGTTCTCCGCGGCTATTACTCGGTCCGACGTAGAACACAACCGTATTGACTCAACTCGCCACGGTGAGCTTACGTTTCACGAGTTTGCGGCCGATTAAGCGGTTCGGCGCCCGCAATTTAGAACAGGGGGATTACTAAAATAGCTTTAATATTTTTGTTATATAATAAAAAAAGAACACGTGAGTTTGAGAGAATGAAGTAGAAAGTTTGATAATTATATTGTTCACGTTAATGTTTATAAATGAGGGGAGGTAAGTATTTATACTAGTAGAAAACAAATAAAATAATGAGAGTCGGTAGAAGTAAGTCGGTCAAATAATGGATAATCATTATCTTTTTCTGATATTATCTAACACTTCCCCTTGATTATCCATTTTGTATTACGTAGTACCTTGTTAAAAACTTAGTCATGGAAAAACCCAATGAGATAAAAACCATGACAAGGAAAAAAGAGCATACTGACGTAATCTTCCCCTGAGAATAGTGGACATAGCTTTCTCTTCACAGGTCACGCAAATGTCGCATTCTGATACCGTAAACGTGTTTCCGGAATGTTGTAGTCGGAAGAGACTTGGTGAACAAGTCGGCCGGATTGTCGCATGACCGTACATATTCGATGTCCACTTCTTCATTTTTCTCGAGCTCCCAAATGTACGAGAAAAATCTTGGAGGGATGTGCTTCGTTCTGTCGCTCTTGATATAGCCTTCTTTTAGTTGAGCGACACAAGCCGAGTTATCTTCAAAAACTTTTGTTGGCTCTTTCTTGTTAACTATTCCGCTTGAATCTTATATGTGGTGACTCATTGACCTCAACCACACACATTCTCGACATGCTTCGTGAAGCGCAATAGTCTCTGCATGGTTTGAAGAAGTTGCAACCAGAGTTTGTTTCTGGGACCGCCAAGAGATCGCGGTTCCACCAATTGTAAAAACATAGCCGGTTTGCGATCGAGCCTTATGAGGATCTGATAAGTATCCTGCATCTGCAAAACCAACCATGCCAAACTCGGGTTTTCTAAAATACATTAACCCTAAATCAATTGTACCTTGTAAATAACGAAATAAATGCTTTATTCCGTTCCAATGCCTGTGAGTAGGAGCAGAGCTATATCTTGCTAGAAGGTTAGTTGCAAAAGCAATATCAGGCCTGGTACAGTTTTCCAGGTATAAAAGCCCACCGATAGCACTCATATAAGGTACTTCAGGACCTAATATCTTCTCGCTATCTTCGCAGGGCCTAAAGGGACCACTCTCAACATTGAGAGATCTACCAACCATTGGAGTACTCAAAGGAGTCGCTTGGTCCATACGAAAGCGTTTCAATAACCTTTTCGTATAGTTTGATTGATGCACAAATATTCTTTTTCGGAGGTGCTCTATCTGGAGCCCAAGACAAAACTTTGTCTTACCGAGATCTTTCATTTCGAACTCCTCTTTCATATGAGCTCGAGCATCATCAACCTCCTTTTGAGTTCCAATCATGTTCAGGTCATCTACATATACATCAATGATCACAAAGCCAGATGACGATTTCTTAACAAAAACACATGGACATATCGCATTGTTCACATATCCTTTACTCAAGAGATAGTCACTTAAGCGATTGTACCACATGCGTCCGAATTGCTTTAATCCGTAGAGTGACCGCTGTAACTTGACCGAACATACCTCCCTGGATTTTTCTTTCAATGCCCTTGGCATTTTCATTCCTTCAGGGAGTCTCATATATATATCATTATCCAACGATCCATACAAATAAGCTGTCACAACGTCCATGAGATGCATTTCAAGATATTTTGACGCTGTAAGGCTCATCAAAAATCTAAACGTAATTGCATCCATTACCGGGGAATACGTTTCCTCAAAATCAACTTCCGGTCTCTGAGAAAAATCTTGGGCTACTAATCGGGCTTTATATCGTGTTACTTCATTCTTTTCATTCCTTTTTCTCACGAATACCCACTTATACCCAACATGATTTATATTCTCAGGCGTTGTGACTATAGGTCCAAAGACATTTCTTTTATTCAGGGAGAGTAATTCAATTTGAATGGCCTTCTTCCACTCTTCCCAGTCATGTCTTTTCTGACATTCTAAAATGGATCTTGGATCGGGATCATCACTTTCGTGATCGATTTCTTTGGATACAGAAAAGGAAAACATTCCATCAACATCTTTTATTTTATTTCTGATAATAACTTTTGATCAATGGCGTAGTTGATGTAAATCTCATACTTTTCTGTTCTCTTCTCGTCATCTGGATCCTTATCTTTATTTGGTTCTTCTTGAACCTTTTCATCTATGCCTTCTTTCAGACATCTTTCAATATCAGGTTCTTCTGAAACCTTTTCACTTTGCTCAACCAATTTCCTATTCTTTCGGGGATTTTTATCTTTCGAACCCGCTGGTCTCCCCCTCTTTAACTGAATCTCAGGTTCATTTATTTTGTTTCCATCAGTTTGTTCTCCAAGAACAACAACTTTTGATGGAACATTTTCAGTGGGTATATATGATTTCATCACCCTTCTCGTATCTGTGAACGCATCTGGTAACTGGTTTGCCAATTTATGCAAATGCACAATTTTCTGAACTTCCAGCTCTCTTTGACTCGTAGGGGGATCAAGGTGTAACAACGACTGTGTACACCAGGTAATCTCTTTAGGAATTTCTCTAATTCCTCCTCCTAACGCTGGAAATTCATCCTCATTAAAATGGTAATCGGCAAATCTTGCCGTAAACATATCACCAGTTACTGGTTCCAGATATCTTATAATACTTGGTGACGTATAACCCACATATATTCCCAATCTCCTTTGTGGGCCCATTTTTGTTCTTTGTGGCGGAGCTATCGGAACATAGACCGCACACCCAAAGACACGGAGATGGGATACATCTGGCTCTTGCCCATATGCCAATTGTGATGGGGAGTACTTATGATATGCACTTGGTCTCAACCGAATCAGTGCAGCCGCATGCAATATAACATGACCCCATACAGAAATTGGGAGCTTTGTTCTCAAGACTAACGGTCTTGCAATCAACTGCAACCTTTTTATCAACGACTCGGCCATGCCATTTTGTGTATGCACATGGGGAACTGGATGATCTACATCAATCCCCATTGACATACAATAATCATCGAAGGCTTGTGATGTAAACTCACCAGCATTATCAAGCCTTACTTTCTTAATGGCATACTCTGAGAACTGTGTTCTCAGCTTTATTATCTGGGCAATGAACTTTGCGAAAGCCGTATTTCGTGTTGTCAAAGACACACACTTGACCATCTAGTAGATGCGTCAATCAATACCATGAAATACTTAAATGGCCCGCACGGTGGGTGAATCGTCCCACATATATCACCATGTATTCTTTCTAAAAACATTGGTTATTCATTGCCTACTTTTGCTGGTGATGGCCGAGTTATAAGTTTTCCTTGAGAACATGCATTACATGTAAACTCGCCCGTTTGCAAAACTTTTCCGTGTTTTAACGGATGGTCATTCGAGTTTTGCAATATCTTTCTCATCATGACTGAACCAGGATGTCCTAGCCTCTCATGCCAGATTTTAAATGTATCAGTAAACTTCATGTTTACCACGGAACTCAGTCATGTTTATCTTTGTACAATAAAGTCCAGAGGATAACATTCTTAACTCTTCCAATATATGTTTCCTCTCGGACTTAATGCAAAGAAATTCAATGCCATCTTTCCTCATAGTCTCAATATGATATCCATTCTTTCGGATATCCTTAAAACTTAACAAGTTTCTATGAGACTCGGGGGAATACAGTGCATCTTTTATTTCAAATATCGTTCCCCCTGGCATTGAAAATTTCGCTCTTCCAGAACCCAGAATTATCTTTGCATTACCAGATATTGTACTTACGCTTCCAGCGTAATCTTTCATTTTGAGACTGGATAAATATTTCTTATCTTTAATTATAGTGTGCGTTGACGCACTATCCGCCAAGCACATATCTCCATCCAAAGTCTCAAAGTCTGGCATTCTTTCTGAATTTAAAATATTTATAAAACATATATTATTAAACATAAACATGAAACATAACATCTATTTTACAAACAAAAGATAACGATACTATAATACAGTAGACTTATATCACATCGATCTTATATCACACATCGATGTTTTCTGGCTCAACCAGAAAATCTGATACGTCGAGATGAGTATCATCATTTAAACCATGAAAGGATGGCCCGGGTTCATCAGAGATAAAATTCGTTTCACCCCCACTTTTCTTTTTTCCCTTTTGGGATTCTCTATATAGATCGGCTAAGTGGCGTACGACAAGTACGTACCCAATGACCTTTCATGCCACATCTGTAGCAAACCTTTTCTGTTTGCCTTTTATCATCCCGGCCCCTCTCATTCTCGTGGAAGTCCTTTTTATTTCTTTCATCATAGGGACGGAATCTTCTTCCTCGTCCTCTCCCACGACCATGATTTCGACCTTGACCACGTCCTCTCCAATTATCATAACTGGACGACGCAACATTCACTTCGGAGAATGGAGCAGATCCAGTGGGACGAGCTTGATGGTTTAACAACACGAGTTGATTATTTTGTTCCGCTACAAGGAGGATTTGCATCAACTCCGAGTAATGCTTAAATCCATTCACCCGGTACTGTTGCTGCATGACTACATTTTCAGGATGGAACGTGGAGAGAGTTTTCTCGATCATATCATAATCACTTATTTTCTCTCCACATAACATCATCCTCGAAGTAATTCCGAACATAGCGGAATTAAACTCACTTACACTTTTGTAGTCCTGGAACCGGAGATGGATCCACTCGTGTTTGGCTTTTGGTTAGAGCACATACTTTTGGTGATCAAACCTCTCTTTAAGAGATTGCCAGAGGTCCCCAGGATCCTCTTTTGTAATATATTCATCTTTTAAACCATCATGTATGTGGTGTCGTAAAAATATCATGGCTTTAGCCTTTTTCTCATCCGACACCATTTTAGTATTATCGATGGTTTCCAGAAGCCCGCTACCTCTTAGGTGCATTTTTGCACCTACTGCCTAGGTCATATAATTATTTCCCGTAATATCCAGGGCATTAATTTCGAGCTTTGTCAAGTTCAACATGATTACTGTATCATAGAATAATAATATAATATAGACGAGAATTAAATGCATAATTTAAATGCAGAAATTAAAAGTATAAAGTAAAGGCAAAAATTAAATTGCGTAAACTTAAATTGCATAAATTTAAATAGCATAAATAAAATTGGGGGCCCAGCCCACCATATGATCCAAGAGTCTTAGACTTCTATATTAATCATTTTCAAAGGTTTGAGGCGACATAGTCGGCCATTTTAACCTTTTTCTTTTAATCAAGGTCTGAGGAGGCTTAGCCTTCTATTTTTGACCTTTTATTCACGGAGGTAAAACCTATCACGTGTTTCTCTGATCGTGAAGGCCTAGTCTATCTTAACGATCAGTCGGGAAAGGCAACGCCTCTCATCCCGAAAAATAAACGGAGAAGGCCTAGCCTCTCACTCCAGACTAAAAATTTAAACAAATTAAATATTTTAAAAAACATAAATTTAAACATTACCTCGCTTGCTTGGTCTAAGAACGGTCGGTATAAAAGAACTTGTCCTGCTGATAACATGTTATAAAATATAGATAGTGAGAGATTACTAAAATAGCTTTAATATTTTTGTTATATAATAAAGAGAGAACACGTGAGTTTGAGAGAATGAAGTAGAGAGTTTGATAATTATATTGTTCACGTTAATGTTTACAAATGAGGAGAGGTAAGTATTTATACTAGTAGAAAATAAATAAAATAATGAGAGTCGGTAGAAGTAAGTCGGCCAAGTAATGGATAATCATTATCCTTTTCTGATATTATCTAACAAGAAGAAATATTTTAGAGACAAAAATAGAGTTCTCTGATTACAAAAAAAATAATAGAAACTCAAAATATTTTTATGCGCTAGTGAAGCAACGAAGAACGAGGAACTGAATAACACTTCTTGATGAAAATAACAATGTGGTGGATAATGTGAAAGGACTAATAGCCATTGCAACTAGTTATTTTAGATAAATATTTGAGTCTTCCAATTCAGAAGATATAGTAGATGCGCTAGTAGAAGTTTTGACAATAATTACTGGGACAATAAATGAGGATCTTACAGCACCAGTAATTGAATGGAAGTTAAATTAGCACTTTTCGTTATGCACCCAAAAAAAAACCTAGGGCTAGATGGAATGATATCACTTTTCTACCAGATTTTTTGGGATATTGTTAAAAAAAAATTAACTCGTATGATTAAGCAGTTTTTTTTAAGGAACAATGGTGCAGAGGCTAAATGATATTAATATCTGTCTAATCACTGAGACGACAAAGCCAAATGAGATGACAAAGTTTAGACCTATCAATTTATGTAATGTCAGCTATAAAATAATATTTAAGGTTTTATGCCAAAGATTGAAGAAGGTTCTCCCACAACACATATCTGAAATTCATTCAGCATTTATTGCTGGAAAATAAATTACAGATAATATTATGACAGCTGAAGAGATGTTCCATGCCCTGAGAACTAAGCCAGGTGGAAGAATTAAGAGAATGACCATCAAAATGGATAGGAATAAATCATATGACATGATGTAATGGTCATTCACTGAGGCAGTCATGCGTCAGATGGGGTTTTCATAGATATAGATTGACTAGATTATAAGATTCATCACTTCGGTCAAGTACAAAGTTCTCATGAATGGGGAACCAAGGGAAAACATTGTCCCAGAAAGAGGTTTATGTCAAGGAGATCCTTTGTCTTTTTTCATTTTTATTCTATCTACGGAAGCGCCTATTAACCTTCTTAAATCATGCAGATAACCAAGAGTAGATAACAGGGATGCGAGTCGTACTCGCTTGTCCCACGGTATCTCACCTTGTCTTTGCTGATGATAGCCTTTTTTCTGTAAGGCGGAGCCCCGTGAATTTGAAGAAGTTATAAAAGTAGTAATGAAATATGGACAAGCATCAGGTTAATGTATCAATTTTGACAAATCCTCCTTACTCTTTGGTAAGAGGATCCCAGCAAATGAGCGGCAGCTGATTAAAGATACATGTGGTATCCAAAATGAAAAGGGAATGAGTTCCTACTTAGGAATCCCAAAGGATATTAATAGGTCCAATTGCAAGTTATTTGTTTTCTTAAAAGAAAAACTATTACACAGAGTGAATGGTTGGACTGGTAAATGACTATCAAAAGGTGGGAAGAAAATTCTAATTAAATTTATTTTGCTATCTCTTCCGACATATGTCATGTCCAGTTTCTTGCTTCCTTTGGAGATATGTGAGAACCTTGCAAGTGCCATCACACAATTCTAATGGATTCAAATCCACCAAAAAGAGGAATTCACTAGGTAAGATAGGAAAACAGCTTTGGCGTCTTATTCATATCCAGATATTAGCTTCCACATGATTCATGAATTCAACTTAGCGCTCTTAGCAAAAAAGCTTTGGCGTCTTGTTCAATATCCAGATTCACAAGTGGCGAGAGTCTACGAGGAAAATACTATCATTTGAGCTTGCCTTTGCGAATAGGTTCGGTGGATAACCCATCTTATGTTTGGACGAGTATTATAGCGGCAAGGAAACTATTACTTTTGGGTATTGGAAACAAAGTGCACTCAGAATATCAAACTAATGTGTGGCAGGATCCATGGATTCCCTCAATGCCAGCTCGCCCCAGGGCCACAGTCGCACACCCAAAAATGACCGTCAGTAGTCTTATTAATTTTGAATCAAAAGAGTGGGATGTTCGACTACTTGAACTGTACGTAGATAAAGAAGACATACCGATGATTCAGAGTTTGGCCATAAGCCCTACTCCTCGACGTGATACCTTTTGCTAGAGCTACACCAAAAGTGGTCAATATACAATCAAATCTGGATATTGAGTAGGTACAAATATACTGACAGATGACGAGGAAAAATAAGTTGTAGAGCCCAGTATAACCAAACTTCAAGCCTTTGCTTAGAAAGTAAATGCGCCACAGAAGATTCGTCATCTTATATTGCAATTAATCATAGGGCATGTAGCAGTCACAAGGAACCTGGTATACCACGATATGTGATAATTATTGTCCAAGATGTGGAGAACCAGAAGAAACTGCTACTCATCCGATCTTTGAATGCCCACCGGCCTTACAAACATGGGCATTATCATCTACACCGTCAAGCTCCCAAACATTCCCTATCTTGAGTATTTATGCCAATATAGATTATTTTGTTTTGGAGGAAGAACAGTATTATGTAGCCAAAACATGATAGGAACCCTTATCATGTACAATATAGATAATCTGGTACATTTGGAAGGCTCGTAATAACAAGCTATTCAGAGTCATAGATAGAGACGCATTGGAGCTATTAAGGTACGTGGAGAGTGAGTGTCAGGCTTGGTACAGCACAAAGAAGACTATACATGCTCATCCACATGCTCAAATTTTTGAGAACCACAAGCCTTAAGCTTGGGTGATGTTTGTATGGTTGATGGTTCATGGACCTCTACAGCTCAATTCATTGGAATTGGATGGGTTTGGAAGGATAGAATGGGAAAAATTCAACTTATGGGGACACAAAACTTATAGAGGCGTGAATCAGCATTACACTCGGAACTAGAAGCGCTAAAATGGGCAATGGAGAGCATGCTGCAACATTCCACCTGTCAGAGATTTGGTACAGATTGTAAGGACCTGATTGCAATGGTAACGGAACCACATGCTTGGCCAAACTTCTCAACTGAGCTGGAGATTATTCAAACTCTCAAGATGTGTTTTCCAGACTTCAAGATCTGCTACATCCCAAGGGCACAAAATGAAATTGCTGAGTTGCTAGCTAGGACCGTTCGCACTTTTTATAGATCTCTTTACTTTTTTGGTTGTTCTATTCCGGTCTAGTTACCCAGACCACCTCAAGTTTGAGTAATAGAATAGCCGTTTGATACCAAAACAATATGTTTAATCAGACTTAATTCACCGCTTCACTCGGAGCTCGACATATAAATTTTTTTGGTACCGATTGTTAAGATCAAATCTCAATGATTCAATTCAAGATCTCAGAATATGACCTAACTTTTCCACTGAACTAAGGAACCTGATGAAGTTGAATAGATCCATAGAGTTCTTGATTGTTTTTATTCCTTGGTCTGAAAATATATTATCTGATTCATTAACTAAGATATCAAAATCCTTTCACAGGAACATGTATTACATTGGTTGTTCTGTTCCGGTCTACTTTTCTAGATCCCCTCAAGTTTGACTAAATAGAATAGCCGTTTGAGGAAAAACAAAGATTTAACTTAGGTGTAGGTATGGGTTTTTGACTCAACACTGTCAGATTGTTTGGTTTCAAATTTTTTTATTTTATATATATTAACCATTTGGTTATTTATGAAATTTGATTCAGTTTTGATTTGCTATGTCAATTTTTGTTTGATTGGGATAACAATATAAGAAACCAGATAATATCCAATAAAACAGATTACAATATTAGGAACAAGATAAGAATATTAGGAACTAATGGATATCCAATAAATTTTTGGAACCAATTTGTTTCCGGGTTTCCGAATCGTTTTGGATTATTCGGGTAAAAAATGATTTTCAGATTTTTTATAAAATATTGTAATCTGGATAAATTTAAATATTTTAGATTAATAATGTTTGAATGATTTTGTTTTTTTTTATAATATAAAATATTTAGATATATGGGTAGTAATTAGGTTTGTAACTAGTATTTTAAAATATTTTGTAGTTTCTTTTTTCAAATTTCTTTTTGTAATTTTATACTAAATATATATATAAGGGTTTCCTTAACTCCTAGGCCATCCACATCAGATTTCATATTACTAAGTCGGAGTCTGTGGTGGCGACACGTGTCATGGTCAATCAAAACTCAATGTTTCATTAATTCTTGAGTTTAATGGGTTTTATGTGTTTATTATAGCCCAAATACATCTTCTCAAAAAACTGTATATGAAACCGAGGGAAAGTGGTCGTCATGCAACAATTCCCGTTCAGTTCAACCAACTGTCAATAAAAATCCAATGGTTTCACCGGTGACGAACGATTCCGATCAATGTCAGTTGGAAGCCGAATAGACTTATTTAATGCGCCGTTACAGAAATTAACTTGGTTCATGCATCTTCATTAACATTCGCATTAATGTCTATTCTCTACTTCTCACACGATCTCACATTCAATGAATACCTTTTCATTCCTTTGTGTTAATCCTCCATTATAAATATGAAAGTTTTTTTCCAACAAAATCATCGGTTCATTTCTCTTAATAAACAACAAAAAAAGGTGATGAAAAGAGATATGTTAAGCCCATGGTTCTGTTTAATGGGAATTGTGACAGAAAAGTGATAAGTAACAGAAGAAATGAAATAGAAACAAAATAAACAAAGAAGAGGAGAAAGGAGGAAGATGACAGAAGAGGGAAGATAACTTTTTTTAGTGAACCTTTTTTTAAAAAAAAATCTATTTATTTTTAACTCATAATAATTTCCAACATATTGGTGTTGATTTTTCATTATTGTGGCTTCCTAAAAGATTGTTGGCCCTGATCTCAAGGATACAACAGTTAGTGCAGATACTTATGGATATATAACCATGTGTGAGTATGCATGATTGTGATTTGTGAGTATATTTCACTTACATATGTTCCATATTGACTACTGGACTGTGATTTCTATTTAACTTGGCTGCTTCTGTGTCTCCAAAATGGGCTGAGTTTGATATATACGTAGAATGTATTTCTTATTGTACGTCAAAGTTTCAGTCTTCATATATCACAATAAAATGAGGATGGTGGATGAATGAGATGAGTGTGGAATACTAAACTTGTTCTTACATGAAATTAAAGTGTTGTAATTTTGTCCAAACATTAACTTATGCCTTCTTTAGAACACTCACTTCCCATAAGATATATATATACGCTTCTCGACAAATGACACCTGCTAATTATTTTGTATTTATATTTAAATAAAGTTACATATTCCATCTCTATTTATTTAATTTTCTACTATTTATCTTATAAATTATATTTTCTAAAATTCCCTCAAACTTTAAAAATATTTTTTCACATTTGCAAATGTACAGATTTTTTTCAGATCTGAAAATTATCTGATATAGTAGACTTCTAGTGAAGTTTGCTAAAACTAGTAGACCTGAAATGAAGTCTACTAGCTTAAAAGTTTAAGCATACTTCCTTAGAAATTTACAAAAATATAACTTAATTATTGTTTTATGTTTTTCATAATTTTATTTTGTAGGTATTTTCTTCCATGGTTTTTATCCTCTCTTCCCAAAAATATAAGATTTATATATATGATGTGTTTTGTATTTATATTTAAATAAAGCTATATATTCAAACTCTATGTCTATACTTCACTACTATTTTTTCTGAAAATTATATTTTCTATAGTTTTAAGATTTGAAGTTATTTTCATGTTTTTAATGTATACCTTTTTTAGATCTAATTTTTTTTGGATTGAGTAGACTGTAAATGGAGTCTACTAACCTTAACTTTTAAGCATGCTTCATTAGAAGGCTACTCAAATATGACTTTAATTTTTTTTCTTATATTTTTCTCATAACTTTATTTTATTTTGAAGGTATTTTCTTCTATAATTTTCAAATCATTTTCCCAAAAATATAAGATTTACATCTATTTATTTTAAATCTATATTTTGTGTTTATATAAAACTAAATTTATAAATACAAACTTTATGTCTTTGCTTTGCTGCTACGTTAGGTTAAAAATACTGTTTTAAAATATTTTGTAGAACAAACTATTTTCAAATTTTGTAAATGTACATTTCTAGATCTGAAAATGTTTGGTAGTGTAGACTTCTAATGAATTCTACTTAAAAATTAAGGCTAGTATACTTCGAATAAAGTATACGAAGCCATAAACTTTAAGTAAACTTTATAAGAAGTCTACTAAAATATTATTTGATTTTTTTATCTTATGTTTTTCTCATAGTTTTATCTTATTTTGTAGGTATTCTTTTCTAAAATTTCCTTTGAGATATCAAGAATATGAATAATAAAACACTCTAATTTTTTTAATAAATTGATTTTGTAATAATTTATCATTACATAATTTCTCATAGTTTTATCTTATTTTGTAGGTATTCTTTTCTAAAATTTCCTTTGAGATATCAAGAATATGAATAATCAAACACTCTAATTTTTTTAATAAATTGATTTTGTAATAATTTATCGTTACAAAATATTTATTTGTAAATAATTATTTTGATGCATAATCTATAAACATTGTATTCATTTTTTAGTTGTGTTTCATTTGTATGATATTATTAATTTTTGTTAGCAATCATAAGATACTTTAATCAGCCAAAAAGTTAAGACTATCATAAGATAAAAAAATAACTAACACACATGAGAGAAGAATAAAATATATACAAACTTGACAAGAAGTTTCAAGAGTAAAATTAATTACAAAACTTTAAAATATCTCTCAATTTCAAGTGTATACTTCAAACAGTAAAAATACATAAATGTACTTCTAAGTAAGTCTATACTTATTAGATTGATGTAGTAGGCTTTTGTACTAGACTTGTGGTTGTAACAAACTTATGTATTTTTTTGTCAGTAGACTTACGTATTGTCTTCTATTATAGAAAACTTCTACAGAAGTCTATTGCTAGACTATCAGGCATCCTTTGTATTAGAAATTTTAAGTATTAGTCTTATTTGGAGATTTAAGACAACATCCAAAACAACAATACAACTCATAATTTCAACACTGACTAAAGACCTACAAATTCAACATAAGTTCCCGTAATCACTGTAGTTTACAGCATCCTCAGCATCAACAGCAACACAGTAGTTGCTTGAGCATCATCAGCAACATTCCAATCTTCATCCAACCCTTTGTCAGTATCTTCATCAGCAAAAATACTAGCACCACCATCAGACACATCAGCATCGTCGTCACCTCCAGGTTCTAGTTGGCACTGGCTTGATACACAAAGGAGTATCTGAACCCATTTTCTCTAAAATTACGTCTGGTAAGGAATATGTTAGCTCCACCATCTCGGTTTTCTTGTCCAGATCATAATGTTCTTATGCCATTTCAAGAAGTTCACCGTCTGTAAAACCTTCATACACAAGGAACTCTTTTTCTCATTATCGACTACAAGCTCCCAGAAAGAGCCTTTCGCCACCCATTCCCTGGATACAACACATGACTGAACCATTACCTGCCAAAAGAATACATTTTACCAAATTAGCGAATAAAATTTTCATGTTTGATAACACTATAAAAGTAGACTTACAAAGACGTCTACACTTATTAGCTAACTATATGGTCAACCCAAAAAGTTGATAGTTTCATAATTATAAAAGATTATCTTTTCAAAATAGTCAAAGACCATTAGGGTTAACTAACACACATTGTCAAACAACAAAATCTTGAAAATACATTATGAATAATACACAAATTCACTTTTTATAGATTTTCGAACGTAGACTTCATATTTAGTCTACAAAATAATAGACTTTCTTATCAGTTTACATTTGTATACTGTCGTGTAGGTCTACAACTCGGGTTAGTTTTTGCAATTGCAAAATTCACGGATCATTATCTGTATTTTTTTTTTAGAAGTTGTAATTTTATACGTGTAGAATTTTTTTTCAGTATACATTTTGAAAATGTTAGTTTTTGCAATTGACCAAAATTCACTCTGGATTTTACTTCCAAAATTAGACTTCATATACAGTCTACGTATTTTTATTTTGGGAACATGTTAGGTTTTGCAATTGACCAAGTTTGACTTTCTACAAATATACTGAGAAGAATGTCTACACATGTGTAGACTTCACCTGAAGTCTACTTTCAAATCAGATGGATTAGTTTTGCATTTGACCAAAATATAATAGTAGACTTCATATGCAGTCTACTTTTTTCTTAGATTATTAGACTCAATAGGAAGTCTACACTTTGTTTTCTTTTTTGTCAACTTTTTAAGATTTTAGTCAAATACAAAATTAACCTATTTAACGCAGTCAAAGTTTGGGTCAAACGCAAAACTGACCTTTTGTAAACTTCCTAAGTAGTCTACATTATGTAGACTGTCGATGAAGTTTACTTTGAAAAGTCAAAAGTTTGGTCAAAATTAAAATTAACCCTCTTTTACGTAGACTTCTTAGTAAGTTTACATACTTTTACAAAAAAAAATTATTTTGATCAATTGCAAAGCTAACATGTGTGTTGATTTGTAGACCACATCGTAAACCTACAATTAGGCATAGACATACAAAACAGTCTACTATCACGACACAGATCTGAAAAAAAGACCAAACTATGTAAATAATTACCTTTTCCGGTGTAAAGCTCGTCTCCACCATTTTACACTCATGAAGTTGTGCTTATGAAAATGAATGTTATGGGAGTTTTTAGATGAAAATGGAGAGGAAATGAGGATTTTTTTTTGTTTAGTAACACAAAAGGAGGTTGGAAATTGAATTCTAGAAATTTTAAGATTTAAAAATGGTTGTTAATGGTGGTCAAAAAATTGGTGATAATGGCATTTATTGTAAATAAGAAAAATGTTTAGGGTGTAATAGGGTTTTTAGTATTTTTGAAATAATTTAAAAATAAATTAGTAATAACAATTTTTTAAATAGTTCAAAAACATAAGGAGATGTCAGAAACTTTTAAGGGTGAATATTAATAACAAAAAAGAAGTTGATTTTGGGGTTGAATTGAATTTGCAGGTTATTTTTGAAAGTATCCATATAAATAAATATGTTATCATGGATATGAGAGCGTCTAGTTGTATCATTAGCTCTTTTTTCTTCAGCATAATCCTCCTATATATTAAAAGAGAAGTACATTTGCCACATGTCGCTCATACAGAGCTTCTCAGCAAAATTCTAGCGATTCTATTGGTTGATTTTTTGTAATTTTCTTTTTGATTTATTTTTCTGGTCGAGCTAGTAATTGGAAAGTTACATTAATTGCTAATCTCATTAATCATAACTTGCACAACAATATTAATAAATGTCGACCATCTACATTAATTGCTAATCTCATTAATCATAACTTGCGCAAGAATTTTAATAAATATCGACCATTTACATTAATTCATAATCTCATAAATCAAAACTTGTGCAAGAATATTAGAAATTTATATTCTTAATGATATATAAATACTTAATTGGAAAGTTACATTAATTACTCTCATTAATCATAACTTGCGCAAGAATTACAATAAATACGTGTATTAATAATTTTCCTTTTTACAAATTCAGAATTAAATATTATGATATTTAGCTTATCATGCAAGCTAAATCATTGAGAAACGTCCATCAATTTACTATATATAAGACATTCACAGTAGAAGAAACGAAGCCACTGACTTTTTATTCTGAACTTTTTATGTTGATGTTGTTTTTGTTATTTTACATCATTAAGATTTTATATATACATATTTCATCAGAGCTGAATTTTCTTTTGGTTATATGCAGATGCCCTATTATAACGATTTCACCATGATGCAGGTAATTTTTTTTATCTCTCTATATGATTTGATTAATCGTAGTTATTTGAATTCTAATTCTTACTTTTTTTTAATATGTTCATAGTTATTGTCTTTCTATTTAATGATTGTTTGTTAGAGTTTAGAAGGAGAAGAATGCTTTCTTATGTATTTTTCTATTGGTTTTTTTAATTTACAATTTTAGTTTATATATGCGCAGACCAACGATTATGATGTTTCCTCATGTGGATCCATATGTACTTAAATGATCATATCATCCAAAACACGTAAACTACAATGTAAGTTTTATGCTTTGTTACTTTCTCTATGTTTTTCAAATAACTATTTGCTTATACATTAAAGAAAAAAAATCTTTTAATCAATATTTTATTATAATGTTAGTATAACTTTTTATACATATTATCAACTTTGTACTCAAATATGATTTTATACAATTTATCGTATTATAAAATGTATATCTTATAAATTCATATATATTCACATACTGTATCTGCACATTTTTGATAGAAAATGCATCGATTATTAATTATTTTCTTGCGCAATTAATATGTTCTCTTATGAATCTATTATAAATGTAAGTTACCTTACTTATTTAAATAATTTTTGCGAAAGTTTTAATCACATTTATTGATATTTATTGAGAATCTGTTATTCTTGCATAATGGGGTATCACATTAATTCGACTTTTAAATGTTTCTAAATGTTTAAAGTCGTTTTTAATCTTGTTGCCTTATTTTAAATAAATCTAACTTGCGCAAGAAGACTAATATTTAATTCAAATCAGTTTATGATATTGTAGATTTAATAACTCTATTTATTCTATTGCAATGTGGTATCACATTAATTGGATTTTTAAATCTTTCTAAATTTTCAAAGTCGTTTTTAATCTTGTTGTCTTATTTTAAATAAATCTAACTTGCGCAAGAAGACTAATATTTAATTCAAACCAGCTTATGATATTGTAGATTTATTTACTTTCTTTATTCAATTTAAATGTTTATTATGAAAAATTAATATGATTTTATACAATTTATCATATTATAAAATGTATATCTTATAAATTCACATATATTCACATACTGTATCTGCACATTTTTGATAGAACATGCATCAATTATTAATTCTTTTCTTGCGCAATTAATATGATCTCTTATGATCTATAAAATATGTAAGTTACCTTATTTATTTGAATAATTCTTGCGAAAGTTTTAATCACATTTATTAATATTTATTGAGAAACTGTTATTCTTGCATAATAGGGTATCACATTAATTCGACTTTTAAATCTTTCTAAATTTTTAAAGTCGTTTTTAATCTTGTTATCTTATTTTAAATAAATCTAACTTGCGCAAGAAAACTAATATTTAATTCAAATCAGTTTATGATATTGTAGATTTAATAACTCTATTTATTCTTGCGCAATGTGGTATCACATTAATTGGACTTTTAAATCTTTCTAAATTTTCAAAGTCGTTTTTAATCTTGTTGCCTTATTTTAAATAATTCTAACTTGCACAAGAAGACTAATATTTAATTCAAATCAGATTATGATATTGTAGATTTATTTACTTTCTTTATTTAATTTAAATGTTTATTATGAAAAATTAATATGATTTTATAAAATTTATCATATTATAAAATGTATATCTTATAAATCTCATATATATATATATATATATATATATTCACATATCTGCACATTTTTTATAGAACATGCATGAATTATTAATTCTTTTCTTGCGCAATTAATATGATCTCTTATAAATCTATTATAAATAATGTAAGTTACCTTATTTATTTGAATAATTCTTGCGAAAGTTTTAATCACATTTATTGATATTTATTGAGAATATGTTATTCTTGCATAATGGGGTATCACATTAATTCGGCTTTTAAATCTTTCTAAATTTTCAAAGTCGTTTTTAATCTTGTTGTCTTATTTTAAATAAATCTAACTTGCGCAAGAAGACTAATCTTTAATTCAAATCAGTTTATGATATTGTAGATTTAATAACTCTATTTATTCTTGCGCAATGTGGTATCACATTAAATAGACTTTTAAATCTTTCTAAATTTTCAATGTCGTTTTTAATCTTGTTTCCTTGTTTTAAATAAATCTAACTTGCGCAAAAAAACTAATATTTAATTCAAATCAGCTTATGATATTGTATATTTATTTACTTTTTTTATTCAATTTAAATGTTTATTATGAAAAATTAATATTTCCTGCTTTGCCTCCTAAACAGGTATTATACTTTATAATTGCTTACATTTTATAGTTACAATAGCATACTAATGAGAGGAACTATTTCTTTTGCAGGTCCTAATATTACAGTCCTCAGGTGATATTTTCTCTGGTTCTGGATTTTTCAGGAACTCCCTTGTCTAAAAGAAAAAGCCAAGAAGATCATGACAGTAGCCTTGAGGATCAACACTCTCTCAACAAGAGACATTCCCACAAGAAAATCAATAATAGTGATCTCGGAGATTTTTAAAAAGATTTATTTCATATTGTTATGGCTTTGTCTTACTTTCGCATTCTTACTATGATAAAAATGGATTTGTCTTATCATATCTAGCTTGGGATTTTTTTGATTATTGAAAACTTACTTATGTTGCAATGGTTTTTGTCACTATCCGCGTTATTCAATATTATTTATTTCAAAGAAAAACACATTTAGTCTTTTTTTTTCTTGTGCTCATGACAATTTTTAAAACAATTGCATTGTACTAACGTCCATGTTTTAGTAATAATCTGTTGGGAGAGATGAAGTTATCTAATATTCGTTCTAATGACATGTTATTATTTAGTCAATGTATTCGTTATTGTTTTTTTTAGTTATATTTTTTTTATTAGATTATTTTTTGTTTTCAGATATCAATATATAATAAGATCATTTTTATAATAATTATTATCATCATTTAACAATTATATTATTACTTGTTTATTATTTAGTTGTCACAATTTGCCTTGAATGAAAAATATGTTCATATTTATCACATTAATGATTACCAATTAATGATGATTACAACATTACGTAACATATATTCGTCATATTTAATTCACAAGATTGATTGGTAATAAGTAAGAATGATTTATGTTAGCGCATTAAATTCACAACATCTATATAACAATAAAAAAATGTAATAAATTGTATGAATATATTATGTGATACTAATTTGTCGTGCAATCATATCAACATTGTTATATATATATCTTACATTTTCTTATGGTCTACATTTTAAGTTGCTTATTTTCTTCAAAGCTTAATCTAA